>JARHVA010001061.1:0-1200000 GCA_037957365.1 Torreya grandis
ATCACCCCAACCAATGTTATTCTTTGGGAACCTAATGGGACAAAACATATTTGTTATGAATTTGATCATATTAATATAAACAAATACATATATTATATGTATAAAATAGAAGACACATTATACCAAATGGTTTACAGATCAATAAATGTGTAATCAAATCCTAGGTTGTTTGATTAGATAAAGATATCACTCTAGTTATTAGGTAACAATTGGTTTTATCTATACCATATTATCATCAAAATTGAGGTCATATTGATAACTCCCTTATTGTTACCAAGACTTGTACATGATAAATAATCTAATCAAGATATAACTTATCAGCTATCTAGTAGTGTAGATAACAATCTAAGCAAAGCCAAATTGGCCAAATATCATAAGACACCCCTCAACATTGGATGACAACAATTCAAAAACTAAGATCAGTTGGCTAAGGCTTAAAAATGTATGGGTTTATTCATGTTTGGATTAGATGAATACATCTATTAGGATCCTAAAAATTTGATAAAGCAAATATTAGTATGGCCATCAAGAGTATGAGTAGGACCTAATATTTCTCAATCATTAGTATGATTCTAATGTTTATCTAAGAATGATAAAATCTTATATTTATATAAAGATCAATCAGATAATCTAATATGATTCATCTATAACAAGAGAATATGTAGTTAGAATAAAATAGGAGGAAAATAAGTATTAACAAGCTGGGAAACCTCAAGTAGAGGAGAAAATAAAAGAAGAAATTGATTATTAGTTGAGGTAAAAGATGACTAAAAATGCCCCAAAGATAAAGGAGGTGAAGTATTAAATTGTGGATATTAGGTTAACCCTAATACCAATGGTCATAGTTACAATTACCTCATAGGTTACAATAGTATTACCACATAGGGATCCAGTAATAAGTCTTTTCCCTTATCCTCATCCATTTGTAAGTAATAACCACTCCTATATTAACCCCCCTATTTGAGAAAGTATCTTCTTGCATCACTATAAGCTCCTGTTATGATACAACACGAGGAAATGGAGGAACTTTTATATGAGCCATAGTAAGAAGGATATTTAGAAGTAAGCTATAAAGGGAACCCATAGAAAGAAGCAACATTGGATATATTTTAGAATGTCCCTTTATAGATAAATTTTAGTACCTCAAGTCCCAATGCTCCTAAAACTCAGGGTATAGGACAAGAACAAGTTGAATAAAAAGATCAAGATCCTTTTATGTACAAAAAGGTAAATCAAGTAACTATGACAATTATCACTATGGTAGTTAAATCAAATACTTTAGTTTTTTCACATGTGGTCACTTCAATAACTTATCCATAGGATTCAACATAGATCACCATTTCCCTTATTTCAGTAGTAGTTATCCCAAATTCCATGACTTCTTTATATTCAATAGGGATGGGACATACTACAAATATATAATTCTTTAACCAATATTTATCTTATCACTAATCTTATGACTGTTGTGCATACATCAATTGATAAAATTATGAAAATTCTAACCCAAATTACCATTACATAGCCAATTATTCCCATACCTAACTTAGACACCACAGTCACAATATCACATTCTGAGGATCTAATATTGCAGTAGATTATTTCCACACACACCCTATAGGCCCATATCTTTACCTAACTTATTGTGTATATAACATAAGGTTTTTCAAAATATTCAACAATTATCTCAATCCAAGATTCTCCTCACCTCAACAAATATGTTTTCAGGACTCATCCATGGACTAAGATCTCCAAAGAGAGGTTGCTTATTACAAATTTTCCTTCATTATCAACACTCTCAGTTCCAATTATCTATCACCCTCCATTATCATTATTCATGTAAAGAGTCCTCTATTTACTTCCATCCTCATTCCTCCACCATGAATGACTTTACCACTCACCTCTGAGATCTCTCCTCAAGACTTTCTAGTGACTCCCACATGGATACAACAAATGCAAGTAGAGCTATCAGCTAGACAATATTTGGTGATCCTTGAGGAGCCCAAATTGACCATAGAGGTTTGAGCAAACCTTAAACATACTCAAAAGGATAAGATGAATAGTATTCATAATTAGAGAAACACTCTTCTCATTAAGAAAGAAAGGAAAACTAGACCCAGGGGATAAGATGAGATCCATGAAGATATTATTTCAATGGTATATGCCATTGGAGGAGTCTTAAATAAAAAATTTCATGGGATGAAACATAATAATAAGAGACTAGAGTCATAAGGAAAAATATAACCTTCAATATATATATTGGATAATGTGCATAACTTGACCAAAACCATGCATAACATTGTATACTCTATCCAATAGTAAAATGAATAATCACAACCACAATGGAATAATGTTGTAAAATTTTATGAATCTATGAAGAGCTTGGATTCCAAAATATATTTTATTAACAAGGTAGCAAGGCAAAAGTAATACCAACATCTGAATTTGTTACAGATCATAGATATCTCTTTATCTCATAATTACGTAACTAGTAAGAGAAATCATCTGATAGAATGACATAAATAGATGTAGGAGTTGGTTGAGAAATTAAAAATCCAATAACAGAAGGCCATCCAAATTTCGGGAGATATGTTCATCAATGGAATATACATGGCACTCAATAAAATTGTAACCAAATAATTTTTTATAGTTTTCTATAGACTGCTACTAATAGCTTTAGAATAAAGGTTGATAGAACTATTTTTAGAAACAATGACAAAGTGATTAAATTAATAACTTTCACCAAGGATAAAGTGGCATAGTTAGAATATTTGAGTAGTTATTTGAGAGATTCAATGGACTTACAAAGGAAAATAATGGATAATATCCCAATTTTTTCATGGATGACTAAAGATGATAAGATAAAATAACATGGACAGTTGGACTCTAAAGTAGGGTCACAATCTCAAGTTTCAACAACAATGTCTTATTTTCATAATTATATCATAGTCTACACTCCAACAAGGACTATATTGATGACCCTACCTTCTATCACAAATCCTTTATAGGCTCAATCCAGACCAATGTAGTTACAACTATAGTAGTACCTCTAAGAACTTCAATCACTATAGATATGCAAGGGTTGTCTTGTAATAAGTTCCACATTAGCATCCCCTACTCCTACTATTTCTAGTTGATAAATTATAAATATGGTTCAATCTAGTTTGAGTGCAGTCTCAAATAGAAATGCTACTTATCCATTAAAATTATTATTATATTTCTATTTTTTACTAATTTATTTATATATTTGTAAATGAACTATAAAGTTAAATTAAGACTTCTTTTATAGACATTGTAAAACATGCAAATTCTACATGATTAAATTAAGAGTTGATATTATTTTATACTTAATAAATTTAGAAAAGATTAAGTATGAGGGTGATCCCATCCAAATCTATATACGCATGTATTTTATGTATTATAGAGGGAAGAGAATTTTCTAAATTAATGTAATCAATGAAAGTTTTTGTGATTGTTTTGTGAGTTTGTGTGAATGTGTTGTCTCTTTCAATTTTTAATGTTTCCTTTGAATGTTTCCATTAAGTTGATGAATCTATAATATTCTAAGTGTATATTATTTGTATGGATAATATTGAACATTATGTTAGTCTCATTATTATTTTTTTGGTTATAGATCATACTTATTACTTGTTAGTGACATTGGATATGCACAACTATTTGTTACTAACAACAACTTTAATTGTGATGATTGCATCTTTCTAAAATCATTACTCAAACTCTTCACTATGTTTTTATGTTTTATGATTTCATATATTCCAAAAGAGACATTGTTTTTTGAGATGTACTTGGCATATTATATTAGGTTAGATTGGAAGGGTTTTAATATCCAATTACATCATATTACCCCTTATTTTATGCCTTATCATTCCCTCCTTTTTACATTTTTTTTTGGATGTGTTCACCTTAGCTTAGATCCACAAATCCACGTCAAGTATATTTTAGATTTAGAGTTATACATTTCTCACATATTATCCATCTGAGGTAAATAACCACTCTACCCACTACTATTAAACTAAGTGGTTATTTATAAAATTGAGACCCATTACTTATTGTTAGAACACAACTAGATACAAAGAGGCAGTGAATTAGTATATCAATTAATTTAGTCCTTTTCAAAACCTTTTTATGATGATTAAGACTACATGTATAGATCACACACACAAAAAAAACACATAAACACAAGATATACCATGGAAAAACCAATATGGGAAAAACCACAATGAGAATAGCTTTTAGAAACTACCATTCTAATCCAGCCTCATAATAAGGAACCTCACTAGTTACAATGTTTATGGGTTCCAACCCTAAGGAGACACCAATCCCCTAATTTAAGAACTTCAACTCTAAGGAAGCACCCACTTTCTAACTGAACACCAACTCAACTTGTTTGATGGCACTGACTAATCAAATCTACTATGGAGCTATAACTCCATATTACAACATAGATTCATAAATGAATCCAATCCTTTGTTCTCTGTTACAGATCTGATCTAAAACTATTTATTCTCTTCATATAATCTCTTTATGCCTTTATTCCTCTCTTCCCCTCTATCACTATATCTATATATGTCTCTATTTAACACACTTCATCTCTCTTGCTCTCTACCTCTATCTCTCTATTTGACTTTGCTCAATATCAATAGCTCCAGCAACCTTTTCCTAGTGTCATAAATGTCATATATATAAATAATTAATCTGGGGTTTCATATCTTCTCTTTGTTCACACTAGATTATAAATGCATCACACTTTGTCCTAGTCTCAATTCATTATCTCTTGAACTATTAGTTTCCCATGTCTAGAATTCATGTTCCACCACTATGATTCCCAGTCTTTTGCAATATATAACATTTGTTGGACTCTAGTTTTGATGGACATGCACATTTACATATATTTTATCAGTTAAATCAATCAATATCATTATTTGTGTCATGATTAATGGCTTACTTGCTTATTCTTGCATGTTCTTACATCTGACCATTAGATTTATCATATCTTTAAATATCAATCATTGATATTACGCTTAGCACCATGATCCAATGGTCTTTATTCAAATATATTAACTTTAAAATGCATCCATTATTCTTCTTGATCTAAGATTGTGCATGCCATTATATCTTCACACTAACATGATCTTTACTCTTGTATTAAAATTAAATGTTGAGCTTTTTATCCCATCTCACTATTTCTTACATCTTTGGATCACTTTTTCTTCATCAATCTTCTCAAACTCACTTGGTATTTAACTCACCACTATGTTGATAAACCTTAATCATTTTACTCTATCTAAGTCCACTCACTCCATTAGATCTCCTTTGTATGATCATCCACTCACCATCAAATCTTCTAATAAGCTCAATCTTTATCTCTGCTTAGCTCTCGATAATGTGACACTTGGTATTAACACATCCCTTCTGCATATTATTGTCAATTCCTTCTATTGAGACACTTAGCATCCTTGAATTGATCATTGAATTATTGAATTTGAATTGCACCATATATTTACTATGTAAATTTCATGATTGTGACACTTGTCACTAGTGGAGTTCCCTTTGACAAATTAACTTTGCTTACACTTCATTAGATATTCAATGTACAAATAAATAATAGCCATTGATCAAGATTTAAACATAGCCTACTTGTCTTCATCTTACTTCATCCTATCATCTTGGAGCTAATGCACTCCATTTATCTCTTCGAGACTTACTCAAACTTTACCTTGATTATACTTGTCTAAGTATGGGGACCATCTCAATTATGCCTAGAAGGCTAAATTTGCACCTTCATATCTTCTGCTTCACTCAACTACTTGGTCTAAAATTTAAACCATATAAACTAGGCATGATAGTGAACAAACCCATATGATCATTTATTTCTAAAGATTTTGTGCATGCAAAATATAATGTCATTAATATTACCACTTATATTATTCTCTTAGAGCTAATTATGTCTCGAACTTGCCTAGAAGGCCAACTTTGTCCTTGCATAACTCTTGTTGTGACTAGTTAGATGACCTATAAATTGACAAAGAAGATCCTCTTACATAGGGGATTCCATCTATATATCCATTTTCTCTTGAATGTTTCAAATGTGAAATATATGACATCATAAAAATTCCTACTTAGTTATTTATTGCAATATAAAAATTTAACTAAGTGTTAGAAAACACTGTTAAAATGGTTGGGAGCCCTACTTTGCTCAAGCATATCTTTTGTTGTGCTATGTTGCATGAACTAATATTTAGTGCATAAAAACTAGGCATAAAAATGAAATAACCCATATGATCACTTTATCCTAGAACCTTTGTATGTCTAAATGATGACCTCATCAATATGCTTACTTGGATCTACTAAACGCTTTTGCAAATTTGGCTAAGTATAGAAACTTAGTGATTTTTGTCTAAGTAGCCAACTTTACATCCCCATATCTTCAACTATGCTTAATTGCATGTCTTCAAATTTAGTGCATAATAACTAGGGACTAATGTGATCATAACCATGTGACCATATCCCCCATACTCATTAACATGTGGTAATGGTGATGTCAAAAAATGCCTTCTCAGATTTTCCTGTCATAGACCAAAAATGTCTAGATGATCAATATGAAGAACCAAATGAATTTTAATCATGAACACAAGCATTCCAATCATACTTGACCTTTGATATGATCCATTGCATATCCTTAAATCACAATACTCAATCCTAAATATCAATGACATGTTCATAATTTCCTTTTTAACACCAATGAAAATCATATTTCCAACAATCTCCCCCTTTGTCATTTATGACAAACGAAATGATCTAATCTTCTAATATTTTTATTTTTATATGGAATTACTTGCATTGGCTTATGATGTGTATGAATTTAAGTTTTTCATATCATACTTTCTCCCTTTTAGGCAATGACACATTTACCTAATACTCAACTTGGAACTTGATCTACTTCTTCTTTGACATTTACACTTTTTCTCCAAACTTTTACAGAGAGCATTTTGTTCTTCTTCTCCCCCTTTGACATCAATGAAAAGGGACTATTTTTTACTATTTTTCCAAATATTTATCCCCCTTTATCACATAGAGGATTTTGTCCAAGAATCTACAACCATAAACTCATTAAAACTTTGCAAAGATATGCATACTTGATCTACAACCATCAACTCATTAGAACACTCTTATAGCTTCCAATCTAACAACTAGTGTAAATTTTTATTCAAAATATATGCCCTCAACTTGTGCATATCCTTTACACACTAATCTTTCCTTATTTCTTATGATAGCTTCATCCTCATTGAGCTTGTTTCTAAAGACCCACTTTATACCTATCACATTCTTGTTTAAAGGTCTTGGAACTAATTGCCAAGTTATGTTCTTTTCAATTTGGCTTAGTTCTTATTCCATGGATTTTATCCAATTCTCATCCTTATTGGCTTCATCATAGCTCTTAGGCTCAATTTCAGACATTAGATAAAAGCTTACTTGCTTTTTGTACATTACATCTCTTCTCTTTATTTTAACTCCATTATTATTGCCAATTATTTTCTCTTTAGGATGATCCTTTTGAACAAATCTTGGAGGAGCCTTTTCATTCATTTCCTCAGCCTCTTCATTATATGCTTCTTCTTCAAGATCTGATTCTTCAATACTGATTTCCTTGTCAAGTTCAACATGTTTCAATACTTCTTCAACCTTGGCATTGATGTTCTCTACAATCTTGTGTAGCCTTTTATGGTAACATACATAGGATTTGTTTTAATTGGAATAACCAAGAAATATTCCTTCGTCACATCTTGATTCAAAGCTTCCCAATTTTTCCTCTTTTCTCTTGATGTAACATTTACTCCCAAACACTCTAAATTATTTAATAAAGGTAGGTTTTCCATACCATAGCTCATAAGGAGTTTTGTCACTGTTTACACTCAGTTAAACTCTATCCAAGATGTATATTATTATTTAGACTACTCTCTAGTATCCATCAAGTAACTTGGCTTCTTTTAGAATTGTTCTGGCCATCTCCTTGACTATCTTATTATTTATCTTAATAACTCCATTCTAATGTGGTGTCCTTACTATAGAGTAATATCTTTTGATCCCATGATTCTCATAATAACATATGAACTCATTTGAGGTGAATTCTCCACCTTTATCAGATCTTAAGCATTTGATATTTTGTCATATCTCATTCTCCACCATGGTCCTAAAGATCTTGAATCTCTCAAATTCTTATGGCTTGTCCTTTAGAAGTGTTACCCATGTCATTCTTGATTAATCATATAAAAACAACATGAATTATCTCTCTCCTTTATATCCTCTTGTCTTAGTAGGTCCACAAAGATCAGTATGAACTAATTCTAGAGGTTTTGTAGTTGCATACTCCTTTATTTGAAATTTGACCATTGTCTACTTGCCTAGTTGACATTCCTTGTAAATAGTGTCTATAGGTTTGGTTATCTTGGGCATGTGTTTGAAACACTTATTTGTGTTTACTTTGACTAGGTTATGAAATTTAACATCACCCATTCTTCTATGACATGACCAACTCCCATCAGTCATTCCTATTAGGCAGCTATTACCATTTACTTCAATAAGATTATAGATATTGTCTTCAATCCTTTTCCCTTATATAACTATTCTTTTAGATCTCTTTAACTTGTAACCATATGAATCAAATATGGCCTTATATCCATTATCAATCATTTAGTTGACACTTAGCATATTATGCTTCAATCCTTCAACATAAAGGACATCATGTGTAGGTAGTTTTCCATCTATTTTCAAATTTCCTTTACCTCTAATCTTTACTATAGTGTTGTCTCCCAAGCTAACAGATCCTTCCTTACATTTTCTCAATTTGATGAACTCGCTCTTGTCACCAGTCATGTGCTTTGAGTAACCATTATCTATCACCCACAAATTCTTCTCCTTGGCATAGAGTGCAGTTTGAGCAATCATAGATTATTTTTTTACTCTCCACACATCCTTGGGTTTCTTATTTGTTTTCTTTTTAGAAACTTGTGAACATTTGTTCACATTGGGAGGCATGCCTTTCTTTACATTGTGTACTTTTGATCTTACAATGTTAGTTCTACATTGTTTAGCTATGTGACCAAAATTATTGCAATTATAGCATATTACATTTGTATCTAACAAGGAAGTAAATGGATTTCTACTTACAAAATGTGTTCTCCTTTCAAGTATATATCTACAATGAATAGCCTTATGACCAAACTAATTACATGTATAACAATAGCCATATAAAGATGAGGAATACCTGAACATAACATTTCCTGGTGTAGCATGAGGAGCTCTTCTAAACTCTAGATTCTTCAAGTCTCACTTTTGTGTATATATTTGCATCATCTACCTTTGTCTTCTTATTTTATTTAGGACTCTTTGCTCCTTTAGCTTTCTTCACATTAGCATTACTTGTGTCTATCTTTATGTCCTTGCAATATTTCTCCTTCTTTGCTCCTGATTCTCCTTCTACTTTGAAGTTATCATATAGGCTAGAAGATGTACTTGTTATGGAACATTTTATTTTTTCATAACCAATACATGATATCTCTTTTAAAGGATTTTAAGAGTTGATCAATTCATCAAAAATGCTTGATCCTCCTATCAACTTTAGACTTTTATCTACTTGACCTTTAGATTTTTCAAGCTCTTTTCTCAAAGCCATGATATCTGCTTCTAGCTTCATACATTCATCAAATTTAGATTTTAGTTCAAGTTTGACTACATATTATATTCTTTTGGCATCTTCAACATGTGTCTTTAGGCTCACTACCATCTGATCATATTTCAAAAGGCTTTTAGACATTTTCTCAATTTCCTTTTATCCAAACGCTTTTTGTTTTAAGCTCTCCTTTGTTAGCTTGTTAATTTCCTCTAAAGCATAGATGAGTTCACACTCTATATCCACTTCTTTTTATTCTTCTTCATCTAAGTCTTCAACTTATTCTTGATCCACAGAAGTTGATCCTATTGTCATGAATAGGACTTCCTTTTTCCTTAGCCATAAAATCATAGTCATGATCATCATCAGAACTATCACTAACATCCATTGAATCATTGTCCTATTTTGTGTACAGGCCTTTCTTTTTTTGAAGAAGTTATTCTTCTTGGGATATTAGGGTTTCACCTTTTTTCTACTCTCTATTTTCTTAGAGTTATCCTTTTTATTGTAAGGGTATTTAATGGCAAAATGTCTTACTTTACCATAGTTAAATCATTTAAAGGGTAACTTACCTCTGTACTTTCTAGACCCTCTTCTCAATATTTTGATAAAGTTGGCTTCTTTTTCATCATTTTCCTCAAATCTAAATGAGGATGATTCTTCTTTTACTTGCTTGGCTACTTTAAAATTAGCTTCTCTCTTGAAATTATCTACTTCTCCCATTTTCATCTCATAGGTAGTGAAGGTTCCATTAACTCATCAATAGTGAGTTTATCCATATCTCTTGCTTCCTATATTATAGAGATTTTAGAGTCATACCTTGATGGTAGAGATATTAGTACCCTTTTGACAATGATTGATTCTTTCATCTCTTCTCCAAGGCTTCTGATTGCATTGACTATTTCATCTACCCTAAGGAGGTAGTCTATAATTTTCTCTTCTTAATTCATCTTAAGATTCTCAAACTTGCCTTTAAATGTTTCTATCTTGGCCTACTTTACCTTGTCATCTCCTTCATATATGATCTTCAATTTGTTCTAAATATCTTATGAATTTCAGAATGCATCACTTTGATAAACTCTAAATTAGACAATCCACATAGAATAACATTCTTTCCCTTAGCATTTCTCTTATATGTTTTCTTGGTAGCCTAATTAGTAGGATTTGCATCAAGGCTTGTATATCTATTTACCATAGACATCCATACAAAAAACCCTAATGAAGATAAATATGCTTCCATTATTATTCTCCAAAATGCATAGTTTGATATATCAAATAGAGGTGTTTTGTTTGATGAAGATACCTCTTGACTATCCATTTGTGTTCATCATCTAAGATCTACATGAGCTAATTAATCTTCTTCTAAGGAACCTAGCTCTGATATCAATTATTGGAACATAACTAGATATTGAGAGGGGATGTGAATCAATATACCAATTAACTTGGTCCTTTTTAAAACCTTTTAATGTTGATTAAGACTATATGAAAATATCACATACACACACACACAAAAACACACAACACAAGATATATCATGGAAAACCCAATATGGGAAAAAACACCATGAGAATAGTTGATAAAAACTACCATTATAATCTATACTCATAATAAATAACCTCACTGGTTATAATGTTTAAGGGCACCAAACCCAAGGAGACACCAATCCCCTAATTTAAGAGCTTTAACTCTAAGTAAGCAACCACTTCTTAACTAAACATCAACTCATCTCATTTGATGGCATGATGAATCAAATCTATTATGGAGCTATAACTCCAGATTACAACATAGATTCATAAATGAATCCAATCCTCCATTCCTCATTATAGTTCTGATCTACAACTATTCATACTCTACACATAATCTCTTTATGCCTTTCTTCCTCTTTTCCCCTTTGTCATTATGTTTTAAAATGTCTCTATTTAACACACTTCATCTCTCTTGATCTCTACATATATCTCTCTATTTGACTATGTTCAATATAAATATCTCCATCAATCCCTATATGTGTCCTAGATGTCATATATATAAATAATTAATTTAGGGTTTCATATATTCATTGTTTTCACACTTGATTACAAACACATCACACTCTATTCTAGTCTTAGTTCATTATCTCTCTAATTGTGAGTTTTCCACATCTATAATTCATGCTTCACCACCATGATTCCTAATCTTTTACTATATATAGCATTTTTTAGACTCTAGTTTTGATGCACATAGACATTTACATAGATTTTATTAGTTACATTGATTAATCACATTATATGTGTCCTGATTCATGGCTTACTTGCATGTTCTTACATGTTCTTATGTTTGACTATTAGACTAAGCATATCTTTAAACATAGATCATTGATCTTACACTTGACACCATGATCTGATGGTCTTTATTCAAATAACTCAACTTTAAAATGTGTTTATTCGATCACATTCTGACAGGATCATGTTATTCATTCATTCTTTATTTACTTCTGAACTTTAGCTTTGTTAACTTTAAAACATGTTCATTGATCTTATTGATCCAAGCTTTCATTTGTCATTAGATATTCATAATAGCATGATATTTACTTTAGTCTTGATGTTAAACATCGAGCTCTTTATCTCATCTCACTACTTCCTACATCTTTGGATCACTTTCACTCTGTCGATCTTCTAAAACTTATTTGGTCTTTAACTTACTAATATGTTAATAAACTCAAGAACTTTACTCCATCTAAGTCAACTCACTTTGTTTGATTCCCTTTATATGATCATCCACTCACCATCAAATATTATAAAAATCTTAATCTTTATCTCTACTTAGCTCTCAAGAATGTGACACTTGGCATTAGCACGTGCCTTTTGTACATTGGTGTTAGTCCCCACTATTAAGACACTTGGTATCCTTGTATTGATCATTGACTTATTGAGTTTGAACCACATCATAGCTTTATTGTGCAAGCTTCATGATTATGACACTTGTCACTAGTGGAGGTCCCTTTGACAAATTAACTTTGCATACACTTTAATAAATCTTTAATGTATGAATAAGTGATAGCTATTGACCAAGTTTTAAACTTTAACCACCTATCTTCATCTCAATTCATCCTAGCATCTTGGAGCCAATGCACTCCATTTATATCTTTAAAACTTACTCAAACTTTACCTTGATCAGATTTGTCTAAGTATGAGAACCATCTCAATTATTCTTGGGAAGATAACTTTACACCTTCATATATGCTACTTCACTCAACCACCTAATCTATAATTTAAACCATATAAACTAGGAATGATATTGAACAAACCCATATGCTAATATCTTATTGAAACTTTCATGTGTGTGAGATATAATACCATTAATCTACTCACTCATATTATTCTATCTCAGAGCTAGTTATGCCTCAAACTTGCCTGGAAGGCCAACTTTATCCTTGCATAACTCTTGTTTTGCTTCATTGGATGACATGAAAATTAGTGCATAAGATCCTCTTACATAGGGTATTCCATCCATATATCCATTTTCTCTTGAATACTTCAAATGTGCAATACATGACATCATAAAAATGCCTACTCAACTATTTCTTACAATCTACAAATTTTACCAATTGTTGGAAAACACTGTCAAAATGGCTAGGAGCCCTACTTTTCTCAAACATATATTTTATCTTTCTACATTATGTGACTTGAGATTTAGAACATAGAAATTAGGAACCAAAATGAACAAACCCATATGATCATTTTATCTTGGTACCTCTATATGTGTGAATGTTGACCTCATTAATATGTTCACTTGGATTTGTTGAACCCTTTTTGCAAATTTTTTTAAGTATAGAAACTTAGTGATTTTTATCTGAGTATCCAACTTTGCATCCCCATATATTCAATTGTGCTTCATCACATGTCTTTAAATCTAGTGCATAACAATTAGGGACTAATGTAATCACAACCATGTAACCATATCCACCATACTTATTCACTTGTGGTGATAGTGAGATCATCAAAATGCCTTCTTGGATTTTCCTGTCATAGACCAAAAATGTCTAGATGATCAATATGAAGAACTAGATGAATTCCACTCATGCACACAAGCATTCCAATCTTCCTTGACCTTTGATAGGTTCCCTTGCACTTCCTCAAATCATAATACTTAGTCTTGAACACCAATGACAATCATATTTCCAACAATCATGCTTTGGAGTGAATCTTTCACCATTATGAAAACATTAGGTACCTTCCCATAAGATACATTTTTGTGAATACAACCCACATCAACACCTAGATTTATAAATATTATAAAAATCCAAAAAAGAATCAAATATTTGGCATTCCTATGTTTAATAGCTCCTTGACACCTATGTTTTTTGTTTCATGTTAGTTTATATCATATAATTTCATTTTTATACACATTCATCTTTGAGTTTGATATAAGCATACCATAAACACATTATATATGAACTTATAGATGTTAGACCTCTCCTCTACCTACATCATATAGTATATTTGGGACATCTTCTTTGATTATGATTAATATAGGTTACATATCCTTTATGGTTATTTATACATATCATGTTTGAGCTTATATGTTAAATCTTACACGTGTATATCCATTCTCACATTTTTCAAGTGTACTTGATATGTTATGTTATATGACATTTTTTATTGACACATATATGTAGTACTAGTATAATATGTTTATGTTGGTTTCTTATAATTTACTCACATTTTACATCTTTGAGTGTATTTCATTGCTTTTAAGTGTCTTTCTTGTGGAAATTTTGAATAATGTTCCTTATCTATTGTCCCTTATGCCATTGTATGTTGTTTGGACATTTGAATATGCCATTATATGTAGATTGGACATTTGAATATGTTATTTACATTATATTATGAGGTATTTTAATATTCCCCTTATATGAGATCTCCTTTGACCATTAATTTTGCATCACATTGAGTACTCTTATATGTGTACTTGATTGTTTATTGAGATTGTATTACTACTTTCTAGATGTTACCATGATATATATCATACATCTTAGGGCTTGATGTGATTACATACTATGATATTTATTCATATATCTAGTTATACATGTTAATCCTATATGCTACATGATTCATACATTGATTATATAGTTACCTTCTCCTTTTGAGGTAAGGTACCTATTATATTTTATTTCCATCACATCTAAAGTGAGCATATTAGTAGGGGCATTTCATAAAGGCATAACATCCACATTTACATAGTTTCTAAGTTTTAGTTAGGGCATGTCATAAAGACATGACCTCCATAATTACTCAATTCTTAATATCTCTATATTTTAGTGAGGGCTTATCATAAAGACATGACCTCCACACTTGCACAGTCTCCACTACATTTACATGATTTAGATATACACTTAGGTCATACTCATATACATTTCACTAATTTTTCATAGATTTGAAATATATTTTTTTAGTTTATTAGATTTTTTACACATATACTTTAGTTTGAATACCTTAAAGGTGCATACGCTATGATATAACTAAAAATTTAAAATTTATCAATTATATATCCAAATTACTATCACTAGAAAGCATGATTTATAACAAGAAGTATTGTTATCAAACATTTTCTATCTGCAATAGTTGGTTATCTTTATAGGTTAATGGATTAAATCAATCAGCCTCACCGTATTTATAGGTTTGGTTGATTAAATCACACAACCTCACTAAATGAATAGGATGATTTGATTAAATCACTCACCTCACTAGATTATATATTCACACTTGAGTTATATGATTGAAATTTAGTTATCTCAATGGTTGTGTCATAACTCATCATTATACTATATTATGGGTATAATTCCTTCTAATCTCCATCTTCAAATTTGTAGGGTTTATGTATGGATTTCTCTCATCTCTAATGCTTCATAAGGAAGTATATTTACCAAGAAAAATACAAAGGGACAACATGGTTGCATTGACACATATGTGTACTCTTTCCTTGTTCTCTTTCTTTTCAAGCATTTTAAGCATTTGAAAATTCAAATTATATGCATTAATTTATGATGTAACATGCTCTTGGTAATATTTCATACACAATAAAAAGACTCAATGTGGGTTTAATCAAAGGAAAGGTGTCTTGTATACACCCAAGTGCATATTTATTTCTTTTAACCTAGTACTTTCATATGTATGCATTACTAAATTAAATGGGGGGGGGGAGAATATAGATACTAAAACTAAATATTTATAACATCTTAGTCTTGTGAATTTGACAAATAATAATTAGGTATTTACCCTTTAGTTTTGGACCTTCCCACTACTGAAAGGCTCACATTCATCATATCACTATGCCTAATTATTTATCTTATATTCTGACCCTTATCATTCAAATGACCCATATCTCTTGTAATATACATATATATACAAACTTGATATATATCCTTCACTATAAGTTATATATTTTTACCTATTTTATAACCTTATAGACACTACCAGCCATAGAGAGACACTAGCATCAATGTTAGTTTCTAGATCCTTATCTCATGTCCAAGAGCCTAAATTCATCTAAATTGTAAACTAGTTGAAACCTATGGATTATCCTATTTATATTATTAAAACCTAACATGAGATACATTCAAAATGTGTAGTATAAATACAATTTGAATCTTTCTCATTATTCATCTAAAAAATACTAAGGAAGTACCTATCAAGGATCATTCAATTAATTACACAACTGAGATATTCTTCCCTATTAATCCCTATTTATTTATCAGTTGTAGGATAAATCATGTAAAAGGTATTAAACATATAACTCTCAACCCATGAGTGGTATTTATCAAGTTATAATCTAGAGCATTGCAAGTATTTACATGTAGCACATAACACCATTTTACACACACACACACACACACACACACACACACACACACACACACACACACACACACACACACACACACACACACACACACACACACACACACACACACACACACACACACATAGAGAGAGAGAGAGAGAGAGAGAGAGAGAGAGAGAGAGAGAGAGAGAGAGAGAGAGAGAGAGAGAGAGAGAGAGAGAGAGAGAGAGAGGGGATAATTACATAAGTTTTACCTTAGAGTATTATCTATGTAGGTTTCACTCATTAACAAAGGAGTCTTTAAGGTTAAGACAACATTATGAGCCCACTAACCATATTTTGGTAAAACACATCCCAATGGTGAAGAGATAGGCTTTGATCTATAAGCAAACATATTAAAAATGTGTTCCATATCTAAATACATAGCAAAAAGGAGACATAAAACCCAAAATAGTGAATTTTGTCACATCATAATCCATCACATATTTCATATATGATCATAGTATCATAAATTGTATAATAACATCGATGGTAGTTTCCCAACATCATTTTTAGAATCTAGTGATGATTGTCTCAAAATCTTAATCCTACAAATTTTTTTTGAAAAACTTATATATGCATGTGAATTATCAATCTAGATAAGTATCATTTCTCCTTCATATTGTAATCAATATAACATTTTCTAAAATTAGTACTTTGAATATTTAGCATATCTCAATATTTTAATTCAAAATATTCATTTATTTGAGTTTTCAATTAATTGTCCTATTATAATATATTTTTATTCATCCTTATGTATAGGATATAATATCCCATTAAGCCTTAAAAACATACACCTTTTAAAAAGGGTTAAACACACACACATTGATATACATGTAAAATCCATTAGAATTATAATTTCATTACTTCAAAAAAATGTGAAACAAATCCAAAATAATATCAAACATATGGCTCAAACTAATGCCATGTCATCATTATAGTTCATTTTAACATTATAATTAATTGTTTGTTAGATATGCCAAAAATATCAATAGTTTACAAAGATATATTATTGTACAAAGTATTTTAAGAAATAACCTTACCGAGTGATACACAAGCTACAATGTTTTCTTCTATTATGAATACATTCAAAGAAAACAATAATGATATCACTTTTGATAGAGAATATTTACCCATGAAACATGTAATACAAAAAAATCATTATTATTTCAAATTAAGGTGCAACATAGCCTGGTTAAATGTGTATTGGTAGATAATGATCTTGTATTAAACACTTACATCACTACCTTTATATGATTATTGGATATTAACATGGATATTATTCAACAATTAGATTAATGAATAAAAGGATTCGAAAACACCTCACAACAAGTAATTAGAACCATTTCATTGGATGTGATATTAGGCCCCAAATTCATATGTAATATTTTCATGTCATGCCTAATAAACTATATTATAACTTAATTTTGGGATGGCCATGTATACATGTTATGTAAACATTACCATCAATATTACATAAACGTATCAATTATATGCATGAAGTTTATTCCTTTTTTAAACCAACATATTAGGGTCCATTCAGATATTGAAGATTTACTCTATCTACTCATGAGGATAAATCATAATCACAATTGAAATATCATATCTTTATTATTCACTTGTATATTATTCCAATATCCTAGATGCATATGTATGAGGTAGGTGAAACAAGTATAGGAAACAAAATACCTAAACAATAGTAATACAACAAGAGATCACACAAGAATAACCATAGGTAAATCCATATCAACATTAACCTATTCCTGGTCTTCCTTTAATATTAAACTTAGAAAATCATAATGGAATGGTTACAGACTAATAATACCAATGATGAAGACATCAATGTGATAGATATGACATATAATCAATTATAAAATTTAAACTTTAACCCTTCCAAATAATATGTATTTCATAGCCTATTCATACCTATTAGATTTGGAACCTATATAGATGATTCATACATACCAAAGAATTAAAAATCATAAACTACTATGGACAAATAATCTTATGTAGATATGGGAAAAGTAGCAATGATAGACCATGAGCATATCCTAAATGTTAAACATAGTTTCAATGCTATCATTTACCAATAAAGCTCAATAGGCCTTGAAAAAAGGAAGAATAATATAATTCATTAAATAAAGTGGAGCTATTATGTTCTAAAAATTCAACAACATTATAGATAATAAGACTTTAGGATACACTCAGTATAGTACCACATTTTCTATTTGACTACAATCACATCACATTGAAATCTACTCAATATCGAGCCATTGAGCATATTTAAAATTAAAAATGCAAATTATATTTTATCTATCACCCTGGGGAACCTATTGGCTATGTCTATGTTTATTTTTTATAACCATGAGTAACAAATATCCACAAGGAATAATTTATGGAACTATAATAATGGGACATTATATAAATCATTATGAAGCATTTAAAAAAGAGATTCAAAAATAAAAGGACAAAGGCATTATCAATAATTTATATCACCAATAGGAATAAATAGTATCAAATCCTATAAAGGAAAAAATTACAACAAATAAGACTTGAAATCATCCTCCAAAATATCCATTGACTTTTAATATAGTCATGGAAGGGTAATACTACAAAAATGTTTAGACTGGTGATAATAGACAACATGCCATATTAGTGTTATAGTTTTGAACTTGTTATGACATAAAACTATAGAATTAAAATTAAACAAATAGTTGGCATAAAATCTTAGATATGTATTCTTACCAATAGCATGTGGGACACATGTGGTAAATAGACTAATATGGGTCATTCCTCTTAAGTATAGAGTGAACTTCACATTTGGAAAACATTGGCTGCAATAGATGCAGTATATAATAGATTCAACTAGTAAGTATCTCACTTTCATGCATGAAGAAAGAGTTATTAAAATTTTAGATGATAGTTATGTGTACCATCCAAAATAAAAATCTAAATAAATACATAAGATATATCAATGGACCAATCAAATCCAAAAGAAGAAGTAATGAGATTATATAAGGTTTGTAAGGACAATCATGGATATGATGATTTCAATCTAGATGAATATAACGTACTTTAAAATAAATTATTTCAATTTTCAAATGTTCCAAAAATACAAAAAATTAAAATAATCAAAAAATGTAAAACATTCAAATATTCAAAAAATCCAATATTAGTACCTACACGTGACATGATGTCTAGTTTATATTTTTTCATATGTTATTCATCACATGTTTTTATAAATGGAATATTATTTACATACACACATGAATTTCATAGTATTTGTGTGATATAAAGGACATATAGGTTACACAATGACATACAAACATTGATTATCCCTCTACCTAGTGGCCACACTAGAGGAATCTTATTCCACAAGTTCCACTATTACATGTTATTACTTTCTACAACCTTTATAACATTTTGATACATCTATATTAATTACATTTCCATTGATAGTTACTTAATTATTACATAACGATACATGATATGACATTGTACTACAATATGGCATTGATACATAGGGTAGTCTAAACTAGTTCCTTCTGTTGTGCTTCATTTATGATATTATTTTACTTGATATATCACTTTATGTGTTATTATTGTGTGTAACCCTTGGTTTTTATTGATGTAACATCCATTTATGTCACTTTTTTATGACATTTTTTATGTCCTCCTACATGTGTCCTTTATCCTTGATTGTTTTGACATCTTATGTCCCTTGTATGCATCCCTTTAGCCTAGGTATGACAATTAACACTTGAATTTTCTAAGCTTATTGACATTAAGGGGTGCCATGATCTATATCATGCACTATTACTACTTATTTCTATTCAAAGATACTTATATTTCATGTTTCATTGATATATCTATCTAAACATGACACTTACATGCCATGCATTCCATATGTTACATACATACCTTGATTGTTACATACTTTATTATGATGACATATTCTCCACATCATAAAATGATATTACATGATGATATCTTCATACATGACATGGTAGAATTCAGTCTTATTTTAAGATGAGTGACTTACATGATACATCCCTAATCTTAAAATGGTTAATTACAATGGGATTGTATTAGAGACATGAGCCTCCATGAGCAAAATATTATAGAAAAGTAAAAGTTTCATAAAATTTAGAGATTCCAATGGTCCACATTTTATATTGTTTCAGTTACATGATAGACATTATCACATTGATATAGAGTAAAAGGCATGTGTAATGCATATTAAATCACATTACATACACTTTAGTGCATATGCATGGGCATATATACAAACATTTACATGAACAAGACTTCATAATTATTTATTTATATACATTTGAAATATATAATCTCAAAGTCAACATATAGATTTAGGGGACATGATATTAGTTCATGATCATATACAACATAGTTATGGTTGAATAGAAAATGGTTGTCATTCCATTTCACACTTATCAAAACCTACGTACATGATGGGGGCATGAAAATTATTCATTCCTTTATGAAAAGGTTTTTTTATACTTGATCAAATTGGAGAAAAAAAATAAATTTGAATCTATAATCCATATATAGTGGTTTATTAACTTAGGATTAAACCTTGCCTGATTGATTCCCTCATTTAACTGCATAGTGTTTTTTTTTTGGGAGTTTAACCTTGTTTGATCATTTTTATCTATATTTTTCCTACATAGTTATTTGGGATAGTGCATTGTCTACTTTTCCCCATAATCATGAGGTTTGGGGAATATTTCCTTCTCAATTTAGGATCATGAAGAGTTACAAAAGTTTGGGGTATGATCACCCTTATCTCTCTAATGCCAATGAGGAAGTATCATCTCCAAAAATATGTGAATAAAACATGGTTTACAACAACACATAGGTGACATATAACCCTTATTCTTTAATTTTTCATATTTCACATATGTACATTGACTACATAATTTTCATTCCAAGTTTTTATGGAGTAAAACTACACATTTTGAGCCATTCCCAAAAAATGAAAAGTGTGTTTTTACACACTTAGGTATATTTTATAATTTTACTCTATCAATTTCATTACTATACTAAAAGGGGGATTTTTAGATACTAAAATGTGATCTTCAGTATTTGAAAATTACAACCTTGACACACATTTACCATGCATGACTTGAGAATCCAAACAAGGTCTTAATTCACTATCATCTTACATTTACATGCTATCTTATGAGTCAAACCTTTCATTATAATATTATACACCTATAGTAACCTCACTTTATGTTTCTAACCTATTAAATGTCATGCATAGATACATCCAAACTCTTAGATTAGTACACCTATACATGAGTTAGCTTTAACAATTATGGTCATTATCATCTTTTGATAATAACCCATGGTTCTCAAAACCATCCCACTCCCAACAATGACTATTTTATAAAATCAAACCAATCCTTAGGGTCAATACATAATCTTAATGTGTCAGTGGTGTGATTAATTATTCAAATGGGTCCATATATAATAAAATAAAGGTCTCATTCAAAAGGGATCTAACATCTATATATATATATATATATATATATTGGACATTGAGAAAATTTTCCCTATTCTTCCCAATTTGCATACCTATCACTAGGAGTAGCCATAAAACAATTCCATAATACTCAAAATCTAGGTCAAATTAAGTATTTTCAAGTACCAACTCCAATAATTAACTACATACATATATCAAATTAGCACAGTTGCATAATCAAACTAGCTGGGAGAACTATGTGTGGCTTGATTTCCCTCCTTGGAGTATTGGATACATAGGTAGTAGTTAATCATTAAATGGGGGTGATTAGGGTTATCTAAATCCATTACACTTCTCCCATTTTTATATATTTCCATCCCTCACAAGCACATCTAGGGTTTAAAGGGAAAAAGAGGTTGATTTATAATTCTTTGTGCCTCACAAAGGTTTAAGATCACAAACATAGATCACACAAAGATAGTCATATGTATAGTCATTGTGTTTCACTTTCACATAGGCCAATTATAACTAATAGGTCAGTTTCAACCTTTGTATTGATCAAATCCTATGGATTTGACCAATGTAAGCATTAGATTATTTCCTAAATTGAGTGAACCATAGGCATGCTTATTTCTATTTTTCACTTCCATAAAAAAATCATAATCATACATTCAAGAAAAAAATCTAATTATTAATATCTCTTTAGTACATTCCATATTTAGCGTATGCCCTTATAAAAATATTTAACCCTTTTTGGAAATTAAGGGTCGGGAGGAATAGGCTATCAAATATTGAGATAACATACTCTTTAAAGTAGTCTAATTAAATAATCTAGTTTATGATATTCAATTTTAGTGTTGAATTATGAAAATACTAAATATAGAAAGTAGAATGCCAAATAGTATTTTGATTTCACAATCATGAAGAAGAAATAATACTTAGCTTATGAAATGATGCACACAAAAATTTGAGATGTACAAATGTGGGAATAGACTATCTAATGTTCAATAATCAATCATCATATTCTATAAATATTCCTCTTGGCTACCTACACACTTGCATTAATGTTAATGCTTAAATCCCAACACAACTATCATGTACAAAATGTTTTTTTACATCACAAAGTGATTTCTTGGGTATTTCAATGTTTTGTGTATATTTTCATCTAATGCATTTGGATCTCATGCACAGGTTCTATATCTCTATTTGTAGTTGAAACCCTAGCTCTTCACCTTAGGTTAGGCTATATTTCCAAAAAAATGGGTGAGTGGGCTCATGGTGCCAAGTTGACCTCAAACACCCCTTTTTCAATGAGTGTTGGGTATATATCTAATACTCTAAGGAGGAAATCAAACTTATGTAGTTATCCCCTATGTGTGGGAATGTGTGTGCTCAAGGGTGAAATATACTATATGAAGATGCATGTAGTGATCTATCTTGTAAATTGACAAATATGGCACATGGGTTCTTTTTTGAGTGTTTAAGACCTATAGTATGATTTCTCCTATGATTGATATGCAAATAGAAATAAATATAGTGGAATAGTTTATTTGTGCAATTTATATATTGAACTTGAGTAGGTGTTTTATTGATAATTTATATATGTCCTAATGAATTGGATTTGACTTGTATTTATAATAGATCTTTTGAAATGATCATTTTCAACCTTAAAATGCATGTATAAGTACTTGGTGTTATCCTTAGATTGATTTTAAAGGGGTATATATAAATGATAATGCACAAGGGTGATAATCAAATCTACATCAAGCCAATTGGGTTCTAAACTCATATATAACATATGTTATATTTATAAAAATGGGATTGGGATAAATATAGAAAGTAAAACTAAGCTATGTATGGAAATGACAAATAAATAATACACTTAACTAGTTATATTGCTAACATAGTGTTGGATCTAGAAAAATTAAAAAGTGGGATAGAATATGATTCTAAAATAGTTGCTTTATTCTAGATTAAGTGCCTCTAGATCTCTGGACACTTATGTTAACTTGTGATGATTAAATCAATGCTACTATATATGTTTGACGCATCGGTCTTGTATAGAATACCTACTAAAAAATGATGAAACCACCTACATGATTCTGGGTTTATCTTCTCCTTCACTCTAGTGCATTAAAATATAGTTCATGGACTATTTCTCCTCATGAAATGCTAAAACCTTAACTATTCATCGTCATAGTGACCTTGGGGAAAAATGGGTTAGTGTGTGTTGGGTGAATATTTTGTCATCAAATTATTGACAGCAAAATGGGTATATCAACCACAACACAATGAGATTTATATAGCAAAATGGGTGTGGTTACCATAGCCATAATGAGATAAATCTCTCCTCTCAGCAAGGGGAGGGTTCCTATAAACTATAATATACTAATATAAACTAAAAATAGACTCAGTGGTGAAATCATACCATCCATCTCTCTTTTTTCAGAGATGATGTTCAAAAAATAAAGGATAATTCTTATGTAATTAATGAAGGCATTTCTCTTCTTTCAAAAATGATGTTCAGCAAATAGCATGAATTCTTCTTGGGTAGTAATTGGATCTGCAAAAAACCCACAAAAGCATAAAGTCTTTCATTATTTCTCTTAGTAATTTAGGACAAAGTAACATAGTAGAATGAAGTGCAACACAAAGTATCCACTAAAAACTACAATAGAGCTAAAGATTATGAAGGATAATGGGAGCTCAAAGACAATTAGGCAGTACAAAGTCTCCCACAGTTGACTTCAGGACATCTTTTAGATTATTTCCACCTGTTCTACGTATTTGATTAAATGGACAAGACTATATTTAGGAAAAAGACATAAGAATGATTTCTTAGATAACACAAACTATTTCAACATAAAGTCTGAAAGGTCACTTGCTTTCTCATTCACTTGATAAAATATGATTAACAGTTTGAGCTCAAAGTCTCAAGAATGCCTTTCAATTTGGGTAGAGTTTCAATTCTAATAATAGAGAGATCTCCCTTTCTACAAACTGAGAGATTCCAATATATAGCCTCCAAAGAAAGACTTTGGTGCTTGTTTTCAAAAAATGGCCCATGCTGTATTGAATGCTTTGGAAGGAGGAAGTTCTATGCAGGGGCCATGTTGGGGCCGTTCAAATCATATCAAATGTCCTCTCCAAAGCATGGGTCACATGATCTTCTAAAAGGTAAGACTTCTCTTTATGATACTTACATGCTATCCACTCATCTTTACTCAAATGAAGAAAAATATGCCACACCATTAAATGCTTGCGCTCTCTAATATCCACTTAATGGACTGCTCCACCTACTAGAATAACTCTCCTATAGATATTTCTATATTTCTCTATAACTTTCTCTCTTTCCTTGCTACCTTTTGTCTCTTCCTGGTGATCCGAGCTCTCAAGTCTATCTTCTCACTTTCTACTGGCTCCTTCCTTGGCTGGTCACTGAGTTTGTTCTTAGGTCTATGCTATTTAAAAATCAATGGTTATTTCATTACCCTAAATTTCACGTCTATGGGGACATCATTGGTCGCTTTGAACCACTTTGAACCTTAAACCTTTGAACCTTTTAGAGTTTAATGGTTCAATGATTCAACTGTTCAAAGTTCAATGGTTCAGTAGTTTGGTGGTTCAATGTTTTGTAAAGAGCCGCATTCACTTAGTGTTTTTTAGGATTTCAATGTATCATTGAACCAAATGTTTGAACCATTCAGTTGAACCATTTGGTTGAACTTTTTTCTAGAATCTTCCGTTTGAACCATTCACTCAAACTTTGAACTTTGAATTTTGAACCCTTTAAATGCATTGAAGCTTTGAACTCATTAAACCTTTGAACCTTTCAAAGTTCAATGGTTCAACATTTCAATGGTTCAAAGCTTCATTCTAACTCATTGACCCCACCATTCAACCTTTTTGATTTGAACCTCGACGTTGAACCATCCTTACAATTTTTTAGGAAATGCCTTAAGTGTTTTGAGATTTCTCTTTGCAAAATCCCACCTTTCAAACTTGTAATTTCCTTAGCTGAAAAGGCTTGTGCAATTGAATAACCTGATGGCTTAAAACATTTTTTTGAGAAATAAAGAGACCATTTTGGCCTACAAGACCGAATGGTTGACATGTTTATCCACAAAAATAAGTGATAGATTTTGGGAACAACAGCTAGCTCCAGTTGGGGAACTTCTATCAATTGTATTTTGAAACAATCAAAGGGAGTAGAATCTAAACTCTAAGTGCCTTAATCTATGCCATTGGGCTATGGAGTCATGCCATCCAAAAAGAGAAAGATACCAAAAACCAAATGAACAACATGAAACAAATAAAGACTATACAAATGTATAACTAGACTTATCTGATACTTCAAGGATTGAAGTGCTTCAGATGCTGCCCACTATGAGGCAGTGAAAATGGAATTCTATCTTGATATTTTAGTAAAAAACTATTTTCACCATTTAATCGATGAATGGCAAATGGACCTCTCCATAAGAAATCTAATTTTCCATGCATTCCTTTTGGTTCTCTCCTCTTGTCCCACAACAAGACTTGATCTCTAATCTAAAAATCATGAATATTTACTTTTTGGTCAAAGAGTTTCTTTAACATAATTTGATGTGTAGTAATACAATCCACCACCATAGCTTGTTACTCATTTAGTTTAGTTAAGCACATGATCCTCTTGTCGATAGAATCTTCAAATGTTTGATCTTCGACTACCTTTGCCAACTTTAGTGCTAGTAGTTCTAGGGTGATTGGTATCTCTACATTCAAACCATATAGAATTTGAAATGGTGACATACCTATCACCCTTTTAGGTGTAATCTTATCTACCTATAAAGCATCAAATAATGCTTTATGCCAGGTTCTCTGATTGTCATCTACCAGCTTCTTGATAATGGTCACTAGGTTCTTGTTGCTTGATTCTACTTAACCATTTCCTTATGGATAATAGTCAGAAGAGTGAGAGAGGATAATCCTATAATAGTAACAAAACTGGATAACCTCATGAGAAGAGAAATAGGTTGCATTGTTTGTTACAATCTTGGTTAGGACTCTGAACTGGGAAGTAATATTTTCTTTGAGGAAATTACATACCACTTCTAAAGTATCATGCTTGACTGGAATGGCTTCCACCCACTTGGTAAAATAGTCTATGGCTATGAGAACATAGTCATTTCCAACACTCAAGGATAGGTTTACAAGGCCAATGAAATCAATACCCCATTGTTGAAATGGCTCTTCGATTACCACCAGCTTGAGAGGTAACCTGGCCAACTTGAGTTTCCCAGTGAACTGTTGACATAGCTCGCATCTACGCACCTAAGTGTATGAATCTCAAAATAGAGTAGGCCAATATTACTTGGCTCATATAATCTTATGGGTAGTCACAGGTGCAAAAAAATATCCTCCATATGTCAAATTATGGAAAGACTCCAAAAGTTTGCTCTATTGCACTTTATCCATGCAATAAAAAAATACCCCATCAAGGCTCCTCTTGTACAAACCATTATCCCACAAGACAAAGTTAACAAATTTTAACTTAATAATCCTCTTTTCTATACAAGATATGTGGATAACACACTCACCATAGGTAAGGAAATGAGTGATATTGGAATACCACTCATTCGTAGTGGTGACAAAGAGAACTATAAGCATGTCTTCAACCTATGTTTATTCATGTCCTGCTTCCTCTAGTATATTATCAGCAATTAATTGGTAGAGACCTCTTCCCTATACAAGCTTCATAGGTTTGATAACAAGATCAAACTCCTAGATTTTAGCAATCCAATTGCCCCTTTTTTTTCCAAACTCTTGTTGAGTTAGAATAGAATTTACTGTTGTAGCAGGAACTAGAGCAACAGTGTGTGAGTTCAGGATGTAAAAATGGAAGTATTTTACTACCTTAAATACAAAATAAACATGCTTTTCCATGTTTGAATATTTCAACTCATGAGCTTTGAGAGTACAACTCATGAAATATATAGGGGACTCCACACCTTCTTTGTTATACTAAACCAAAATGGTTGAAAGTGTGTGTTCAGAAGCATAGCTATATATTACGAAGTCTTTGGTATAATCTAGATAAACTAGGATTGGAGCATGGGCAATAGCTTCCTTGATATCTTGAAATGCTGACTTACCTTCTTCAGTCCAGTGAAAAGTAGCTTTACCCTTCATCATGTTGACAATGTGGCAAGTTTTCTCTATGAATTCAGGAATGAACCTTCATAGAAAATTCACCTTTCCAAAGAAATAATGGATTGTAGTCTTACTAGTAAGAAGAGTAAGCTCTTTGATGGATTTGATTCTTTTTGAGTCAATCTTTATGTCTTCTTAGGATGGAGTGTGATCGAGAAGTCTCCCTTCTATAACCCCAAAAATTGATTTCTTAGGATTAAGGGAAATGCCATTCTATTGACATCATTCTAGCACTTATTACAAATGATGCACATGATCAGGATGATGTTTGGAAAAGACACTCAAGTCATCAAGATATACCATAATGAACTTTCCCATTTCATTTCTAAAGGCAAGATCCATTGCTCTCTGGAAGGTGGCACTAGCATTGATCAAACCAAAAGACATTTTTTGATATGAAAAGGTACCCTAATGTGTAGTGAAAGTGGTCTTATGTTGGTCTACTTCACCAACTTCCACTTGATTATACCCCAAAAAACCATCTAACATTGATAACATCTTTGAGCCAATCACTGTCTACAATAGCTAATCCATAATGGGCAGGGGTAGTTGTCTTTTAAATAGGATTGATTTAGATTTCTAAAATCAACATAGAGGCAAATTTCTCCATTCTTTTTTTTCACAAGGACTATGTTCACAATCTAGGTGGAATGATGGATTGGAAAAATTATCCTCGCATTTAACATTTTCTAGATCTTAGAAAGAATAGTACATAATAACATAAGGTTGTACTACCTTTGTTTCTACTTGTGAGGTAATGACCCAACCTTAAGAGGAATTTCATGCAAAATTTCTTCAAGCCTGAGAGATTTCAGATCATCAATATAATGGTGAAGTAGAGTAATGAATTTGAGTTTTTCATCAGGAGTGTAACAATTTCCAATGTTGACCATTTTGGGATTATCTTCTGTACTCAAATTTATTTGATCAAAATCTTTGGAGGAACTTGAATCCATTGGTCACTTCTTGATAAACCTATCATGCTTATTGAATAGCTTTTTAAGAGAAACTAACCCTTTGGGAATTTTATTCCCTTTGAGCTAAAGGAATTCTCCACTAATTTTAAAATTTGTTAGAGGAGTTGATTCCTGTAGTGGAGATTCACTGCCTTTAAAAAAAAGCTCCTCAAAGGTATCCATTGTTCCAAAAAATAAATGATTTGGTTTTCCTCATTAAACACTTGCCAATGTTTGGCATTATCAAGTACAATTTCTCAAAAGACCAATTCAATAGTGTACTTGTGCCCTTTAAAATCTTGGTGAGGAACCATGAGAATTGTAGAGATGGCCAAGGAATCTACTCGATCGTTGAATTCTCTGGGAACCATAGAAATACTGAAAGCCTCAAAACTTTCAAGGCAGTCCCACACTAGATAGTGATAATGCCAAAATCTTTCAATCTTGGTTTGATACAGGTTCCTCACCTAACAAACCACCAATTCAGCATCTCTTTGGGCGTGAAGAAGCTTAACATCTTTACCTTGAGTAGCTTTCAATCTGAGCAACAAATATTCATACTCAATAGTGTTGTTGGTATTGTTAAAATGTAACTTATATGAATAGGAAAAAATATCTCCTCGTGGAGATATCAAAACAATTCCACCTCTAAAACTGGTAGAAGAATTGCTGCCATCAAATTCTAGAATCTAGACATCATTAGAATCTAATCTCTTTTCAAACTTCTCTTCATTAGAGAGGGAAGACCTTTTTTATATTTGAATTGTGCTCAACCAATTCTTCTAATTTCTTGTCTAAATTTTTTGGATTGTCACTTATAGAAATTTCATCTGATGAAATAGAAACATCTTTTTTGGACATAAAATAGTTACCCATTCCTAAGGATTCAAACAAAATTTAAGCTTTAGTGTTAAATGTTTGAGTGACAATATATTTTGATTCCTTCTCAGGAAGTAGCCTTTGCATGATGCCCTTAATAGGAATCCTTGCCTCAGACAGGTCTATGTTCAATTCTCCACCAACATCCTTGTAAAAATTTGTCCAAGTAGAATGCCATAGGAAGCTAGAACGTCGGCCACCAAAACTATCATTTTAATCCTTTCTTTTGGGTAGGCTGTAAATGCAAACTGGGCATCTTTGATCTAATCCAAAAGTGGCACTTGCTTATTTTCTATGGAGAAACATCTCCTAAAAAGTTTATTTAGAGTGAGATCGAGAGTTTGCCACCTTGGCGGGCATCACATTGTCAGAGGTGTCAGAGTCTATTATAAAGTTGCTCAACTTATGACCATCTATCAATAGGGAAACATAGATAGGTTATGTCTTCCCAAGGGCAATAGAAGGAGTAATGAAAATATTGTTTTAGGTGGATGTGTTCTTTTGGGGATCATGAGTCACCTCTGAAACATTTTGTCTTGTAGGGATGGTTTTGTTATTGATGCATTCAACTAGCCTATCCAACTGCTCAAGGTTGGCTTGTAAGTATTCAAACTTAGACATTTAGATCTTGGTCTTCCTAGTATGGTCAATTATATCAAATGACTGAAAATAACTAGGAACAGAGGAAGGAAGTCCATCATTCTAGGTTTTATTAGGTGTGGTACTAGTCTAAGAAATTAAAGTATAAGGTGTAGGGTTATTTGAGGCACTTAATTTTTTATTGATCACTGGTTCCTTTAATTGAAAAGGTAGTGAAGTCCCTCATTTATAAATTGAAATTACTATTTGAGATTCTTTCCTTGTTTTTCCCTTATCAGTTTGTTGAGTTGACTGGTTCTGAGACCTAGTATAATAGCGTATGATCCATCAAACATTTTTCTCTTACTTTTATCTTCATCTTGGTAATTCAAGAAACCAATGTTGGATTCACCAGCTAATTATTCTTCACCTTCTGCAAAGAGATCATCATCATCTTCTTGGTCCAACTTAGGTTGGAAAGAGAAATCATGTTCAGCTTCATGATAACCAACTACTGAGTTAGCCAATGCTACTTCAATGGAAGGCTTCCCCTATGGGGGAGGGAGATGATTTGGTTGCCCTTGATTCCTAATAGCATTACTTTGATATGACTAGTTGGGAAACATCCTCCTTGGTATATCCTGATAAGAAGGATGGGTAGACATCCCTTGTGCCATTCACTTTTTTAGAGCTAGCAATTCATTTGCTAGCTTTTCAACCATAGGATTAGTGGTGCCTATGTAGAAATTTTTAGAAGATGAAGAAGATTTATTTCTATTAGGATCTCTTCTTATCTTTCCTACCAAGATAAGATCATCTTCAACCTCAGTGGCCAAAATATGAGTTGTAGCAAGATCTATATGGCCATCTTGCCTCAGCAAGAAACTCACTTTAGGAAGTTGAGAATTGATGAAGAAGCACTTAATATTTAGAACTCCTATTCCTCAGCTTGTCAAATTTAGAAATGAAGTCTTGCATGGGTTCATGAGGCTCCTTCTTCATTTGTGTAAGCTAGGCTAACAAGGCATATGCATCTTCTGTGCATTTGAACCTAGCCTCAAACTTGGCCTTGAGAGTGTTCCAGTCAGTTACTATTTGTGCTTGCAGATGATAAAACTAGTCTGCAACAATGCCTTGCAATGTTTCCACAAACATTCTAACTACTATATCTTCAAATTAAACACCTCTCACACCATAAGATATGCATAAAGCTGTAATATGCTCATCAAGATGAACTCTCCCATCACCATAGAACCTCAAAAAATTATTTCTTAAACTACGGGGTAGTTCATATAAAGGTGGGGTTAGATTCAAAAGGTCAAAAGTGTTACCCCAAGGTCCTTTGGCTACCATGATATGATGATTAAAATGAGGGATAATGAACCTCTATAGGGTACGTATAGAAAAAGCTCTGCTAGTAGAGGAAAGAGAAGCTTCACTGGGTATTAGGGACCTAATGTCTGTAGGAGGAAAATCTTGGTTTGCTAAAGGTGAGATTGTGGAGGAGAAAGGTCAAAATTATTTTGTTACACAAACTCAAACATAGGATCAACAATACCTTGAACTCTCTATCTTCATGTATACCATGAATCTACCAGAGTGTATAATGGAAAAGAATTGGAAATACTTCAATTTAAAGCTTGAGCATTCAAATTGTGCATTCTTTCCCAATGATGTTGCCAAAACCTATTGGGTGAATATTTTGTTATCAACTAACTGATGGCAAAATAGGTATATCAAGCATAGCACAATGAGATTTATACAGCAAAATGGGTGTGGTTACCATAGCCATAATGAGATAAATCTCTCCTCTCAGCAAGGGGAGGTTCCTTATAAACTATAATATACTAATATAAACTAAAAATAGACTCAAGGGTAAAATCATACCATCCATCTCTCTTTTTTTAGAGATGATGTTCAAAAAATAATGGAGAATTATTATGTAATTACTGAAGCCATTTCTCTTCTTTCAGAAATGATGTTCAGTAAATAGCAGGAATTCTTCCTTGGTAGTAACTAGATCCGCAAGAAACCCATGAAAGCACAAAGTCTTTAATTGTTTCTCCTACTGATTTAGGACAAAGTAACGTAGTAGAATGAAGTGCAACACAAAGTCTCCACTGAAAAATACAATAGAGTAAAAGATTATGAAAGATTATGGGAGCTCAAAGTCTCTCCAATATCTTGAAACATAAAACACACAGACTAAAGACAATTATGGCAGCACAAAGTCTCCCACATTCAACTTTAGGACATCTTTTAGATTATTTCCACTTGTTCTACTTATTTGATTAAATAGACAAGACTATATTTAGGAAAAAGACATAAGAATGATTTCCTAGATAACACAAGCTATTTCAACACAAAGTCTAAAAGGTCACTTGCTTTCTCATTCACTTGATAAAATATGATTAACAGTCTGAGCTCAAAGTCTCAAGAATGCCTTTCAATTTGGGTAGAGTTTCACTTCTAATAACAGAGAGATCTCCCTTTTTACAAACTGAGAGATTCCAATATATAGCCTCCAAAGAAAGACTTTGGTACTTGTTTTTACAAAATGGCCCATGCTACATTGAATGATTTGGAAGGAGAAAGTTTTATGCACGGGCCATGCTAGAGCCATTTAAATCATATCAAATGTCCTCTCCAAAGCATGGGTCCCCTAATCTTCTGAAAGGTAAGTCCACTCCTCTTTATGATACTTACATGACTATCCACTCATCTTTACTCAAATGAAGAAAAATAGGCCATGCCAAGCATTATTGAATGCTTTCACTCTCTAATATCCACTTGGTGGACTGTTCCACCTACTAGAATAACTCTTCTATCAATATTTCTAGATTTCTTTATAACTTTCCCTCTTTCCTTGCTAGCTTTTATCTCTTCCTGGTGATCTAAGCTCTCAGGGCTATCTTCTCACTTTCTACTATCTCTTTCCTTATCTAGTCACTCAGTTTGTTCTCAGGTCTGCACTATTTGAAAATCAATGGTTGTTTCATTACCCTAAATTTGACATCTACAGGGACGTCACTAGTTGCTTTGAACCACTTTAAACCTTTTAGAGTTTAATGGTTTAATGATTCAACAGTTCAAAGTTCAACAGTTTGCAAATTCACCACCTCAATGTTTTGTAAAGAACCACATTCACTTAGTCTTCTTTAGGAGTTCAATGTATCATTGAACCAATTGTTTGAACCATTTGAACCATTTGGTTGAACCTTTTCTAGAATCTTCCATTTGAACCATTCGCTCAAACTTTGAACTTTGAATTTTGAACCCTTTAAACGTGTTGAAGCTTTGAACTCATTGAACCTTTGAACCTTTGAACCTTTTAGAGTTCAATAGTTCAATAGTTCAACAGTTCAAATCTTCATTCCAACTCATTAACCCCACCATTGAACCTTTTTGATTTGAACCTCGGTGTTGAACCATCCTTACAATTTTTTAGGAAATGCCTTAAGTGTTTTGAGATTTTTCTTTGTGAAATCCCACCTTTTGAATCTATAATTTCCTTCGCTAAAAAGGCTTATGCGATTGAATAAAATGACTGCTCAGAACTTTTTTTTTGAGAAAGAAAGAGACCATTTTGGCTTATATAACCGAAATGGTCGACATGTTTATCCACAAAAACAACTGACAGATTTTGAGAACAACAATGTGCACATGGTGTCAAGCTGATCCATAAGACCCCTCTATCAATGAGCACTACCTAGATAGCCACTACTCCAAAGAGAGACTCAAACTGATGTAGTTCTCCTTTATGTGTTGGATTATGCATGAATCATGCAATATTCAATAAGCAAGTACAATAGTGACCTATCTTGTAACTTGGAAAATATATCTCTTGGGCTACTCCTTCAATAATTTAGACCTATAGAAGTGTTTATCCTATTATTGATATGGATATAGGAGAAAATTAAATAATCCTTGCTAAATTGAATGCTCTTTGGTATGAATATTAGGTGTTTTCCCAAATGAGGAATGAATGAGGGTTTATCTTATATTTATATCAATCCCTTTGGGGAAGTAACTTGCATTAAATCACTTAGGTTGATCATTAAGATACATTTTATTTTTAAATTAGATGACTTTAGGGCACTGAAAACTTGCGTCAGAGTAAGACACTAGCATCGATGCATGTATATGTCCCAGATACTAGTGTCTAGGGAGTAGGAAAGTAGGTACAAGCTCAAAACTTTTAGATAGGGAATTTAACTACATTTTAAGTATTTTTGGCAAGATAAAAGGCCTGGGTCATTAACATAACACTACTAGGACTAAGAGATTAAAGGGTGGATCATCAATATCATCTACATTTTCCCACCCTTTAATTTAGTAATGAAATTGTTAGTTTAAAGTAAATGAATGTGTACTTGGGTGTGTATAATACACCTTGTCTTTACATGTGCCCAACTTGAGTGCTTTGTTGGTGACTAACCTATAACCTAGAGCATGTTAATGTATATAATCAGTGCATGTGATCTAGAATTGAAAGTACTTGAAATTTATTGAAATTAAAGAGCAAGGTTTAAGAGTACACATGTGTGTTAATGTAACTGCCTTGATTTGAAAAGATGTATTAGCAAGTTGATTTGAAAATATGTATCATTGTAAGGCTCTAAAATTGATATATATATATATATATATATATATATATATATATATATATATATGTATATATATATATATATATGTATATATATATATGTATATATATATATATGTATATACATATATATATATGTGTGTGTGTGTGTGTGTGTGTGTATTTATATATGAAAATTGCATATATTTAAGGACATAGAGAGAGGTTGAAAGGCACACGTACCCAACCTTGGAGTAAAGGTGAGTTGTCAGCTAGCAGTTGAGATTAGCTCAACCATGGAACCCAATGATATTTATAATCTGGTGAGGTTGTATGATACAATTAAGTCCAAACTACAAACATGGAAAGATTGAATAATTTAATCACCTCAACCATACCAAAAATCAAACCAACTACTACAATAGATTGGCTTAATAAAGTCTATAAAAGTTTGATTGGGTATCAGTACGTAAAAGTACATGATATGGTAACAATCCATAAAAGAGTTTTGGAATTTGAAATTGATTTAGATTTTTTAATATTAGGCATAAATTTCATATCATATGCACCTTATATATGTTTAATGTTGAAACTATGTATAATAATAGTACCATTGTATATAATTCAACCATAATTGTAAATCTAAACCATATAATTGTGTGACTTGGCCAATTTAAAAATTATGTAAGTGTGGAGAACATGATTACAAATCATTCCCTAACTATATTTAGAGAAATATGAAAATTTACTTAAATACCAATGTGGAGAACATGTTTCCAAAATATGCCCCCACTATAATTTGGAGATGTTGATATTGAATAAATGTGGAGAACATGCTTCCAAAGCATGCCCCCAGTGAATCTAAAAATTTTATCTTATGGATAACATGCCTCTATGACATGAATGCACTAATATACACCCCCTTTAAGGTGAGGTAAATATAATAATAGGTATTTACCTCACCTCAAAAGGATAAGACAAATGTATAATTTATGAATGGAATCATGTAACATATAAAAGGAACATGTCTAGGTAGATATATCATTAAAGTGTATAAAACAATTTGATGACATGAATGCCTAAAATTCATGATAAAGGTCATGGAAATTTTTAGGTAGTAATTAAGACAAGCTCAAAAATCAAATGATCACATACATAAGAGCACTCAAAATCAAGGTTAAATGCAATGGTCCAAGGAGACCATAAATAAAGGGCATGTTTAAATGCCATACAATCAAAGGGATATCACTTAGTCTAATGTTCATAAAATCAATAATGAAATATTCAAATGTCTATATTGAAAATAATGACATATTTACATTTTAAATAAAGCATACATAGGCACGGGGATCATAGATAAATGAGCATATTTAAATGATCGAATAAGGAATAAAATAACAAGGCAAGACACTCAAGGAAGTGCATAAAGGAAAACATATGCAACCAGCATAAACATGTCATAGTATCTCATGGATAAAATTTGTTAGGAAAAAACTTCAAGTGTATAACATATCAAGTACATTGTGTAAGATTTTTTGTGTTATTTATCCTTAGTTTTACTTGACTAATTACTATTTACACCCTTAAAATAAAAGAAGAAACCAAAAAAATAATGCACTAGCATATCACATGAGTAGTGACCTTGCACACTCACCCTACACATGCATCCAAGGCTAGTTCTCATGTATTTTATCATGCAATGGTGGATAGATAACTCTATCTATATTAAGATGCTTGGGTTAGAATGTTTAGTCATTATTACTACAAACATCACTTTAGATATAACCATTTGATTAATTCACATATTCCACATACTAATTATTTAATAACATATAAATATATTAACACATCAAAATTCTTAGATAAGTAATGAATCCATTGATTTCATTTGAAAATATTACAAATATTTCAATAACTTTTCTTCAGTATTCTCTTTATATGTCTACACACATACAAATATATGCTTCTATTGTTATAGGTATAATCATTGAGAGGGGGGTTGGATTAGTGATACCCCTATAAATCCTTAACCATTAAATACATATAATCATGAAGTGTACACATCATTCATAATAATTAACATGGAAGATAAAACAAGATCAACCACAAAATACATGATATATGTGAGAAACCCTCTTGGGGGATAAAACCCACTGAATCCTAAAATATGGACTATAGTCCTATAATAAAAAGTTATAAAATTTATACCAACACCAAATGATCAAGAAACACCCATACCTTAGTTTAGTGAAACACCAATCCCACAAGGAGCTAATACCCCTATCCAGCTGAGCACCCACAATTAGACCCTTAGCAAGCTTTATCTTGAAAGGAGGAACCAACCCCCTAAGAAACTAAGAACCCACTTAGATACATTTAAAATTTCATCTTAAACATCTGTTTATACTCTTCAACTAAGTATTACCACCTTTGTCTGCTTTCTTCACCTCCAATTTCTCTCAAGCTTTCTCTAGGACTAACTCGCTCAAACTGCCTCTTCTAGGCTCATTAGGACTAATGACCTATTTATCCTCCTATATCAACTTTATTATATAGTAATTAATGATTTATTCACTCTTTTTTTTTCCTTAATGATCTATACCTTCTCTTTTAAATGTTCTCTCCTTCGCTTGAATCCACACTTTCCAAACTAGCCCAATTAGTTTAATTAGACCTTATACTTATACAACTCTCTTATTGTAACCCATCCTAGTCAACCAAGATGATTTACATATATAAAAAAAATTAAAATAGGTTAATACACATATTAAATGTGATAACCACACACTTCATAGGTCGATCATCACCTCATTGGCCCCTAATCACCATTAGGTCTTGGTGAGACCTAAAATAATTAGGCCTTCATACTTACACATTACATGTGAGACTACTTGCACCACCTTCATCCTTTAACAATTATTTTAACACATCAAAAATATCTCCAATACATCCTTTATCACTCTCATATGTATCCATACCACCTATAACACTAACACAACACATGAACCTACCAAATAAGTTTTCTCGCTCTTTAGGCCTTCATACACAAAAAACATAGTCTCAAACTTATGAAGAAACTACTCAAATATTTCAAATATCCATATGATTATATCACATGGGTGAAACCTTTAGGACCACTTAAATTCTTTCATTTTCTTTAGATACTTAGACACAGACTCTAATCACTCAAAACAACTCTCTCAAAATGACCACTCAAACTGGTCATATACAGTCAAACTATTTTAAATTTCTATATATGATCAAGGGAACATCATGACAACAAATACTTTATAATAATAATTATATAATTATAGAACATATCCATACTCATTTTCTTCTTCAATTATGCTCAGAACACCTTCAACTCACTCCTACAACATGGTCACTCAACCTACTAGTGCATTCAACAAACACAGTCAACTTCTAAGAAATTGTTCACACTAAAGATGGATTGGTCAAACCTAAAAAATCAACATATATGGTCATTTTGGAGTATATAACACTATCCAATATATATTTCATCTTGAAACATCAAAATTCTATCAATAAAAACTCAAATATCCTTCTCTGGTCACTTATAGAACATGGTCAAACACATAGTCAACTTAGATATCCATATATGCAATTTTAAGAACATTAAAATCTTATAATACACTTTTTTGTATTTTCCTTAAAGTCCTTTACAAATTTTCCTTTTACATCACCTTCAAATTCATTCTATATCAAAAGATATAAGCAAAATACTCAACATTAGTTTTTCATTTGTTAATTTCAAATACCAATGGTCACTGGTAAACGAAAATATTGTAGACACGTGTCTTCATCTCATGCTCCCTAAAAGATAGATCAATTGAGATATATTTATCACCTTAATATATTATTAAATTTAACCTACATATCTCACCATTGATATTATATCCTCACTTCTGAGATCAAGCCACTTAGTAGCTCCACATGCCCTCTGTGTACCCTACCGTCAATCTTCAATGAACTTCTACCGCTTGGCATCCCTATGTGCCTTTTGAAAATTATGTTTAAATTATTAACTAATGCACACCATTAATATTTATTTTCACTTCTGTTATTAAGACACTTGGCACCCTCATGTGCCTTCTAAGCACATTATTGTTAGTCCCCATTCTCACACCACTTGACAGTCCCGCATGTCATTGATCTTCTAAACGCCTAACATTAGATCTATCTTGACTATTTGACCCTAGAATTAAACATATTTAAACTTGATAGTCTCTAGTCCATCATATTTTGATAGAATAAACTTTTAAGTTTTATATTTTGAACTAGAGAACACTTCAAGACTTTAAATCTTCAAAGTACCTTCCTGGCACTATAGATAACATCTCCTTGAAAATATTTGACTAATGTTGACTTTTTCATTACCTATACAAAATGAATAAACCTACTAGATCACTCATATTTTTATGATGTGTAGTGATGGTCTTGCTTCTTTTAAGTTAGAATATACATGTTTCTCTTTCTAAAAGATCAAACAACACACCAGAACTTCACCAAGACATCTATGGATGCCTCACAACTTCTTCTTTGTCCTTACAAACCTACACATGTGCCATATCTCTCTATGTTTTCAAACATAATTTATTTTTCATTCATGCACTAGTACCACATGCTCTCTTTAACATCAATGACAACCTAAGGCATGAATGGCCATGCTCAACAATCTCCTCCTTTGTCATTGATGGCAAAACACCCTCAGAATGACTTTTTAATCATTTTAACTTCTTTATTATGATCTTTTTCCCCCTTTGACATTATTGACAAAGTATTTCTTCCTCAACATGCCAACAATAATTCCTTAATATCATTTATGCATTTAAATAATATTTAAGATGCTCAAGATACTTACATAATTTCAAGCATATGAATCAATTGTTCCCCCTTTGATATGCACCAATTTGAACTTAGACTTCTTTGTTCCTTGGACTAAACAAACTACTAACATAGCTTATAAAAACTCCCCCTAACATCATGCTACATCTCATGTCATCTATTCTTTGACATACACCAATCTAAATTTTGGCTTCTCTGATCCTTGGACCTATCTACCTACATAACTCATAAGCTCTTTTTACTCATCCATGAAGATTCAATACCTTGTCAAAACACATGACTTGGTTTGATCAACTCATCATATCAATCTTCTTAAATTCATAATTTTAGCATACATATTCACACTTCTATCATGACTGAAGCATCTTCACAGGTGTTCCCCCTCACATCATGCACATCTTCTTCAAGCCACTTAAGCTAACTGAGTTAGCTCCCCCTTAGCCAAACACATCTTCAAATGATATTCTTGTCATGTAACATCAACCAAAGCTCAAATGGAATCCACCATGATACTCATTATTTTCAAGTGTCTCTTTAAATCCTAGATAGAGACCACTTAACCCAAAATGTCTTAGAATAATGTGAAACTAGGAGTTGCCCATAACTCCTCATATTTTTTCTCCTCCTTGGTCATCTAAAACTGATAGTTCTAACTTTTCTTAGACTTAGGAGAAGCAACTTGTTCATCCACTAAAATATTATCCTTTTCTTTTATGAATGAATTGATAATACATGGAGACAATAGATATTCATGACATAACTCATCACTAGACATTGACAACTAATGTTCTTCACATGAAACTTGCTCAACAATAGCATGATGTTTACTTATATCCATACACACCTTATAACTATCATCTTGGTCTTTCCTTTGATCTCAACTTGAACTAACTTTTGATTCTCCTTTTCTATTTAGACAGATGCCACATTCTCATAGCATTCTTGAACCTTCTTCATATCTGATTCCTCTTTTGCTTTAGCAGTCAGCCCACCTTGATCTTTCAACTCAACTAAATAAGTTTTCTTGGTTTTCACTTCCTTAGGTTTCCATACCAAGGATTGACCTTTTTTTATCACTCTAGGATGTCCATGCACCTTCTTATGACTTGAGAGCTTAATTTTACAATATCTTTCACTATGACCTACTTGATGATAACTAAAACAATTAACATCATTTATACCTTCTACTTGATGAATATTATGAATCTCAACAAACAGACCATCTTGTCTCTTAGGTTCTTTATGCTCAAGATTAATTGTCTTAGGTCTTCATACATTGGTTAGTATTTTCCCATGTATTCTAGGGAAGAATCTAAAAATACGTTCCATGTCATAAGAATTATAGTAGACTATATTATCCATACCTTTAGTTGACTAGCTGATCTTCCTTCTATAGTTTCTTTCCTTATGAACAAAAATCTTACATGCAAAAAAATGACCATGAAATGAAATTTCATACCTTATAGCATTTGGTTGCCTATTTAGTGTTTTCACTTTCTTATCTTGAGATGACCTCTCTTACTCTTTCTCAGTCTTGTTTACCTTGAAAACAAATTGCTCATGCTCATCCTTTAATAAATCTATCTTGGTCTTCAATTGTAAGACTCTCATCTTCTTTATCTCTCATACTTAAACTTACAACCTCTAACTAAATTCTAAGATCTTGGATGGTTTTCTTAACCCTCTTGAATTCTTTAGTCATTTCATCCTTCACTATACATGCTTTCTCTTCAAATATATTTATAGAATCAAGATTGGACTTCAAATCATAATGCTCACCTTGATTTGAACTCAACTTAGCATTTGTCTCTTCTAATTGAGTTTTGAGATGTTTGCATTCTTTCTCTTTTGAACTCAGATTAGTCTTTATAACTCTTAATTGATCCTCAAGAATGATGATCTTCTCTTTATCATATTTTGATCTTGAGCTTGTTGTCAAGGATTCTAGCTCCTTATTGAGCTTGATGCACTCATACTTAATATCCTTAAAGCTTGACACCATGATCTTATTTTGAGCTACTTCTTGATCATACTCACTCATCTTACCTATATACTTCTTAATAATTACCTTATACTAATTTCAATTTTCATCACTTAATTTTAGACATGCATAATTAACCTCTACTTGATCCTTCAACTCTTATTTTCTTTATTGAATTGCTTATCCATATTATGTTGCTTAGGATCACCTTTAGGCTGTTAGAACTACTCCAAAAGGTCCTGCTCTGATACCAATTATTAGAAGTAAAATAAAAAAGATGGGGGTAAATCAATGATTCTAGATATTTAATCTAATTTCAAACCCTTTAAATCCTTAACCATTTAACACATACAATCATGAATCATACACATCATTCATAACAATGAACATGCAAGATAAAATAACATCAATCACAAAACACATGATATATGTGGGCAACCCTCTTCAAGTATAAAACCCACTTAACCCTATAATATGGACTAAAATATTATAATAAAAATATCTAAAATTTATACTATAACCAACTGATTAAGGAACACCCATCCCTTAGTTTAGTGAGACACCAATCCCACAAGGAGCTATTGCCCCTATCTAGCTGAGCACCCACAACCACTAGACCTTTAGCAAGATTTATATTGAAAGGAGGAACCAACCCCATGGGTAAATAATAACCCAATTATGTACCTTGAAAATAAAATATTAAACACATATTGTTTCTCTTCAACTGATGATGACCACCTTTGTCTACACTTTTCACCTCCAATCTCTTTCAAGTTACCTCTAGGAATAACTCACTCAAATTGCCTCTTCTAGGCTCATTAGGTCTAATGACCTATTTATCCTCCTAAATAAACTTTATTAGACAAGAATTACTGATAATATTCACTCTATATTTGTCATAAATGACCTTTACCTTCTCTTTCAAAAGTTTTCTCCTTCGCTTGAATTCACACTTTCACAACTATCTCAATTAGTCCAATTAGACCTTATACTTATACCACTCTCTTCCTTTAACCCATCTTGGTTAGACAAGATGCTTTAAATATTTAAACCACTCTTAACATAGGTTCATAAACATGTTACATGTGATAACCACACTCTTCATAGGTTGGTCATCACCTCATTAGCCCCAAAACACCATTAGGTCTTGGTGAGACCTAAAACAATTAGGCCTTCATACTCACACATTACATGTGAGACTACTTAGACCACCTTCATTCTTTACCAAATGCTTTAAACACATAAAAATGTCTCAAATATACCCTTTATCACTATCATATGGGTCCATACCACCTATAACACCAACTCAACACTTGAACCTACCAAATAGGTCTCCTTGTTCTTTAGGCCTTCATACAAAAAAACATAGTCTCAAACTTTTGAAGAAACTACTCAAATATTTCACATATCCATATTATTATATCACATGGTTGAAACATTTATTACATATAAAATTCCTTCATCTTATTTATATACTTCAACACAAGATCTAAGTACTCCAAAAAACTCTCTCAAAATGACCACTCAAACTGGTCGTATATAGTCAAACTATTTTCACTCTCCATATCTGATCAAGGGCATATCATGACAAAAAATACTTTATCATAAGACTTAGATACTTATAAAACATCTCCATACTAATTTTATTCTTCAGTTAGAAACATAACACCTTCAACTCACTAATGCAACATGGTCACTCAATCTACTAGTGCATTCAACAAACATAGTCAACTTCTAATCAATTATTCACACTGAAGATGGATTGATCAAACCTCCAAAATCCACACATATTGTCATCATGGAGTATATAACACTCTAAAATATGTATTTCATCTTTAAATTTCAAAATACTATCAAGAACAATTTAAATATCCTTCTTTGGTCACTTACAAAACATGGTGAAACACACAATCAACTTTGGAGTTCAATATTTACAAATGTGCAAACATTCAAATATTCTAATCAAATTTTTTAGATGAAATTTAAGTCCTTTACTAATTTTCATTTTACATCACCTAAAAATTCATCATACATCAAAATATATGATCAAAATACTCAACACTGGTTTTTCTTTTATTAATTTCAAATACCAATGGTCACTGGTAAATGCAAATATTGCAAACACATGTATTCATCTCATTCTCCCTAAAAACTAAATAAATTGCACTCTATTGATCTCCTTACTAGCATCTTGAATTTAACCTACATCACTCATCATTGATCTTATATCCTCACTTCTGAGATCAAGCCACTTGGTAGTCTCACATTCCCTCTACGTACCCTACAGTCAGTCTCTAATGAACTTATACCACTTGGCATCCTCATGTGCCTTTTAAGCATTATGTTTGGCATATTGACTAATGCACACTATTGATTTTTCTCTTCAATTCTATGATTAAGACAATTGGAACCCTTACATTCCTTCTAATCATATTACCATCAGTCTATACTTTTACACCACTTGGTAGTCCCGTATGTTTTTAATTTTTTGAATGCTCATCATTAGATCTGTCTTGACTATTTGACCCCAAACTTCAATATAGTTAAACTTGATGATCTTTGGTCCATCATAGTATAATATAGAACCTTTGAAGGTTTATATCTTGAACTAGAGAACACTTCAAGACTCTAAATATTCAAAATACCTTTTTGGCACTATAGACAACATCTCCATGAAAATCTTAGACCAATGTTGACTTTATGATTACATGCACAAAATGCATAAAATTTCTAGATCACTCATATTTTCATGATGTGCAATGATGTTCTTGATTATCTTAAGCTATAATATGCATGTTTCTCTTTCCAAATGATCAATGACACACTATAAATTCACCAAGACATTTATGGATGCCTCATAACTTCTTCCTTGTCCTTACAAACCTGCACATGTGCCATCTCTCTCTAATTTATTAGACATAACTTCTTTGTCATCCATGCACTAGTACCACATGTTCTCTTTGACATCAATGACAACCTAAGACATCAATGAGCATGCTCAATATCTATCACTATATATCTCCACACATCAATTTATAAACAAATCTTAAGGGGTATTTATACATATACCAACCCCTCTCAGTTTACATCATTAATAAAAATAAACATGACTAGCCAATGATTGTTTCAAAATAAAGAAGTCATGATGAGCTATTGTAATTAAGTCCTTCTAATTTAGGTCTAACAGTCCCTATATATTCTCTCTATAATATATATTTATGTTTGTGCTCCTCCTCTATCTTGAATCGGTATTATATTCTCACTTAGTTAGTCTCCTCTAATGTTTTCATGAACTAATTTATAACCTTAAACGCTTCTTGTGCCCTTGTTTAAGTCTTATGGTTTTAACTGAGTCCTACATCTTATGTTCCTTGTTCTCTATATCCTTGTCTTCTATAACTCATTCTTCTATGCCAAGGTCTTTTACATTATTCTCACTCTTTTTTCTCATTGATTTAATTTGTGACATTACCTACTTTAGTGTCTTATCTTTCTCAACTATAATATTTTGAACATGTTCTTGATCTGCATGCAATTCATGTTTTACTTCTTCCCACTCCTTTTTATCTTCCACATTCTATAGAATTACCTCTAGATCTAAACATCATTCCCCTACAACTATTACCCTTAGAATCTATAATATAAAATTTGGGTTCTAACATCACCCCTTAATAAATTAATAGTCTCTCCTAGACTATATTGTAGTTTCCTTAGATAATAAAAACTTGAGACCTACCTACTACACTTGGTGCTTAAGTTGCTCCCATTGGTTGAGATTAGTTTGAATATTGGAAGTAATGAATTCCACCTTGATTCATAGTCTCTTCATCTCCTCAGGCTACTTTAGAAAATCATCTGCTTGAGTTATCAAATTTTCAATCTGAGATGTTAAAGCTTTGTGGGTGTCCTCAAGAGACCTAACCTCTACCAAAACTTTCCCTCGAAGTGTTAAAAATATAGAATTAAGATATTGTCAATGGGAGATTTTTTATTTTTTTAGTTATTCTATATCCTGGAACACTTTTACATTCTAAGCTCTATCCTCTATATTCAGCATGTCCTCAGCTAACTATTGGCATTATTGTTCCTCAAGTTGAAGTCATGTTTTCAAAATTTTATCCAACCACACCAATTCTACAAAAAACCCATCATTGATGGGAATGGTGGCACACTCTTCAAAATATCTGACAAAGGCCTAATGTCCTTAGTTAATATGCCTTGATTACATCTTATTTTCATTTAAGTACTTCAATTTCTTCTTCAATTTTGCACCTTTTCTTTTTCTCTTCTCTGTATATGTGGATAACCTTTCGATCATTATGGTGCAATTTGCAAACATCATTGTTATGAATAATGTTTTTCATAGAAACCTTTAGGGAAATCTTTATTAGGGATAAACTTACTTGAACTTTATAGCATTTAATGGGATCCACCCAAAGCACACCAGTGGCATATATTACCTCTAAAATTATATCAATATTGGCCTTTAAGAGCTCAAAATGGCCTTCATCATTATATATATCCATAGAAAAATATAACTCATACCAAGTTTGTTCAGTGGAATCATGTTAATGAAAGTAATTCCACATATAAAACTTATCAATTGGGATATCTTATTAGTAATGTATGAGTGAGAAGATCTTTATTACCCACATTTGTCTACTACTACTCTTATGCTTCTTACATTGGCTCCTTTCCCTTTTAAGGGTCATGTTTTAGATCTATAACTTTGGGGCTCCTTTCCTATTGTTCATTAGGACTGATACCAAGGTTCTCTATGTTAGGGGCTTCCTTTTTCTTATTTCTTCCTCAAAAGGCTTTAGACTTTCCATGTTTATTTATGACTCAATAATATGTTTTTATTGGTTCAGCTTAGGATTGGGTTTCTTTTCAAGATACACTTTTGGTTATGCTTCACCTAGTTCATGGATCACCACTTTAGGTGTTTTAAGCTCTAGCTTTGATTGGATAACTAGTTGTGATGCATCGATGTTATACTTTTGTTCTACAGCAAACCCTTGGGATCTTGTTTGTGATGAGGCCTGCCTTTATTATTTAGGGGTGACCCTAGGTTGTTCATGTGCCCTTCTAGAACTGGTGGTCTTAGGTCTTAGCCTTTTCTCCTTCTTTTGCTCCCTTTCCTCTATGCATGTTTTTTCTTGAGGGGGGAGGGGTTCTTCTTCTACGTCTTGGATTCCTGATGTATTCTTCTATGGCCTAAGCATATATTAAATCAATTAGATTTTTCCTTGCATGATTATATTAAAGGGATTGATTTCATTTTTACCTAAATTATAAGTACTTTGTGTATTTTTCACTTATTAGATAAACATAAATATTAGGAAAAGTGTGAATCTTAACATCAATCTTGTCAGCATCAATATTCACTGGGCATGCATCCACAATGTGATTAACAAAATCTATTAAATATTTGGTAGTGAAGGCATAAGGTAACTTGAGCCAACTTGATAAGTTATCACTACTCTCCATATAGATTTATGTAAGTGAATAATGTTACTTAATAGTAAACTCTGCGTAGCTTACCATCTATGTGGGTAAATTTTTTGGAACACACAATTCATTCCCCAAAGGATTCCTTCATCCCTTCAAACCAACCATTCACATTCATCTTGTATGAGGGTGTAATGGTGTTAAAACATTTGAATTATTTAAATATCTTGATGGGGTACTTGTGCTCTGGTGGGTAGACCCACTTTAATTATTTACCATAATAGTCTAGGACACCAATCTCATCAAAAATAAATAAAATTAGAATTATTCCCTAGGGAAACCTATGGTTAGGTAGGAAATTTAGCATATTCTTTAATTTTCTTAGTAAATTATTAAGAGTAATTATATATGGTCCCCTTGGCCATTTGGATAGTGATATAAAGGTGGGCCATATCCACCTCCTTCCATCTATATGCACCCCTTAGCTTGGCCATGTCTAGATTCATAGCTACTTAAATAGGAGGATCAATAATACTTGTAGTATACATGACGTGGACTTATTTCTTTTAATTTATAACCATTTTCATTTTTTTGAATCACATCTTGATCATTAAGATCCACATTGAAATCAGTCCCTAAATAGAGTTACTTGATTACTAAGTTGATCTGTTGAGGGCTAATCCTCATTCTACACCCTACAAAGTAAAAATAATCTTCATGGATGCACTAAATCAAGAACCAAACTTCCTCATAGGGCTTTCCAAAGTATAATAGTTTTATAATTTGTAACACACCCACATCCTCTAGTAAGTTGTAAACTGTGAGATCATAAGTTATCTCATTCCTTATATTTTGGCACTCAAATTGGTATTCACATTATAATTCACCCTCATTACTAGAATGGTGATGATTGTAATCAAGGACCTAAAAAGTGGAAACATTATATTTCCAATTATCTACATGTAAAACTATGTTAGGGTACTTTGCATTTATTCAATTAAAATTGGAGGTGGAGGTGATGTCATGGGTACCTTCTTTGTTATGCATGTCATCTCTGGTGCCTACTTGTCATATGTTTCTTCAACCAATTTTTCAAGGTTTTTTCCTTTCACACTATGTATATTATAACCTTCTTCCTAGATGAAAACAATAATTCCTTCTTATATGCCCTTGTGATCCTCTACTTCAATAATAACTGGTAGTGGATTTCTTTTCCTACCTTTTTAATTTGGTTGCATCACCAACCAAGGTCCTTGAAGTTTAACACATGAGTGACTAATTGTCTCAAATTAATATAACTTATTTCTTCTTTACACACCCAAAAGACTTAATCTTTCCTTTTTTTACCTCCTCCAATGGCATTCGTAGTGTCTAAAACCTGTAAATCACTCACATATACTTGTATAGTGGTATTTCAAATCCTCTCTTAATGAATGCATTTGCCATAACCTTTCCTTCATTTTTGTCAATGAAAATACTATGTATTACCCTTTTTTTTGTTTTTTCATGCTTGTTTGAGCTCTATAATCATAATTTTTCAATAATAAAAATGAAAATGAGAGGCCTCTAGGTCTTATATATAGAGTAAAAAAATTTACATTAATCATCTTCCACATCATCGTCCATCAATTCAACCATTAATGCTTAAAATGGCATGACTTGGCATCTATTTGACATTCTTACCATTTATACCATTCCTTTGACAATAAATTCATGTCCCATCCTTCCTTTGAAAGTTGTTGCTTCTTTTCTGTAATGCATGCCAACTATAAAATTTCAAATTTCCATTTCTATTCATGGTAACTAGCTTTTTAATTTTAACCCATCTTCTTAATAGTGTTTCATTCTCCATACTTATCTCACATTATAATGTCCCCTTTAGATTAGAATTAGAACAAATAGGATTTACCAAAAAACCTAACAACAAATTATTATTTTTAATTTTTATATCAAACCCTAACAAAAATTTGGAATTCTAGAAATATGAAACTAGAGCACAAATTATAATAATTTACCATTAAATAATTTCCAAAAATTATATAATAATTACAGCCCAAAAAATCTCTTTGCATCTAATTTTTGCATGCATATATAAGCCTAAAAAATTAAAAATAAATACTAGTTTATTGTTTGATACAAAGTATCAAAATATCAATAATCTACCCTAATAATATGAAAAATTTATTCCCAAAGCATGACACCACCCTTTAAAAGGCCTCCAAATGGTTTTTTACTTCAAACATCCCTTCAAAGTGATTCACCACCCTCTAATAGGGTCTCCAATAGCCAAACTTCACTCTTAAAACCCAGACAATTATTGTGTTCCATAAGATGATGCCCTAGGAATCCAAAACTAATCAATTATGCCTATTATAACTATGAAATGAAGTTGAACAAATGATTCTAAGGGTTTCCATCCTTAAATTTATGTTTTTATTGAAATTTTTCATCTTTAAAGGAGATAATCGAAGCGTTTCATGCTCAAACTCAAAATTCAATTCAAAAAACATGATCACGAAAATGAACCTCCTTTCCTTATTTTATATCCTTTCTCTCTAAAAATCAATTCCTTGATTTCTAAATTAATATCTAACTAACATAAAATTATGTAAGTCCCCTTATTTATTATAAATCAATTTATAAAGAAGTTTTCAACATGTTACTTTTTGGCAACTAAGACATAATATTATTTTACTTTTAAGTATTTAAAAGTACTTTTTATTTTAATAATAATATGATCCTAATTTTTATAAAAGTGGATATTATAGTCCGTCCTTCCCAAATTTTATTTCCCTCAAGAAAATTCAATCCCATTTTCTATTATATCTAAAATACTTGTATTCCACTTCAATCTTGGAAACTTGCTACCCTAAACACTTGTTTCATGAACATAGTTTTGAGCTTTAATGGGTCCCTTATTATTATTAAGGGTTTAAAACAAACTCAATTACCCCCACTCCTACTTGTCACATTTCATTAACATTTTACTTTCCTTAGAAATATGAAAAATATGCACTCTTTGAATCATAAGAGTCTTTTTATCAACACTCATATGGGTTTTTCCTAAACCAACACATAGAACAAACATGTCAATGAAATCAATAACTCTCCACACCACTCCTTAAACCACTTAACCATGCCTCATAGGAATTTTTTAAAACTCTCCTCCCATGCTTTCATCTTCTTCATAGTTTCCATTCATGTGATGGACTTCCAAAGTCCCATTCTTGTTGTCCCAAACATGGTTGTAGTGTAATTGTTGCATTTTCTCACTCATAATCAAAATTTTGGTGGTTGGAAACTCTTCCATAATAGTTTAAAACAATATTTATTTGATGTTGTTGAAACATATTTCCACCTTGTGAGTAAAAATACTCTTGTGAGTGTTATAAAATTTATTGAGGGGTTAGTTATATTGCACATAGAAGAAAAATAATAAGATAAAAACTATCATATTTTAATTTCTTCACAAAATTTATAAATGATAGTGGTATAAGGGTTAGAATCAACTATATAAAAATATAAAATACCTTCTTATATCTCTAAAGGTCACCCAGATCCCAAACTTTCCTATACAAAAAAATTGGAAATTGTATGAAAGGACCTATGTGCTCTCTGACACACAAAGTGTTTATTACTCTGTCATCATTTTACCTAAGTTGTCCATGATAACAATAAATATAAAATGGCCTTATATAAAAAAAACCTAAAATATGACTTTTCTTTTCATACCATGGGTTGGAATACAATTGTTTACTTCTTTTTTTAGAGAGACATAACTTGGTACAACCATCTATGTGTTTATCAACAACCATACATGTTTATAGTGAAGGTTATAAAATTCCCACTTGCATGGTGGATTATTTTATGAGATACTCAAAAAATTATTTTAGATATGAATTCTCTTGCTCCTTGATTTCCTCATTGGAATTCTCATGAGTTTTTGAATTTCCATCATTTTCCTTCAAAATTACTTGCAGCTAATTTTGTATTCATTCTCCCTTCTTAAAATTTGGAAATTATTTTCCTCTTCCTTTCTCAAGGTATGTTGAGGATCTTTTAGATTATTCCATAGTTTATGACCAACCCTATAACCATACTTTCAATGCCACAAATTTTTCAAGGCTCATTAATTCTCTAATTACTAGTAGAAAAGTCATATATTCCTCATAGTTTGTAGCCACATCATTCTATATAGAAGGTTGTTCCTCCCTTTTTGGAATGACTTCCTCCATACAAAGGAATTTTGGCTGATTGGGCCTTTGTGTAGATCTAACTATCACCCTAAGTGGAGGGAGAGGGTTTTTGTATGTACTTGAAGTGTTTCTTTCACCATTTTATGGCTTGAGTCCATTCATATCCTTGATAGTTCGGATGAATTCAGCCATCATTTTTTTCAACCACTCTTGATTTTGGGTGAATATTTAAAAATTAACCCTATCTAGGTCATCCATGTTACTTTACCTTGGTTGTTCTAAGTTTACCTTTCATAGTACCTCACCCATCACTGTTTGAATGAAGCCAACTCAAACCCCACAACTAGCCAAGAATTTGGATTTGATACCATTGTAATGTTCCCTTTAGGGAAGAATTAAAACAAATAGGATTTTTTAACAAACCCTAATAAGAAATGTAATTTTTTAATTTTTATATCAAACCCTAACAAAACTTTATAATTATAGGAATATGAAAGTAGGGCATAAATTGTAATATTTTACTATTAAATAATTTCCAAAATTCAAGAATAATTATATCCCACAAAACCTCTTAAAATATTATTTTTGCATGTATATATAGATTTGAAAACTCAAAAATAAATACCAACTTATTGTTTGATGACAAAAAATATCAAAATATCAATAAGCTACCCTAATAACATGCATATTTTATTCCCAAGGTTGATTATCACCCTTGGAAAGGCCTCTAAATGGTTTGTTGATTTCAAATATCCCTTCAAAGTGATTCATCACCCTCCAAGAGGGTATCCAATAGCCACACTTCACTCTTGGAACCTAGTCAACTAATGTACTCCACAAGATGATGCCTTAGTAATCCCAAACTAATAAATTATGCCTATTACAACCTTTGAATGAAGTTGACCAAATGAGCTAAGGGTTTCCATATTTAACTTCTAGTTTCCATTGAAGTTTTTATCTTCAAAATAAATAATCCAAGTATTATGTGCTCAAACTCAAAATTCAATTCAAAAAACATGGTCACCAAATTGAACCTCCTTTCCTTATTTAATGTCCTTTCTCTCCAAAAATCAATTTCGTTACTTTCTAAATTAAGGTTTGTCTTACATCAAATTAGAGGAGTCCCCTTCTTTATTACAAATAAATTTAGAAAGAAGTTACCAACATGTTACTTTTTTGAAACTAAGACATAATATTATTTTACTTTAAATATTAAAAAATACTTTTTATTTTAATAAAATATTATTCTATTTTTTAGAAAAGGGGACACTACAGCCACTGCAATGTCCCCTTCCGGGTAGAATTAAAACTAAAGGGGTTTCCTAACAAACCCTAACAATAAATATAATTTTTAGAATTTATTTTCTAACCCTAAGCACATGAAAATTATAGAATTCTAAAAGTGCCAATTTAGGGTCAAAAAAAATATTTAATTCCTCAAATAATAATGAAAAATATTAAACATTACAACCAATAATTATCCATTCAAATATAGTTTTTATCCCAACTATATGGCTAGAAAACTATGATAAAAAATACCAAAAATGCTTCATGTCCTTAAAACAACCAATAGGCTGGAAATCAGCCTTGGAAGTGTGACATCCAACACAAGAGGGGGTTCACTACCCTCTAAAGAGGTTTGTTGCCCACCCTACATATTTTTTTCCTTTTAGTGCTCCTCAACCAAGTTACCAACGATCCAAATTGGTTCACCCCACCCCTTGAAGCTCCCTCTACTACACTAAAACCAAAATTGGAGGTTACAAACCCCAAAATCACCAATGATTCCCAATACAACCTTTGATTTAAGGTTGTCCAACTAATAGTAAGAATTTTTATCCTTACTTCAACCTTCCATTGAAGGTTTCCCTCTTCAATAGATGAAGTCAAGTGAAATGTGTTGAAACTTGTGATTTCAAATCATAAACATAACATGATTCTTCAAAATGAACCTCATTCCCCTGTTTATATCCTTCTTTTCTCCAACAATCAATTCCATTAATTTATAAATTAAGGGCCAAGTTACAAAAAATTAGAGGAATCCCCTTATTTATTACAAGTCAATTTAGAAATAAGTTACATAAATGTTACTTTTAGAAACTAAGCCATATAATTAATTTTATTTAAAGTATTTAAAAATACTTTTTATTTTAATAATAATATTATTTTATTTTTAGAAAATGGGATTTACAATTTGCCCTTCCCAAATTTACTTGCCCTCAATAAAATACAAGCCCATTTTCTATTATCTTTGAAATACCTGGATCCCACTTCAATCTTTGGAACTTGTAACACCAAACACTTGCTTCATGAACATAACCTTGAGCTTCAATGGGTCCCATATTATTACTATGGGTTGGAAAAAAATCAACTTCCACCACTCCTTGTCACATATCATGATCATTGTACTTTCCTTAGACATATGCAAACTATACACTCTTTAACTCATAAGAGTCTTTTTATCAACACTTATAAGGGTTATTACTAAACCTACACATAGAAAAAACATGTTAATGAAATAAATAACTCTCCACGCCACTCCTTCAATCACTTCACCATGCCTTGTAGGCATGTTATTCACCTTCCCTCCCATTCTTGCACCTTATCCATAGTTTCCATTCACGTGATGGATTTTGAAAGGTCTTTTCTAGTTTTTGTAAGCATGAATGTAGTTGAACCATCATATTTTCTCATTCATAATCAGCATTGTGGTAGATGGAAACTCTTATATAATAGTTGTAAACAATCCCTCATTGATGGTAAGTAGAACATCCTTCCACCTTATGACTTAAAATATTCTTGTGACTCTCATAAAAATTGTTAAGGGGTTGGTTTTATTGCACATAACATCAAAAAGAATAAGATAACAACTGCCATATTTTAATCTCTTCACAAAATTCAAAAATGGTAGTGATATATGGGTTGGAATCAACCATATAGTGACTGAAAATGCCTTCTTGTATCTTCAAAGATCACCTAGATCCCAAACTTTCATGTACAAGCAATTTGGAACTTGTATGAAAGGACCTATGTGCCCTTTTCCACTCAAATTATTTGTCTTTCTATCATCATTTCCATTATATTATCCATGATAACCATAATTTTGCAATTATATACTATGAAGCATCAAGCTTGACATATGATCATTCTTTTTAACATGACACCCATGATGACAACACATCTAAAAAAGACATACTAGGAAGAAACAAATCCATAACACTTTCATATCTTTGGTTGTCCTAAAAAATTATCTCATGTGGCAATGGCTCAATCTTTGGAATGCTTAAAATATGGATAGGGGTTTCTTGGAAAAGACCGTCTTTCCATTTGGTACTCTTCATCTTATCCTCATTGTTATAATGATTCTCATGATGATTAAAATATTATAAGGACATAGTATGACAATGATACAATAAATCATTGTAATGAAGATAATCCAATTGTTTACCATGATAACAATAAATCTGAAATAGCCCATAGCCCAGTATGAAACAATAAACCTAAAATATGAATTTTATTTTCATACCTTGGGATAAAATATAATTGTTTAATTATTTTTTCATATTTAGAAGTAGGATATTTTGAGGGACTTACCTTGGCACAACCCTCCTTGTATTTATCAATAACCATACATGTTTCTAGTGAAGGTTCTCCACTTTCCACTTGCATGGTAGATTCTTGCATGGGTTATTCACTAACTTATTTCATATCTAAATTCTCTTACTCTTTTATTTCCTCCTTGGAATTCTTTTGAGGGTTTGACTTTCCATCATTTTCCTTCAAAATTACTTATAGCTCTAATTTTTCTTCATTATCCCTTCTTACAATTTGGAAACTATTTTCCTCTTCCTTTCTCAAGGAATGTTGAAGATCTCTTGGATTATTTATCCCTAGAACCATACTTGAATTTCTTTAATACCATGAAATTTGAATGGCTCATTTATTCTCTTATTTCCAATGGTAAATTTATATACTCATATTTTTCATCCACATCATTCTATATATAAGGCTATTATTATTTTTCTTTGCATCCACACCTCTTGGATAAGATCTATGTATTCTTCCTTTGGTAAGGACTTAAGTCTCCAATCCATTGTAGACCACTTAAACCCCACAAATAGCCAAGAAATGGCTTTGATACCACTATATTATCCCCTTTATGGTATAATTAGAACCAAAGGGATTTCCCAACAAACCCTAACAATACATACAAATTTCTAAATTTATTTTCAAACCCTAAACACATGAAAATTATAGAATTATAAAAGTGATAATTTAGGGCATGAAAACAATATTTAATTCCTCAAATAATTATGAAAAATTAGGAAATATTATAGTGAATCATTATCCATTCAAATCTAATTTTTAGCCTAATTATATCAATTGAAAAATATGATAAAAAATACAAAAATGCTTTATGTCCTTCAAATAGAAAATAGGTTGGAAATCAACCTTGGAAGTGACACATCCAACCCAAGAGGGGGTTTTATACCCTCCAAAGAGGCTCAGTGCCCACCCTAGGTAATTTTTTACCCTTCTATGGCTCTTCAACTAAGTCACCAACCCTCCAAACTGGTTCGCCCCACTCTTCAAAGCTCCCTCTATTGTGCTAAAACCAAAATTAGTGTTTAGACACCTAAAAATTACCAATGATGCCTAATATAACCTCTAATTTAAGGTTGCCTGGCTGATAGATAAGGATTTTTATCTTTTTTTCATCCTTTCATTGAAGGTTTCCATCTTTAATAGATGAATTCAAGCAAATCATGCTTAAACTTATGATTTTAAATCATAAAAATAATATGATCCTTCAAAATGAACCTCATTCCCCTTTTTATATCCTTATTTTCTCCAACAATCAATTATGTTACTTTATAAATAATGGGATGACTTACATCAAATTATAAGAGTCCCCTTCTTTATTACAAGTCAATATAAAAAGAAGTTGTCGACATGTTACTTTTGGAAACTAAGGCATATTATTACTTTTATTTAAAGTATTTAAAAATAATTTTTATTTTAATACTAATATTCTTTTATTTTTAGAAAAGGGGATATTACACACATTATTGGGTCATGCTCCACCTCTTGCATGCCTCTATCATGCCCCTTATCTTGTGTGCCTCCTATAGAGTGCCCTATCCTTAAAGCTTTTCTTTTATCATGCACAATTCCTTCTAACCTCTTCTTCATGCAATTTAACCTAAATTTTTTAATCATATTCAAACTTAACCCATACTAAAATATGTGTGTGGTCCTCCATGACATAACTAAATGATGTCCATATGTCAAGAAATTGAAATATAGATGACATAGTGTCATAGACAAGAGCACTAAAAATATTTGAAAATCAACCTAACAAAAGGCATAAAATCAATGAATTTTTTTATTTTAAAATAAAAATTAAGTCTTAAATTGAAAAAAAATGGCATACACCTTATTTTTATAGCTTAAAGAGTTATATAAAATGGTAGGGTTGGAGCTGACTACCATTAAAATGGCCTAGAAAGAATTGACTATATAACCTTTTTAATTTATAAGTGCTTCTTAGTCAAATATCATGAATAATAAACAAACCATTTCAATAGGTTTGTATTTTATTTGCATGACATGAAAACTTTGATTTATATACCAACACATGTATACTAGGATGAAAAACTTTAGTTTTGATATGATAGTCATACTAGGATTTTTACTTTTGATTTTCAACCCCGTCACTCCAATGTGTGATAATGCATGCTTCATCCAACTGAAGTAAAGCATCCAGTCAAACCTTAAGGTATTATTATTTGTCTAATATACCAACAAATGTAATATTCAAGGAAGGCATAAGTAATTATACTGATTAGACTACTTCAAAACCAAAGATAAGGTTAAAAGGAGTATTCTTGTTTAACATTTTATTTTTGGACTGATAAGACCATAAGACTACTAAAACATGATCATCCCAATTAGTGTGACTGCTATTACAAATCTTGGTTAGTGTATTACAAGGTACCTTATTGAAGGCTTCAACTATACCATTGATTTGTGGGTGGTATGGTTTGGACTTATGGTGTTTAATCATGAAATCAACTAAGATGATGTGCATTGTTGCATTGAGAAAGTGAGTGCCAAAATCATTGGTTAGACTTAATGGCGATCCATATTGTGTGATGATATGTTCCCATATACATTTGGTAGTATTATTAGTAGTAAAATCATGTGTGGGTGATGTTTTAGCCTAGCATGTGAGATAATTTATGGTAGTAATGATGTAACACATGCTAGTCTATCTTGCAACATGTTGAATGGGGCCAAAAAAATCAATAACCCATTTTTCAAATAGTTCATGAGAAAGCATTGGATGGAGGGTCATGACATTCCATTAGTTTAATTTACCTATGTGCTGATAGATATCACATTTCCATGCATATGTTTTGGTATTCTTAAATAATGTGGGCCACCATAATCTAGTTTGTAAGACCTTTCATATTACTGCATCACTAGCATAATGTCCTCTTGAAACACCCTTATGGACTTACTAAATGACTTTATCATGATTATACACATTCATAATGCCTCATCCCATCCCATTTTATACAAGTCTCCTCTAATAAGTTGGAAAGGGGTAGTGTAAACAACCAGTTATTTTTTTCTCTTGGGTGATAAGGTGGTCTAGTGCTAAGCCTGTTATAAGAAATATCTCAATTTATTCTAAATCTTCATGTACATGAGTAACTTTAAATAGTTTAACATCATCATAATCATCTTCAATTTTGAGTTTTGGTTCACTGGATTGAATACGTGAAAGGTGGTCTGGGCTAAAATCAATCTTACCTAGTTTCATAACCACAGAGAACTAAAATCCATTAGAATATGCATCCATGCAACAATGGCTTATTAACTAAATACTTGAATGATTCATGATTTTTATAGAGTATAAATGGAGTGTCTAAAAAGTATTGGTGAAACTTTTGGAGTGCATAAAGCATGGATAGGGCTTCATAATAAGTTGTAGAGTAGTTTTTTAGACTAGTGTGAGCTTCCAACTAATAAATTAAATAGTATTATCAAGGTTATTTTCATATATTTGTGCAAGTATGGAACCCACTACCATGCTTGTATCATTTAAATGAACACGAAATGGTTGGGTTTAGTTTGAGAACTAGAGAATGGGTGCAGTCACCATTTTTTCCTTCAGATCTTCAAATGCCTACTAATGCTTAGCGATCCATAGAAATGGGCCATTTTATTTGAGTAATTATTCTAGCAACACTACTATGTTATCAAAACCCTAAATGAACTTAAGATAGTATTTCATGTGACCTAATAAGGCATTGACCTTGTGTTGAGTGGTTGGAGATGGAAGTTATACTATAACTGTAATCTTGGTTGGATCCACCAGTAATCCATCCTCACAAATGATGTATCCCAACATAATTATAAAAGGTGTGAAAAATATGCACTTTATAAGATTTAAATAAATCTAAATTTTATGGTATCACTCAATCATGATGCACAAGTTATCACATTGGTCTTGCACTATACCATAAGTAGTCTAGTCATCTAGATACACTTGAAGGAAATTATGGATGAAATCCTGGAAGGCTTCCACCACAATGCACAAGAACACTAAGAGTACATTATTTAGGCCAAAAGGCATAATATTGTATTCAAAATAACCCCATTAAGTTGAAAATCTAATTTTGGCCTTGTCTTCCTCAATAATTTTTACTTGGTGATAGCTAAAAAAACCATTAGTGAAAGTTTAGATCTCAGAACTAGAAATGCCTTATAAAATTTCCTCTGTGAAAGGAATTGGGAAAGGTTTAATTAAAAAAATAGCATTAAGTTTATTATAATCCATGAAAATGTGAATTTAACCATATTTATTGATGTTGATAACCATAAGACTCACCCACTCAGATTCATCTATAAGAGTAATAACTCTAGTGTGCAACATACTATCAATTTTCTCTATAACTTTGGTGCATAGATTAGAATTCATCCGATATGGTCATTTCCTCACCAATTGAGCACCTTAAACTAAATTTATATGCATCTTAACTAATTATGGATGCAATCCATTCCTTTATTTATAGTAGCATGGGAAAATATCTTGATATTCATGTAAGAGTTCAAATTTTTTGGTTAACTCAATATCATACCATAAATTATCCACAATGGCTATTTTAGGTGTGTCTTCCATCCCAATGTTGTGTTAAACTATTTGGAGTGGCATGGAATATGGTTTCTACTTAAAATTCATAATATCTCTGATATCATGCACCCCATATTCAGTATGTAGATTTAAGTGGTCGAATGTTGCCTCTGGCATATCAAAATTGGTACCCTCATCAACCTAATATATGACCTTTTGCTTTCCCTTTTGTATCTTTTATCAATATGCATATTCTAATTGAGAGTCAAAATATAACCAATCTAAGGTAGGAGTCTCAATTTATTTAAATATGACCAAGTTATCCTTGGGAACGTCATGTATGTGACATATTTGTTCTTGAATTGGTGCACAGTCTCCTACAACTTTCTGACAAATTACTTGTAAGGACAAATGTAGATCTACTCGTGAAGAAGAAAATCAAAATGTTATAATTAGACCATGTGTGATATTTTGTTGAGTATTCATTTATCTATGATATTATTTATGTATGTACCATGTCCTAGCCCAGGCATGTAGAGTATCATAAAATTCATGAATCCATAAGGATTTTGGTAAAAACATGTCTTTAGCACTCTAAAGGCTTTCACATTTTTTGAGATGGTCTTCTGGAGAAGTAAAACCATCATAACTTAGGGTGGAATGAACATGGTTTTCATATTGGAAGTGATAGTGCATAACAATGCATACTTTTTCCCATGTATGTAGTTGGTATTAATGAGTAGACCACCATAGAGCAACTATTCCTTGAAATAAAAAGTTGAGTGCATGAAATTATTGGCCTTCATCAACATAATAATCCTATAGTTTTTGAAAATATTCCATAACCTCAATTTGATAATAGAATCGAGGTGCATGGTCCAACCTCAATCGTGGTAAACCAATTAGGCAAACATTTTTGTGGTGTTAAGTGAACTTGGGGGAGGAACTTAGGTAGATATAAAGTACACTAAAAACATTTCTTATTATTAGAGAAATTAATGTCTACATTTTAATTATTAACCCTTAACTTACATTGGTAATTAATTAAATAAATAATAATATATTATTTATTACATGAGATTGAAACCTCATGAAAAATAAATAATATTATTATGGTTATTTAATACTTACCAAGTATTTTAATTAATTGGCTTTATCATGATAGATTGGCTCATTATTTCACAACGGTCACCTCCTTTTTTGAATATTATAAATAGGGTCTTACCCCTATTGTAAATTTATTACAACTTGATATATTTTCAGGTGAATAAGGTTTTTGTGAAGAAATGAGATTGAGAAGATTTTATGTATTGGGTGAATAGTTTCAACATTGAATAATCATTGTGGGTTATTTACCTCCATTCGACTTTTTCTTACCTAATTTTATATGTTGTATTTAATTGATATTTGTGTCAATGTGTGTGTACTTTTTTCTTATTAATTCACATCTATATCCTCTGTGTTCATATGCACTCTAAATTTTTACATGGTACTAGAGCAAAGGTGATGTGTTTATTGATTGGCAAGAGCATTGGAGATCTCCCTAAAAGCTTCTAAAACTCCAAATTTAAGAATTTTATTTATTTAATTAGCCCTTCACAGCCATATTATGGCCTTGAAATAATATTATTTGCTTTTAATATCTTATAGAACCTTGTATATCAGTTTCTTGAGTAAACAATCTCCATTCAAGCATCTATAAACACCTTTCAAGGAACCAATGTTCATTTTTTGAAGCCAAACCTAAGTTTAGATGACATTATTGGTTGTATTAAAGAACTTGTATGGCTGGAAATTATTTTTAAAAATATAGAAATTCATTTTTTGGTTGAAAAAATTAATTTTGAGGACCCTAGAGGCTTAGTTTGAAGATTTGAAAATTGCTTGACAAATTTCAAAGCCTGTGAAGCCTACCTAAAGATTTTGTGATTTTTTTATCCTCATGGATCACAATAGTACAGATGTATCATCTTTAAAAAAAATTAAAAATCATTTATTTGGTGTAAAATGGAATCTTGAAGGTCTTATATGTTTAGTTGGGACCATTGAAGGTTGTATAACAATTTTCAGAGCCTGAGAAGGCTTCTTTCAACCTCCATCAAGATCCTCCTTCCTACCTACACTATTTATCTACAATAATTATATCTAGGTATTATAATAGTTTTTCAAAAAGTATTTATTAAATACACTTTTATTTAAACCTCTAAAATTACACACATGTAAGAGGCACCCACCTAGATCTAATACTATTTTTCTACCAAAAAGTTAAAAAAAATAGATTTTACTTTTATTTTTTACATGCACTAAATAAGTTTATATATATTATTTATTTTTAAAGAAATCATTTATTAAAAAAATAATTATAAATATACATTTGCGCATGTAAATCCTTAAATAAGCTTGTAGATGAGCTCATAGTTGTAATTTTTGCTAAAATCTTATAAGGAAAGGATCTAGTATTCAAAACCCTCTAGATTTTTTCCTTTTTTTTGGTCAAGTCATTTTTTTTTTCTTTTTAAAAATTATTAAATTTATAATCTTTTTATATTTTTATGCTAAGTATCACGCGTTTAAAACCTAGTCAAACCTGTTGAACTTCTTGTGACACTTGATCTAGTCAAAACCTAGGAAAACATAGTTGTGTAACTAGTCGATCTTAAAGTTTTGGAACTTTTTGAATGCATTAGAATGGTCCATTTTTTGTTTTTAATCCTCTTATTATTTTTTACAATTTTTTTAATAATAGTGTCTAGGTGGTCATTTTGTGTGTGACTCTTTAAACACTTAGATTAGTGCAAATTTAATTCATTTTTTTGTATTATTTGGCATCTAAAATATGTAACTAAGTATTGTTACATGTCTGTTACAATTTATTTTTGAAAAATAGTTTAAAAACTCATTAAATATATTTTTTAACAATTGTACTTACATTAGTGTATTTTTATGACAGTTGCGACACCTTATTTTGTTATAATCCTTCATAATTTTTTGCTTTATCTAATATTAAATTGAATAATTATTGTGTGTTTTTAATTTAAGATTTGTTTTAATATAAAATTAAGTTAAAATTCACACTAAAAGGTTTTATTTTAAGCATTTATTTACTATCATGTTTAAAGGGAAGCTATGGCTTCGACTCATTTTTTTAAAAATAAATCTCAAATGCTTAATATAAATAACTATAATATATGAAAAATTTGTGTTAAATATGAATTTATGACCCAAAAAATATGTAAAATTGTCATCAGGACTAAAAAAACCCCTTCTGGATGATATGTAACCTTTGATCTTACCAATACATTTCAATAGAAATCACAGGATATCCATTATCTTGTAGAGTGTTAAGGATGAATTTCTTATTCACATTCATAATCAATAGTACCATAGATATGCTTGAAAACTCTTTGAATCTATGTAGGAGGACACTCACCTCTCAAATATCATTAAATTAATCCTTAAATTGCTAACTACACCTATGAATGGTGATAAAAAAAAGTTGTTAATTTTCTTACTATAATTAAAAATATTAAACCTCAGTTAGATGGATGTAGTTGTAATTTGATTCAAGATCAATTGATTTATTTTATCATTTATATAAACATTAATAAAAAATTTAGAAATTTTATTTTTATTTTAAATTCTAAGTATCAAACTGAGCAAGATATCCCTGACCTTACCACTTTGTCTGTTCTTCTGATTCAAGAAGAGCAAGTTATGACAAATTTTGATTCTAAATATAATGCTACTCAGACACTTATTGCATTAAATAATGTTTATGATCACTAAAAACTAAAAATCTAACCTTAATTCTACTAAAGGAAAATGTGGGAATAAGAAACTAGGTAATAAGAATCATACACCTAAGTTTAATGAAAATCATAATCTATGTCATAAATTTGGTCATATAAGGGAAAATTGTTATAAAAATAAAGATATAAATAAAAATCAAACTTTTAAAAATAACAAAGGGAATAAATCTAATCAAAACAAGAAGAATAATCAAAACCTTAATCAAAATACCAATTATGATTCAAATGTTATTGCTTTATATGTTGATTTATGTGCTCCAAATGAAAATTAATAGATTTAAATTAGTACTGCATCGCACCATATGACATGATTATATAATATTTTATGTGATTTTAGAGATATATCTATAATAATTTACTTAGGAGATAATTACTTTTTATAAGCAACTAAACAATGAAAAGCAATATTTTCAAATGTTGTTAGTAATGATGTTTTCTATGTACCTAAGCTTAAAAAGAATTTGCTAGCTTATTCTCAACTTACAAATGTTAATTTCATTATAACATTACTTAAATATATCTGGTATATTATAAATCATTCTAGTTCCTTGATTATTTAAGGTGTTCAAAAGAATGGTTTATATATCTTTTCTCCTTCTTCTGCTTGTTTTCTTTCATCGCATAGTAATAATGAATCTCAATTATGCCATGAACTATTAAGAAATTTTAATTTTAGAATATTAAATAATATGTCTACAAATAATCTTGTTATTTAAATTATTTTTATCCCTTCTCATCATGAAACTTGTGAGGGTTGCTTACATGGTAAGCAACATACTAACCCCTTTCACAAAAAACATGATACAAACTCCTCACATACTTTAAAATTAATTCATAGTAATGTTGTAGGACCTCTTGAAGTTTTATGTCTTAATTTTTCTTTATATTATATTACTTTTATTTATGATTACACTAGAATTATCTAGTTTTTTCATTAAAAATAAATATGATATGTTATCTAAATTCAAAGACTTTAAAACTAGTGTTGAAAATGCATCTATTTTTTCTATTAAAAGATTAAGAATTGATAATGGTGATGAATATATTAGTAAAGAGTTTTATTCTTTTTTTAGTGGTTGTGGTATTCAAAGGGAACTAACAACTCCATATTCCCCTCAGCAAAATGGTATTGATTAAAAAAAAAAAAAAAATTATATCATTATTGAGATGACCAGAATAATGTTGCATTCTGCAAATGTTCCTCCTATTTTTTATTGGTCAAATACATGAATACTACTATGCATATTATGAATAATAATATCTACTTAATATTTGTATTTTTATACATCAAAAATACATATATTCTCGTAACATTTTATTTGCTTTGATAAAATTATTTTTACCTTAGAGATACTAACTATATTGATAGTGTCTCATCTATATTATATTTCTTAGTAAAAAGATTTAGTTTAATTTTTGAAAAATATTTATTACAATTATATTGTAATAGATATATTTGTACTAGATGAGAAATCAAATTAAATATTTATCATTTTTAATTCATATGACTTAGCATAGGAAATACATTATATGCATAACATCATGCTTAATTTGACAAAAAGATCATGTTTTAATTGTTGCATTTGGTAAAAATATCATTCCAAATGAGTTTAGATCTTTTGTGCTTCAATTGCTTAGATACTCTCATTTGATTGTTTTATCATTTATGCTAACATTATTATATGTTTTTTTAATAAGATATGTTAATAAATGAAAAGTGTAAATGGATTTTGTATTATTGGCTCTTCATAATTTACTTTACTAAGCATTGTATTCATACATATCTAAACTTATTTGTTTCAATCTCATATATGTTTGATTGGATGATGGCATTATATGCTATTTTTTTTTATTTGATGTATGAGAGGTTATACCTTAATCCTTTGTTGAAGAATATTAAACTTGATTTTTTTTTTCATAAATTCAAATGATAAAATGAGTTATTGCTAATAAGATAGCTGATGTTTGGTTAAACTTAGTATCATATTAGTAAATTATTATATATGCATCACAAAAAAGTTGGGGATGATCTTGTCAATATTGGAAACATCCAATAATGAATTTCATACAATAATTTATATTTTTTCACTTTGTAATCAAAGTAGTGAACTTATTTTCCTAAAATATGACATAATTGTTTTAAAATGTGTTTTACCATAGAAAAATATATGTCATATTTCTATGTATGTGGTTATTGAGATGATAACCATATTATGCTATCACGAATCTATTTTTGGATATGTGTTAAGTTTTTATAAGTGAACAACACTAACAATTTAAACATACTAAAGTTCATGTGCATTTTATTCAAGAGAAATTCCTCAATGATGATATTGATCTAAAGTTTTGTCCTCCGGATGAACAAGTGGTAGATATTTTCATAAAACTTCTTGGTGCTATAAAGTTTTATTAGTTTCATGCAATTTTTGACCTTTCAAAGTTGTCATTGAGGGGGAGTGTGCATGACAATGTTAATTCCTAATGGTCATGTGTCTCTTCTCTTTCTCTATACTTCTTCTTATTATAAAGCATTGTAAACTTCATGTGGAAGTTTTACTTTTGTATGTGTTATAAGATTAATTTGCACCCTTGGAAAGGGTTTTTAAATATCTCTCCAACTAAGCTATAATATTGGGACAACCTTAAGCTATAGGTAATATATTTTAGAGTTAAACATTTGAAGAAAGTCAGCTTCCTCTTTCACGCTCACCTAAAACCAATACTAAGCTTAATGTTTCACAAGAAAAGGGTTAGAAAGAGAATAAGGTCTCCTAATAAATTTAACTAAGTAATACATTAAACTTAAGAGGGAAAATCCATTAAGATCAAAACCACACTAGATCAGTAGAGGACAATACTAGCTTGTACAACCTCAAGATCAAGCTATTTGCGTAAGTATTTCATAGAAGAGGTTTAGAGTAGAACACTAATCTAGACCTGCAAACAACACTAAAAACTCCCAGGACTAGGTCAAAAAGGGGGACAATGGATGAGGAAGATTATTCTTCACACAATGCTATCATACACAACTCATCAAACATAGATTCAAGGCAAGACATAGGAAAATAAAGTCCTTACTGCATTAAGAGGTAGTTCTTACAAATTCTTGATAAGGTCGAGCCTAATCAAGATGAACATACTTTATAATATCTCAAGGAATGTCTTATTTCTCAAAAAGATAAAAATTCTAAAATCTGAGAACCCTTTACAAAATGGAAAGAAGGGATAATATAGAAGGGAAAGAGAGAGACAAAGGGAGAGCACATTATTCATGATAATCAATGAGTTATCATCTTTAAAAGATATTTCACTAGTCTTTTGGTCCAATCAAAATAAGTTATTATGAGCAAGATATTTATGATTTTCCCAAATAGCCTCCAAATCATTCCATTGATCAAACAAACTACACTAAAAGATAAGAGTTTGCCAAAATTGGTAAGTCATGATCTTGTTGGAAATGAATTCTCCAACTATTTTCCAATTCCCCAAGTCTTTTTCCTTTGGATCTTTCCCTAGATTTCATTATGAGGAGAAAATCTTCATATTCATGCAACTAACTGAGCCATGGGTCAAGTCTATTTGAGTGGAGACTTTTTGGAGCTGAGATCATGTTTAAAGGACTACATGTCTCTCTATTGAAAATACATACTTGCTTCATACTTAGAAAACTAGACCCAGCTTAACTATAGATGAAAACTAATTTAAGGATATTGGTTTTACTATAATCAATATAGATGGCACTTTCTTTAATGTTATGTCCTTATTTTGGAAACTAGTCATCCGTTTGGTTAATATTAGGTCTAAAAGACCTATTTTACCTCTATATACCTATCTTAAAACAATTGGTCCAATTCAAGTCTACATCTAGCTCTTTTCCTTTATTTTCTGCCAATTCAAGTCATGTTTGAATTTAATTCCTTTTATCTTGTTTGTTGAGTTGAGTCCATTTTAATTTATCATCTTTCATCAAACATCCCAGATCATCTCTTTATTATTGGCTATAGTAAATTAACCCAGATCATTAACCCTTTTGACTATGATTCACTCTGTTAGATTTTGAGATCTAATTAAATACAAATCATAGATCCTTGGGACCCATTTTTCCAAGCTCAATTTCCCATCAGTCCTTGGGATTTGCTGACCATTTAACTTGTTTGTGCTCTCATATACCTAACACTTATCAGTAATTTATTCCTTATCAAGTTCCAACTAAGGATTTTGGATCTAAATGATCACTTTGTGGGTCTTAAAAATGATGTTCACATAGATGTATACCATTTTTTGACTAATTTTGAAATTTTATAATTAGAAGTGAAAAGATCATGAGGACACCAAATTTATAGAGAATGGACTTAACACTGAAAGGAATAGACCCTTCTGATCCATTAGCCATTTGATATTTTTGAGAGCTTTTATAAAATGTTAGATTCAACTATTATAGGTGATCTTGCCCAATGTCTTAATGACGATCTAGTCTAAAATGGATAAATATGAAAAATTAGTAAATTCCATGTTAGGAGCCAACTTTGAATATTTGTATCTTCTTTTGTGCTTTGTTGAATGAGGCATAACTCGGTGCATATAAACTAGACTCCAAAATGAACAAACCCATATGATTGTTTCTTCCTGAGAATACCACACATGTAACATCTAGTGTCACGAAAATTCCTACTCAACTTTTCTACCACTAGAACCAAACATCTGGACAAACTCTAGATGGAATGAGTGGACTAGATGAATTCCATGCACTCCCATGTTTATCTTGATCAATCCATAGGGTATAAACATCTCTAGAGAAATCTTTAAAAATTGAAAAATTATACTTTAAGTAAACTTAAAGTTCTTGAAAAGTTTTTTGAGCTTCATGACTTCTATATTCCACTCATTCCATCTAGAGCTAGTTTAGACCATTTTGATTATTTGATCAATCAAGAACTCTACCTCTTTCTCTACATCAGGACCTTTGGTAACTAGGCACATGCTTGGTGTGTGGGCTAAATATGGCCAATATTTATGGTAACTTATAGGGAAGCATGCCCGCTATGCTTGAGAACCTAGTTCATTTTGTCTTATCTAGTCCATTGGGCATGGAGTCACCTTTCAGTGATTGAGATGATCATGAAGATGATGCAAGTTGCCTCTTTTCTATAGATTTCTCTTAAAAAAACACAACTAAAATAAAAAAATAAAGATAAATTCATATAAGTAAATGTAGGAAAGAAAAAACAAATAACCTACTAAACAAATACATAAAAGGGAACTTAGATAAAAGCATAAAAACTAATTTAATATATATAAGACATTTTCAAAACTGGTCCTCCTAGATCAAAAATAAAACCTCTAGTATCATCCATTTGTAACAAATCAAGATGGAAAATACCTTGCATTAGAGGTCTTAGAATTGGTAAACTCGAAAGTTTGATGGCCAATCATTCTGATGTACTCCCTAGTGGATGGAGTGGAATGAACATGTCTCCAATGTAGACATACTAGTCCAAGTCTTCCAAACCTAGTTCATGTTGGACTACAAGATCACTTGCTTGATGTTGCTCTCCACTTTTGAAAAATTCTTGCATTAAGGTTTCACCTAGGCTCTTGGGAGAAACTACACTTGGTTCAATTGGTAGTTCAAAAATACCATGTTCTTCCACCTTGTCTTTATGGAAATTAGGAATGTTCATTCTTAGAGAAGCATGTTCATGGTTTTCTATAAGAATGATAGGTCCCTTAGCCTCTTTAAACTATTTGGCTATGGCATTGAACTACTGCCATAACTCTTCAGACTCTTCACTAGTATGATCATCAAATTGAATCACTTGAGCACTTGAGATGTCCCCTTCATCAACCTCACTCAAGATTTCATCTTGATTTTTAACTACAAGTGAGGGTTGATTTGACCATCCAGGGTTCAAAATATCACATTTGTCCTGCTCAAGGTTAGATATGCTTTCCTCTAGCTCCAACATATCAGGCTTATCCTTGATTGACACCTCATCTTGAAGTGGACCAACCTCAAGAAATTGGTCTTGATCCTCTTCATCTATGTAGAATGGACCTTCAGTGGTTCCTCCAAGGTCTACCCCATGTTGAACTCATAGACTATCATCTTCAGGTATGTTTCAACATTAGGCTATTCCATTTCACTTAGGAAATTTGAGCAAAAATGTTGCCATAACTCTTTAATCTCTTCATTATTTGAGTTGATCTTGACCTCCACACTAGGTTTATGAAGGCTTTCCTCTTCCTTGTCATTAGGTTCCTATAATTTGAAATATAAAACATGATCCTCTCTGAGAATTGGGCTACCTATCACGATCTCCTCATCATAGACACTTGCATTGTCTCATTTAGGTTTGTTTTGATGTGGAGCCTATTTCTAAATTATAATTTATTTCAAATACTTTACATTCAAAATATACTATACACTCTATATGTATTCTCTTCGGGGTCCAAAATCCATTTTAGGTTGACTTTACCCATGGTTTTGGTACCCATTATTTGTAATACCACTTTATTGATGTATTATGTATAGATGGATATTTTGTAGGTAATACATTATGAGAACAAGGGTTTGAGAAGAAAGAATAAAGCGTGTGAATTTAGGTGTAAATTCAAGAGGTTTTGTTGAGTGGATATCCAAATAATATTTGTGTATTATAGTTATGAGAAGATAGATCTAAGAGTGGATTTTATTCTTGTGGCTTGTAATAAAATCTAGGCAAGTGTTTCTTGGTAGATATAGCTCATATTAGTTGAACCACGTTAAATCTAGTCTTCTTGTTTTACTTGTTTATTTTTGTTCTTTCTACATATCTATTATTATTGTGATTATATGAAATTATTCTACATCAATTTTTGATTTATTCCTAACAAGGTTCACCTATGACTACAAGCTCTTCCTCTATCCTTTGTAGAATAGGCTCCTCTTTTATAAAGAAGATGGTGGGAGGGTGAAGAAGACCTTGCTTGAAAATTAGGAGGGTATCATTCCATATAGGTACATTTAATTATCTTTTAAGTTGTTCTTGAACTAAGGAGAGAGATTCTCAAAACTCTTTTACACCAAGCTAACCCTTCCTCTACCAAGATTCTTTTTTGGCATAGCTAAACCTTCCTCTACCACGATTGACTCTTATAATGCTTCAAATAACACCTCCTCCTTATTTTCTATGCCCTTCTAGACTGATTTCCATGATGGAGATGAGTATAGAATAGACACTTTTAATTATTTTTGGATGGTTATAGGAGAGGGTGGCCTTGCAAGTGAGGGAAAAACATAGTTAGGGTCAATGTTTTTAAAGAAGATCCATGATGGGATGATTTCATGTTCTTGAATGGGAAAGGGTGTAGGGGAGGAGAGGAATAAGAGTTATGATAAGGTTGATAGGATATTTGAAGGCCACTTGGGGTGAATGCATAAACATTATCTTCCTAATAAGTGAGATGTTGAAGTAGAAAATAAGCATATTGATCAAAAGATGACTGATTGTACATACCAGATTATGATGATTAGGTACTTAGTTAGGTTGCTTAACCAGTTGATAGATGCTCAAAGTCACCATTGATGTTTGAAAACATTCATCTAAAGGCTAATATGTAGAATAACAACACCAAAAATCCTTCCACTACTTTGGACTTTAGTCCCACCAAGCATGCCAAAAATTGTTATAGGCTTAATTTTCACCTTTGGAGAGGGTTTTTCAATCTCTTTGTAACTAAACTATAATATTGGGATAACCCTAGGCTATGGGTAACCTATTTTGGGAGTGAACCTCTGGAGAAGGCCAATTTCCTCTTTGATGCTCACCTAAGACTAATACTAAGCCTAATGCTTCATGAAAAAAAGGTTAGAAAGAGAATAAGAGATCTTAAGAAAATTAACTAGGTGATGCACCAAACTTAAGAGAAAAACTCTCATAAGCTTAAACCCACACTAGATTAGCAAAGGATAATACTAGCTTGCACAACCTTAAGATTAATCTATTTACATACATATTTCATAGAAGAGGTTCAATGTAGAACACTAATCTAGCCCTGCAAACAACACTGAAAACTCTATAAAGTATGTCAGAAAGGAGGACAATGGATGAGGAAGATTATCCTTCACACAATACCATCATACACAACTCATCAAACATATATTCAAGGTAAGAGATAGGAAAATAAAGTCCTTATTACATTAAGAGGTAGTTCTTAAAAATGCTTGATAGGGTCAAGCCTAATCAAGCTTAACATACTTTGCAGTATCTCAAGGAATGTCTCATCTCTTAGAAAGATAAAAAGTCTAAAATATAAGAAACCTTTACAAAATAGAAAGAAAGGGATAATATAGGAAAAGGGGAAAAGGGAGAGAAAGGGGAAGCATCATGTTCATGTTAATAAATGATTTGTCATCTTCAAGATATATTTCACCAAGACTTTGGTCTAATTAGAACAAGTTATTACGAGTAAGATATCCATGATTTTCTAAAATAGCTTCCAAATCATTCCATTGGTCAAACAAGCTACATTAGAAGACAAGATTTTTCCAGAAGTGGCAAGTCATGATCTTGTTGGAAATGAATTCTCTAACTACTTTATAATTCCATAAGTCCTTTTTCTTTGGATATTTCACTAGATTTCATTATGAGGACAAAATCTTCATATTCATGTATCTAGGTAAGCCATGCTTCAAGTCTATTTGAGCGGTGATTTGTCGAAGCTAAGGTCATGTTGAAAGGACTATACATCTATTTATTTAAAGTGCATATCTACTCCATACTTTAAAAACTAGGCCCAACTTAACTATAGATGAAAACCAATCTACGGATATTAGTTTTACTATAATCAATATAAATGGCACTTTGTCCAATGCTAGGTCCTTCTTTTGGCAACTAGTCATCACCCCTTTGGTTCATATTAGGTCTAACATACCTATTTTACCTTTACGGACCCATCTATAAACATTTTGATCTAATTTAAGTATACATTAAGCTCTTTTCCTTTATTTTTTTCCAACTCAAGTCAAATTCAAATTTTGGTCCTTTTATCTTGTTTACTGAGTTAGGTACATTTTGCTTTATCGACTTTCATCGAACGTCCTAACTCATCTCTTTGTTATTGGATATAGTAAATTAACCTAGATCATTGACCCTTTTGACTTTGTTTCACTCTATCATATTTTTAGATCTGATTAAACATAGACCATAGATCTTTGGGACCCATTGCCCCAAGCTCAATTTCCCATTGGTCCCTGAGATTTACTAACCATTTGACTTCCATGTGCTCCCACATGCTTGACACTTGTTAGCCATGAATTCCTTCTTAGGTTCATACCAATTATTTTATATCGAAATGGTCACTTTGTGGATCTTAAAAATGTCGTTCACGTAGACATCTACCATTTTTTACCAACATTGCAATTTTATAACTATAAATGTAAAGATCATGAGGACACCAAATTCATAGAGAATGGACTTAACACTAAAAGAAACAAACCCTTTTGATCCACTAACCATTTGACCTTTCTGAGTGATTTTATAAAATGTTGGAGTCGATTGGTCTGGGTGATCTTGCTCAACATCTTGATGACAGTCTGGTTTAACATGGCTAAATATGGAAACTTAACAAATTATGTGTTAGGAGCCAACTTTGAATATGTGTATCTTATTTTGTGATTCTTCATGTAATCTACAACTTGGTACATATGAACTAGCCTACAAAATGAACAGACCCATATGATTGTTTCTTCTTGATACTACCACATATATGATAACAAGTGTCATGAAAATATCTACTTAGATTTTTTAACACTATAACCAAAAGTCTAGACAAGCTCTGGATGGAATGAGTGGACTAGATGAATTCCGTGTGCTCTCATGCTTATCCTGAGCACTTCATAGGGTCTCTATAGCTTTGGACTAGTCTTTAGAAATTAATGAATTACACTTTAAGTAAACTTAAAGTGCTTTAAAATATTTGTGAGCTTCATGACTTCTCCATTCCACTCATTCCATCCAGAGCTAGTTCTAAACATTTTAATTATTTGATCAATCGAGAACTCTACCTCTTTCTCTACATCAAGATCTTTAGCAATTGGGCACATGCTTGGTGTGTAGGCCAAATATGGCCAACAGTACCCAAATACATTAAAATTATAATTTGTAATGGAAGTCCTTATGTTATAAAAGGCTCCAAATATGCTTAATGATTATTTTAAAGAAACTGTGACATGTTAGCCTAAACTTACTTTTGAGTAGTTTATGGAATATAGTTCCTTTTATTTCAAAATGTGGTGTTTGGCATAATGAAGATTTTTAAATATTTCAATTATGTACATAGTATAATTTCTATTTTGAGATGACTATGACATTTATCCCCACTTAACATTAAGGGGGAGTGTTAAAGCAATTAATGTCTAAGTGGTAATTATTAAACCTTAGCTTATATTGATAATTAATTAAATAAATAATAATATATTATTTATTATATGAGATGAAAACCTCATGAAAAATAAATAATATTATTATGGTTATTTAATACTTATCAAGTATTTTAATTAATTAGTTTTATCGGGATGGATGGACCCATTATTTCACAATGGTCACCTCCTTTCTTGAATATTATAAATAAGGTCTTACCCCTATTGTAAATTCATTTTAACTTGATATATTTTTATGTGAAAAAGGTTTTTTTGAAGGCCATTTTGTGAAGAAGTGATATTGAGAAGATTTTATGTATTGGGGGAATAGTTTCAACATTCAATAATCATTGTGGGTTATTTACCTCCATTGAAGGTTTTCCCACCTAATTATTTATATTATGTCTTATTGATTTTTGTGTCAATTTGTGTGTACTTTTTTCTTATTAATTCACATCTAGATCCTCTATGTTCATATGTACTCTAAATTTTTACATGGTACTATAGCAAAGATGATGTGTGTATTTATTGGCAAGAGCATTAGAGATCACTATGAAATCTTCTATAACTCCAAAGTTTAAAAAACAATTTATTTAATCATCCTTTCATAACCATAGTCTAACCTTGAAAAAATACTATTTTCTTTGAATCTCTTATAGAACACTGTATATTAGTTTCTTGAGCAAATAATTTCCATTCAAGTATCTACAAACTCTTTTCAAGCACCCAATATTCATTTTTTGAAGCCAAACTTTAGTCTAAGTTCCATTATCGGCTATAGTAAAAAACTTGTATGCCTGGAACTTATTTTTAGAAATTTGAAAATTCATTTTTTGTTTGAAAAAATTTATTTTGAGGACCCCGGAGGCTTAGTTTGAAGATTTGAAAATTGCTTGACAAATTTTAGAGCTTATGAAGGCTACTTGAAGCTTTTTTTATTTTTTTATCCTCTTGGAGCATAATAGTACAGTTGTATCAACTTTAAATTTTTTGAAATTAATTCTTTTCTAAAAAATGGAATCTTGAAGATCATAGATGTTTAGTTGTTACCATTGAAGCTTGTATAACAGTTTTCAAAGCCTAAGAAGGCTTCTTTCAGCCTCCATCAAGCTCTTCTCCTTCCTACCTACATTATTTCTCTATAGGAAGCATATCCAAGTATTAAAATAGTTTTTCAAAAAGTATTTCTTAAATATAATTTTATTTAAATCTCTAAAATTACAAACATGCAAGAGGGATCCATGTAGATCTAATACTTTTATCTACCAAAAAGTTAAAAAAATCCAAATAGATTTTACTTTTTTTTTACATGCACTAAATATGTTTATATATATGCTTTGTTTTTAAAAAATCAGTTATAAAAAAAATCAAATATATATTTGGGCATGTAAATCCTTGAATAAGCTTGTAGATGAGCTGGTAGTTGTAATTTTGCTAAAATCTTGTAAGAAAAGTGTCAAGTGTTCAAAATTCTCTATATTTTTTCATTTTTTTTGGGTCAATTAAATTTTTTTTAAATCAAAATAACTAAATTTAGAATCATTTTTAATTTGTGTGGTAAGTATAACACGTTTAAAACCTAGTCAAACCTATTGAACTTCTTGCGACACTTGATCTAGTCAAAACCTAAGTAATCATAGCCATGTAACCAATCAATTTGAGTTTTTAGTACATTATGGAAGCATTGCAATGATCTATTTTTTGTTTTGAAACCTCCTATTATTTTTTTATAACTTTTTAATAATAGTGTCTATGTGGTCATTTTGAATATGACTCTTTTAACACTTAGATTAGTGTAAATTTAATTTAATTATTTGCATTATTTGAAAAATAATATATAATTAAATATATTTACATGTTTGATTCACTTTATTTTTGAAAAATAGCTCAAAAACTCATTAAAAATATTTTTAACAACTGTGCTTTTATTAGTATATTTTCATGACACTCATGACACTTTATTTTGTCATAATTTTTCATAATTTTTTGCTTTGTCTAGAATTAAATTGAACAATTATTATATGTTTATAATTTAAAATTTGTTTTACTATCAAATTAAGTTAAAATTCACACTAAAAGGTTTCATTTTAAACATTTATTTACTATCTTATTTAAAGGGAGTTATGACTTCACCTCATTTTTATTTAGATAAAGCTCAAATGCTTAATAGAAATAACTATAATACATATAAAATTTCTATTAAAACTAAATTTATGGCCTAAAAATTATGAAAAATTATCATCAGGATTGAAAAGCTCCTTCTGGATGACATGTAACTCCTGAGCTTACCAATAAATTTCTATAGAAATCATAGGAAGCTATGTCCATTATCTTGTGGAGTGTTAAGGATCAATTCCTTATTCATATTGATAATCAGGTATCTCTTACCATGTTTTAAAAAATCTTTGAATACATGCATGATGGCACTCACCTTTCAAATAATATCAAATCAATCTTTGAATTGATAACTACATTTATGAAGGGTGATGACAAATTTGTTAATTTTATTGTTAAAATTAAAAGTAGTAAAGCTCAATTAGATAGATGTAATTATAACTTGATTCAAGATCAGTTACTTTATTTTATAATTAAGTTAAACATTAACAAAAAGTTTAGAAATTTTATTCTAATTTTGAATTCTAAGTATCAATTTGAGTAAGACATCCTTGACCTTACCACCTTGTCTACTCTCTTGATTCAAGAAGAGCAAGTTATGATAAATTTTGATTTTAAAGAGAATACCATTTAGGTACTTCTCACATTAAATAATATTTTTGATAACGCCTAAGTTTAATGAAAATCATAATCTATGTGATAAATTTTATCATAAAAGGGAAGCCTATTATAATAACAAGGATATAAATAAAAGACTTATAAAAATAACAAAGGGAAAAAATCTAATCAAAATAAGTATGAGTCAAAACCCTATTCAAAAAAAATAATTAGGATTCAAATGTTATTGCTTTATATGTTGCTTTATGTGCTTTAAATGAAAATTAATAGATTTAAGATAGTGGTGCATCGTACCATATGACATGCTTATCTAATATTTTATTTGATTCTAAATTTATATCTGAAGTAATTTACTTAGGAGATAATTATTTTTTAGACGCAACTAAATAAAGAAAAAGAAAATTTTTAAATGTTATTATTAATGATGTTTGTTATGTATCTAAGCTTAAAAAAAATTTGCTATCTTTTTCTCAATTTACAAATGATAATTTCATTATAACATTACTTAAATATAGTTGGTCCATTCAAAATCATTCTAGTTATTTGATTGTTGAAGGTGTTCAAAAGAATGGTTTATATATCTTTTCTCTTTTTGCATATTTTCTTCCATCGCATAATAATAATGAATCTCAATAATGACATAAAAGATTAGGACATGTTAGTTTTATAAGTTTACATGATATGTATTCAAATAATATTATTATTATACTTCCTTTTACTCCTTCTCATTATGAAATTTGTGAGGTTTGATTATATGGTAAGCGACATACTAACCCCTTTCACAAGAAACATGATGCAAATTCCTCACATCTTTTTGAATTGATTCATATTGATGTTGTAGAACCTCTTGAAGTCGTATCTCTTAATGGTTATTTGTATTATATTACTTTTATTGATAATTATACTAGAATGATCTAATCATTTTTTATTAAAAATAAATCTGATGTGTTATCTAAATTTAAGAATTTAAAGCTAGTGTTGAAAATACATCTATTTTTTTATTAAGAGATTAAGCACTGATAATGATAGTGAATATATTAAAAAAGAGTTTGATTATTTTTACATTAATTGTGGTATTCAAATGGAACTAACAACTCCTATTCCCCTCATCAAAATGATAATGCTAAAAATAAAAACTATACCATTATTGAGATGGCTAGAACAATGTTGCATTCTATAAATGTTTCTCCTAGTTCTTATGGGCTGAAGCCATGAATACTAATATACATATTCTGAATAAGAATAAATAATTAATATTTTTATTTTTCTACATCAAAAATACATATATGCTCATAGCATTTAATTTGCTTTGCTAAAATTATTTTTAATTTAGAGATACTAACTATATTGATAGTGTCTCATTTACATTGTATTTGTTAGTAAAATGATTTAGTTTGAATTTTAAAAAATATTTGTTACAATTATTTTATAATAGATAGATTTGTATTAGATGAGAAAGTAAAGAAACTATTAATCATTTTTAATTCATATGAGTTAGCATAGGAAATACATTATATGCATAACATCATGGTTAATTTGACAAAATAATCATGTTTTAATTGTTGCATTTGGTAAGAAGATCATGTTCAATGAGTTTAGATATCTTATATTTCAATTGATTACATACTCTAGTTTGATTGTTTTATCATTTATGATAGCATCCTTATATATTTTTGTAATAAGATATGTTAAGAAATTCAAAGTGTAAATGGAGTTTGTATTATTGGTTCTTCATCATTTACTTTACTAAGCATTTTATTCATACATCTCTAAACTTATTTACTCTTTTCAATTTCATATCTATTTGATTGGATGATTGTATTTTATGCTCATTATTTTTATATTTGATGTATGAGAGTTGTACCTCAATATTTTGTTGAAACATATTAAACTAGAAATGTTTTTGATAAAACTCAAATGATAAAATGAGTTATTACTAATAAGATATCTAATATTTGATTAAACTTAGTATCTTATTAGTAAATTATTATATGTGCATCACATGAAATTTGGAGATGCTCATCTTATCAATATTTGAGAAGTCTAATAATAAATTGCATACAATAATTTATATTTTTCACTAACTTTGTAATCAAAGTAGTGAACTTATTTTTCTAAAATATGACATGATTGTTTTAAAATGTGTTTTACCATAGAAAAGAATATGTCATATTTTTATGTATGCGGTTATTTTGATTCTAACCAGATTATGATTTCATGAATCTATTTTTGGATATATGTTTAATTTTTATGTAGGTGAACACAAATAATTTAAACATATTAAATTTCATGTGCATTTTATCTGAGAGAAAGTCTTCAATGATGATATTGATCTAAAATTCTATCCTACAAATGAATAAGTGGTAGATATATTCACAAAATAACTTGGTGTTACCAAGTTTTATTAGTTTTATGCAATATTAGGTGTCTCGAAGTTTCCATTGAGGGGGAGTGTGCATGACAATGATAATTTGTAACAGCCATATGTTTCTTCTCTTTCTCTATACTTCTTCTCATTGTAAAGAATTATAAACTTCATGTGGAAGTTATGTGATTTAAGTTAACTTCATATGGAAGTTTTACTTTTGTATCCAAATACATTAAAAGCATAATTTTTAATGAAATTCCTATGTTATAAAAATTTTCAAATATGCTTAATGCTTATTCATGAAAAATTATGAGATGTAGTCTCACAATCATGATAACATAAACTTACTTTTGAGTAATATATATATATATATATATATATATATATATATATATATATATATATATATATATATATATATATATATATATATATATATATAATTAGTGTTTGACATGATGAATATTTTTGAATCTTTCAATTATGTACATAGTATAATTCTCTTTTTGAGATGACTATGACATTTATCCCCACTTAGTATTAAGGGGCAGTGTTAGAGCAATTAATATCTATATAGTAATTATTAACCCTTAGATTACATTGATAATTAAACAAAAAATTAATAATATATTATTTATTATATGAGGTAGAAACTTCATAAAAAATAAATAATATTATTATGATAATTTAATACTTACCAAGTGTTTTAATTAATTGGATTTATCAAGATAGATGGACCCATTATTTCACAACAGTCACCTCCCTTTTTGAATATTATAAATAGGATTTTACCCCTATTGTAAATTCATTCTAAATTGATATATTTTCAGGTGAACAAGGTTTTTGTGAAGGCTATTTTGTTAAGAAGTGAGATTGAGAATATTTTATGTATTAGAGGAATAATTTTAACATTAAATAATCAATGTGGGTTATTTACCTCCATTAGAGGTTTTCCCACCTAATTCTTTGTGTTGTGTCTTATTTATATTTGTATCAATTTTTGTGTACTCTTTTATTATTAATTCACATTTGGATCCTCTATTTTCATAGTCACTCTAAATTTTTACATGGTACCAGAGCAAAGGTGATGTTTTTATTGATTGGCAAGAGCATTGGAGATCTCTCTGCAAGCTTATAAAACTCCAAAGTTAAGAAAATTATTTATTTAATCAAATTTTCATATCCATATTAATTCTTTTAAATAATAAAATATGCTTTGAATCTCTTATAGAACTCTTTATATCAATTTTTAAGCAAGCAATCTCCATTCAAGCATCTAAAAACTCCTTACAAGCAACCAATATTAATTATTTGAATCCAAAACTAAGTTTGGATGACATTATTGATTTTATTACATCACTTGTATGATTAAAAATTATTTTTAAAAATCTAAAAATTTATTTTTTGGTGGAAAAATTCATTTTGGCCCTGGAGGCTTAGTTTGAAGATTTGAAAATTGTTTGATAAATTTTAGAGCCTATGAAAACTACCTAAAGCTTTTGTGATTTTTTTATCCTCATGAAGCAAAATAGTATGTATGTATCATCTTTAAATTTTTTTAAAAATCAATTATTTGGTGTAAAATGGAATATTGAAGGTCTTATATGTTTAGTTGGGACCATTGAAGGCTGTATAACAATTTTTAGAGCATGAGAAGTCTCCTTTCAACCTCCATCAAGCTCTTATCCTTCCTACCTACACTATTTATATACAAGAATCATATATATGTATTATAATAGTTTTTCAAAAAGTGTTTATTAAATAAAACTTTATTTAAACCTCTAAAATTATATGCATGCAAGAGGGACACACCTAGATCTAATAATATTTTTTCTACCAAAAAATTAGAAAAACTAATAGATTTTAATTTTGTTATTTACATGCACTATATATATATATATATATATATATATATATATATATATATATATATATATATATATATATATATATATATATATATATATAATCTTACTTTTATCTAATTATTTATTTAAAAAAAGTACAAATATATATTTGTGCATGTAAATCCTTGAATAAGCTTGTAGATGAGCTAGTAGTTGTAATTTTTTCTAAAATCTTATAAGAAAAGGGTCGAGTCTTCAAAACCCTCTATATTTTTCATTTTTTTGGGTCAAATAATTTTTTTTGTTGTTAAAAATAATTAAATTTAAAATATTTTTATATTTTTGTGCTAAGTATCATGTATTTAAAACTTAGTCAAACATGTTGAACTCCTTGTGACACTTGATCTAGTCAAAATGTAGGCAAGCATAGCCATGTAACCATTTAATTTTTATTTTTTGGCATGTTTTAGATGTATTATAATGGTATTTTTTAAAGCCTTCTATTAATTTTTTAACAACTTTTTTAATAATAGTGTCTAGGTGGTCATTTTGAGTGCGACTCTTTCGACACTTAGATTAGTGCAAATTCAATTTAGTTTTTTGCATTATTTGATATATAAAATATGTAATTAATTATAGTTTCATGTGTGATTTATTTTATTTTTGAAAAATAGCTCTTAAAAAATTATTTTTAATAGTTGTGCTTACATTAGTGTATATTTGTGATACTTATGACACCTTATTTTTTCACAATCTTTCACAAATTTTTACTTTGTCTAGCATTAAATTGAATAATTATTATGTATTTATACTTTAAATTTTATTTTAATATCAAATTAATTTAAAATTAATGCTAAATTTTTTTATTTTAAGCATTCATTTACTATCATGTTTAAAGGGAAGCTATGGCTTCTCCTTATTTTTCTTTAGATAAATCTTAAATGTTTAATGAAAATAACTATAATATATAAAAAAAATTGTGCTAAACCTAAATTTATGGTCCAAAAATTATGAAATATTGTTATTAGGATTGAAATATCTCTTTCAAATTGACATACAACCATTGAACTCACCAATACATTTCAATAGAAATCATTAGAAGCTATGTCTATTATGTTGTAGAGAATTAAAGATGAATTCATTCTCCACATTGATAATAAATATTCTCCTAAAGATACTTAAAAACTCTTTAAATCCATGTACGATATCACTTACCTTTCAAATATCATTAAATTAATTCTTGAATTGCTAACTACACCTATGAATGGTGATGAAAAAATTGTTAATTTTCTTGTTAAAATTAAAAATATTAAAACTTAGTTAGATAGATGTAATTGTAATTTAATTCAAGATCAATTATTTTATTTTATTTTATCATTCAATGAAATATTTATGAAAAATTTAGAAATTTTATTTCAATTTTGAATTTTAAGTATCAAACTGAGCAAGATATCCCTAACCTTACCACCTTGTCTGCTCTCTTGATTCAAAAAGAGAAAGTTACAAAAAAATTGATTCTAAATAAAATGCTACTTAGACACTTCTCACATTAAATAATGTTTTTGATAACACTACAAATTAGAAACCTAACCCTAATTCTATTAAAATAAAATACATAAATAAGAAATTAGGTAATAAGAATCATACACCTAAGTTTAATGAAAACCATAATCTGTATGGTAAATTTAATTATAGAAGGGAACCCTGTTATAAAAACAAGAATAAAAATAACAATAAAACTTTTTAAAATCAAAAAAGGAAGAAATCTAATCAAAACAAGTAGAAGAATCAAAATCTTAATTAGAATAATAATCAAGATTCAAATGTTGCTTTATATATTTCTTTATGTGCTTCAAATGAAAAATAATAGATTTTATATAGTGGTGCATCACACCATATGACATTCTTAGATACTATTTTATGTGATTCTAGAGATATCTCTTAAAGAATTTACGTAGAAAATAATTCTTTAATAGAAGCAATTAAACAAGGAAAAGCAAAATTTTTACATGTTATTAATGATGTTTTCTATGCGCCTAAGCTTTAAAAAAATTTACTATCTTATTTTCAACTTACAAATGATAATTTCATTGTAACATTAATTAAATATAGTTGGTATATTATAAATCATTCTATTTGTTTGAATGTTGAAGGTGTTCAAAATAATGGTTTATATATCTTTTCTCTTTTTTTGCATGTTTTCTTACATCGAATAATAATAATGAATCTTAATTATGGTATGAAAGATTAAGACATGTTAATTAAATAATCTTACATGATATGTCTATAAATAATCTCATTTTTTAACTTCTTTCTATCCCTTCTCATCAAGAAACTTGTGAGGGTTGCTTACATGGTAAACAATATACTAACTACTTTCACAAGAAACATGATGTGAATTCCTCACATCCTTTAAAATGGATTCATAGTGATGTTTCAGGACCTCTTAAAGTTGAATCTCTTATTATTGTTTTATTTTATTACTTCTATTGATGATTACATTATAATGATTAGATCTTTTTTCATTAAAAAGAAATCTGATGTGTTATCTAAATTTAAAGAATTTAAAGCTAGTGTTGAAAATGCTTCTATTTTTTATTAAGAAATTAAGAACAAAAAATAGAGTTAAATATATTAATAAAGAGTTTGATTCCTTTTACATTAGTTGTGGTCTTCAAAGGGAACTCACAACTCTCGATTCCCCTTAGCAAAATGATATTGCTGAAAAGAAAATCTACACCATTATGAAATGGCTAGAACAATGTTGTATTCTGCAAATGATTAAAAACCAAAAATAGAGTTGAATATATTGATAAAGAGTTTTATTCATTTTACATTAGTTGTAGTCCTAAAAGGGAACTCACAACTCTTGATTCCCCTCAACAAAATGATATTTCTGAAAAGAAAAACTACACCATTATGAGATGGCTAGAACAATGTTGTATTCTACAAATGTTCCTCCTAGTTCTTATGGGCTGAAGTCATGAATACTATTGTACATATTATTAATAAGAATAACTACTTAATATTTTTTTTTCCTATATCAAAAATACATACATGTTCATAGCATCTCATTTTCTTTGATAAAATTATTTTTACTTTAGAGATACTAATTATATTGATAGTGTCTCATCTATATTGTATTTGTTAGTAAAATGATTTAGTTTGACTTTTGAAAAATATTTATTATAATTATATTTTAATAGATATATGTGTATTAGATGAGAAAGTAAAGAAAATATTAATATTTTTTAATTCATATAAGTTAGCATATGAAATACTTTATATGCATAACATCATGCTTAATTTGACAAAATGATCATGCTCAATGAGTTTATATATTTTGTGTTTCAATTGCTTAGATGCTCTCATTTGATTATTTTATCATTTATGTTAACATCTTTATATTTTTTTAATAAGATATGTGTAAAAAATGCAAAGTGTAAATAGAGTTTATATAATTAGCTCTTCATCATTTACTTTACTAAGCATTTTATTCATACATCTCTAAACGTTTTCTTTTAATCTCATATCTATTTGATTGAATGATGGCATTTTATGCTAAATTTTTTTATATTTGATATATGAGAATTTATACCTCAATATTTTTTTGAAGCATAATAAACTTTTTTTTTTATAAAACTCAAATGATAAAATGAGTTATTACTAATAAGATATCTAATGTTTGGTTAAACTTAGTATCATATTAGTAAATTATTATATGTGCATCACATGACAGTTGGGGATGCTCATCTTATCAATATTAGAGACATCCAATAATGAATTACATACAATAATTTATGTTTTTGCCCTAACTTTGTGATCAAAGCAATGAACTTATTTTCTTAAAATATGACATGATTGTTTCAAAATGTGTTTTATCATAGAGAAACATATGTCATATTTTTATGTATGTGGTAATTATGATGCTATCAATATTATGCTATTATGAATCTATTTTTAAATATATAATTAAGCTTTGGGTAGGTGAACAACATCAATAATTTAAACATATTGAAGTTCATGTGCATTTTATCTGAGAGAAAGTCTTCAATGATGATATTGATCTACAGTTCTATTCTACAGATGAATAAGTGGTAGATATCTTCACAAAACCAATTGGTGCTATCAAATTTTATCAATTTCATGTAATATTGGACCTCTTGAAGTCATTGAGAGGGAGTGTGCATGATAATGCTAATTCCTAATGGTCATATGTTTCTTCTCTTTCTCTATACTTTTTCACATTGTAAATCAATGTAAACATCATGTGAAAGTTTTAATTTTGTACCCAAATACGTTAAAATCATAAATTGTAATGGATGTCTTTATTTTATAAAAGGATCCAAATATGTTTAATGTTTATTCATGAGAAAGTGTGAGATGTAGTCTCACGATCATGCTAGCCTAAACTTACTTTTTAGTAATTTATGGATTATAATTCTTTTTGTTTAAAAATATGGTATTTGGCATGATGAATATTTTTAAATCTTATTAGGAATACATAACACAAAATGATATTAATGAATTAAATATGCAAATAAAATGCAAAAAATCTAATATAATAGAGATAGATTTAAAGTGGTTCACCCAGTGTGGGCTACATCCACACAAAAATAATCAGTCCTTATTATTCAATTCAACAAATTAAGAGAAAAATTTATAATACAACCATTGTAATATCTTCTTTACTCACATATAGCGTGTTATCATAATTACAATATCCTCACATCAAAAGGAGGGTTACATATAAGGCAAAAAATACACAAACATGATTTCTACCATTAGATCTTTAACATAATAGTGAACAGTCTAGATTTACTATGAAATTATAATATTTTATAGTACATTTTAAACAAAATTTTACTTCAGAAGCACTTCCCTTGAACCCCCATCAAGGGGGCTCCAAAATAGGTCATCGCCCCCTAGACCCCCATGGTGACCCTAGTAAGGGGCATTGCCCTGATACACCCTCTGTTGACAACTAAGCATTAAAATAAGGTTAGGCTCCACCATACAACATATCCTTCAATTATGTATATAGTATTTTTATTTTTTTGAGGTGACTATGACATTTATCCCCACTTAAGATTCAAAGGGAGTGTTAGAGTAATTAATGTCTAAGTAGTAGTTATTAACCCTTAGTTTATATTGATAATTAATTAAATAAATAAATATATATTATTTACTACATGAGGTGGAAATCTCATGAAAAATAAATAATATTATTATGTTAATTTAATACTTACCAAGTATTTTAATTAACTGATTTTATCGAGATGGATGGACCCATTATTTCACAATGGTCACCTCCCTTCTTGAATATTATAAATAGGATCTTGTCCTTATTATCAATTCATTCCAACTCAATATATTTTCAAGTGAACAAGGTTTTTATGAAGGCCATTTTGTGAATTTGTGAGATTGAGAAAATTTTATGTATTGGGGGAATAGTTTCAACATTGAATAATCATTATGGGTTATTTACCTTCATTGGAGGGTTTTTCACCTAATTCTTTGTGTTATGTCTTATTGATCTTTGTGTCAATTTGTGTGTACTATTTGCTTATTAATTCACATATATATCCTCTGTGTTCATATGCACTTTAAATTTTTACATGGTACTAGAGCAAAGGTGATGTGTTTATTGATTGGGAAGAGTATTGGAGATCTCTATACAATCTTCTAAAACTTTAAAATTAAGAAAATAATTTATTTAATCAACCTTGCACAACCATAGTATGGCCTTGAAAGAATATTATTTGCTTTTAATATCTTATAGAACCCTGTATATCAGTTTCTTGAGTAAACAATCTCCATTCAAGAATCTAAAAACTCCTTTCAAGAAACTAATATTCATTTGTTGAAAAAAAATCATTTTTTGTTGAAAAAAATCATTTTTTGTTGAAAAAAATCATTTTTTGCTAATAAAAATCATTTTTTGATTGAAAATTTTCATTTTGAGGAACTTGGAGGCTTAGTTTGAAGATTTGAAAATTACTTGATAAATTTCAAAGCCTATGAAGGCTACCTAAATCTTGTAAGAAAAGGGTCTAGTGTTCAAAACCCTCTAGATTTTTTTTTTTTCATCAAGTCAATTTTTTTTATTTATCAAAATAATTAAATTTAGAATCTTTTTTGATTTGCATGCTAAGTATCATGCCTTTAAAACCTAGTCAAACTTGTTGAACTTATTGCAACACTTGATCTAGTCAAAACCTAGAGAAGCACAGTCATGTAACCATTCAATATTGAGGTTTTGACACATTATTAATGCATTGGAATGGTCCTTTTTTTTTTGGATCTTAATATCAATATTTTAAAAAAAATTAATAATAGTGTCTAGGTGATCATTTTGAGTACGACTCTTTTGATACTTAGATTAGTACAAATTTAATTCATTTTTTGCATTATTTGACATCTAAAATATGTAATTAAGTATAATTTCATGTTTAATTCAATTCATTTTTAAAAAATAGTTTAAAAAATGATTTAAAAAGTTTTTTTAATAGTTGTCCTTACATTAATGTATTTTTACGACACTTATGACACCTTATTTTATTATAATCTTTCATATTTTTTGGCTCTGTCTAACACTAAATGAATAATTATTGTGTGTTTGTAATTTAAATTTTTTTTACTATCAAATTAATTTAAAATTCACAATAAAAAAGTTTTATTTTAAGCATTTATTTACTATCTTATTTAAAAGGAAGTTATGGATTCCCCTCATTTTCTTTTAGATAAATCTCAACTGCTTAATGGAAATAACTATAATATATTGAAAATTCATGTTAAATATTAATTTGTGGCCTAAAAATTATAAAATATTATCATCAAGATTGAAAAATCCCCTTTTAAATTAGATATAACCCCTGAGCTTATCAATATATTTCAATAAAAATCATAGGAAGCTATGTCCATTATCTTGTGGAGTGTTAAAGATGAAGTCCTTCTCCACATTGATAATCAAGAGTCTCCAAGGGATGCTTGAAAACTCTTTGAATCCATACATGAGGGCACTCACCTTTCAAAGATCATTAAATTAAACTTTGAATTTCTAACTACACCTAACAAGGGTGATGAAAGCATTGTTAATTTTTTTGCTAAAATTAAAAATATTAAAGATCAATTAGATGGACGTAATTATAATTTCATTTAAGATTAATTGTTTTATTTTATAATTTAATTAAAAATTCATGAAAAATTTAAAAAAATTATTTCAGTTTGAAATTGTAAGTATCAAACTAAGTAAGATTACCCCTGATCTTACCACCTTATCTACTCTCCCGATTCAAGAAGAAAAAGTTATAAAAAAATTTATTCTAAAGAGAATATCACTCAAGAACTTTTTAGATTAAATAATGTTTTTAATAACACTAAAAACTAGCAATATAAATCTAATTTTTTTAAGGAAAATACAAGAATAAGAAATCGGATAATAAGAATCAAACACCTAAGTTTAATGGAAATCATAATCTATGTGGTAAATTTGATCATAAAAGGGAAACCTGTTATAAAAATAAGGATAGAAATAACAATCAAACTTTTAAAAATAAAAAAGGGATTAAATCTAATCAAAATAAGTATAATAATCAAAACTCTAACCAAAATAACAATCAAGTTTCAAATGTTATTGCTTTATATGTTATTTTATGTGCTTCAAATAAAAATTAATGGATTCTAGATAGCAGTGCATCACATCATATGACATGATTATCTAATATTTTATGTGATTCTATAGATATCTCTTAAAGGATTTATTTAGGAGATAATTCTTTTTTAGAAGCAATTAAACATGGAAAAACAAAAAATTTAAATGTTATTATTAATGATGTTTTCTATGTACCTAAGCTTAAAAATAATTTGCTATCTTGTTCTCAAATTAAAAATGATAATTTTATTATAACATTACTTAAATACATATTGGTCCATTAAAAATTATTCTAGTTCTTTGATTGTTTAAGGTGTTCAAAAGAATGGTTTATATATCTTTTCTCCTTCTTCTACATGTTTTCTTAATCTCTTAATAGAAAAGAATTGATAATAGTGCTGATGTGGTCAAAAGAATTGAATCTTTTTGCATTAGTTGTGGTATTCAAATAGAACTAAAAAATACCTATTCTCTTCAATGAAAATATATTGTTAAAAAAAAAAACTATACCATTATTGAGATGTCCAGAGCAATGTTGCATTCTACAAATGTTCCTCCTAATTTTGATGGGTTGAAGCCATGAATACTAATATGCATATTCTAAATAAGAATAACTACTTAATATTTTTATTTTTCTACATAAAAACACATAAACACTAATATAATTTCATTTGATTTGATAAAATTATTTTTAATTTAGAGATACTAACTATATTGATAGTGTTTCATCTACATTGTATTTGTTAGTAAAATGATTTAGTTTGAATTTTGAAAAATATTTATTACAATTATATTGTAATAGATATATTTGTATTAGATGAGAAAATAAATAAAATATTGATCATTTTCAATTCATATGAGTTATCATATGAAATACATTATATGCATAAATTCATGCTTAATTTGACAAAATGATCATGTTTTAGTTGTTGTATTTGGTAAGAGGATCATGCTCAATGAGTTTAGATCTTTTGTGTTTCAATTTCTTAGATACTCTCATTTGATTGTTTTATCATTTATGCTAACATCATTATATTTTTTTAATAAGATATGTTAAAAAATACAAATTGTAAATGGAGTTTGTATTATTGGATCTTCATCATTTACTTTACTAAGCATTTTATTCATACATCTCTAAACTTATTTATTTCAATCTCATATATGTTTGATTAGATGATGGGATTTTATGTTAAAATGTTTTATATTTGATGTATGATAGGTTATACCTCAATATTTTTTTGAACCATATTAATCTTGAAAAGTTTTTTATAAAACTCAAATGATAAAATGAGTTATTTATAATAGGATATATAATGTTTGGTTAAGCTTAGTATCATATTAATAAATTATTGTATGTGCATCACATGATATTTGGGGACGCTCATCTTCTCAATACTGGAGATGTCCAATAATGAATTGCATACAATAATTTGTGTGTTTTCACAAAATCACTTGATGCTACCAATTTTTATTAGTCTCATGTAATGTTGAGCCTCTCAAACTTGTCATTGAGGGGGAGTGTACATGACAATGCCAATTTCTAATTGCCATGTGTTTCTTTTCTTTCTCTATACTTCTTCTCATTGAAAAGCATTGTAAATGTTATGTGGAAGTTATGTGATTTAATTAAACTTCATGTGTATTTTTTACCTTTTTATCGAAATACATTAAAAGAATAATTTGTAATGGAAGTCCTTATATTATAAAAGGCTCCAAATATGGTTAATGATTATTCATGAGAAACTATGAGATGTAGTCTCACAATCATTCTAGCCTAAACTTACTTTCAAGTAATTTATGGATTATAATTCCTTTTGTTTCAAAAGGTGGTGTTTGGTATGATGAAGGTTTTTAAATCATTCAATTATGTACATAGTATAATTCCTTTTTTGAAGTGACTATGACATTTATCTCCACTTAGCATTAAGGGGGAGTCTTAAAGCAATTAATATCTAATATTGTTAGCAAGCATTAAGGGAGAGTGTAAATCAATTAAGGGGGAGTATTATAGTATTAAGAGGGAGTTTTAAATCAATTAATGTCATTCTCAAATATAATATAACACTTATTGAAACATAAGTCAAAAAATTTAGCATAACACTAAGGTCATCTAAAGAGAGTATAGAAATCATCATATTTAGTAAGATCGATCACTTAAAAAACACCCTTGAATATGACACCTAATATTTTGATGATGGCATCTTTAAGAATGCCTCTAGGTAACATGTGATTCTTATCGACCATGAAAAAAACATGTGGGGTAGGCTATAAAGTCAAGATCTACATATTTTTCTAGGAATCTTTGGTTAGAACATTAACCTCTATACTACTGTCTACCAAGATATAATAGATCATCTATCCATCAATAGATGCATTTACAAGGACCTCTTTGTCAAATTATGGGCCTGGTTGGATGTGAGTCTCTTATCATCATGCATGGTTTAAATTGTAATCCTCTGAAGGATTTATCATTTATTATCATAACCAATTCTTTAGGAGGGGATGATGTCCTTGCTAATGAATAGTTTGCACATCTCTCAAAATTCATCACACCTTGAATCCATGGGTACTCTATATTTTTTCATATTTAAATGTATGGTAACATCCTTATCCTTCAAGAAATCATTTTTTCCTGCTAGTTATCGTACCAAGGCCATTATGTCATGTAACACCTCTTTCTAACATTGGGAATCTAGATAGGGTTGTGCATGAGGTTCTTCATGTTGAACCTTTTCAACAATTAGATTTGAAATAAGAATTTGAGAATGAGTGCCACTTTGAGTAGTGATGTTAACCTTGGGTCCATCTAATGAAGTGGTAGGGCATGGTATCCACTAAGAAATTAGAGTTTTTTTAAACTCTATCATTCTAGTGCCCTTTTCATTTTGTTCTCTAATAATAGTATCATACAAGTCTAGGCATTCTTCCAGTTGATGCTCATTTTTATAAAAGGCATGAATAGGATAGCCTATGTAATCACACCAGTAGTGGTCCAAACATCCACACTTGTAATATGTCCTAGGTGTAAAGAGACCACCTCCTCATTCATTTTCTTTCCCTCAGCCTCTAAATGATCAATTCATACTAGTGTCTTCTCTGTTAGTGATAAAATCTTGGTGCATACCTCATGCACATGCTTCATGAATATCATCGATGACCTAGCATTCATTAGTATCATAGGTATATGCATAACATATTTTATAATATAGTGACACTTTGGCTTAGGTGGCATTTTGAAGCAAGGTACACCTCCTTACATCATGGTCTTCTTTATAAATTCCATAAGAGTGTTTTGATATAACATAAACATTCCTCCATGGATAATTATTCTTGTAATGACCCTCCACTTTGTAGTCAACACACCACAGGACATTGTGAGTGTCATGAGCATTATTTACAATAATATTCCCCAGTTGAGAATCCATAGCATCAATTTGGGATTCCATAAAAGGACTAATTCTTATGTCTATACTTCCCATATCTTTGGTGCAGATGGTAACTTCCAGTGCCTCATGCAGAACATTGAAGTTCTAGTGGGATAAAGTTCATTGAAAAGGAAGTAATAACCCTCCTAAAAATAATTTAGTGTGCTGTATTGGGTTGATATCAAATGATAGTTTTGAAAAAAGTGTTTTGAATCATGCATCATACATGTGCACACTCTCATTGAACTCTTACATAATGTACTTTAAGGAGTTAATAGTCTGTTTCTCAAACTTTGGAATGTCAAATTACTAAAGAAAATCAATCTTCAATAAATTATAATTTTCAATATATTTTTGAGGATAAAATTTTTGAAACCATTTGTGCACATGATCCAATAAATTGATGGAAAAGTAAGTTACCTTATGTTTATTATAAGTTATGCACTATGCCTACCAAATGAGTTCATACTTGTGAACATGTTCACCTAAATTTTTAACACCATGATAATAAAGAAGGTGAAGTGTCATCTTCTAGTAAATTATAGCTACACTAAGTGGTTTTAGTGGACACTATTGTGGCTATTATGGCACTCCTCTAATTTCTCTTGAACCCTATGGTGTAGATATATCAATGCCTTTTGATATACCCCTTAATCCTCCTTCACCTTTAGTATAACCATCATTATCACTAATTTTCATACCTCCTATAGCAATAGGAGCACCAAAAATACTGGGCACTAAGGGAGGTTGATTAATTATTATTGGGATTGCATTTTTCTAACTACTTACATTCAGTCCACCTAGGATTCTAAGTTGAGCCATAGATCTTAGCTACATTATCAAGGTAAATGCTAATGGTAAATTTAATTATCCTCACTATAAAATTGTATGATTTTGTACTCCCAAAATTTATTCCATGATCTCAATTTTAGATTTGGCTTCAAACTCCACACTATTAATATCCCAATTTATTACAATAATTATGTTAAACTCATATGCATGAGCATGTTTTATGGTAAGATAATTGGGCTTATTTGGATTGGGTTCCACTATAATCAATGTTTATCCTTCATCTTCTATGTATACATGTGTCAATGAAGGGTGTGAATCCATGGTTGGGTAATAATCACTATGCTTTTCCACCTCCTTATAGATTCTAGTAGCACTTCCATTATCTTCTTTTTTCCCCTTGGGATTGCTACCTCTCGTGGCCTTATTCCTAGCCTCATCATACTTATGCTTAACTAATTCACATTGACTAACTTTCATGTTGAATTACCAATCCTATACTAATGTATACCCTTCTATTTCCCCACAAGTCACATTGTTCATGCATGAGAGAGTTTAACCATGTATGGGGAAGTTCTTAAGTCTAAATTCAACCATAATTTTATTAATTTACAAGGTAAATTATCTTAGATACATTCCACATGGTTCTCTTAAGAAGTTGAATAGTGCTTCCTCTAGATAATAATATGTAGAGACAATGTATTCCAATATGTATCTATTGAGTGTTCTTTTCTAGTAGACATCGACTACACGTATCCAAGTAGTTTTTAACTTTGTCAAGGCTATCTAATGTTCTACTAATTAGGGACCTTTTGTCTATAATTTCTTGAGTATTCTTGCTCATAATCCAAAATCCTAACATGAAAATGAATGGGTAATTATATAAATAAGGTTTAATACAAAGATTCATATAAATGTTTGTCTACCCATTTGCACACATAAACTCTTGGTCCAATATACTAAAGCACAAAGTTTTCTTCTACTTTGCCAGTCCAATACACATGTTTTATAAAGAGATCCACTCAAGCATATTTTTACCATCTTGATAATAAGTGCAATAGGTCCTGATAACAGAACCAAAATGTTAGTGTTCTCTATTCTTGGTTTGGCCTAATTAAGTATTAGTCGCAAGCCTAAAATAAAATAAGAAACCAATGAGATAGCATGCCAACACATCACATGAGTAGTGACCTCACGCACTCACATGAGGCATGCAACCAAGATTGATTCCCATTGATTCTATTATGCAATGGTGGATAGATAACTCTATCTATAATCAGGCACTTAGGTTAGCACATTAAATAAGAAACCAATCAAATAGCATGCCAACACATCACATGAGTAGTGACCTCATGCACTGACATGAGGCATGAAGCCAAGATTGATTCCCATCGATTCTATTATGTAGTGGTGGATAGATAACTCTATCTATAATTAGGCACTTAGGTTAGCACATTTAGTCATTGTTACTATAAACATCACTTTAGAGATAACAATTTGACCCATTCACACATTCCACATACTTATTATTTAATACCATATAAATAAATTAACACATAAAAATTCATAGATAAGTAATGATTCCATTGATTTCATTTGAAAAGAATACAAATATTTCAATAACATTTCCTCAGTATTCTCTTTGTTCATCTACACAGATACACATATGAATTTATCTCACTATATATCCACACATAAATTTATAAACAAATCTCAAAGTGTATTTATACATAAACCAACCCCTCTCAAGTTACATCATTAATACAAATAAAGATTACTAGCTAATGACTATTTCAGAAAAAAGAAGTCATCACAATCCATTACAATTAAGTCTTTTTGATTTAGGTCTACCAATGTACTCTCTATGCTAGATATTTGTGTTCGTGATCCTCCTCTCTCTTGAACCAATGGTAGACTCACATTTGGTTATTCTCTTCTGATGCTTCCATGAATTGATTTATAACTATCTCTGCTTCATGTGCACTTGTACAAGTCTTGTGCTTTTATTTGATTCATGCATCATATATCCCTCATTATTTATACCCTTGTCTTCCACAAATAGCTCTTCTATGCCAAAGTATTCCATGTTGTTCTTGTTCCCTTGCTTAAACCAATATGTGGCATTACCTGATTTAGTGTTTTCTCATTCTAAATTTTAATATTTTGAACATGTTCTTGCTCTAAATGTAGCTCTTATTTTTCTTCTGTCCACTCCCTTTTATCTTCCACCTTCTATAGAATTGCCTCCAAATTTGAACATCATGCCTTTAGATCCATTACCCTTTGAATATATAATACAAAATTTGGGGTCCAACAAAGATATAATCATGGATAAAGGCATGTGTAAGTACATTTGTAAGCTCAAACATGATAATGAAATGTGATCATCGAACCATATAACCTATGTGTATCAAGATCAAATAAGCAGATACCCCTAATGTTTATTTTACATGAGTAGAGGGAAGGCCCAACATATGAAATAGGAATAGATCATGTATTTTTGTATGCTTTTATCACACTCAAATAGAAGTGTGACACACATGTGTTTATGTAGAATTAATAGGTAATATTTAACTAACACAGAGATGCCAAAGAGATAATATAACATGTAGGTGCCAAAAAAAATTTATAATTTTGAAGTTTTTTAATTTTTTTGTATTTTGAAATATTTAAAAAGGAAATATCATCCTATGATCCCATCCAATAGATGGACATAGATATCTCCCCGCTATTAACCTAGTGTAATAATAATGTGATGTTATCAAGGAGCATATATAGGTTCAATATCTATCACTATAGTATTAGTGATGTTCTGCATATGTAAAATAGGACTTTTTGGTCATGAAGCAGGAGTAGGAGGAGTAGAAGTAGAGGTTCATGGAACCCATCATTGACTGATTTGTCATTTATTTGGAATATTCATAATAGGAACATGTGTAGTTGTTTTAGATATCTAAACACAATACATAGTAGATGGGGATTCTATGGAATCCATTATATGTCTCTAATTTAATGGTCTCTCAAGTACTATCCACCTTGTAAAGGGGATTGCCTTTTTCTTACCCTTTTATGATGAATGAGCCTTAATAGGCTTGGTAATTAAATATTTGGGTATAATTTTATCTTCATCAAGAGGATACTCATATAGAATTCTATAAATTATAATTACCTAATTGGTATGAATGTATTTAACATACCCATGCACTATAGAATGTACTACTCAAAGTGTACAGATCTAAGGTCTTTCAAATAACATATCAAATATGCCCATGGAAAACATAACTAAAAATGTATTAACCATGTGTGTGGGATGGACTTGTAAAGGTAGGTCAATCTCACCAAGTACTTTCCAGAAGGTCCCATTGAATGCTTTAATTAATCTAGTAGAAGGATTTAAATCATGATATGAGTATAACCTAAATACATAAGTAATTTCATGGTATAAACATTATCGCTTGCACTATTATCAATCATAATTCTATATAGGGTGTTTATCAAGGTATGCTTGAATGAATAAAGAATGAATATCATAGTCATCATCCTTAATCTTACTATTATCAAAACTAATAGAAGGACTCTAAACCATAGGATGTATATGTCATGTGTAAGTAATAATAATCCCATCTAATGGTTAACCATAATGTGATGGAGGAGGATGTTCATTATATGACATTTGCACTTTTGGTTCTATTTTAGAATGGTATTGCAAATGATTATTAAATGTTTTTTTGTTTCTAGTGATCACCAAGTTATGACCCTGATTCCTTTAGAGGATCATCAAATACAATATTTTGGTCATCAATAAGATATTGGATGATGTTCTTCAAGGTAATCCATCTATTTGTAGAATGCCTTGGTCCCTAATGATAATCATAATAGGAATTCACATCATATCCTTTGGGTGGAGGTTTATTCATATCAACATCTATAGGATGAGGGAGAGATATATTTTGACACTCTGTTAACCATATGAATAACAAAGTTGGGGACTTAAGTAAATAGGAGAACTATCTCCTTGGTGCATTGCATAAAATAAGTTGATTAGATTGTTGTGAAAGTATACTAACCATGGTGGTTGTTTAATTGTTATGCTCAAGAGGTTTTACCTTAAAACTTGGTTTGATCATAAATTTGGTACTAGATGTAGATGTATTTGGTGTGTTTGATACATACTTATGCTTATTTAAAAAAATAATCTTCATTTTATGGTCTCGTACAACATGGAATAAGTCATAAAAAGATTTGAACTTCTTAAAAATAATGGACATGTATAAAGGAGAAAGTAAACTTTCCTTGAATATGTCTTAAAAATCCTTATCTTCCATAAGATTAGTCATTTTATCTATAATTATCTTATATCTCAATATATATTCATTTATAGATTCATTTTTTCCTTGTTTGATTTTGGCAATTTGAGCATAGGATAAATTTTCATAAATATTGATGGAAAAGTGTGCCAAATTTTGATTTGCAATAGGTTTGAATGTTTTTATATATTGGAGAGGTAAATCATAAAACCACCTGAAATAATAATCCTTGAGGCTTTGTGGAAATAATTTGGTCAAAATTTCATCATTAGAGGCATAATCAAGACATGTTGCATGAAAGGATCAAAGATGTTACCCAGGATCACACTTACCATCATAAAATGGAAACTTAAGTGCAAAAAAATAAGTTGGAAAAGGGTGAAAATATGTCTCAAGTTCACTAGGGTTATTCAACCCATATTGAAAATCAATATCATGAGGGGATTTTAAATCATTTTATTCAATGTTGGTGACCTTGTACTCCAAGTTCTTTATAACTTGAAGGATCATTTGAATTGTGGACCCATTGGGATTTAGATTAACAATTTGAGTAGTCATCAAAGGGGATATAAACATGGTTTGCATAGTAATAATCATTAAAACTAGAATTTATGTTGAAACAATTGGTAATTCCATGGTAGATGTAGAAATAATGTTTTAGTTTTCAAGAAACAAAGGTTTAAACACATAACCCATTCCCCCACTAGATGTATTATGTTGTAATGTGTTTCAATGGGAGGGATGTTTCAACTATACCTTTTGAACATTTTGTTTCCAGTATACTTTTTAGTATCTCATCAAGATATTTAGGATTTTGATGAATTCACTCATAAAACAATTCAATTTCTTACACTTGGTCATGGTCTATTTGCTCATTTTCATTTGTTTCATATATTTCATTATTAAAAAATTCTTATATGATAACCTTATCAATATGTTTTTCATTTTCAACATGGGTATCATCATGATCCATAGTATGAGATCCCTCATTGGTTTGAGACATATTATATGGTGGGAGGGGAAGCTCAATGTGATAAATAGGCACAACTCCTAATCTAATTCTAAGCCTAGGTTTCATGTAAAATAATATAAGTAGGAAATGAAAAAGTACAATAATATGAAACCCTAGTTGATTGAAAACCCTAGGAATAAAAAATGTTTGCATTCATATGAATCAATTTCACCAAATTTTTAACCCTAAAATGGATGTCTAATTAATTTTTATTAGCCTTAGATTACCTTTAAATGGGTATATATAAATGACAATACACAAGGGTGATAATCAGATCTTCGACAAGCCAATTGGTTACTAAAGTTAGATATAGCATATGTTGAATTTATAAAACTAAGAATATGCTAAATATAGAAAGTAAAATTAAACTATGTATAGAAATGAAAAATAAATAATGTAGTTAGCTAGTTATTATTCTAATATAGTTTTGTATCTATAAAGGCAAAAATTAGGACAGAATATGATTCTAAAAAATATTCTTGATTTTGGATTAAGTACCTTTAGAGCTCTAAACACTTACATCAGCATGGGATAACACTATTATCTAGGTTAAATATAGGTGTCTTGTATGGAATACTTATTAAAAAAGGATGCAACCACTTGGATGTTTTTTTATTTGCCTTCACCTTCATTATAGTGCATTCAAATCTAGGTCATGGACTATCACCTCTCATGAAATGTCAAAACCCTAGCTCTTCATCTTTAAAGTGACCTTTGATAAAAATGGGTTAGTGTTCATATAGTTTCAAACTAACCCCAAAGACCCCTATATCAATGAGTTTTTCTTAATTATTCAATACTTTTAAGAGGGAATTATACTATTTTATTTATCCCCCATGTGTTGGCTTGTGTGTGAATCATGTAATATGTGATAAGTAAGTACAACAGTGACCCAGCTTGTAACTTGAAAAATATAACTCTTGGGTTTCTCCTTCAGTCTTTTAGACCTTTATATGTGTTGTCCCTATGAATAATATGAAAAATTGATAAATTAGTGAATCCTTACTCAATTGAATGCTCTTTTAATGATTTTTGGTATGAATACTAGGTATTTTCCCAAGTGAGGAATGATTGAGGGTTGATCTTGTATTTATATCAATACCTTTTGGGGAAGTAACTCACATTAAATAACTTAGGACAAACATTAGGATACCTTTAATTTTTAAATTAGATGACTTTATTTTACTAAACACTTATGTCAGAGTAGGACACTAGCATCGACATAGGTGTCTATCCTAGATGCTAATGTCTAAGGAGTAAGAAAGTAGGTACAAGCTTAGAATTTGTAGATATTGAAGATAAATAATTTTAAGAATTCTTGGAAATATATAAGTCATGCGTCATAAAAATAAAACTATTAAAATTAATAAATAATCCAAGGGTAAGAATATAAAATATATATGAGACTTGTAAAAGTGGGAAATGTCCATAACTGAGAGGAACAATCAAGGTCTAAGTTTCCCAAGTGTACAAGAATGAAGTGTTATATAATCTATATATATCATCTAAAGATCCTCATGTAATATTTAATGACATTATTGTTCTAAATCATACACATCAAAATATTTCCAAAGTTGAGTGTTTGTAGGGTAAGAATAGTTGCATTGGAGTAGGGATAGTAGCATTGATGCTATTGTCATACCGTAAACATAATTCTCCATCATGAAAGAAATTTTTTGAGATTATGTTATTGATAGTGAATGATATATATCATATTTTAGGTTTTATTGGTTACAATTGATATAGATAAGAATAAAAATTAGGGTTAGACTAATAAATAAGTAATTAGACCTAGTAAGTTGGCAAGTGTGAACCTTTTGGCTGTAATGAATATCAAATTATAGGGTAGATACCTCAGATATATTTGTAAGGTGTAAAAGACTACTTAACATATAAATTTAAATATTTAATCATTTACACCCCCTCCTCTTTAATCATGTAGTGCATAAGGATGAAATTACTAGGTTAAATTAAATAAAACATATCATCATGTGTCTAACACACCTTGTCTTTACTTGAGACCAATTTAATTTATTGCATATGAATGAATTGAAACCAAGATCATATTATAGGTGTGATTATTACATATAATCTAAAATTTAATAATTTAAAACTACTTTAAAGAAAGAGAGCAAAGGAGTACACCTATGTGTCGATGCAACCATGTTTCTACAAGGTAGTTTATCTTGGTAGAGATGCTTCCTAGCTAAAGCACTGGAGAAATAATCACAAATAAATATTGAATATGTGAATATGGGAATTAGAGGATGATCATTCCCCCAATTTTTTATAAGTATGAATTGTGTCAAGTCCATTGAAAATATAGAATCTCAATCACAAAACTCAAGTAAAACCAATCTATCCAATTTATCTAATATCACCTAAGTCAAATGGTATAACCATATCAAATTAGAATAATAGAATCATAGTGCCAAGTACATCTAGGTCATGCTAATGAAAAATAGGCAACTATTACATCAATTTAAATCTCAAATGGTGCATCTTGGTAAGGTTAGTGCATGAATGTATGTATAATTTGAAAATGCATATGTAATTTGGTACATGTACACCTTAAATATGTCTCAAGTTAAAGTATCTATAAAAATTTAACATCTTATTTAAAACATGCATATAATATATATCAAAAATATAAAAATATTTTTCCCAAATTTGTACCCAATGCATAGAATTTTGCCTAAAATGTATATCTAAATCTTGTAAAGTGTGTAAACTAAATCAACCTCTATTAATTTTTCCAATTGTATGTATGTATCTTCATGTATTATATGGCATGATCCCACTAATATTCCCCATCCCTTTGAGGTGATAGGATTTCAACATGATAATCACCTTATCTCAAAAGGATAAGACAACTATGTTGTATCTGTATAAATCATGTAATAAAGAATCATATAGTAGTGTCATGTCTAAGTAGATATATCAATGAAGCTCAAAATATACATACATAACAAGGCCTAAGATGCATGACTTGAATCATGAAAGTTTCTATAAGATAACAAGCTCAACAAAAAATCAATAACACACACAAGAGTACTCAAATCTCAAACAAAGAGAGGTCCAAGGAGACCACAATTAAGAGGCATGTTCAAATTCCACATACTCAAGTGGAAGACATGTGTAAATGTCAACACACAAAATAAACAAGAAACACTTAGGGAAATATAGCCAATAAGAAAAGGAGCATGTTCAAATGTTCCACAAGTAAGGCAAAGAAGCAAATAAGAAGCACACTCAAGTAAGCTAATGTAAATAAACTAAGTAATGAGATATAATAAACTAACATAATCATGCCATACTTGTATACACACAATATTTATAAGAATTTAAAATTTATTGATGTTTTATCTCTTGAAAGAACCTATCAAGTTTCAATCTCTCTGAGTGTATGCCTTAAAGGGTGCACCGAGAAAGGGGTGGGCAGAACTTTAGTGCTTCGCAATATTATTGGCCCCTATACCATTACCTAAACCCACTACAAGTCACTTTTATCTTACTTCCTAAGTAATTAAATCCCATTTATCCACTTCCTTAAGTGATTCCCATTTAAAAATATCCCCTTACTAATCAAACACATTTTTTTTCATTTTCCTACAAATTTTGTTGGGTTCATCTTGTTAGAAAGGATTTAATGCACGTTATGGAACTAAGTCATCTCAATAGACCTAATGGTTACCTTTCCTACCTTACAAAATTATTTTAGCCAATCATGTTAACTAAACATTTTGAAGGGTTAGGATCAATCCTTGGTTAAAAATACCACCTTCACTTGATTCCAATAGAGAGGAACATTCATTTTTCATTATTACAACTCATTATTCTACAAATTATACACTTGAGGAGCCATTTCTTAAGATTTTGCCTTGGAAGGAAATCAGCTTATCTTATGGGAAATTCTTAGATGCAAATGAGGAGAATTTTAGCCTAGATCTGATTTCTATAGTGTGATCCTCACAAATCCACAACAATATCTTGCAAAGAACCATTAGCCAAGGGAGATATTGAAGCATGAGAGGTTCCTTCAAGGTAAGTATTCCTAACTCTTACTCTTTCATTTTTTAGATAGCTATTGCACAAAGTAATAGGTTGAATATTTTACTCACTTAGAATTACCTCTAAATTTACTTGAGTAGAGTTTTCCTTTGCATGTTATATTCTTTTTTTTAACTATCTTCATTTATGCCAAAAGCTTTAGTGAGGCCTAGATTATATTTATTTTATGTTTGGCATACTATCATTTACATAGAGGATTTTGAACCCTCTCTAATGGTGTTGTGTGATAATAGATCCCTTGGGTAGGTTCATTAGATATAAATTAGTCATGTCCCGATATAAATAGTTATGCAATAAGTTGTTGGTAAGATCACCTTCTCCGAACTTATAATTCACCAAGTAGGACAAATTGTAGATCCATCCTAATTTGTTACATAAATTTTGGTGAACATGACATGAATATGACCCTTATATTTATAATTTTTCATTTATAGTTAATTATGTTGGGTTGGTCAATATAGTCTTAACCTCTGTCTATAGATCTAGGATCTACATCTAACCAGATCACATTAGTCGATCTAGTTTTATCTTTTTTCTAACAAATTTTCATTTCAGCAAACTAGATCAAGCTGGTCAATCTAGTCTTATTTTAATATCTTCTTAATTTTCGCTTTCATTCAACTAGATCAAGTTGGTCGATCTAGTTTGATTAAGTAGTTTTTAGTTTTTTAGTTTTTAAAAAACTAGATCAAGCTTGTCAATCTAGTCTTATTTTATTATTTTTCAATTTTTAGCTTTTTATAGACTAAATTGACTTAGTCAATTTTTTTAACCATTATATTTTGAATAATTTTACCTCTACATGATTAAATCATGCTTGGATTACCTAGTTAATAGCCAAATCCTCATCACCCTCAGTAATACAAATAAATTGACCTTTATTCTATTTTTTAGGTTCACTCTTACCAACTTAATAATTTAATTTCATCAATTATCTTAATTTTTCATTTTTATTTATCAGTAAAAGTAATCATTACTTCAAATTTCCATTCTATTTTTCTATTTATTCATTTTTGGTAAAACTGTATCACACAATCAACTATATCAAGTTGGTCGATCTAGTTTGTTTTGGTCTTTTTTTTAAACCACTATTTTTCTTCCTTGAATTCAAATAGATCAACCTATTTGACTCTATAGGTCCTAGTCAGCCTAGTATAATCTCACACTACTATTTTTCTTCCTAGAATAACTAGATCGACCTATTCAACCCTGTATGTCCTAATTGACCTAGTTTAACAAGTGGCCAACTTAGTTCAATAATTAATCAACCTAGTTTGTTTTTATTATGTTTTTAGACACCATTCATCAAGTGGATGACTTAGTTTAGTATCTAAATGACATAGTTTTATTTCATAGTTATCTCTTACTTTCAACTTATAATTATTTCTTAACACTGCATAATCAAATATTTAGATCAAAATCTCACCTATATTATCTCTTTAGATGAAAATATTGAATTTATTCCTTTATGTCTCCCTAATCTGAAACTAAGTACTCATCATACAACCTATATTTTTCATCGTCAATGCAAACACAATGTAATATGGTTCAATTTACTCACCCTAGTCATCCTCCTAATACCAATGTTGGGAATCATCTTCCACCCAATAATCCTACTCCCCTCATTGATACAACTCAAATTATTTCTCAAATGGTTCAAAAAATGAATGTTATGAAAATAACTAATAATTATGAATAATGCAAATACAATCTCATATATTACAAATGACTAGTCAACCACCTCAAGTCATTGTGACTCAACAAAATTAAAATTTTGTCCCTCATTCTCTTAGAGATGACAATGGTAATCTCATCCCTCAAACCCCTTTGCATAAAAATGCTTAAACATATTCAAAATGATCCTTTAGCTCCATTCATTCAATACATCTATATTGGACACATTTATCAAACTATTATAAATGACGGAACTAAAGACCCTATTAAATTTCTTAAATATTTTGATAATCTCTATATAAGAAGTGGGTCCAAACTAACACTTTTTCTATTACTAGCCTTCTTGTCACAACATTCATAGGAGATGATTTAGAATGGCACAATCAACTTTCTATACATTCCATTACAAAACTAGAGGATTAATAAATGCTCTATGTTGAAAGCAAAATGACTGAGAGGGGGGCATAATCAGTCTTCAAAAACTTTCTTATCAATTTCACTTAATAAATCATGAACCATTCAAGTAAGCATATAGATCTAGCAAGCATAAGTACTTATCCACATAAGTATGAAACACATGAACACATCACATATATAGGAAACCCTCAAGGGGAATAAAACCCACTAATATATATAAATGGACTACAATCCTATAAAACAAACATCGAATTTAGTGAAACTTCAACTTTACATTGATCACCAAACCCAACTAGATAAGCACCAACCCAACTAGGCTTTAGCAAACTCTAACTTGCAAGGAGGCACCAACCCCCTAGATAACTCAAAACTAACTTATCCACCTAATTGATTTGATCACATTTATAAAACATTATTTCAAAACTAATTGATGATGACCACCTCTTCATCTCTTCACCATCTTATTCCTCTCAAACTACCTTCTAGGCTTCTTTGTTTAACTATGTCTCTTCAAGATTGATTAGGTCATATGACCTTGATTTTTATACATAGAACCTCTATCAAATATTCATCATAGATTTTATACACTCCTCTGATGGTCTACAATACCTCCTTATGCTCAAAAATATATTATTTGATTAACTTACACTCAACTAACTCAAATAGTTCTAAAATTTTCTTGTATATATACAAGCCTCTTGCTCATATTTCCACTTAGTCAACCAAACACCCTATAGACACCCAAATTTCATTTAGTGTCAAAATGTACCTTAATCATTCTTTATAAATTTATTTAATCATTCTCCCTTAATTTATTTTAATCATTCTTCTTAATTTCAATTAATTGATTAAGTCAAGTATTTTGATAAAGTCAATTATACACCTTTTATTCTTTATTTTTTATTATTTAATTTCCTATTCACCGATTCAAACCTCTTCCACATTTCTCTCCCTCATCCCAACTAAATATATGAAAATATCCACCTTTTATGACTCCTCCCTTGAGTTTTCAATCATTTTGACAAAGTCTTGTTGATTCAGCTAACCAACCCCTCTTTTTCCTCCACCAAATTGAAACAGTATTCATCCTCATAGATAAGGACTCATCCTCAACCATTGATCATTTGAAACTTTGAAAAATTCTAGTTAATCCTCCACCATTGGATCATTTTTTAGGCTTATATAAGTAGCCTTACAAATCTCCATTTTGAATCATCTTTTTTTTTAAATCACAAGAATCCATTTTGAAATTAAAATCTTTTTCCACCACAATAATCTCTTTTGGGAGAATGATATCTAGTCTAATATTCACACATAGACATTGTCTAAGTGGGTTGTGTAGGCAATGCTTAGAGACATGGATTATCTAAGGTCAGCTCAACCACTACCATCACTTTTAAAAAAATCTTGCATCCAAAGTGAATCAAAGTCAATATTTTGCATCTAAACATTGTCTATTTCACCTTTGCATTGGAAGAGTGAGTACCACATTTTAATAAAGCAAATCAGATTTGAATCACAATAGAGGATTATTGTGTCTAAATCATGAAGGTTTTTTATTATTGTTTCTTACATGTGTGGCTCTAACTTTGGTAGAATTTAGCTTAGAATAGGTTTTTTATTTGTCTTTGCACTTTTAATTCATACATTTTTGGCATGCCCAGTGGGACCTACCCACATCTTTTTAATCTTATTATTTTCTTTGTGCACTTAGACAATATTATTTTCTTGGTTTTTGTTGTTTTTGTCTATCTCTTACATTTAATTCATGTGTTTTTTGGGCTAGTATGGACTACAAGTTATTGTCTAGGATTTTGTGTTCAATTGTATGTTTTTTCTCCATAACAGTGATTTTGGAGCACATTTCAATGATTTTATCAGACTAAATATCTTTTTTGTCATTTTTTCTATGTTTTTATGCTTTTTCTATGTTTTCTAAGTTAACAATGATTTTGTACAAAAATAGTGATTTCATCATATAATAGTGATATCATTCTACCTTGCAATGATTTCATCATAACTCATAATAAAATTGTTATTTGATACAATAATTTCATGTTTTTCTGTAGTGATTTTGTCATCTGATGCAGTGATTTTGTCTTTCTCTATAGTGTTTTTGTATAACAATGATTTTGTTGTTTTGTGTAATTATTTCATTGAGCATAACAATGATATTATTTCTGTAAGAATTTTTTATTTTTTGTATTTTTCTTGCATGATAATTTTGTAATTTTGCTTTTCTAACTTAATTGTGTGACAGTGATTTTATCATAGAGGCTTATTTTTTGTGGTTTTTCATTCCTTTTTGTAGGATATCTTATTCCTCGGCCCAAGAAAAATAAATGAACACCTTATTTACAAGATGCTAGCCAAAAAAAATTTAAAAAGCAAAAAATCAAACCAGCTTTATTTCATTTGGTTTCACTAACATCTTTTAGTTTTAGTCTTTTGCATTCCTAATAAATAAATCCCACTTTATTTTCTATGAAGTAAATCTATTTCTTGTTTTTGTCTTCTTGTTTGGTTGTAAAGGTTGTGTATGCTCTTTATTTGGCATCACATTAGTGATGATACCTATAGATCAAAAGCAATCTTGTAACTTATCTATTATCCTAGTTGATCTTGTGTATGCTCTTTCTTTGGCATCATGTTGGTGATGATACCTAGAAATCAGAACAAGTATTAACTCTTTATTTATTTTTTATTAGTGACTCTATTGATTTTGGATTTTTTCACCATGTAATATGCCAAATCCTATTTTGGTGGGGTATATAAATTGAGACCTAGTTGTTTCAATTGTCTAAGCAGTTGTGTGCTTTAAGCACATCATGATGTGATGGGCTTTCATGCTCCAATACCTATGGTTTCAACATCTGACTCAAGATTTGATATTTTTTATTTTCAACACACTGATACCCCTAGGGCTATGTTGGGTACTTTGGGACAAGACCCAATAGTTTTCATTTGAATATCAATCTCTTCCATGGTTTTATTCCCCCTAGATAAGCTCATGCATACCTTAATCCTAAGATTGTCTCTTTGTCATTTGACTTTGGTGCATCAGTTAATGGTTAACACCAAGAAGTTACTTTCCACACACCCTCAAAATTGAACTCAGTGGGTCATCGGCATGGTAGGATCCTCCATGGTTAGTTCCTTGAAACATTAGGCTATAACTGAGAGCACAAACAAGCAACTGACAATGGAAAGCTAAAAAGTTTTTCAAAACCCTTTCTACCTAGATTTTATCTTTTTTGTGTATTTGCTTGTCTATTTAGAGTAGGATTGTTTGTTTTTTATTTGTGATTTACCATGTGCTATAAAATCCTTATTTTTGAATAAATTCTTTTGAGTTTAAATGTTATCCTAAAAATCACAACTTTCTCCTTAAAAATATCAAAAGCATTTAGTTAGCAATTAAACTTTTAGTCACTTTAGTAATTTGTTTTACTAGAGTCTAACTTGAAGTCTTTTTCATTATTGAGTCAAGTATTTCCTTAGTATTTTCATCCATTGAAAGAAGCATGGCTATGTGGAACAACCCCTTAACCAATTTTGTCCCTAATCACAATCCCAATAATCTTTGTTATCACCCAAGATTTAATCCAACCAATTTTGATTCAAATCCATATTTGAATCAATATCAAACCAATCATCCAAGTTTAAAAAAGTATTCATCCTCATCCATCCATCAATCAAATTCAAACTTGAATAATCATTCAAGTTTTCCAAATAAGGCTTTCTATAATAGTCAAAATCAATCCTTTGATTTTGCATCTAGTTCACCCCAAAACTCAAACCCAAACATCTTCACCAATCCATCTAGTTTCAACCTTGGAACCAATCTAAATCAAACTTTTGATTCACCTTCACCATCACTTTCAAATATATATTTGAACCAAAGTACATTCATAAACCAAATTCCTATTCAATCCAATCCAAATATCTTCCATCCAAATCAAATGTTCAACTCCTATTCCCTTCAAAACCAACCATTCCAAATTCATCAAAATCAATCATTTGATTTTGGATCCAAACCATTCCTAATCTTGAACCAAACTACATCAAATTCATATTTGTTCACAAACCCAATAGATTCAAGTCCATCAACCTTCACAAATCCATCCTCCCAAGATCAAGCTACCTCTCTAGCCAGGGAATCCCAAAACATTCCATATCAACATCACCTTACCACTAGTGAGCTTATTTTACAAAATCAACCAAGTCTCCCCTTTACTTTTTATAGCCTTTATTCTAACATCCCCTATCAAACTAGCAAAGGGAATCCAATTCTAGCACCTCTACCATATAGTGTCACTCCATCCCCAGAGTTATAACAGTTACAAAACTCCCAAACTATTAAAACAATACCATTCCGATTAATAAAAAATTCACTCCATTATGGGAACCTTATGATGCACTCTTTCAAAAATTGGTCACTACAAACCTAGTCACATTTCGAAACACCAAATTCTTTAAGACAAATGTCCCAAAACCTAAGTGGTATGGGCCTAATGAATATTGTGATTATCACAAAATTGAAGGTCATTCTCTAAACTATTATATGAGACTAAAGCATTATATCCAAGATCTGATTGACAAGGGTACATCAAGGTAGAGCCAAGTGTATCCACATCTAAAAATCAAAGCTTAGGGACATGCCTAGATGTATTTACTGAGCCTAATCAAGACACACCACTTCCAAGTTAAGGTCATAATCTTCCATCCATTTCTCAAGATCCCATTTTTGACACATCCATTTTCAGCTAATCCATAACCAATAAATTTGCCTTTGAAAACCATGATTTACCATCCATTTTTGATGAAGATCACATCTTTATTGAAGAACTTATTTTTAACCAAAAACCTATCTTTGATCAAGATCCAATTTTTGACAAAGATCCCATTTTTTATCAAGATCTCATCTTAGAAAAAACCTCCTTCAACCAACATAGCCTATTACCCATAGTCCAAACACCTAAATCTTGATTTTTGTTTCTTCCATTTGTTGCTCTAACTTTGATATAAGTTAGCTTAGAATAGACTTGTTCTTTATCTTTACACTTTTTAATTCATACACACCCTTAACCCCTTAGGTAAGCCATGAAATATATCTTAGGACATATCATAAACATTAATAAAATGTTATTTTAGTCCTTTTAGGTATTCCATATTTAAATTAGGCCTTATTTCATTTTTGGGTCTCATGGAGACTGAATCCCATTAGGTCTACTTTAGGACACGTTACACTTTGCCCTCTTTGGAACACTTTTTAACTCAGCACACGGTAGGAACATATCATATAACAATAAAATATACATCTAATAAGATCATCTAGGCTCCATAACACTTTTTAGGTCCAATTACCACTTTAATCACACCAATTTTATTGTTCACAAGTAGGCCTTCTCATACACAAAAAGTTTGTCTTGAACTATAGGAAATTACACACAAATTAGCTAAACAACCATGCAAATAAATTTTATATATATATATATATATATATATATATATATTAAATTAAATCAATAACCATGTTATTTTATACTTCTCAACTTAGATCAAAAGTACTCAAACACTTCTCTGTAAATAGCCCACTCCAAATAGCCAGAACACTCCAAAATCTAGTCATGAACAATTTGATCTTAAACAACTAAAAGAAAACTTCTCATGATCAATGAATATTATATATATATATATATATATATATATATATATATATATTTAAAATACAAAATTCATAAGTTATAATGTCAAATATTGATCTTGTAGACCAATCTTTTGACCTTAGTACACACAGATTAGAACTAGACAATCTATTTTAGCTTCAACATTTCAACCACTTTCACTCACTTCCAATACTTCCAAAAGTATGAGAACTAAATTTAATTCACAAATAATAACACCATATTCATTTTATACATTAAATCATATCATATAGCCTCAAACCCATCACTGTAACTTTCTTACCTAGAATTACTAGTTTACCTCAAAACATAGTCATGATGATTCAAACCTTCAACACCTGTGTAGACATATTCAATGACTTATGATGAATTTGGATTATCTTATGAGATAATTATACCATTATGAAATATAAATATATAATTTTTAAATGGAAATATTTGTCTTTTATACCAATCTCATAACCTCATTGTACATAGACCTCACTAAGCCAGAAAAGTCAACTTGTGAGTAACTTTTTCACTATAACCACTAACATCCAAAACTTATATAAATCATGAGAATTTATTAAATTTCCTTAAAAACATCTCCATTAACTTGGTTTCATCTTATTTCATTATAAAACATGCCTAATCATCTTCTCACTGATGCTTGGGTTGCTCATTATTTCCACCATTAGGCGTGTTAGCGACTGGCCAACTTGGATGACTAGCTTAGCATACTTGGGGGATATAACCTATCCATAAACATTCATAGACATAAAATAGAAGTCTTAAAATTATTCATACAATTATTTTCATAATTTTACTTGGTCAACTTTGACTGCTATAGCAAATCTTTGAGAAACTATCACTTTCCTATAAGGTCTACTCACACACCTGACAAACCAATCACACCTAGAGATGCCTAGGAGAGTTTAATACATGATAAAATATTTTTTATATTCATTTGAGACCATTTTGGGCTTTTTTTAATAATATATTTTATGTTCGATCGTTGTTAGGGTTTTAGAGAGGGTTAACACTATTTATTGTGTTAACAATTATTCATGAAGGACTTCCCCTCATTTCCAAAACTAATGCCTAGAGATATTATATATGATAATTCATCATATATACTTAATATATAAAGTTACCATTTAGAGGTTACACATGTCAATGAACACTTAAAAGTCTTGCTCAACTTTACATGCCTTCATTTTATGTACTTGAGAGACCTCAAAACTAATTTTCATGTTTTTTATTACAAACCATGGCCTTAAAATTTGTTTAAATACTTGAGAAAACATATAATACCTCTGAAAAAATTCACCTATCCATTATTTCCTTGAAAAAATAACCTCATACCCCATTAGGCTTACATTTTCTCTCTACACCATAGTCTTCATACCTTACTAGGCCTTAAACTATCCTTTATGCCTTATTTCATGCTCTCAATATCTCAATTTAATGATCAACACATAAATTTAATTCCATAAAACCTTTCTTATGATTAAACATATCCAAACATCCTTCATATGTCTTGATAACAAATCATGATGCCTCATTAAGTCAAGTAGGGTTTAGAGGTGGTTTAGGTGTAGACTAGGTCTAAAGTTCCTACCCCTGTAGGCTCACCTTAAGACTCTCATGAGTGATCTAATGCCTCAAATACATTTTAAATAAACCTAATACATCCTCTTATGCCTATGTGCATCCATCTCACCAAGCCACCATGCTCAAACCATCTCACTAGGACTTTACATGTCATGACTAGGTTTCTCAAGAAATTGAAAATTAACAAATGACCTTGAAACACTCGTTGATGATTATAAACATTTATCACATGCCTTACATGATCCTAAAATTATGTCATACCTATGCACATACCTCTTCATGCTCACCATACACATGCTCATGATATGACTATGCTTGTTATGACTAGGCTTCTCAAGATACCTTGTACTCAAGGATTAGCACTTAAACATGCTTACATTATACTCACCAGACAACATTCTCACATGACTATAAAAATATATTTATAATCAACATGCTCTTATGACCTCATGTAGACCTAAAACCTCATAACCATGCTTTACTACTTACTTGATCATCAAACCTCTTTGTGACAATATTGACAATCATCAAGGTGACCTAAATCATGACATTGAACTTGACATAAACCAACAAAAGAATCACTATGTTAATTTAAAATTCTCTCTCGATAGAGAGACATTAGGTTTCCTTCAAATTCTCTCAAAGACCAATCACCATACATCTTCACCAAATCCACCTTGACATCAATGACATCAACCTTGACATTAATGACATCAACCTTGACATCAATGACAATATTTCTCAACAAAATCCCCTTTTGTTATTGATGCCAAAACTTTTTTCAAATTTCTCCCAATCTAGTCAATCTCCCTTCTTGAACTTTCTCCCCCTTAGACATCAATGACAAAGGGTCATACGTACTACAACTTTTAGAACCACACTTTCTTGAACCAAAATCTTAACACACAGAATGTGAAGCATTATAAGAACATGTTCCTCTTTACTTTATGCATATCTCCTTCAAATGAACTCAAATTACAAGACCACTTTTCAACATAGATCAATCTCAATCAACAACTTGAATAGCTCCCCCTCAAACTAAGCATCCACCTTGCTTTTACTATCTAAATAATGTGTCAATGATGTCTAATAGAGTCACCCCTTTCTATATATCACTAAAACAACACAAGATTAGGAGATTCTGAGATCTCTATGATCCCATTATACTGAATATCCTTTAAAATCCTTTTAGGCTTTATTAACACTATAGGCTTGACCTCTTCATCAATTATTTGATCATCAATATGAGATGACAACAGACATTCTTGACTTGATTTCTCACTTGAAGTCTGCTTTAACATATAAAATATTCCATTTGAGCATATAGACTGATCATGACTCACCTTTACTATCTTTGGTTTCCATACATTCATTTGCCTTATCTCTTACATTCTAGGAGCTTCAAACCTCTTATTTTGACTTGATGGCCTTCTACCTTTATTAGGATAAAATCTTGCAATGTGTCCCATATTATGATATCTATAGGAAACAACCTTATACATAACTCTTGACTGATGATTCCTTTCATAATCCCCTACATATTCATTTTGAGTATTCTATACTCTCTTGATCTATGACCAAACTGATTGCATGTATAACAGTAACCATTAAATGAATTAGCATACCTCATAGCATTAGGTTGTCTGAGATTGGTTTTTCATGTTGACTTTCTTGTCTTCATTATCTTTCTCCTTGACTTGAGCTACCTCCTTTTAGTTTTCTTTGAAACCAAGACTTGTCTTATCACTTGCAGACTTCTAACTAATCAAGATTCAATCTAGATCCTTAGTGCTCTTTTCAAACTTCACAAAGGTATTCAACTTGATATATTCTTGATCCAACTCAACTTTCATGGATTCCATACCTAGTGCATTCTTCCTCTTTAGCTTTTAAGGTAGCACTGACTATTTCCATTTGTGCTTCAATTTGATTGATGATCTCATCATACTTCTTGGATGTGTTACTTATTTTTTACTCAAATAAAACAATCTATTCTTCATAGTCCTTAACTAATGATCTTATCTTATGATTCTTCCTTCCTTGAAACTACAACTCCTTTAGAGCACTCACCAATTCTACCTCAAGGTTTACATCAACCTCTTCTTCATCTACCATAATATTAGCCTTTACCACTTGAGCAACCCTCATTATTTGTTTATATAGCCATGAATAAGGTTTCATTATTGTCATGTTCATGTTCATTATTTTCATCATCACTATCATATGTGCTTGTATCACTTACATCAGAGGAGTTATCTTCGTTGGTGTCGAAACTTATCTTGTTCTTGAATGATCCTTTCCTACCTTCATACTTTTTGAACTCCATGTTTTTTTAGGCTTAAATTCCTTTCTATCATCTCCATGATGTTCATCATGTTCTTCATCATGCTTATTTTTATCTTTGTTAAGACACTTGGATGCAAAGTGACCAATCTTGCCACATTTGAAACATTTGAATGGAAACTTACCCTTGTAATTACCAGAGCCAAACCTCAATTTCCTTAAAAACATGGCTATTATTTGATCATCATTAACATCTTATCATTCCTCATTCTTAGCCTTCTTGTATTTTGACTTCTTCTCATCTTTGAATGTTGCTTCCTTTTTGGGAGGCTTTCTACAGTCAAGATGCCATGAAGCCCATCCATTTCTAGTTTGTCTAAATCTTACACCTCTTTTACTACAGACACCTTAGAATCAAACATAGGATTTATTAATCTCAATACATTTTGAAAAACTATAGACACTTTCACTTATTATCCCAATCCTATAATGACATTGATAACTTCATCAACCTTAAATAGGCAGGATGCAATGGTTTCATCTTTATTCATCTATAGACTTTCAAATTGTTGTATGTGGATCTATAACTGGGCCATATTCACCTAGGTGTATCATTCATATATATTCTTAAATATTTCCCATATCACCTTGGTTGACTCATAGTGCATCACCTTCACAAACTTTGACTCTAATATGTCACATAGAATGGCATTCATTACCTTGGAATTCTTCTCACTTTCTTTCTTGCTTGTTGCATTAGTTGGCAGTGTAAGAGGTGGAGTATATCTATCCAATACTGAATAACATATGACATGGACCATTGAAATAAGATATGTCCTCATTATAATTCTACAAAATTCATAATTAGTCCCATTGAATAACAGAGCCTTACTAGTAGAGAAAATACCTTGTGCTTGTTGGCTAGCCATCCTTGCTTCTAGAATCTCATTTCAGCTATTAGGACTACTTCAAAGGAACTCTTATGATACCAAATATTGGAATAAAAATTATTTAGATGGGGAGGGATGAATTATTATTCAAAAACTTTCTTATCAATTTCACTTAATTAATCATGAACCATTCAAGCAAGTATATATATCTAACAAGCATAAACACTTATCCACATAAACATGAAACACATGAATAAATCACATATTTGAGAAACCCTAAAGGGGAAAAAAACCCCATTGATATATTCAAATAGACTAAATTCCTATAATATAAACACCAAATTTAGTGAATTTCCAACTTCACATGGACAACCAACCCCAACTAGCTAAGTACCAAACCAACTAGGCTTTAGCAAGCTCCAACTTACAAGAAGGCACTAACCCCCTGGATGACTCAGCACCGAATAAAATACATAATTGATTTTATCTTTTTAAAAACACCTTATTTCTTAACCAATTTATTTTTACCACCTCTTCAGCTCTTCACCCTCTTATTCCTCTCAAACTACCTTCTAGGTTTCTTCACTCAACTAGGTCTCTTCAAGATTGATTAGGTCATATGACCTTGATTTTATACACATAACCTCTATCAAATATTCATAATAGATTATATAAAATAATATTATGGTATATAATACCTTCTTACTCTCAATAATATATTATTTTATTCACTTACACTCAACTCATTCAAATAAACCTAAAACTATCTCGTATATACAAGCCTCTTACTCATATTGCCACTTAGTTGACCAAACACCCTTAAACCCTTAGGTCAGCCATGTAATATATATTATTAAATATCATAAAAATTAATCAAATGTGATTTTATTCCCTTTAGGTCTAGCATATCTCAATTAAGCATGGTTTCATCTTTAGGTCTCATGGAAGACTAATCCTATTAGGTCTACTTTAGGACACATTACACTTTGCCCTCCTTGGAACACTTTTGAACTTCAAAAATATAAGGAACATATCACATAACAATAAAATATACATATACTAATCTCATATATTATCCATAACACCTTTTAGGTCTAATTATCACTTGAAGCACACTAGTTATACTGTTCACAATTAGGCCTTCTCATAAACATAAAGTTTGTCTTGAACTACAAGAGATTAAACACAAATTAGATTAAAAAACATGAAAATAAATAATATATAAAGAAATTAAATGACCTTATAAATATCAACATGTGATTTATACTTCTCAACTCAGATAAAAATAGCCCACTCAGAACTAACATAACACTCCAAAACCCAGTCATGAATAACCTGATCTTCAACAACTAAAAAACACTTCACATGATCATTGATACTTTAAAAATATCCTTTGAATTTATATACCACTCTAAAATATATAATTTATAATGTCAAATATTTTTATTATAGACCAATCCTTTGACCTCAATACACACAGTCATATCAAAACCAGACACACCATTTTGGCTTCAACATTTCAACAATTTTCACTGACTTCCAAGATTTAAAAAAGGATGAAAACTAATTTAAATTCACAAAAAATAACACCATATAAATTATATACATCAAAACATATCATTGAGCCTCAAACGCATCATTGAAACTTTCTTACTCAGAACTCCCAGTTTACCTTAAAACATAGTCATGTTGATTCAGACCTTCAACACCTATATAGACAAATTAAATGTCTTACAATGAATTTAGATGATCCTATGATATAATTATACCATTATAATATATAAATATAATATGTTCAAATGTAAATATTTGTCTTACATACCAATCTCATAACCTCACTGTACATAAACCTCATTGAGCTAGACAAGTCAACTTGTGAGCAACTTTTTCACTATAACCACTAACCTCCAAAACTTATATCAGCCATGAGCATGTCTTAAAATTATTTAAAACAATATCCATGCAATTTTTTTCATCCTTATTTCATAATAACACCTCCTTAATCATATTCTCACTGTTGACTAGGTTTCTCACTATTTCCACCATTAGGTCAATTAGTGACCGGCCAACGTGAATGAAAAGTTTAGTATACTTGTGGGATAGAACCTATCTCAAAAACTTAATTGAAATAAAATAAAAGTACAAACTATCTCCATCTAATGATTTTCATATTTTGACTTGGTCAACTTTGACTGTTATAGCAAATCTTTGAGAAACTAGCACTTTCTTGTAGGGTCTACTCACACACTTGACAAACCAATCATACCTAGAGATGCATATGAGATTTTAATACATGATCCAATAGATTTTATAGTCATTTTAGACCATTATTGGATATTTTGAACAAGATACTTCACATCAAGTCATTTTTAGTGTTTTAAAGTGGGTTAACACTATTTATAGTGTTAATGATTATTCCTAAAGGACTACCCCTCATTTATAAAAATAATGCCTAGAAATATTAGCTATGACCCTTACCCATATCTCCTTAATAGCTCAATTTCCAATGTAGAGGTTACACATGCCAATGAACATCTAAAATTCCTTCTCAGGTTTGTATGGCTTCATTTTGTATACTAGTAAGACCTCAAAACCACTTTTCATGATTTTTTTTGCAAACCTATTGTAACATTTAGTCTAAACCCTTGGAGAGGGTTCTTTAGTATCCCTCCAAATAAGATACACAATGGGAAAAACCTCAGACTATGGGTACCCTATGTCAAGGTTGAACCTCTCAAATAAGGCTGGCTTCCTCTTGGTAGGTCACCTAAACTAATATTTCTACTTGAAAAAGGGATAGAGAGGGGGTATATGGTAAATAAGAGATATAAATAGGTGATACACCAAATTTTATTGACACTCACATAAGCATGAAATAAAAAATAATGTTGCATAATATAATTCCATCTCACACAATCTCATAATCTAGCTAATTTGCATAACTATTTCATAAACTAGGCTCACTAAACAATGAATGAAGCAAAGAGGAATTCTAAAATTCACACCAAAAATCCATTAATGGTGGAAAGAGTTAAATTTTATACCTGAAACTAAATTGAAAAAACCTAAAAATAGGCAAGAAAGAAGGACAATAGACATGGAATAACACTTATTCATAACACCATCATGTACAAGCTTGATAAACATAATTTAGAGGTAAGAGATAGGTAAAAATTATCTTTATTGCTTCAAGAGGTTTTTCATACAAATTTTTGGTAGGGCTTCACCTTATCAAATGAGAGTCCTTTTTTTTACTAGATCAAGTGAGGCTTTATAGCACACATGACCATCTTTGTGTCAGGGTAGAAAGAGCACATCAAGTGATGAGTTAGAGCTCTGGTTGATCTTTTTTTTAGTTCTATCACTTTGGCCCCTCTATGCCACAGTTTCCACATGCAATAAATCAAATAGATCCCCTAAAAAATTAGGTTCCAATTATGTACCTGCCAGTTGGTGCAAAAGATATGATAATGGTAATCATACTAAGTGATTATTTTCCTTTAGGCCTATTGTAGGTGACAGATCACTTATGAGAAGATGAACAAAACTAGGCCTACCTTGATTTTGAAAAAATGATCTTGAATCAATTCGATGATCCTCTTACCACACTCCACTAATATCCTATTGACTATGTAGTGATTTTTTGAAAATTATTGTAGGTCTTCATGGAATGGAAAACTAATTCCCTTATTGGTTTTCCATGGACAACTTGCTCTTTGATCTATCCATCTCATTTTAATCAATAGGAAACCATGGTTCTATAGGCTAAAATATTATGGAAGCCAATAACTCATTTTATGTGTTGGTCCTTTTTAAATAACAATGACTACAATCATAAAACAACACTACAATCATAGAAAATATAGCTTGTAGGATTTAAATATTTAACTTAAATAAGCTTTAAAGGCATAAATGAGTTTTAAATATTTGCTTTAGTAACCCATGGGTCCAAAAAATCTTTTGATCTAGCATGTCTGCATATGTGGCATCTCCCTATCACACTATTTATCATATTTTTTAAATATGACTATTATCATTTTGAACACATGTCTTCATCTCATTCCCCTTGGATTTTTGATATAATTTGCTCTATCAATCCCCTTAGGAGTCTCCTTACTTTGAATTTTAATGTCAACCATTGATCTTTAATCTACACTCAAGATTGTGACACTTGGCTTTATGCATGTCATTAGATCTCCATTTGAAGGATTGTGATACTTGGTATCTCTATGTGCCTTCTATGGACCCTACTATCAGTCTCCATCTAATTAATGCACTTACACCACATGGTAGCCTTAGATATAATTTGGGCTCATTACTTTTTGACCTTGATTTGCACCATTGATCTCCATCTACATGGTTAAATGTGTGCCATAGATATTTGATCTATTAAATAAAACATGCACAGTTGATTTTTAATTTGTACTCAAGATTATGACATTTGGCTTTGTGCATGCCATTAGATCTCCATTTGTAGGATTATGACAATTGGTATATTTGCATGCCTTTTATAGACCCTGTTATCAATCTCCATAAAGTTAACACATTTACACCATATGGTGGCTTTACATGTAATCTAGTCTCATTGAATTTTTTACCTTGATCCACATCATCAATCTCCATCCATATGGTTAAATAAGTGTCATAAATCTTTGATCTACTAAATCAAATGCAATTGATCTTCCTTTTATACAATTGAATGTCATCCATTAATTTTATTAGGGTTTACCATGATCGAGACACTTAGCATCATTACATTCATTCTCAAGATACTTTGACATTTCAACCTCATGCTCATCGTTGATCTTTGATTATAGGATTGAACATGCATCATTGATTTGCATTGACTTATTGACCTTTCTATTACCCATGTGTCATTGATCTATTGATCTAATCGATCAAGCTTTTGACACTTGGTATCCCCACATTTAATTTTATTGTATTTACTATTTTTGAATCTAAATGGCTACTTCCTACAGCTTTAATTTGACATCCCTGAGCATGTTCCAAATTGCTAGATCATTTTTGAAAGCTTATATCTTGAGATAGAAAACTAATCTAAACACCAAACGTTTAGGGGATATTGATGGCAAAAAACCATCATTTTCATGTACTCTTTCAACGTTGGTTGATTTCCCAATTATATCTATTAAATTCACAACCAAACTAACCTATTCATTCATGTATGATATGTTACGACAGTCTAGTTCCTCTAGGCTTGTGTTAGTCATCTTTTTCTCTTCAAAAGGACACTAGGAGGCATTGGAATTTTACCAAGACACCTCTGATCATCAAAACCATCTTTGTTTCCTTAATAAATTGTAGGATACAACCTTCACTTGAAGTCTTAGACCTATTTCTAGGCCTTTTCTTCAAAATTTCTAGATTCACCTTATGGCCTGCTTAAAGTGTTTCAAAAGCTTACAAGTGACATGTGATAGGGTTATGAGGTCTATCTCCTTTTACCATTATATCATTCACTCAAATATAAATATAATTAGCTTTTCACATCACACTAGGACCTCTAAAAACACTATACTACATCATCAATTCAGGATCATAAAAAGACTAGTCATGGGGCAAGAAGGCTTCTAAAGGGTTCAAGAGAGTGGCCTAATCCATGTAGGCAAAGGTTTCATATGTAGGCAAATTTTGAAAAAAAAACATGACCTCAAAATATGTGAACATGATTGATATAACATATCATAACTCTTAAAACACTCAGCTATCCATTCTTTCCTTAGAAATAGAACCTCATACCCCATTAGGCTTACATTCTCTCTCTACACCATAGTATTCATACCTTACTAGGTCTTGAACTATCCTTCATGTCTTCTTTCTTACTCTCAATACCTAAATTCCATGATAAACACCTCACTCTCATGCCATAAAACCTCTCTCATTATTAAACATAGTCAAACATCCTTCATATGTGTTGAAAACATCTCATGATACCTCATTAGGTCATGCAGGGTCTAGAGGTGGTCTATGTGCAGACTAGGTTTGAAGGTCTTACCCCTATAGGCTCACCCTGAGATTCTCATGATTACTCCATTACCTCACATAGATGTTCAATAAACCTCATACATATTTTTATACCTCTATACACCCATCTCACCAAGCCACCATGCTCAAACCATCTCACTATGACTTTATATGCCATGACTAGTGTCATGACTAGGCTTCTCAAGCACTTAAAGCTTGAAAATAACCTTAAAACACTCTTTAATGCTTCTACACATTGATCACATGCCTTAAATTCTCCTAAAATTATCTCATACATATTCATGCTTACCATGCACATGTTCATGATATGACTATAATTCTAATGACTAGGCTTCTACAGACACCTTATACTCAAGGATTAGCACTCAAACATGCTTACCTTGTACTCATCAGATAACTTTATCACACCACTAAAAAAAATATTTCTAATCAACATACTCTCATGACCTCATGTAGACTTAGAGCCTCATAGTGATGATTCACTACTTACTTGATCATCAAACCGCTTTGTGACAATAGTGAAAATCATCAAGCTGAATTCAATCATGACATTAAACTTGACATCGACCAGTAAAATAATCATTAGGTTTTTTTAAAATTCTCTCTCAATAGAGAGACATTAGGTTGCCTTAAAATTATCTCAAAGAACACTCATCATACATCTTCACCAGATGTACCTTGGCATCAATGACATCAACCTTGACATCAATGACAACATTTATCAACACTCTAGTGAAAGAATTCCAACATAATAACTTCCTAACAATTACCTTAGCCACTTCATAAATTATAAGAAATTTCTTAAAGAATATTCTCACACTTTCATCAAACTATGGAATTCTATAGCTCACAAAGTGGACCATAACATGAGTGAAAATAATCTTTTAAAACTGTATGTTACTTCTCTTAAAGTTCTTCAATAAAAAGTTTAGATATTTTTACCTATAACTTTAGAAGAATCCTTAAACAAAGAAAAAAGACAAGACTTTCTTATGAGTCAATTTTAATCACCTCAATAAACTACTAAGGAATATATATAATAATTTTCTCATAACATTGATTCATATAATCCTCTCCAACCTCAAAATGGAGCATCCAATTCAACCAATTTTAACCCAACTCACCCTCCCTTAAGTCTACAATAAATTAATAATAAATTACCACCCTCTAAACCTATGAGCTTTGATCATTCCAAACCTCCTAAAAAATGGTAAAATCATGATAGGTTTTATTGGTGGCATCATAGGATAGGTCTTTCTCATGAAACTTATTGATCCAGAGTTCATCTTGGAAAAGGTTCCAAGTCATGATGAAACCAATTTCACAGTGTAGATCTTGTTGAGATATTTTTGGCTCTTTTTGTGGTTCACAAAAAGGAGACTGTATGCAAAAGATATGGTCTATTGAAGTTCTGATGCGACAGGGGAAAATGTGGTATCGCAAGATGACATGGCACAATGTGGACACGCTAAGTGGACCAATAAGATGGTGACACATGGCAGTCAATGGGTGTCCAAAAACTTTGGGTTATCTTTGTCTTTGACAATGTGCATGAAAAAATGCATTGTATTTTCAAGTCTGTAGAAAAATCTCATTGTATTTGCAAAGTCCATAGATTTGAAATCCCACAAAAAGAGGGATAATTGTTTTTTTTTTAAATTGGTTTAACGCATTATAATGTTGAGTCAATATCCACATGCCACATCCAAAGAATGCCAAGTTTGGGGGAATGTGAGAATAGAAATGTTCATTCTTGCACCCAAGTCTCCCACAAAAGGGGGTGTTGACACATTCAAGGAGGCTGCTTAACTATTTTTAGTATGAAATCAATGCTTCCCCAAAAAATGTGGAATAAAGATAAGACTAAAGCACCAAAAAAGGAGGAGGAAAATTTTGAAGTCTTGACCTACCATCCAAAAGTGATAACCTTTGACCACTTATGCCATGGAATTCTAAGTGACTTAAGAGGAATGAACTTGTATTTAAAGTGAAGCTTCTGGCCGACTATGTATTGGAAAATATAGACTAGTTTATTGTATTTGGTCATTTTGGAGCCCTTAGAGGCCGAATCAGAACTTGGAGTAAACTACATAGTTGTTTAGAATTTTGATACACTTTGTAAAGTATATTCATTTTCCTATTTTGGAGAATTGGTGATGCCATTTTGAGCTATAAAAGTTTCCAATTTTGATTTGGAGAAGCCTTTGCTTGTGATTCAAGAAGGTGAAGGACATGTTGAGTCAGCCAAGGTCTTTCAAAGGTCTAATCACTATTATTTCAGAGAGATATGATCTTTTTTTGTTTGTAAGTATTATTTTGTCTTGCAAATTTAGCAACAATTAATGGATCGGTTCGATACGAACCCAAGGATGTAGGAATTCCGAACCCTATAAACAATTTCTATGTTTTGATCTGTGAGTTTAGTTTTGCATTTCATTTATAGTTGATTTACATATTATAATTTAGATTTTAATCATAATGCAAAAATTACTCATTTGATCATTTATGGAAAATTGGATAAAATCAAGAATTTGAAAAATTTGATGGTTCAATGGAAAATTGATGTGATTTATCAATTCACCTTTATTTCAGTTTTGAAACTTGATTTGGATCAGATTTTAATTAGAATTAATCATTCCAACATCTTATAAGTTGAGAAATTCAAAATTCATACTTTTAAAATTTCACTTAGATTTTATCAGTGGAGTTTATGGATCTTGTCATGATATTCAATGATTTATTCTTACATTCTCGCTTGGTCCACATTTCAATATTGATACTCTTACACAACAATGTTATCAAGAATATCTTCAAGCATCACAAGCCCAATCTAAGAATCACAATCACATCAATGTCACCAACCTAATGATCAACAATAATCATCCCATATCTCCACCTCATCTAATAATGTTGTCTAACCCATAATTTATCCTTATTCCTAAACCAATAAGGAAAGGATAGCTAACATGAACAACTTCAAATGACTAGTTACATTCATCGAACCTCAACCTATTAGGTCACATAAACCCAAGGAACACCTAGCTCAAATGCCTATTCCAAAGCACACTGTACATGGTCTTCCTTTAGCTTTTAGACCTCTTCAAACCTCTCCTACACATCCTATATCAATTTTAGCATATTTAAAATATAACATGTCCATACATTTACTTGTCTCAAATTACATAGGTAAGCCTAATGTAGTTGATTATAATTATTCAATTTCACCTCACTCTATATCACATGTTGGGACATCTGGTGATGCCCATCCACATGTCACTCTAGAATTTGGGGAATCTTGAAATGTACATCACTATAGTAGATCACCCATTGAGACATATTATTATCCCACCCTTATTTTACATTTTAAAATAACAAATAAATTTAACTTCAATAAATGTTTTGAGACACATAATCTTGTATTTGACATGCTCATATTTGATATATGTTGGGTGAATATTTTTTCACCAGCTAACTGATGGCAAAATAGGTATATCAACCTCAAAATAAGGAGATTTGATCAGCAAAATGTGTAGGTTTACCACAACATAATGAGACAAATCTCTCCTCTCATCAAGGGGAGGTTTCCTATAAACTATTATATACTAATATAAACTAAAAATAGACTTGGGTGAGATAACACCATCCATCTCTCTTTTTTTAGAGATGATGTTCATAGAGTAAAGAAAAATTCATGGGTAATTGCTGAAGTCATTTCTCTTCTATTAGAAATGATGTTCAAAAAACTAGAGGAAGACTTCTTGGGTAGTAATTGTAACCACAATAAACCCATGAAAGCACAAAGTCTTTTGTTGCTTCTCCTACTGAAACAGGACACAGTAACATAGTAGAATGAAGTGTAGCACAAAGTCTCCACCTCAACTACAATGAGATAAAAGGTTATGAAGGATAATCGGAGCTAAAATTCTCTCTAATATCCTTTTCACTAAAACATAAAACATAGACTAAAGACAATTGTGGCAGCACAATGTCTCCCACAGTCAGCTTCAGGACACCTTTCAAATTATTTCTACTAATTCTACTTATTTGATTAAATGGACAAGACTATATTTAGGAAATAGACATAAGAACAATTTCCTAGATAACAGAAGCTATTTCAACACAAAGTCTGAAAGGTCACTTGCTTTCTCATTCATTTGATAAAATATGATTAATAATCTAAGCTCAAAGTCTCAAGAATGCCTTTCAATTTGGGTAGAGTTTTGCTTCTGATAACTGAGAGATCTCCCTTGCATAAAATGAGAGATTACAATATATAGTAGCCAAAAGAAAGACTTTGGTGCTTGTTTCCAGGAAATGGCCCATGCTGCATTCAATGCCTTGAATGCATTTGAAATAATGTGAAGGGGCCATGTTGGAACAGGTTATCAACCTTAACTTTGGCATTCTAATTTATCTCAAATGTCTCCTTTAACATATGGGCCCCCTGGTTCTCTTCAAGATATTTACATGGCTCTCCATTCACTTTTACTCAAAGGGATAAAAATAGGCCACACCATTGAATTCTTGCACTCTTTAATGTCCACCTAGTGGTCTGCTCCACCTACTAAAACAACTCTTTGCAGATATTTCTAGATTCTCTATATAGTTTCCTCTTTCCTTGCTATATTTTGTCTCTTCCTAGTGATCTAAGATCTTAGGCTATCTTCTCACTTTTTGTTGGCTCTTTCATCTCTTTCCTCAGCTGGTCGCTGAGTTTGTTCTTAATTCTAAGCCATATTTTAAAATCAACAATTATTTCATAACCCTAAATTTGACATCCACGAGGACATCACCAGTCATTGGTCACTTGAACCACTTTAAACCTTGAACCTTGAACCTTGAACCTTTCAGAGTGTACCAGTTTAATGGTTCAATAGTTTGGGCAGTTCAATCAACTTGTTAGTTTAATATTTCCTTCAAAGAGCCACATTCATTTAATCTATTTTGGGAGTTCAATGTATCGTTGAACCAATTGTTTGAACCTTTGAACCACTTCTAACTCTTTGGGAGTTCAATGGTTCAATGGTTCATTAGTTCATTGGTTCAAAAGTTCATTTAATATTATTTTAACTCTTTTGAACCTTCACTCGAACCTTCTGCTCAAACTTCTTTTAAAATCTTCCTCTTGAACTTTGAACTTTGAACTTTGTGAATCTTTTAGAGTCGTTTAACCTTTGCGAGTCATTGAACCCATTGAACCCTATAAACTTGTTTGAGCATTTTGGATTTCAATGGTTCAATAGTTTAATGGTTCATTCCAACTCTTTGAGCCACACCAATGAACCTTTTGATCAAACCTCAGCGTTGAACCATCCTTATAACATTTTAAAATGCCTAAGTGTTTGGAACTTTCTTTGTGAAAGCCCACCTATTAAACCTACAATTTCCTTAGCTAAAAAAGCTTGATTAATTGAAAAACTTGACTGCTCAAAATATTTTTTGAGAAAGGAAGAGATCATTTTGGCCTGCAGGACCAAAATGGTCAACATGTTGTCCACAAAAACAAGTGACAAATTTTGGAAACAATAGCTTGCTTCAGTTAGGGAACTTCTATCGATTGTAAAAATGATCAAAGGGAGTAGAATCTAGACTCTTAGTGCCTTTATCTATGCCATTGGGCTATGGAGTCATGCCACCCAAAAAGAAAGATGCCAAAAAATGAAAATAAACAACACAAAACAAAACTAAAGACTATACAAATATACAAATGATATTATCTGATACTTCAATGATTGAAGTGCTTTAGATGCTACCCACTATGAGGCAATGAAAATGGCATGCCATCTTGATACTTTAGCAAGAAACTATTCTCACCATTTACTCGGTGAATGGCAAATGGACCTCTCCATAGGGAATCCAATTTTCCATGCATCCCTTTTGGTTCTCTCCTCTTATCCCATAACAAGACTTGATCTCTAATCTAAAAATAATGAATCCTTGCTCTCTGGTCAAAGAGCTTCTTTACTAGACTTTGATGTGCAGCAATATGGTCCATCACCATAGTTTAGAAATCATTTAGTTCAGTCAAGCACATGATCCTCTTATTAATGGAATCTTCAAATGTTTGATCTTCGATAGCCTTCACCAACTTTAGTGCTAGTAGTTCCAGGGTGATTGGTATCTCTACATTCAAACCATATAGAAGTTAAAATGGTGACATACCTATTGCCCTCTTGGGTGTAATCATATCTGCTCATAAAGCATTAAACAATGATTTATGCTAGGTTCTCTAATTTTCATCTACCAACTTCTTGATAATGGTCACCAAGTTCTTGTTGCTTGATTCTACTTGACCACTTCCTTATAGATAATAGTCAGAGGAGTGGGAGAGGGTAATCCCATAATTATAGCAAAACTAGGTAATCTCATGAAAAGAGAAATAGGCTGCATTGTCTATTACAATCTTGGTTGGGACCCCAAACTAGGAAATAATATTTTCCTTGAGAAAATTACATACCACCTTTGAAGTAGCATGCTTGGCTGGAATGGACTTCCACCCACTTGGTAAAATAGTCTGTGGCTGTGAGAACATAGTCATATCTAACACTTGAGGATGGGTTTACAGCATCAATGAAATCAATACCCCATTGTTTAAATGGCTCTTCAATCACCATTGGCTTGAGAGGCAATGCAGCAAACTTGAGTCTCCCAATGAACTGTTGACACAACTCACATCTATGCACCCAAGTGTATATATCTTGAAATAGAGTAGGCCAATAATACCTGGCTCATAGAATCTTACGAGTAGTCACAGGTGCAAAAAAATGTCCACCACAGGCCAGATTGTGGAAAGACTCTAAAAGTTTGGACTGTTGCACTTTGTCCACACAATAAAGGAATACCCCATCAAGGCTCCTCTTGTACAAACTGTTGTCCCACAGAACATAGTTAACAGTCTTCAATTTAATAGTTCTCTTTTATTTATAAGATAGGTGGGTAGGACACTCACCATAGGTAAGGAAATGAGTGATGTTGGAATACCACTCATTTGTAGTAGTGACAAAGAGAACTGTAGGCATGCCTTCAACCTTTGTTTCTTCATGCCCTATTTCCTCTGGTATGTTATCAGCAATTAACTGGCAAAGGCCTCTTCCTTGCATAAGCTTTGTAGGTTTGATAACAAGATCAAACTCCTAGATTTTATCAATCCAATTGCCCCTTATGGTACCAAATTCCTATTGAGTTAAAATGGATTTTACTGTGGTATCAGGTACCAGAGCAATAGTGTGTGATTTTAGGATGTAGAAATGGAAGTGTTTCACCACCTTAACCACAACATAAGCATGCTTCTCCATGTTTGAATATTTCAATTCATGAGCTTTAAGAGGACAACTCATGAATGAAATGGGAGATTTTATAGCTTTTTTGTTTTGTTGAACTAGAATGGCTAAAATTGTGTGTTTGGAAGCATAACTGTACACTATGAAGTCTTTGGTGTAATTTGGGCAAACCAGGACTGGGGCATGGGTGATAGCTTTCTTGATATCTTGAAATGTTGACTTTCCTTCTTTAGTCTAGTGAAAATTAGCTTTTCCCTTCATCAATTCAACAATGTGGTGAGTCTTTTCTACAAACTTAGGAATGAATCTACGTAGAAAATTCACCTTTCAAAAGAAAAAATGAATTGCAGTCTTACTAGTAGGAAGAGTAAGTTATGGATGGATTTGACTCTGTTTGAGTTAATTTTTTATGCCTTCTCAAGATATGGTGTGAATGAGAAGTTTCCCTTCTATAACCCCAAAAACTAATTTTTTAAGATTAAGGGAAATGCCATTATATCGACATCATTCCAGCACTTGTTGTAGATGGTGCACATGATCAAGGTGATGTTTGGAAAAGATAGTTAGGTCATCAAGATATACCAAAATGAACTTCCCCATTTCATTCCTAAAGGCAAGATCCATGGCTCTCTAGAAGGTGGCACTAGCATTGATCAAACCAAAAGGCATTCTATGATATGCAAAGGTGCCGCATGGTGTAGTGAAAGCAATCTTATGTTAGTCTGCTTCACCAACTTCCACTTGATTATACCTTAAAAAACCATCTAAAATTGATAACATCTCTGAACCAGTCACTGTCTATAAGACTTGATCCATGATGGGCAGAGGGTAGTTGTCCTTTAGAGAGGATTGATTCAAGTTTTAAAAATCAACACAGAGGTGAATTTCCCCATTCTTTTTTCTCATAGGGACTGTTATAAATCTAGGTGGAATGATGGATTGGAAAAATTATCTTTACATTTAACATTTTCTAAATCTTAGATAGAATAGTACCTAATATCTTGGGGTTGTACTGTCATGATTTTTGCCTTTGAGGTAATGAACCAATTTTGAGTGGAATTGTTGGGGATCAAACAACAATAGATTACACTTGTGAAAGTAATAAACGCGAAATTAAATCAGATAGACAAGTAATTAGAATGAGATAATAGCAAGAATAAGAGATACAAGAAACCACCCTGAAAACTTGTATTAACAAACTCTTTACAAAAGGAATAAAATTGAAGAAAACTTCTTTCTTCCACACCTCTCCTAGATGTATAGATCTCTCACTAGATCTCTATTCCTCAAGAGCTCTCTCTCTCTCAAGAACAATCAACTCCAACAAGCCTGGATTGATTCAATTCTGTACTATTCTTCACACACAATGAATTACTACAATAATCCACTACAACTACTACAACAATAAGCTAGGAAGATCTAATTCTACATATAGAATTAGGAGACTTGAGCATGCACTTACAACAAGCAGTTAAGCCACTTGAACAAGGGCTCTAAAAAATACTATTGCTAATGATAGAGACGTGAGCTTGAGACTACAACTCAAACTCATCATGCAAACACTCACTTCTGTCCTCGGAAATAGCTTTCTAGATGCACAAGTAATCGACGTTGGTTCCTGCTACTTGCCTGTGACCACCGTCGGTCGATCCTCTGCAGACATCGGTGTCTCTGCAACTGTTCCTAACCGACGTCGGTCACTCCTGACTGATGCCGGTGTCTGTGTAGACCCAAAACTGATAATGTATGCTCCTTGGTGAAGCTTTTAGCTCCACACCCTAACAATCTCCCACTTAGAGATAAACAGCTGCACCAGTACCTGTACAGCAACATCTTCTAGCTCCTCCATCTTCAACTCAATCATGAAGACCAACAGAAGTTGAATGAAGACTCAACTTCTCCTTTGTAACCGGCTTGGTTATCATATCAGCAGGATTCCTATCTATATGGATCTTCTCTAGCTTCAACTCACCATCTTCCAATACCTATCGTATGAAGTGATACCTTAGCTGTATGTGCTTTGTTCTTGAATGAAAGGCTGAATTCTTAGCCAAATGGATTGCACTCTAACTGTCACTATACAATTTTCAACTCTCATGCTCCCTACCAAGCTCATCCATGAACCGTGTCATCCATATCATCTCTTTGCTAGCCTTTGTGGCTGTAATATACTCTACTTCTGTAGTTGACAAGGCAACAACCTTCTGCAACTTAGATATCCAGCTAACCGCCGTTCCACCTACAGTGAAAACATAACCTGTAGTGCTCCTCCTGCCATCCAAATCACCTGCCATATCCGAATCTACATAACCATGTAGAGAAGTATCTGAACCTCCATATCACAAGTGCCTACTGCTGGTTCCTCTCAAATATCTAAGGATCCACTGAACTGCTTTCCAATGTTCCTTACCTGGATTGGCCATATACTTACTTACCACTCCCACTGCTTGGGCAATATCCGGTCTAGTACACACCATTGTATACATCAAACTCCCTACTGTGGAAGAATATGGAACCTTACTCATGTACTCTACCTCATCATATGAATTAGGACATTGTTCTTTACTCAACTTAAAATGTCCAGCCAAAGGTGTGCTTACCAGTTTAGCATCCTACATAATGAACCGTTTCAACACCTTGTCCACATAATCTTCTTGAGACAATATCAACCTGTGATTTTTCCTGTCTCTCTTAATGCTCATGCCAAGGATTTTCTTTGCTGCTCTCAAATCCTTCATAGCAAACATTTGAGCTAATTTCACCTTAAGCTCAGAGATATCCTGCATGTGTGATCCTGCAACCAGCATATCATCTACATACAACAATAGAATAATATATCTACCATTATCAAATCTCTTAAAATACATGCAATGGTCAGATTGACACCTACTGTAGCCATGCTCAGTCATAAACCTATCAAATTTTAAGTACCATTGCCTAGGAGCTTGCTTGAGGCCATACAAGCTTTTCTTCAATCTGCACACAAACTTCTCCTTGCCCTTGACCTCAAATCCTTCTGGCTGTTCCATATAAATTTCCTCATCCAAGTCTCCATGAAGAAATTTTGTCTTAACATCTAGCTGCTCAAGATGCAAATCCTCAAAAGCAACCAAAGATAATACAACCCTTATAAAAGTCATTTTAATAATAGGAGAAAAAATCTCACCAAAGTCAATACCTGCCTTTTGTGTAAATCCTTTTACTACTAATCTGGCCTTATATCTCATCTATCCATTCTCACCTTCTTTCAACTTGTAGGTCCATCTATTCTTGAGTGTTCTCTTACCTGCTAGCAATTCAACCAAATCCCATGTTTGGTTCTCTCTTAAGGACTCCAACTCCTCAACCATGCCACGCTCCCACTGACTCTTGGACTCCACCTGTATTGCTTCTTCAAAACTCTCTGGTTCCCCACCATCAGTTAGCAATAAATAAAATAATGAAGGAGAATATCTAATTGGAGGCTTACTCACCCTTTCTGACCTCCTAATGGGTGTCTGAGACTCATTCACAACACGCTGTCCACCTAAATTCTCTGACAGTGACTAACCTCGGTCACCTCTAGACCTATTACTGGCTAACATCGGTTCTGCCTGATCGACCTCGGTGCCTATCCTGCCGACGTCAGTCTCTGTACAGCCGATGCCAATTTTTGTACTGCCGACGCCGGTTCTTAACCTGTCGACGTCAGTCTCTGTGTTTTCCTGCAAGTGATTATTTATTTTTTCCATGAGCTCATCTTGGACTTTCACCTCGTCCAATTCACCATTGCTCTGCTTAGATTGATTCAGCTTCCTTAGCTGATCACAATACATCACTCTTTCATTGAAAACAACATCATAGCTCCTGATTACCTTGTTAGTTTCTAGATTCCACAATCTGTAACCAAAATCATCTGAGCCATAGCCAATAAACGTGCACCTCATAGACTTAGCATCAAGCTTCTTTCTATTTTCTTTATTTATGTGCACAAAGTCTTCACAACCAAAAACTTTGAGATATGAGAGATCAACCTTTTTACCTGTCCATGCCTCTTCTAGAATACCACCATCCAAAGCTATAGAGGGTCCTCTGTTAATTAGGTACACTGCAGTGTCAACAGCTTGTGCCCAAAACTGTAAGGGCAAACCAGCATGCAATCTCATACATCTTGCATGCTCCATTATTGTCCTTTTCATCCTTTCAGCAATTCCATTCTACTGAGGTGTCCTTGGAACCATCCTTTGCCTACAGATTCCATGCATGTAACAATAATCTCTGAACTTATGACTGCAAAACTCACCGCCATTGTCAGATCTCAGGCACTTCAATCTTTTACCTATTTCATTCTCAACCATAGCTTTCCAAACTTTAAAAGTCTCAAATACATCATATTTTCTTCTAATACAATAGATCCATACCTTCCTTGTAGCATCATCTATGAAAGATACATAGTACTATGATCCTCTAATGGAAGCAACTTGAGTTGGTCCCCACACGTCTGTGTAAACAAGCTGTAACTTATGCCTCTTCTTAGTAGACCCAGTCTTGAGAAAACTAACCCTTTTTTGTTTTCCAAATACATAGTGCTCACAAAACTCTAGATCTATGCCTTTTAAATCTGAAAGCATACCTTTGGACTTAAGAATTGACATTCCCTTCTCACTCATATGGCCAAGCCTTGAGTGCCACAATTTAGCATCCACATCTGAAGTAGATAATACAGAAGGAGATTTGTTAGTAACACAATTACACAAATAAAGAGTACCTTCTCTCTTACCTCTGGCCATAACAAGTGCACCCTTGGTCACCTTCCAAGATTCTACTGTGAGAGTTACTGTACAACCCTCATCCCCTAACTTTCCTGCAAAATTAAATTTCTCTTCAAGCTAGGAACATGCATCACATCTCTCAACACCCATGTGTTGCTATTCTGGATCTTCAGCTGCACTTTTCCTTTGCCAATGATTTTATAGGGCTCATCATCCCCTAGATACACTATTCTAAAATCTCCATGGATATAGTCACTAAAATATTCCCTGTTAGGGGTAGCATGAAAAGATGCACCAGAATCTAATACCCAAGATTCTATATTATTATGCAGAGAGAAAATTAAAGCATCTTGTGCAATACCTACAACCTTGGCTTCTTCCTTTCCTTCGTGCTGATTGTCCTCCTTAGGCTTTGACCAACAATCTCTGCTTATGTGCCCCATCTTTCCATAATTCTAGCATTGTGGCCTTCTGCCATTTCTAGATTTAGATCTGCCTTTCCCCTTAGATTTGGATCTTGATCTCCCTTTCTTGCTCTTCTCTTTCTGCCTTCCCCTGCTCTCAAAACTTAAAGCGTTCCCAGATGCCTCTTCTATGCTTTTCCTACAAATTTTCTCATTCAAGATAACACTAACAACATCCTCTACTTTCAAAATATTTGATGCAGATGCAGTATTACTTACTGCCATTACTAAGCCATGCCAGCTTTCAAGCAAAGAACATAATATTAAAAGAGCTTTTATTTCATCATCAAACACTATATTCACTTAACTTAACTGATTCACAATTCCATTGAAATTATTCAGATGAGTAGAAACAGATCCACCTTCATTCATATGAAAATTAAATAACTGCTTCATAAGATATACCTTATTAGAAGCTGAGGGTTTTTCATACAAATTTGCTAACATAGTCATCAACTCTACCGTAGACTTTGCCTGTGATAAATTGGATATCACAGTGGATGCTAGACTCAATCTTATAGACCCCAGAGCCTTTCTATCAAGAACTTCCCATTCTTCATCCTCCATGTCTTTGGGCTTCTTTGCAACCCCACCTAATGGTAAGTAGAGATCTTTTCGATACAGATAATCCTCTATCTGCATTCTCCAATGTTGGTATTTTTTGCCATTAAACTTTTCCATTCTCAATTTACTTTCATCTACCATTGCTTCTCCCACTCAAATAGAAATCCCTGTAGAAACCCCTGTGAGAACCTGTAATCAATACACACTACACAGATCTGAACCACCTGTTAGTGAACTTGAGCTCTGATACCACTTGATGGATATCAAGCTCTAAACCTACAACCAAGGCTCTGATACCACTTGTTGGGGATCAACCAACAATAGATTACACTTGTGAAAGCAATAAATGTGGAATTAAATCAGATAGACAACTAATTAGAATGAGATAATAGCAAGAACAAGAGATATAAGAAACCACCCTAAAAACTTGTATTAAGAAACTCTTTACAAAAGGAATACAATTGAAGAAAACTTCTTTCTTCCACACCTCTCCTAGATGTATAGATCTCTCACTAGATCCCTATTCTTCAAGAGCTCTCTCTCTCAAGAACAATCAACTCCAACAAGCCTGGATTGATTCAATTCTGTACTATTCTTCACACACAATGAATTACTACAATAATCCACTACAACTACTACAACAATAAGCTAGGAAGATCTAATTCTACATATAGAATTAGGAGACTTGAGCATGCACTTACAACAGGCAGTTAAGCCACTTGAACAAGGGCTCTAAAAAATAGTATTGCTAATAATAGAGATGCGAGCTTGAGACTACAACTCAAACTCATCATGCAAACACTCGCTTCTATCCTTGAAAATAGCTTTCTAGATGCACAGGTAACTGATGTCAATTCCTGCTGCTTGCCTGTGACCGCCATCGGCCGATCCTCTGCCGACGTCGGCGTCTCTACAATTGCTCCTGATCGACGTCGGTCGCTCCTAACCGATGCCAGTGTCTGTGTAGACCCAAAACTGCTAATGTATGCTCTTTGGTGAAGCTTTTAGCTCCACACCCTAACAGGAATTTCATGCCAAATTTCTTTAGGCCTAAGAGACTTTACATCATCATAGGAGTACACCAAAACATCAATGTAATGGCAAAGTAGAGTAACGAATTTGAGTTTTTCATTAGGAGTGAAACACTTCCCAATGTTGACCATCTTGGGATTTTCTTTAGTACTCAAATTTATTTGATCAAACCCCTGGGAGGAACTTGAATCCATTTGTTGCTACTTGATGAACCTGTCATGCTTATCAAATAGTTTCTCAATAGAAACCAATCTTTTTGAGATTTTATTCCCTTTGAGCTGAAGGAATTCTTCACCAGTGTTTGAGTTTGATTCATGAGTTGATTCTCATGATGGAGACTTGCTGCCTTCAAAATAAAGCTCCTCAAAGCTATCTATTTATTCAACAAAGGCAATGATTTGGTTATCACCATTAAATACCTTCCAATGGTTGGTGTTATTAGGCACACTTGGTCGAAAGACCAATTTGATAGTGTACCTATTCCCTTTAAAATCAAGGTGAGGAACCATGAGGGTCACTAAAATAGCCAATGAATCTACTCAATCATTGAACTCTCTAGGCATGATAGAGATACTAAAAGCATCAAATCTTTCAATGCAGTCCCATACCAAATTGATGTAATGGCATAATCTTTCATTCTTGGTTTGATACAAGTTTCTCACCTAAAAAACCACCAGTTCATCATCTTTTTTGGCATGAAGAAGTTTAACACCTTCATCTTGAGCTACCTTCAACCTGAGTAACAAATATTCATACTCGATAGTGTTGTTGGTGTTGCTGAACTGCAACTTGTATGAATAGGAGAAAATATCTCCTTGAGAAGATATCAGAACAATTCCTACTCCAGAATTGGTAGAAGAACAATTGCCATCAAATTCTATAATTCAAACATCATCAGAAACTAATCTTTTATCAGATTTCTCTTTGTTAGGGAGGGAGGATTCTTTTGCACCTAAACTTTGCTCTGCCAATTCTTCCAGTTTCTTGTCTAAACTTTTTGGATTGTCACCTATAGTACTTTCATTTGATGACACAAGAACATCCTCTGTGGACAGGAAGTAATTACCCATTCCTAAAGATTCAAATAGAATTTTAGCTTCAGGGGCTAATGTTTGGGTGACAATGTACTTTGACTCCTTCTTAGGAAGTAGCCTTTACATGACACCTTTCATAGGTATCCTCACCTCAGATAGGTCCATGCTCAAATTACCACCAACATCCTTTCAAAAATTTCATCCCAATAGAATGTCATATGAAGCTAGAACGTCAGCCACCAGGACTATCATTTTAATCCTTTTTTTTTGAAAAGCTACAAATGTGAATTAGGCATCTTTGATCTGACCCAATAGAGGCTCTTATTTGTTTTCCATGGAGAAACATCTCCCAAAATTATTAGTCAGAGTGAGGCCAAGATATTTTGCCACCTTGGTAGGCATGGCATTATCTGAAGCTCTTGAGTCAATTATGCAGTTGCTCAGCTTGTGTCCATTTATTAATATTAAAACATAGAAATGTTCTATTTTCCCAAGCGTAACAGGAGGAGTAATGACAAGGTTAATTGGGGTGGATGTGGGAGTCACCTTTGGAACATCTGGTCCTATAGGGATGACTTTATTCTTCACATATTCAACCAACCTATCCAACTACTCAAGGTTGGCTCGTAAATATTCAAACTCACTCATTTGAATTTTGGTCTTCCTAGTATGGTCAATTATATCAAATGACTGAAATGGACTAGGAATAGAGGAAGGAATTCCATCATTTTGGTTTTTAGGGGGTGTGGTATTGGTCTAATAAAATGAAGTAGAAGGTACAAGAATATTTGAGGTACTTAATTTTTTAGCGATCACCAGGTCTTTTGATTGGAAAGGCAGAGAAGTCCCTCATTTAGCAATTGAAATTATTGGTTGAGATTATTCCCCTATTTTCCCCTTATCAACTTGTTGAGTTGACTAGTTTTGGGACCTAGTAAATATAGTGTATGATCCATCAAACATTTCTCCCTTGCTTTGAGCTTCATCTTGATAATTGAAGAAACCAATGTTGGAATTGACAGCTAATTCTTCTTCTCCTTCTCTAAAGAGACTAGTGTCATCTTCTTGATCAAACTTAGGTTAGAAAGAGGAATCATGTTTATATTCATGATAACCAACTACTGAGTTAGTTGGTGTTGCTTTAACGACAAGCTTCCCCTATGGGGGAGGAAGATGATTTGGTTGCTCTTGATTCTTGGCAGTGTTGCCTTAATATGACTGGTTGGAAAATGTCCTCTTTGGTATATCTTGATAAGAAGGAGGAGTAGACATCCCTTGTGCCATTTGTTTTTTTAGAGATAACAATTCATTTGCTAGCTTTTGCACCATAGGATCAGTGGTGCCTGGAGAAAAACATTCAGAAGATGAAGAAGATTTATTTTTGTTAGCATCTTTTTTTATCATTCCTGCCAGGATAAGATCATCTTCAACCTCAGTAGCCAAATTCTAAGTTACAGCAAGGTCTATGTGTCCAACCTACCTCAATAGGAAACTCACTTAAAGAAGCTGAGAATTTATGAAGAAGCATTTAAGATTTTTAGGTGTTGGTTGAAAAATTATAGGAATCCTATTCCCCAACTTATCAAATTTAGAAATGAAGTCTCGCATAGGCTAATGAGGCTCCTTATTCATTTGTGTAAGCTAAGTTAACAGGGCATGTGTATCTTATATAGTTTGAATCTAGATTCAAACTTTGCTTTGAGAGTGTTATAATTAGTTACAATTTGCACTTACATATGATAGAACTAGTCTGCAGCAGCACCTTGTAACATTTCTACAAATAGTCTGACTGTTATGTCTTCATATTCCACACCTATCACACCATAGGCTATGCAAAAGGCTAAAATATGCTCATTATGATGAACTCTCCCATCACCAAAGAACTTGGGGAAATTCTTCCTTAAATTGCAAGGTAGTTTGTATAAGGGTGGAGTTAGATTCAAGGGACCAAAGGTGTTACCCCAGGGGCCTTGAGTTTCCATGATATGAAAATGGAAAGGAGGGATAACAAATCTTGGTGGGGTATGTATAGACAAAGCTCTGCTAGCAGAGGAAAGAGAAGCTTTGCCTGGTATTGGAGACTTGACATTGGTAGGAGGAAAACTCCTAGTTCGTTGAAGGTTATTTTGTCGCACAAACTCAAATATAGGGTCAACAATACCTTGAGCTCTCTAGCTTCATGTATACCATGGATCTGCCAAAGTGTAAAATGGAAATGGAAAATAATTGGAACTACTTCAATTTGAAGCTTAAGGCTTTAAACTGCACATTTTTCCCTAGTGGAGTCACCAAAAACTATTGGGTGAATATTTTGTCACTAGCTAATTGATGGCAAAATAGGTATATCAACCTCAGCATAAGGAGATTTGATTGGCAAAATCTGTACGTTTACCATAGCATAATGAGAAAAATCTCTCCTCTCATCAAGGGAAGGTTCCCTATAAACTACTATTTACTAATATAAACTAAAAATAGACTTAGGTGAGATAACACCATCCATCTCTCTTTTTTCAGAGATGATGTTCACAAAGTAAAGGAAAATTCCTAAGTAATTGCTAAAGGCATTTCTCTTCTTTCAGAAATGATGTTTAGAAAACCAGAGGAAGACTTCTTGGGTAGTAATTGTAACCACAAGAAACCCACAAAAGCACAAAGTCCTTTGTTGCTTCTCTTACTAAAATAGGATGTAGTAACACAGTAGAATGAAGTGTAGCACAAAGTCTCCACCTCAACTACAACAAGATAAAAGGTTATGAAGGATAATGGGAGCTCAAAGTCTCTCCAATATCCTTTTCACTGAAACATAAAACACAGACTAAAGATAATTGTGGCAGCACAAAGTCTCCCATAGTCAGCTTTAGGACACCTTTTAGATTATTTCCACTAATTCTACTTATTTGATTAAATGGACAAGACTGTATTTAGGAAATAGACATAAGAATAATTTCCTAGATAACACAAGTTATTTCAACACAAAGTCTGAAAGGTCACTTGCTTTCTCATTCATTTGATAAAATATGATTAATAATTTGAGCTCAAAGTCTCAGGAATGCCTTTCAATTTAGGCAGAGTTTTACTTCTAATAATCGAGAGATCTTCCTTGCATAAAATGAGAGATTACAATATATAGCAGCCAAAAGAAAGACTTTGGCACTTGTTTCCAAGAGATGGCCCATGCTGCATTCAGTGCCTTGAATGTATTTGAAATTTTGTGGAGTGATGTTGGAATAGGTCATCGGCCTTAACTTTGGCATTCTAATTCATCTCAAATGTCTCCTCCAAAGTATGGGCCACCTGGTCCTCTTCAAGATATTTACATGGCTATCCATTTACTTTTACTCAAAGGGAGAAAAATAGGCCACACCATTGAATGCTCACACTCTCTAATGTCCACTTGGTAGTCTACTCCACCTACTGGAATAAATCCTCTCAGATATTTCTAGATTCTCTATATAGCTCCCTCTTTCCTTGTATTTTTTCTCTTCCTGGTGATCTAATCTCTCGAGCTATCTTCTTGCTTTTTGTTGGCACTTTCAGCTCTTTCCTCAGCTGGTCACTGAGTTTGTTCTCAGGTCTGTGCCATATTTGAAAATCAATGGTTATTTCATAACCTTGAATTTGACATCTATAGGGATGTCATCGGTCACTGGTCACTTAAACCACTTTGAACCTTGAACCTTGAACCTTTCGAAGTGCACCAATTCAATGGTTTAATAGTTCAAGCAGTTCAATTGGCTTGTTAGTTTAATATTTCTTTCAAAGAGCCATGTTCACTTAGTCTATTTTAGGAGTTCAACGTATTGTTGAACCAATTATTTTAACCTTTGAACCACTTTGAACTCTTTAGGATTTCAATGGTTCAATGGTTCATCAATTCATTGGTTCAAAGGTTCATTCCATATTATTTAAACTCTTTTGAACCTTTGCTCGAACCTTTCGCTCGAACTTCTTTTGGAATCTTTCACTTGAACTTTAAACTTTGAACTCTGTGAAGCTTTTAGAGTCGTTGAAGCCATTGAACCCTTTGAACTTGTTTGAAAATTTCAGATTTCAATGGTTTAATGGTTCATTCCAACTCTTTGAACCACACCGATGAACCTTTTGATCGAACCTCAGCATTGAATGATCCTTATAATGTTTAGGAAACACCTAAGTGTTTGAGACTTTCTTTTTGAAAGCCCACCTATTAAACCTATGATTTCCTTAGCTAAAAAAGCTTGATTAACTGAAAAACTTGACTGCTCAGAACATTTTTTGAGAAAGGAAGAGATCATTTTGGCCTGCAGGACCAAAATGGTCAACATGTTGTCGACAAAAACAAGTGATGAATTTTGGGAACAACAATATAGACATTAGAATAGATTTTGTTCATTTTTTGTCTCATGTTTTTTTTTTTTTATGTTTTTTTTTTCATTTATTTATTTTTAATTACACCATTATTTCCTTTGTTTTCTTTGGTTTTATTTCATTTTTATTTTGAACTTTGTTTCTTGTTGACCAAATTTGACCCTACAGGTCAAATTGGGACCCCTATAGGTAAAAAATGATCTTTATCTATTTTTATAGGTATAATATTCTATCATAGGGTGTATTATAAGTATTTTTATGTCATTCCATGTCATATTAGCCTTGGTCATTAGTCATTTTAATCCTTATGTCCTTTAGAGTCATTTTAAGGGTCAATATAAAGCATTAAATGAGTTGTACAACCTCTTTTGGAAATTTTAAGGTTTAAAAAGGTTATTTAACACACCATGTGTCTTAATAATTCTTAAGTAACTATTTCTAATTGAAAAGTGGTAGGTTCTTCAGAAAAAAGAGCAATTTTCTTGGAAAAAAGAGGAGTTTGGCACTTGTACAGATCATGAGAGAGTGTGACACATGGGATAAAGTTTTAAGATGAATATTGAGATTATTAAAACTCATATAAATTCTTTACATGATCTAGAAGTGATAAAAATGTCCAAAACTATTTTGCTCCTTCTTTGCCCTTCTAGACACATAGAACCAGTCAATAGGTTTGTACTTGGTACAACCAATTGGAGAAATTCCAATCCAAACACCTTTGGGAGGTGAAATTACACTTATATAGATCCATTTACATAAAAATATTTTTAATATTTGTCAATTTTTCTTTGTTAACCATTCTTAAGAATTTGGCCTATCTAATTTGCTTGCAAATCTATGCACCCTATAGGTTTTACTTTAGTTTGAGGAATTATATAAAATAAAAATATTGAGATTAATTCCATAGGTATTTTACTCCAATATCACATTTTTCCCATCTTTCTTTTTCAATTTTTAAGTTGATTTGATGAGTTGATCATCTCAAATTTGTAGATTGGTCTCATTTGGGATGACAGGCATGTTTCCACCATTTTTAGGATATTCATGCTATTATAATGGTTTATAAAGGTGATTATAGGTTTATTTAAATGTTTTAAATTACCTCTTACTCCCTTCACCTTTAAATATCATATTCAAATTAATACTCCATGAGGGTGCAGTCGGAAGACACCATATAGTCAGTCTACTCTATGACTATCATATACAATCATCTAAATGAGCTATGTTAAAGCTTGAACACATTCATAATAGATTTACATATATTATTATGGTTATTTTTACATATTTATCACATGGGGGGTCAATTATATTTCATTAAATAATGTGTGATTAGTATGAGGACAACTTATTATTTTTATACACAGTCTCCTACCATTAGCATACACCTACAGGTGTCTTCATGGAGACAAATCATGTTTAATAGGAGTGTATTAGATGATAAAAAAAATTATAGTGATAAATGTATATTTATACCTTTTTTAGAAGGCCTAAACATCATTGAAACCCATAAATCATGCATATTGCCTAAAGGTTCCTCATTGTCTGTATGTAACTCAAATGTACCTACAGGGGTCTCTCCTTGATGACATCATGGTGGAATGGGAGATTTGAAAGTTGGTAAAAATATTTTTGAATTATAATATTGCATTGGAAAACTTTTATAAGTCCTAGGATTTATCACAAACATGTATATCCTACTCACTACCTACAATCCTATATTACTGCCTGTACATGAAAATATGCACCTACAAGTGGCATTAGCAAACATATAAAGGTACTTGTATGGATAATATTGGATAAGTTGATACTCTTTTGAAAAATTAGTATGTTATGTAGATCAATGAATGCCAAATTTAAAGGCTAGGTTGGCAAATGGAAGTGGAAACTACCTTTAAATGTAATGACTGAGTTTAAGGACCTTATCCCTAAAACAGAAAAATAAAGCACCTAAGCATTTTGTCAAGGTCAGATAAAAAAATTATCAAGAGTTTTGATGCATAATAATGTGCTTGAATTTTATCCCCTATATATGAAAATATCTATTCAAAAATTTGAGGAAAAATTATTAGTGAAAATTGGTTGTTGGGAGACCCAAATGTTTACTTTTATACACTGAATCCAAGTAGTGAAATATATAGACTTTGAGCTCCAACTAGACCCTTCACCCAAGGTTATATTCCTAAGCCATTTTTCCATAATAAAATGGTTATAATGAATATAAAATATTAATAATGTTATCAATATCATCCAAATAGGTTAAAAGACTATTTTTTGAATCTCATATATACCTATAAGACCAAACACAATCAGTTGTAGCTGACTGTGAGGGGTAGAGAGCCAAGGGATTGGGTTTTTGATGTGTTATATCCTAGGAAAGATGAAAAAATGAATTAAAAAAATTAAAAAATAATCCTAAGGGACTCTATGTAATTTTATAGACACTTCCTCAAGCCCAAACAAGCATGGTTTCTTACAGGTGCCCTTCTAAGACATAAAACACAGTCAAGAGATAGAACTAAGTCTTGAGAGTCCAAGGTATATGAAGGGGTACATGAAAGTATAATGTGATTTATGGATATTAAATAAATAAATAATGATCAGATAATATTGAATAGACTATTTTATATGAAAAACAAAAAGAGAGAGCACCTCATGATGCAACACACAGTCCATCTGAGAACCCTGTATACACAATCTGTCTTTGATTTTGAGGAGTTAAGGGGTAAAATGACCTGATAAAGGTCAAAAATTTGGTTCATATAGTCCTTATGACATAATAAAACTTATAAATCCTTCATTATTTCTTTAGGAGGAGGGTTATACCTCACTATTTTATCTTAGAGGTCAGTAAGTCAAGAAAATTAGGATTTTGACAAGACAAGCAAATGAAGCCAAAATGGGTAATAAACATGATAGGAGGAAATTAGGACCTCAAGGAACATATTTTTTATGTTTATTTAAGTTTAATTGGTGCTATTAAACACTCATAGAATCTCATACTTCTTAAAATGGTCAAAACTCACTTGCACATAACTCAACCAAACAAGCTCCAACTAGGTCTAGTTGGTAAATGAGAAGAAGAGATGAGGAGTGCTTGGATGGTTTTAGGATGAATTGGGAAGCTTAATTAAATCCTTAAAAACATAAGAGACATTTCACAAAAGTATTTAACTCAATAGGGTGCTCTAAACCCTCAAGGTTGTAGGCATGGTTAGGCCTAAAAGCTAAATGGAGAGTCATTTTCACTTATACCATGAGATGAGAATTATAATCCATTTGGACATGTTTATGAGGTAATTTAAAGTGTATCCAATCCTCCAAATTGTAGATAAATCATAATTAATCTATTTTTGGGCTTTAAGATAACTCAAGCCTCTAGGAAATGGAGAAGAGAGTTTGAGTGGATAAATTTGGAAGCTCATATCTACCTTGACACCTTGCATGAGATAATAAAGAGATATAAATTGTTATATAGGTTCCTTAACTTTATTATTTAAGGATTTAATTGGGTTTTGAATGTCAGACCTCTATGAAACATCACTAGAGGTCAAAATTGTCTAAAACCCTACAAAACCCCTAGAAATGACCTAACTGAGAAAATAAGGTTGGAGGGATATCTAGATAAGATGGAACAGGTATGTAAATGATTGAAACCTATAGGATAATATCCAATAACCCTTCCCATCCACTTGAGGTGTTTCATATCTATATGAACAAGGTATAAAATTGCTTTCTTTGATTATTTTATGAATTATATAGGTTCTAAGAGGTTTCAAGAGATGAAATAAAATTTGAGAGGAATCTTGACACTTAAGATAAATATCCACATCCATTTCATTCTTCATAAAAAAATCTTAAGTTCCTCAATATGAGATCTCATCTTAGCCAATTAGGACTGGCAAAGTGAGCAAGATAGTGAGAAGGGTGAAAAACTTCAAGTAAGCTAATTTTAAGGTGTGCTTGATGCCTCAAAGGCCATGGATGGTCTTTAAACATGTAATTAACTTAATTTTATTAATTTTAATGGGAAATTTAAGCCAAATTTGAGGCCAAGTGTGCAAGGTGTGTGAAAGAGGAGTTTATTTGACTATAGGTAGTGATGACTCACTTCTAAATTTTTCTAGATGATTAGGAATACAGCTAATGCATGGAAATGCATGTATAAAACCCTTAACTCTTAGTATAATAATTATACATATCCCTATTTAGTTTTTGGATGTTCAAATAGGGGTTAATGATGAAGGTAGTTTTCTTGTGTAGAATGAGAACTCTTATGCCACATTTCATGAGTTACATAGTTTAGAGAGCCATTTTTCCTATCATACCTTTCATGGTATATCTCCTAATTAATTTTTATACACATGTAACTCCTTATCTCAACATCAAAATTATCATTGTAACCTTTGGACTCCTCCTTTCCCATTTCTCTCTCAGGTTTTATAAGAACTAGCCATTTTGGCCGTTGTAAGATATGGTCCACTTGAGTATGGTGAAGCCCTACTCATTTTCATACCATGTATAAATAAATATTACTGATTTTTACCTATTATATGACTATTCATAGTGTGTTCACTTGATTATTGATGACTGTTGTTTCCTTAGCATTGTTGTCTCATTCTTTCACCTATTTGCAACTCAAAAACTTCTTCGTGCAGGTCATGTGAAGTGTTCTATGAAGTGTCAAGGTTGAGTGAGTTAGTCTATTCAAATAGTACCCTTTTAGGCATCTTGTCTATTATTCCTATCCTAAACATTTATCACAACCTCATAATGAAATACTAATATGAGAAGATTCAAATTAGAGAAGTTTATGCCCAGTCAGTCTTTTGGTCTCATGTGTGACATGAATTTGGTTGGTAATCATCAAACAATTTGGTGTATCACCACCTTTAGGATAGTTTACTTTAAATTTTCTCTCCCTTTTCTTTGCAATCATAGGTTTAGTAGTGATCTAAAATTGGTACATCAAGGTAAGTAGCCCTATTTACAGATTCACTTCATTCTTAGGCTACCCATAGCCTAAAGGTGTTTCAATTGTGCCACTTGGATGAGGAGACCTGAGACATCTCCTCAAAGGGTGAAAATATAAGTGAAAATATTTTCCTTATGGTTCTTAAGTATCACTTTAATTGTTATTATATCTTACATTTTAATCATTTTTCCCTAGTATCTTTATGATTATTTAACCGTTATTTACCTTCCCCCTCTTTTGGGATAACCATTTATCTTCCCCCTATTTTTGGATAACCATTTATATCCCCCATCTTTTGGGATGACCATTTATTTTTCCCATTTTTTGGGATGACTACTACTATCATTATTCCTTGTGCTAGATCCCTTGTAGGATAGTACAAATTTTTAGTAACACAACTAGCATAAGCATAGCCTCATCCCTTTCATAACACTATTTTACCTCCTTGTGACTAGCTACAAGAATATTCATCATTATATCACTTATCACAAGGATATATCTCTCATGTTACCCATATTTCCCTTATTCCTTTCATTTGAGGCACACATAGGTTAGTTTTGAGACTACACACTTACCTATGGGTAGGTTTAGGAGTCTTTAGACACCGTGGTCTTTAGGTCCTTTTCTCTAGTGACTAAGTGGAAGATCTCTTGTGTTCATCATATATTTCACTCATGATCATTTATCTAAATCCATGTGGAAGAAGAGTATAAAAATCAAAAAAAAAATCCAAAACATAAAAGAAACAAAATGTAATGATCAAAAATCAATTATAAATTTGAAAGTTAGATCACTCCAAAGGATGTGATTTTTATTTGGCACATCTCTTATCTTAGTCAAATCTCAAACTCCATAGTTGGCCTCATGATATACATAATGCCCATTGGGATGTATTAGGCTAGTAGAGTGGGGTATGAGGTCTCATTATACCATATACTTATAGTGTCACCTAATTTATCACACAAGTACCCAATATTTATAGTATACTAATGACCATTAGACTAGGGTGTTCAAAGGAATGGGGAACTTGTTGTGGTAAAGTATCTCCATTTTAATTATCATGCATATAGCCTTCATGGGATTATTTATGTACTTCACTTGTTAGCCTAAGATTTGTGTTCATTAGTCAAAGTGTCTTAAGTCATTGATGTTGATAGTTCTTAGCCTTTCTCACATGTCTAGTGTGTCTCATTATTGTTAATGATGTTTACATCACCCATGTGGTGCCCCACATTACTTATTTACAACATATTTTCTTGATATTCCCCTTATTGAATATTGTTTTTAGATGATTACATTTTTTATCACATCTACCTACCTATACCTCTTGGTTTATAGTTTATAATTTATGAGTTGCATTGTAATTCATAGAATAGGACCAAGTTTTCATCATAAACATCCCTTCACTTCATAATTTCCACACCATATCATTGTCATACTAGTCATGTCATTTGGTGGTTTTGCTTTCTAACATTGTATTTTAGAACAAGCACTAAGTTTTAATTTTTATCATTTAGAGCTTTTGATTTTTATATATCCATCATGTTCTTGTTTGATTTTTTGTGGACTCCACTTATCCTACATAATAAATTTGACATACTTACATCTTGACTTACATCTCATTTTTAGTCATTATTATCTTCATTTTGATTTACATTCTCATTTTTAGTCATTTATGTTTTCTTTGTCTTAATTTTCCATGTTTATCTTAAATGAGGTTTCATTCATTTAATTTATTATCATTCATGTGTGTGTGTGTGTGTGTGTGTGTGTGTGTGTGTGTGTGTGTGTGTGTGTGTGTGTGTGTGTGTGTGTGTGTGTGTGTGTGTGTGTGTGTCACATTGATTTTTCATTTACTTACAATGTTTTACATGCTTCCAACGTGATTTAGTGTGTTATATTCAATTTTCATCTTTTTTTCATTTACATTCTTGGTATTTTGGTATTAACCTATCCTTTATGATCTTGATTTGCCAATTTTCTAAGTAATTTAATCACTTTTGAGAGTTATTCATTTCTACTTTGACCATCCTATGTATGCATGTATTGCTACTATTTTCAGTCTTGTATCCCTAGGTTTTTCAAATGCAGGTATTGATCCCTCCATGATTGATATTATGATATTTTCATGCATTCATTTAGTAGAAAGGTAAGTCAAGGTACATATATGGTGCATTCAATTACACTCATCTCATTTCATCATTAATTTTAGTACTTCATTTTTAAATAAACTCAATTATTGCATGTTGTTGGGATATTTATTAAAGTACCATTCCACATTACACCTTCAAGACACGTAATGAGATTCAAATGAGGAATATGTATACACAAATTATTTTTAAAACTTTATCATTTATTTATGTTCTCTCTCTTGCAATAACCTCTCAAGTTTCAATATCTCTAAGTGCATGCCCTAAAGGGTGCACTGGGAAAGGGGTGGGAAAAAATTTAGTGCTTCATAAGATTATTTCTCCCTATAACATTACCTAAACCCACTACAAGTCACTTTTATCTAACTCCTAAGTAATTAAATCCCATTTATCTACTTCCCTAAGTTATTCCCCTTTCAAAGTAGCCCCTTACTAAGAAAATTATCATTTTCTTCATTTTCTTACTAATTTGATCGCATCAATCTTATTAGAAAGGATTCAATGCATGTTATGGAACTAAGTTGGCTTGACATACCTAGTTTGAGACCTAACGGCTACTTTTCCTACCAAAAAAATGAAGATGGTTGTTCATGTCAAATAAACTTATATAAGGATTTAGGGTAAATATTTGGTTATAAATAGCACCTTCATTTCAATCTAATAGATATGAACATTCATTTTTGCATTATTACAATTCATAATTTTACAAATTCTATACTTGAGGAACCATTTCTTAGGTTTTTACCTTGGAAAGAAAGAATCTTGGCTTATGGTAAAGTCTTGGATGCAAAAAGGAGTCTTTTAGCCTATAATTGGTTTATATAGTGTCATCCTTATAAATCCACAAAAACCTCTTACAAATCACTATTAGCCAAGGGAGAGATTGAGGCACAACAGGTTCATTCAAGGCAAGTGTTCCTAACTCTTACACTTTCATTTTTTAGATACATATTTCACAAAGTAATAGGCTGAATGTTTCACTCCTTTCTTAGAATTACCTCTACATTGACTTGATTATAGTTTTCCTTTTCATGTTATATTTTATTTATTTTACTATCCCTATTTGTGCCATAAGATTTAGTGAACACTATATTAGCTATATTTTATGTATGTTAGACCTAGTTAGGGTTATTGCATAGTATCATTTATTTAGAGGCTATGGAGCTATCTCTAGTGGTGTTGTATGATAAGAGATCCATTAGGTATGTTTAGCATATCTAAATTGGTAATGTTTCAATATAAATAGTTTTAGAATGATTCATTGGTAAGATTACCTTTTTAGATCTTGGAGTTCACTAAGTGTGACAAATTTTAGATCCAACTTAATTCATTGAATTCAATACAAGTTTGTGCCTACATGTGTTAGAAAAATGTCATATAAAATAGCATATTAAATACACTATGTAAGATAGTAACATGAGTATAGGCAAGTATAAGATATATAATCTCATTAAGATAATGGAAAATGAACATAAAATAATAGAACCTATTTTATTCATGATCATATAGAAACAAAATGTTCCCAACGTAGTATAACATGCTAGAAGAGGAAAGGTCCAACATCTACATGCTTGAGATATCATGGGTCTAATTTATGTTTATATCACACTCAAGTATCCATGAAACAAATGTGTGCATATAAATTATATTTTATCTACTAACACAAAGTGAACAACATATGCAAAATCTATAAAACAAGTGAATGCTAAATATTTTTAGTATCATTGATTATCTAAATATTTTTTTATTTCTTGTAATTTTTTATTTTTCCTGATTTATGATCTCATCTAAGTTATATATTTGTGGGGTCCTTGTATCTTGTGTGTCATATGCATATGTTGTTTAATTAGTATCATTGGGATCATACCAATATGCTTTATTATTAGGATCATATAAATCACTATAATCCATATTATAGGAGAGAGTTAACTTCTTAGGTTTTTTTGAGAATGTGATATACCATTTTTATCATTTGTGTGAAAAACCCATGGTACTATAGATTAGATTCTGATTCTTGAAATTTTGCTTTTCTTACTCTAATCATCATTAACAAATTGTTTCATCTCATTATGTACTAGATAAGAGTCATGTATCTATACTTGAACACTATGAAAAGATGTAATTTGTGTTTTGACATCTTTATTTGAGGACGAAATGATAGACTTTATATTAATTACATTAACATTTTATTTTTTATGAATTAAATAGATATGATGTTTAGATTCTTATCAACCATGTTTATATCATTTAATTTTTGTAGGCATATCTTGATTTGAAAATTCCTTTGTTAGAAAACCTCTTCTTAGAATGCTTGTTTGTTTATCTTGAGTTTGTTTTTTCAACTTTTATTCTTACTCTTTCTGTAAAATCACATTTTCTAGTTATTCCTTGTCATTTTGATATTTTGGTAATATTGTTTGTTCTATATTTTCCTTTTAAATCTTTTCTTTCTCTATTTTTTGTATTTTCAACTATTTTTATTCTAAATTATCTTTTGGTACCCATACTTGTTATGTTTTCACTTGTGTTTTATGAGAGGTACTCATGATGTGAGTGGGTATTGGTTGATGTATTGATGATAGGGTCAACACAATATTTTATACTTTGTATTTTATTGTTTAATGCAAAACAACTACCATTATGATGCCCATGCACTCTATGATATGCATAATAGTATTTTGATCTCCTTATAAGATGTAGATGGGTTAGTTTAATCACTTTGTTTCAAAGCATTTATCTTAGGATTTTACTCAAACTCTTATTATACTTTTGTTTACTTTTTGAATAACTTATTTTAGATTTATTTATTGTATTTTTTTATTTGGATATGAAACCTTATTGGGTATAACATTGCTAGATGAATATGCAAACACATTATTAACACTATCATATTTTGGATTTTGTAGGTATGTAATATGATTTTATAACTCTTTGATTAACTTTATCATAAATATGAGTTAATATTTTAGGGATTCATAATCACAACCCCTAGGTAATTCAAATTGACTATGCATATAAAAACCATCTAGAGGAGATGTATGAGGTGGAGGATTTTGAGTAAGGATATATTGATAACCTTTATTTGAAACTATAGGATGAGCAACCTTACCCCTTGGAAAGTGATAGCCTAGATCTGGTTATAAGGATTGTAGCTATTACCCTCCTTAAGGTGAGGAGGAAGAGGAACAATATTATTTAAATAATATTTGTAAAGAGAGATAAAATTCTAACCTTGTTTCAAAACACTTTCTTTATATTAACCAAGTTGGTTACTCCATTTGATTATATCCTTGATTTATTTAGAAATGTATGGGAAATAACAAGCATTTATTACCATAATATATTATGCATTAAATAAGTACTATTTTTATCCATATTAAATATGTTTGTAATAAATCTAAATCTAATTTTAAGATTTCAACAATTTAAAAATCATAGGTCAAACTAAGGTTTTACACAAGAAGAGTCAAATGTTAGGTTTACCAAATGTTTAACCCATTTTGTAAAATTAAGGGTTAGGAAGAAAAAGCTATTAAATAGTGACATAAACTATTCCTTAAATCAATCCAATTAAATAATATATTTTATGATATCTAATTTTGGTGTTGAATTATGAAAATACTAAATATATAAAGTATAATGCCAAATAGTATTTTTATTTCAAAATCACAAAGAAGAAAAAATACTTAGATTATGCCATTATGCATAGATAAATATGAGATGTATAGGTGTGAAAATAGGTTATTTAATGTTCATGAAATAGTCATCATATTCTATAAATATTCTTTTTATTTGCCTAGGCACTTGCATCACCCTATGGATACATGCATCGATGGTATGTCTGAATCTAAATATAATTATCCTTACGTAATCTTTGATGTATCAAGATTAAACCATTTGGGTTTTTCATGGATTTTTGTCACCTTTCATCTAATGTATATGGATATCACTTATGGTATTTGTATCATTACATTTATTTCAAACCATATCTCTTCACCTTAGGTTAGGTTATCTTGATAAAAAATAGGTTAGTGGGTTCATTATGTCGAGTTGACCTCCAAAATCCCTCTATCAATAAGCATTTCCTAAATATCTAATAATCCAATGAGGGCCTAATAATTATGTATTTCTCCCCTATGTTTGTTAATGTGTGCACAAGGGTTAAATATACTATATGAATATGATATAGTGATATATCTTTTATCTTGTAAATTATGGATCATGGGTTGTATTTTAAGTGTTTTAGACTTGTAGTATGACTATTCCTATGATATATATGCAAATATAAATAAATATGGCAAAGTGACTTAGTTATGAAATTAATTTATTAAACTTGAGTATGTCCTTTCTTGATAATTATTATATCTCCTAATTAATTAGATTTGACTTATATTTATACTAACTTTTTTGAAATTATCTTCACAAAAGGGTTAACAAAATTATTAGTCCAACCCGTACACATCAAAACATTTTCAAATTTGAGAGTTTGTATGGTAAGGATACTTGGGTTGGATTAGGGATAGTATTATCAATGCTACTATCCTACCCTGAATGTAACTATCTAGGATGGAGGAAATTTATTAAGGTTTTGTAACTGATAATCAAGGATACATATCAAATTTTAGGCATTCTATGGTTATAAGTGATCTAGATAGTCAAAATAATTAGAGTTAGACTAATAAGTAAATAATTAGATCAAGTTATGTGGTGATTGTGAGACTTTTGGCTACAAGTAAGGTCAAATTTAAGGGTAGAGCCTTAAGATATATTTATCAAGTGTAAAATACTATTTTAACATATAAATCCAAATTTAAGCATCTACACAAATAAGAAGAATCATTTTTTAATCATTTACATTAATATGTATGATTTAATGCCATTTATTATAATCTAATTTATATTTAAAATTTATATCTTAATTAGATTAATCTAATTCATTAATATACATTAGTGTGAAAAAACTCCTTCAATCCCAAGTTCTAACACATACTTGTCAAAGTTCTGATTCTATGTCCTTGGTGATTACTTCAAGCCATAAAGATAATTTTTTTAGCATGCACACCAAATACTCATTTTTATTAACCTTAAAATTATTTGGTTGTATCATGTTTATTTCTTCCTCAAGATCACCATGTAAAAAAGTTTTATTTACATCCATTTATTCTATTTCAAGATCTATAGCAATAGTAATAGATAAAATAAATATAATTGAATTTATATTAGCAATAGGAAAAGAATATCTTACCAAAATCAATTTCCTTTACCTAATAGAAACCCTTTACTACTAGACCTATCTATAAAATCAAGACATGATTTGGTGCTAAAATAAGTTTGATTTTGTCATGAAATTGATCCAATTAGTCAATTAGTGAAATTAAGGACATGATTTGGATAAAATTAAGCCCTATGAACCTAATTTATGGGTCAACTAATTGTATAGGATACAACGTATGTTTTAATCAACCCTAATTTTATTAAAAATGCAAACATGAAGGTAATTGGGGATAATATAAACCCCTTTAACCTAATTGTGAGTTTACAATGTGATTCAAGGGGTTAAATTAGCTCATGTTTCCCAACATATTTAACCAATTAGTCCATTATTATAATTACTAATGCAAGTTGGATGAAATTGAACCACATGAACCAAATTTTGACTATATGAAAGTAATTTAGGGGTTAATTAAACCCAATATCATAATAAAATAAATTAGAAAGCCCACCAATTCAATCAAGAAGGAAATTAGGGCCAATTCAATCCCCTTCAACTTAATTAGATAAGAACATGACATGATTTAGGGTTATAATTAGTCATGAATTGATCCAATTAGTATATTTATGTAATTAAAGACATGATTTGGGCCTAAATTAGTTATGAAAATCTAATTAGTTAATTGGTGTATTTAAATATGTGATTTGTGCCAAATTGAGCCTCATGAACCTAAATTATAGATCAATCAATTGTATAAGATGCAACATATGTTAAATATACCCTATAATTATATCATAAATGTAAATATTGAGGTAATTATATAGGATTAATTGATAAAATAATATTGCATAGTTTGGACTGCATCACATAATCATATAACACAATAATATAACATAGGTTTTCATCACGTAATATAATCATATATCATAACAATATGATATATGATCATATAGACATAATATATATGGCATGTACATGTTATAACATGCACGTGTTATTATCTAAATATATAAAAAAATCTTTATCTAATGTTTATTTTTAGGGTATTTTGAAAATTCTGACCCCACAGACATTATCTGCATCATTATATGTTTTCCATGGTGAAGATGAGGAATCAAATTGTTCTTTGGGTCCCCCACCATCAAAAAGAATAAAATTGTTATTTTTCTATTCATGGGTGATGGAGATCATTTCAATAAGAGTAAGAATTTAAAACACAAAATACTGAAGTAATTAGAAGAGTTGAGAGGAAAAAAAGGTATGAATGCAAACATATCACTCAAGACAGGTATAGACACTATCCCTAATGAGCCAAATGTTGTAGATGATGATAAAATTGACAATAATGAATTGAATAAAGATGATGAATATTTACCTAGAAGTCCAAATTATGTTTCAATTCCACATTTAAAGTATAAAGTTTTTTATTTTGTTGATGATGAATCTAGGCATGATGATTTACCCACTATCAATGAATATCATTTCAAGAAAACACATAATGATGAAATTAATAATGAATAAAATGCCATCCCATAACTAAAAAATGAAACTAACAATGATGAAATTAGTAGTGAACATAATGATTTTAAAACACCATCTCAACAAATTCTACCATTAACAATAAATTCAAGGATTGTGTGTAATAAAGATAAGTACTTAATTGAAGTTGATGAAAACATTTTGAAACAAATGCATTACAAAATTTCTAATCACCATTCAAGAAGACTAATTGAGATAAATTGGGATAATTTCTTTGATAAATTAGATTTTGATAGTCAAATATGTCAATTGTTTGTTTCGTTGATGAAATTGGTTAAGATGAGACCTACAATATACACCATAGAACTAAGAACATCTAACATGGATGATGAAAACAATGAAATTATTAAAAATATGCATGATGCATATCATACTATAGACCTAAAATCACACAATAAATATTTTAATGTTGCTTGGTGTATAATTACAACTTGTGCAATAAGTGGTCAAATATGTAAACAATAATTGATTTCAAAAACTAGTCGAGCACTAGACATAAATAGAAAAACATTAATGAAAGCAATTAGAAGATACCAAAGACTTAATGATGCCAATACCATTGAACTTTGGGCATTCTCTAGTAAACTTCCATGAAATGAAAAGTCTATAGTTTATGCTCTCAAATATTTACTTGCATAATTTTGGAAAGACAATACAAGATTTTCACCCAATACAAGAGATGTAGTGAAAAGAAGAGTTGGTTCTAGTATCCTAAACTAAATCTAAAACATTTCCTGGATATGAACAAAACATAATTGTACTCTAATTTTTTGTAACAATATCCATAAATTTATATTATTCAAAGATATTTTGAGATGTCTAAACCATTTTATGTAAAAATAAATGACATACACACCACTTATTGTTGCAAGAATAAGTTTAATTTTCAATGCACTACGATGCTTTTCACCATATACATTGTACTTTGAATATTGAAAAAAAAAATTAGGAGTGTGGTAGAGATGTTCCACCAAAATCAGCTAGGGAATTTATTCTAACCATTTTTTTGAAAGACCAGATGGATAGTTATTTTATAACAAAGTATGTTTGGATGCAAATTACAATATTTGTGGTGGATTTCCAAAATTAAAAAATTGTATCCATGATGAGATTACAAGTGTAATTGGGCAGGAATTAGTTGGTTTAAATACAAATCTATGACTTATCAAGTATAATATGACAAAGAATCTAAAAGGTGTGAGCTTATTACAAAGTAGATACTTATTTTAAAATTTATAGTTAAATTCAAGGAAAAAATTGTGAATGAGTATGTAAGGCATGCACATAAGACTAGATGGTTGGATAAACATTTCAAGTTAAGTGAGAACACATTCCCACTTGGTTATATTATTTTAGTAGTCAAATTTGCTAAGAATTACACATTCAAACCATAAATAGAAGTTCATTCACAATATTACAATTGACTATAAGTTACCATATTTGTGCATATAACATTCATCCATGCACATGATAGTATAAAACAAGATAAAAAAATATTAAGGGAGTACCATTTATATGTCAGTAATAATAGATCACATTGTATAGGTTATGTTCAAGGTTGTTTCAATATGTTCTATGGACAGTTGACTGAGAGGAACATTACTTTCAATTAGCATTACATTTGGTCAAACAATTACACATAATAATTTAAGAATGCTTAGACATTTTATTAGTTGAGCAGGATGCACTTACCACTAGTGTAGAACATATTTAGAGTTTCATGGATATTGGAAATGGAAAAGGGGAGCATGACGGTGTTGGAGCATGTGTAAAAATATATGTTTAAATAAAGGAGTTAAAATTTACATGCAGCATATTTTTGAATGATGAAAAAAATTGAATGGTGTAATGATAACATTGCCATGGTGCTTAATAAAATTCTACTATTTGTAGACATTTTTAGTTGATGGAGGAAGAAAGCTTAGAAAAGTATGAGGATTGTATGACTATAATGGGATCAAGTGATCTCCACTCATTTCTTTTCTCAAATGCAATTTATTAGACTATTCATCTGAGACACTTGGCATGTTTCTCTTCTACATGCATGGACTCTATTTAGAATGATTTGAGTCACAAGATTTGATGGATGACTAGATATCTAGACCTCTAATTTCAATTGACACATATCATATTCCATCAACATTACCATTTATAGATATAAAATTATCACATTAATTTGACCATGTATCTGATCTAGTATAGCCAAGTAGAAGATTAATCATTATATATTGCTTATTCTCATTATCTATCTTAATAGTGTCATTAAAAATTGTTTTTTATATAGGGTATGTTTTTAAAATTATTAAAAATAAGAACAACAAAGAGAGAATAGATTACTAATTATGTTGGTGTGTAGAGGAGAATAAAAAAATTAACTTGCCTAATCATATATGGATACATTGACAACTGGGTTTGTGGTAGTCACTGAAACTTGGATTAAGTGATATCTTATCAATATTTAGATGTATGATTATTTAAAGACTTTGAAATGCATAAGAATATACTAAAATATTCAATTTTTGTTCTTGAAAAAAATATTCAATTTTTCAAATATCATGTGAGGCCATTAAATAGGAATATATGGAAAGTACGTGAGTTAAACCATGAATCTATTCTTGTTACTATTAATATTAGAGCAAATCTTAATGGTTTGTTAGACTAAAATTCTAAGGTATGCTGACTTGTCAAATCTAGATCTAATCATTTTTATCATTTTTTATTTTATTTTTTAGGTGGAATATACAAATTTAATTTTTAAATAATAATTTTGTTATATGCTAGTTGTGCCAAATAAGCTTCCACCTTCATGCAGTTAGCACTGCTAGTAAATAATTTCATATTCTTGAAGCTAAGAAAAGCTTAATAAAGTACTTAGTTATTATAGATTTACAAAATTATTGAGGTTGGAAAGGGAAGTGGGTTTATTGAATGGGCATGATGGGAGGCTTATAACCTATACCTCAACATTATCTTCTACCCCAGACATATTAACAACACTAGTTTCCTTCCACAAAGCACTAGATGTAGAGTTTTACAACTGCCACTTCAATTTTGACAACATTTGTTGGCAGTGTTTTCAAACTCCTAAACAATTGTGAAAATATGCATCCAGATGGGTTTCGGTGTTTTATTCATGGGATAACATGTAATTTTCCTATATACATGTGCTCAAAGTGATATATTTTCACTTGGGGGTCTTGGAGGCATAAATTCCAATTGGAGCTCAAGATCTTATCTCTTCACTATAATAAAGATGCATTTTTAGGACATGTTACTACAACTTGTGCTATAGATTAGTGTTGAATGTTCCATCTATTTTATCTAGGTTTAAAATAGATGGATTCAATATTCACATGAAGGTTCTTCTGGTTCATCAAAACAAATAATTTTCATTTTATGCACATCTCAATTCAGGCTTAAAAATTATATTTTTATTGTATTATGAAGGGCATTCTTGAGGCTAGAATGGGTGATGTATCTCTAAAATAGCATGATTAAAGGCTAATAACCTAGTATTATATGTTATACACCACCCTATACATGTTGTCAACACTAGTTTCCATCTATAAATCATCAAAAGTAGAGTTCTCTAATTGTTGCTTCAACTTTGACAATATTTGTTTTTAGTGTTTCCACACTTCTAAATAGTAGTTAAAAAAGGCTTTCAAGTGGATTTGGAAGTAAAATTCATGAGATCACATGCAATTTACCTTGTTTCAACTTTGACAACATTTATTTTCAGTGTTTCCACACTCTTGAATAATAGTAAAAAAATACTTTCAAGTGGATTGGAAGTAAAATTCATGGGATCACATGTAATTTACCTATCTATATGTACTTGAAGTGATGGATTTTCACTTGGAGGTTCCATGAGCATAAATTCCAATTGGAGCTTAAGAACTTGTCTTATCACTATAAAAAAGTTACATTTTAGGACCCATTATTGTAACTTGTGACATGGATTGGTATTTAAGGTTCCATCAATGTGTTTTGGATTGAAATTAGAATAATGTGACATACACAAGGGTTATTATTATTTATCCAAATAACTTATTCTATTTTATGCACGTTTGAAGTTAGGCTTTAAAACAACATTTTTCTTGTATTAGGAAGGGCATTTTAAGTCCGAAATAGGTGGTGGGTCTCTCAACTAGGCATGATCAAAGTCTAAAAACCTAGTCCTATATATTATTAACCACCCCATAAACTTTTTTAGTTCTATTTTATAGACATAAAGCACTGAAAGTAGAGTTATACAATTGTTGCTTCAACTTTGACAATATTTGTTGTCAATGTTTCTACACTCCCAAATAGTAGTGGAAACATGATTTTGGGTGGGTTTTAATGTCAAGTAATGTTATAACATGTAATTTTTCTATCCATATGTACTCAAAGTGATGGATTTACACTTGGAGGTCTTAGAGGCATGAATTCTAGTTGGAGCTCAAAAACTTGTCTCTTTATTATAAAAAGTTATATTTTAAGACACGTTATTGTATCTTATGTCATAAATTAGTATGAATTTTTAATTGAAATTATATGGGTTGAAATTGTGTGTGTGTGTGCATGTGCGTTTGCATTTGCGTGTGCATGTGCGTGTGTGTGTGCATGTGTGTGTGTGTGTGTGCGTGTGCATGTGCGTGTGCGTGTGCCTGTGCATGTGCATGTGTGTGTGTTAAGTAGATATATGATGAGAAGAGAATAAATGACCAAGTTGAGTGTAGTGGAGAGGGAGAGAACAAATTTTATGAAGTGAAACCAAAGAGATATAACCACAAAAATATTCCAAGATGTCAAGATACATTAGAATTATAATCATTCACTTCTTCAAAGGGCCAAATAAAAGTCTCTAAAATAAGGGAAACAAATCCATGGAAGCATAAAAAAATAATAAATAATAAATGTGGAAGCATAAAAAAATAATGCAGAGCATATCCAAAGAGAAAACATCCCAAATGAGGAGGTATAACATAACCACTTCATCAAACTTGCACAAGTAAAATGTATAAGGGCATCTAAAGAAGGTATGAAAGAGATGAGTATTCCATTATCTATTTACATTTTACTTATAATATAAATGTGGTATGTATATAAATTCAATGAATACAAAACATGAGCATCAAGTCAATGATATTAAACCAATGTAGTAAGGGTATCTAGATTATAATATTGATAAATGGTGTAGCCCAAACATGAGAGGCACTTCATAGTAATATATGACTCTATCTCAAACATTATACTATTTTCTCCCATATAGTTTTAATTGAAAAACATATTGAAAGATTGTAGGTTGGTTTTAATAAATTACATGAAGTAAATATTAAAGACAATCATATCTAAATATGGCCATACAACCATCAAATTTAGTTTTACAATAACAATGTGAGTCAAATTATACGTGGAAAGATGATCACCACAAAATTTGAACATGTGTGTGTGTGTGTGTGTGTGTGTGTGTGTGTGTGTGTGTGTGTGTGTGTGTGTGTGTGTGTGTGTGTGTGTGTGTGTGTGTGTGTGTGTGTGTGTGTGTGTGTGTGTGTGTGTGTAAAATCCATAAAGGCATACAAAATAAAAACATAATATAATGTTGGGTGAATTCTATATAGGCATATAATTCCAATAACACATACATTACCATATAAGCATACAAAAAATCACATCATCTAACAACATAATAAAATGTCAAGTTAATTTCATATACGCATATAATGTTAAAAGTGTGTACATTTCTATATAGGCATAGAAACAAGTATATCATCTAAGATATCTTACTCATAAAATAGTCTCTATATCTTTGCCTTCCTTGAAGAAGACTCTCTTTTTGACACCCTACTCATAGATGGAGATTCCTTGGGTGACTTATATTCCTCCAAGGTCTAATTATGGGTCCTTCTACACTAATAACTCACCTATAGCTAAACATTTTCAAAGATAAATATTATAATAAAATTTACATACTATACATGCAACCAAGTTCATAAATTAATTTTAAACTAGAATACAAAAATAATTTAAACATGCACTTACTGTAGTCTTGTGGTCATGCTCAATCTGCATCTGATTCTTAATAGGTTTAATGATAGGTTAAGGTGCATGAACAAGCATGTGAAATGGGGATAAAACATAGGAAGGTGTGTTGTTAATCATCTAAATTGGACTATCAAATGTCATCAAATAACCTGTATTGATAATGCATTCACATAAGTTATATTTGCTTAATTATTTATTAAAATTATTAAAACAAATATATATTTACAATTTGAAATTACAATTTAACATGTACTTCTATGAGTGTCTATGCATATGACATTGTAGAATCAATTTACACGTCTATCTCATCTCCTATAGATGGGAGAGTCCCCACTGAGGTCATCAACTAAACAAACAACATCACTTAGTTTTCTAGAAAATATTTAAGATATATGGAAAATTTATCTCCTTTAATAAACCCATAATCAATTAAAATAAACTACAAAACCCTTTTATCTATATAAAAAATGGAAACTAACTAAAAATTTAGCTAAAAAATAATTTGTGGTGATGTAAGACCTAATCCTTATAAGAATTTTCACTTGCATAATCAAATAGAAATGATGTATTTTGAAGAATCAAGATAATATTTTTGACTATCCACTTCAATTTATGTCTTATACTTCAAATTTTATCACTCTTAACCTCTGAAATTGTGCTCACTTTATTAACTTATTCATTATCCTATATACATGCATTATGAATTTGTGTGTTTCTAAACTTATTTATATCAAGTTGGGATCTTATTGGCATGGAATTAGACACATAAAGAGAATAAAATATGAAAAAAAGAAGCACAAAATCAGGGGGAAATGGTCAAATGGACCTAGGAATAAAATAGACCAAGACCAAACTATTTAATAGTAGTGTACTTAAAATTTTGAGATCTTTGGTAGATAAATTTAATTTAATTTATTGCATAGCATAGATGATTCACACAAGGTAATGAACTTAAGGATTTAGAAGATAAGTAGTGGCACTATAGGTAGTAATGAAAATATTAAGTACTTACGAAACACTATGAATAAGAGATGATAATCAAGAAACTTTTGAAGCATTAAAAGAAGTTTGACAAGGTGAAGGAACACCAATAATATGAAATTAGACAAATAAGAGGAAGAATATATTTTTTTTAAATGAGATAAATACATAATTAGACATTGAAAGAGACTCTATAGAAGGTTGATCATTATTAAAAGAATTCAAATATCCAATATTCACCCTATAAGGTTAGATATTTTCTCTCTATATCTTTAAACACATCTCACACATGTAATTTGCATTCACATCATTATAATTCAAATTTTTATTTGAACATGTATGATTGTTAGTCAAGAGAAAAGATATATATAGATAAAAACATATACACAAATTATAATATTAACTCAAAATTACCTTTTTATATGTGAGCATTGGCTTAGTAATTCAATAGATGCAGTTGTAGATGGCCCAAAAATTGGTTGTGCATATGTAGACATCAGATGGGCTAAAAATGCAGTAGTGGACTATGAAGATGATAGCATTGTCTCCTATTGCAACAAAAAAATACATATATACTATTAAATTTATGTGTAAATTAATTTTTAAAATTTAAATAAAAATATAACTAAAATTTAACATGACAAATATAAAATATACCTATATATGTTTAGTAACTAATGTGTGCATGCTTATCTGGCATGATGATCCTAGTGGACAATTTAAAGTTTCTACCATTTTTATTTCAAATGGAAATGGTAATCAACCTTTGTGGTCGTATGCCTGGATCAAGGGGCTTATCCCCAAAATAAAAATCTTCTATCTGACTCTGCTTCAAAATAAAATCCTGACTCTTGACAACTTGCAGAAAAGAGGAATATATGTGGTTAACAGGTGTATTCTATGCAAAAATGGTTTTGAAGATAAAGATCATTTGTTTGTGAACTGTTCTTATACACAGCAAGTTTGAAATGAGATCCTCAATCTCTGGGGTATAGCATGGGTCCATCAAAAAAGTGTGGAACTATCTTTTAAAAGTTGGTATTGTCCCTCTAAGAATCTTGATGTTCTTTTTTTCTAGAAATTAACACTTCCTCATATTTGGTGTGGCATATGGAAAGAAAGAAATAATAGAATATTTAGAAGTAAAGAACTTCTAGGATGGGTGTTGGGTTAGAATATTACTAGAGCAATAAAGGATAATTTTTTATCATAGAGGGATCCTAATCCAACCTTTCAAATTGATAATCCCTTAAGATCTGAAAGGCCTAATGTGAAAATTGAAAATCCAAGATTAGGTGTAGAATGGAATGTCCCCCCTTATGGATGGATCAAAGGAAACTTTGATGGAGCTGCTAAAGGGAATCCAGGAAAAGCAAGATGCGGAGGAGTCTTGAGAGATCATGTGGGAAACGTAATTAATGTTATTGTTATCCCTATTGGTAAGTTGAATAGTCATATTGATGAAGCTACTGCAGCCCTTCAAACCATTAAATTAGTTGTTGAGTCAGGATTTTCTAAATTATGGTTGGAAGGTGACTCTCTAAATATCATAAATATCTTAAATAACAAAAATTTAGTTTCATGGTCTATAGAGGCAATGGTGATGGAAATTAAAGCCTTAATTCAAAAAATTGAAAAAGTAACCATAACCCATACTTACCATAAAGCCAATGGGGTTGCTGACTAGATAACTAATCATGTTGTTCAAACAGGGCATAAGGTGAGATGGCAAGATGCATTAAATAAGTATGTTGATTTCAAAGCACTTATTAATTATGATGCCATTCATTAAAAGGAGGGAAAGATCTGCTTGGAATAGCAAGTTAATGATTTGGTGGAGTGGCCTCACGGTGGAAGGATTACTTTCATTGAATAGACACATTCATGAGAATGTAAAGCGGTTATTGCATGTCCTAGAAAATAGGTGAGTTCCATTACAAGTTGATAACAACTGGTTTCATTACTCAGTAATTAGTGTTTGGGTGTTGCTGGAAAATGGTATGGCCTACAAAATGAAAGGTGAACCAAGGAAGTAGGAACCTAAAAGTTGTGAAGACTGGAAGGCAAAACAAGATGTCTGGAAGATTCTTCAGAGAGGAAAGGTTGTGAGTTACTTAGAGTCGCTGCATGGTTTTAAACCCCATATAACGACGGCATTTTTCAAAAATTGGGTCAACGACAGGGTAACCCTCCATGGCATCATGATGAAGCTCACCGAGGAATTCATTGCAGAGGTCATGGGGCTTTTAATAGAGGGTATAAAATTATCTAAGCAGACCAGTATTTCTAATGAGGCATATAGCAAATTCCCAAAGATGGATGTTGAGGAGCAGCAGTTGGAAAAGAATGGAGATTTTTTCAACCTGGAGTAGATAAAAGGAATCTGGAGAGACGTCTTATGTTGCATTTATGAGTATTTTATACTTGATGGAAGAAGCAAAAGAGTCCATAAATTTCATTTTATCTTTCTTAATCATTTTAGGCACAAAGTTAGAATCTCCTTCCCTTTCTATTTGTGCTTCTCGCTGCTCCAAAGTCTGTTTGCTCATAGAAAAAAGGAGTCTCACCCTATATTACATGAGGGATTGATCCTAATAATAGAATTTTTCTACAAAAACATTGCCATTGTCCCGAATCCTTATTCAGACAAAAATAAGGATTCACAAAGTAAGAAGAATGAAACAGTGAAGGGGAAAGAAAAAGTTAAACCCAAATCCTCCAGCTTTAAAAAATAGATTGTTGATGAGGAAACTGAGTGGGAAAGCACTGAAAGTTTTGAGGAGGAGAGTATGGAGGAAGAGGAAGGAAAGGATAGTGGGGAATCTAGCTCTAATGAGGAAGGTAAAGATAAAAGTGAGAATGAAAAATAAGGGGACACTATGGAGGAAAAAATAGAATAGAAAAACTATGATCTTGAGGATAATCAGCAAGTGTTGGGGGAAAGTGAAAAAGAAATGGATGTTGTATTTGAGGATCCTGATTGAAAAATAGAGAAGGAACATATAGTTTAGGATGCCTATCATGCAATGGAGACTAGAGAACAAGTAAAGGATGATCTTGTCCATAATGAAAGCCCTGTTGAAACTAAAGAATAGAAAAGAATGGAAAGGGAGGATCAAACTGAAAAGGATGAAGTCAATCCAAAAGAGAACACTGAAGATTTTAGTGACATTTGGTAGAATGATAGGAGGCATCCCTTCATGAATTCGGCCAAATGCAAAGTAGATGCTATCCTTAAATTTGACTCATGGATGTATAAGGAAATAATGTGCCTCAAGAAGAAAATGGAAATAATGGAACATAATCAGGAAGCTGATCGAAATAAAATCAATAATTTGGAAATGCAGATAAGAGATATTCCTATCAAACTTAAAGATTATGAGAAAAATCTAAGAAGGCTCATTAAGGAAAGTAGAATGAAGATGAAAGAGGTTACTTTTAGAATATGTGCAGCTACTACAAACATTGGAAAATGAGCTAATGAGGAAATAAAATCTTTGGAGGGGCCAGGTAAGAGGACCAGATAGAGCGCAAGGAAGAAAACAATGCAAGAGGCTGCCACGTTGGCTGCAATATCCATACAGGACACTGTTGTGATTGGAAAGGAGGCAGTGAAGATGATCTTAGAATTAGAAGAATAGGGTCTTTTTGGTCTTACTATTCTGGTCCTTTTAGTTGGATGTTATAACTGGTTCCATTTTCTAGTCCTTTATTTTCTTTACATACTTGAGTTTCCAGGTCTCTGTAAAACCTAGGGTCTTTCTTTTAATAATCTTGACTTGTGGTTTTAGGTCCCTGTAAAACTTGTTTTTGATACTGCTCAGCAGTAGGTGTTAGGTTTGTTTTACCTGAGGGCGTTATTGTTATATCCTTCTTCCTATGTTTAAGGGTTTCAAGGTCCCTTCAAAACCTATTTTTACCTTAATCTAAAACTAATGTGTGCATGCCAAATTTACATGCCAAAAACTTATCACTCAAAAGCATATCATCTAAGCCCTAAGAAGCACCACCATCATCATCTCAAGGTCCAATGCATATAACACAAAAACATCTATAATGGTGAGTTTGGGTATTCACACTAGGTGGATTATTCACAGAATCAATCTCATAAAGCCTACTAATATGTTGAACAAGTGTGTCAGTAAGTACACTAAACATATGCAAAGTGTCTATATCCATGACCTCCTTCACCATAGAGGGGATCTCAATATGAAGTGGCTTTTGGGTATGGACCCTTGTAGGCTAATTAGGCACATGACATGTACCTCATCTATCCTATGTAGAGACTTTACATTAACCCTAAAACTCTAAGTAGTCAAAATAGTTGGAAACTTCATTGAGGACAAATTTGTAGTAGAGCTCCCTTAAAAAATATAATGGGACTTCATGGTTGTTACATGGTGGGTAATCAAAAACCATCCACCATCGATCCCAAAAATCATTCATAATCAAATTATGTTGGCCTTGGTGGATTAGGAAGCATTTTGTGGATAGTGGAAAGGGTGCATTAGTTATTAGGTTGATGAATAAGGCACAAATTAGGTAAATTGATATTTTTTTGTCCTTCACCTCACATGATAATAATTTTTCATCATATTAATCCCTAAATCTATCCCTATATGATGCCATCTATGAATTTGACTCATTATTAAGTCAACTTAACCTAATACTGACTCTAGGGTATTGGCCATACATATACACTAGGTGTTGTTCAAAGTGGGATCCCTCATTATCCTAATTTTTTGTTCAATTTCTATTTTTTTCCACTATGTGTGCAAACAAATCCTTCTAACTACCTGGATGTCTTGTGGAATTGTAGGAGGGATAGGAGGGCTAAGAGAATTATGAGGGTTAGGCAAAGGATTAAGAGGGTTAGGAGGAGGGTTATAAAGATAGTCTCTTTTATTTGAAAAGGCTATTCTAAAAAAAAATGTTTTTTAACAATAAAATAATGAAAATATTTTTTTTTCTAAAATCTAGTGTTAATAGGTTTTGTTCTTTATTGCTTACCTCCCCTCTATTGTGACAATGTCGATTACTTGAGTTAACATGAGATCATAGTGTGTTTTTTCCTCCTCTAAGCAAAACATGAATGTGGTTTGGCAAAGATAAGGGCAAAGAAAAGAGAAAAATAGGCAAGAATAGTTTGATACACATAGGTTTGGGGTTTTTTTTAATTATAAGTGAACATAATGCATATTTGGGGTTTTTTTTAATTATAAGTGAACATAATGCATATGCATTATAATGATTGCGTATTTAGGTTTATTAATCTCAAGCCTAGTTATAAATAATGCAAATGCATTATGTACATTATGTATACATGTAAATTCTACACGTGCATGTTATGTAAATATCCATATAATTTCCCCCCAAATCCATGCACTTACCCTATAATTGAAGACAACTAGAATGTTATTAAACTATTAGATATAGTTTTTTTTCTACATATTACTACTAGAGGATGATAAATAGTATAATGTTAGACATAATATATTTCATTTCCATAATTTTGAGGCATTATAATTTAAATTATGAATATGTAATTTAAATCCCAAAATATGAGAGTATTTTTAATTTTATAATCTTAAATATTTTAGCCTAAAGAGGTAAATAAGAAGTAAGTGAACCTGACCCATTGACTAGTGAATATATCAGCTATTTTTATATTTAAAATTGAGGGATATTTTGAAAGTGGGCCTTTAAATTCTTTGAAATTATTCAAATGATTGAATATTTGGTTTATTATTGTATGTTATATCGAATGAATAGTTATGATTTATCTTCTTTTTAGAAAGAATAGATATGGAAATCTGAATTATGGATGGAGTCAATTTCCATTTATTTTTAATTCTTTCCTCTAAGTCTACGATTTAATCAAACATATTATTTTTATTGTTCTTATTTTTTCATAGGAATGTAGTAGTATTTCTATCAATTTTTTGATCTTGGAGTGAAGTTTTTAATAAAATAATATTTAATGAAATAAATGTCATGAAAAGTATCTGGTGAAGAATAGAAAAGCTTTGTGATAGTTGTTATCTTGACATTTATTCCATTTAGAAGGTAATTTGAGGAACAAAAATAAACTAAATAGAAACAACATCATTAATTTACTTATATTGGATTGGTTCATTTTAGTAGATAATATTTGTGCCAACAAGGAATCTTTAGAACCCAATTTGTTTAAATAGATTATGGATTAAAAATTATCCATAGATATGTAAACTAGCATATACCTTTTGATTCCATCAGATAGGGTGCTCAAAAAGGTAGGAATAGTTAAATAGGAGGATCACTATGACTATATCCCTTGGAAATTATTCAAAATATGAACAAATTTTATTTGATACTATGGATGATTGGATACGTAGATACTGTTTTGTTCTTGTGGGTTGTTATGGTCTATTAATTTTTCCTTGTGCTTATGTTTCCCTTGGTGGATGGTTTATGATTACAACCTTTGTGACTTCATGGTATACTCATGGATTGGCTATTTCCTATTTGGAAGGTTATCATTTTTTTATTGTTGTAATTTCTTCAACTACTAATAGTTTAGCACATTAAATTTTGATGACAATCTCATTGTTTCATCTACACTATCCCAGAATACACATTTTTTTATTTTATTAGTTTTATAACTAAGAAAATTTTACACTTCAATAAACCTTTCTTGACAATAGATAGTCCATATACATTCTAGTCCTTTATTGGTCTTATGGTTTAAGGTATTGGGTTTGTAACATTCTTTTATAGGTCTGATCCAATCTAACAATTATAACAAAGGTATTTTGAAATATTGCTATTTTAAGTCCAGTGATATTATAAATAATCCCCAAATACACTTGACTTTGCTTTTAGTCCTTTGTATTCTTAAACCCTAATTTTCACAAACATTCCTAATTTTTTTACATCACAGTCCTCTTTCCTTTATCTTTTGAATTCATCAAGGCTTGAAATCATGATTAAAACTTTTAAATTATTACCTTATCCCCTTACACATGTTATAAAGGAATTAATAATACTCTTTCAATAAATATTTACCTCTTGTATCTCTAAAATCCTTGTATTATATAGTCTAAAACACAGAGACTTAAATCTTGTAGGTTTCTAATATAATTAGGATATAAATATCATTTTAAAGACTTTGAAAAATATTAAATATAATAATTAAAACTTATAATACCCTAATTACACTATATCTAGATTCACTTACTTTAGAATTACAAGAAAATGTAAGAAAACCATTTAGTTAGCTCTAGTCTAGGCCTCCATTAGGTCTGAAAGTACACAGTCATCTATAGTATTGTTTGTACAACACCAACAATCTTAAAACCTTAAAATATTTTAGGGTATATTCCAATCTACAAAAACACAAATTTTGGTGATTTTTTACCAAATTAAATATATTTTTATGGCTCTTTTTACAATGAAACGCCAATTCAAGATATAGCATACTTGTATAGGAGCCTGAGAGGCTTTAAAAATTAATATCTCAATTTTGGATTATTTTAAAACCTTGAAACCAATTGGAAAATATTCCTCTAATCTTCCTACATCCTCTCTAATATTCAATGGTATACAAAAAATCCTTTATCTTGTCAAAAAGACATCTGTCCACTGATTTTATAGGGTTTTTAGAGGGTTTATCACCTAAAAGATAACAAATTGACTTTATTTATTTCCAAAATACTTATAGAACTTGATTTCATTTTTATAATATGTTTAAATACCTTTATTAAGATTTATTTATCCTTTATCAATACTATTCATGTGGAAACACATAGATAATCATTGTTCTAGATGACTATGTATAAAAAGATTATATTGGGCCTACAACTTAAGATTTTGATCTTCAACACACTAAAAAGAAAAATAATGGATTATAAATTGTCATAAAATTAAATAATTCATAAGATATATTTATTTTATCCAAGAATATTTGGGTTTATTTATGATAATAATTACAAAAGTATCTTAGACTTTACTTCCATGCATTGGATTCCACATTTAACCTCTATGTTTCCACTTGGTTAAATATAGAATTCTACATCTTCTTTACACAGTCGTATACATGAGAATTTATAGACACATATTAACTCATATCTATATTAAAAAACATAATAACATACTAGATAAGTACAATGAACTATTATCCATCATGAAAACATAATATTTTTATTGATCAAAACCTATATGTATATATACAATCCTAAAAACTATTACAAAGGCCTAGAGGCCTTACTTTTTTCCTACCTTATCAACCACACTTAAATAAAATTATCATTTTAATTTATCCTCATTTATGGATATTTTTATTCTCCTTTATTTTTGGTGATCTCATATCATCTTAATAACATAGTTTTCCTCGAAATATTCCTCAAGGCTAATCAACTTGCCTATTTTTCTCTTCCTATGTTGGGATTTCTTCTAGAGGATGATTATGAGGTAGAGTTTCAAATTTACATAGGTTAAAAACATGTTTAAATATATATTAAATGATCTCATATAACATTTACATGAGGTTAGTGCCCTTTAGGGTCATTCATAACCCTTTATAATGTTTCCAAGCCATTCAAATTTCTAGAAAAAACATTTTGGCGGTAAAATCCCAAACTATACTTATAATGACAAATCATGAAGTCTTAACCATTTTAAAACCCTATAATGATTAAAATAAGACTCCTTATACTACTTATTCACTCCTCAAGACCTATTCAATCATAATAATACAAATTTCATGATATTTACATGTGAACAATGGATGATCTTTTGATGTTCTTGCATCAAACTCCCCTAGTGGTAAAATATTTGAAATCCTTCTCAAATGGAATTATGTATCCTTATTATTGATCTTCCAAGTTCACATTTTATTCTTTGTATTGATCTATTCTTACCTTCTTTCTTCTTTCTTGTTAAATTCTTCCTGATGCAGGAGTATAAATGACTCAAGATCTTATTCATACTCCTTGTTAAAGTATAATAAAAAGGACTCCATCTCCGTGTATTCATGCTCTTTTATGTCTAAAAATAAAAAATAATATTAATTTTCAAAAACTTGAGGAAGCATTTCCTCTCCAATGACTACAATTTCTTCACTTTTTCTACTTGGTACTAATTCTTTCACTTTGGTTTCATCATTTTCTTGGCTTAGAATCTTTGACAACTCTAACTTAGCTTCCATGATTGTTTCCTCATCTATTATGAAGTATAAGTCTTCTATTCCTTTCATTATTTGATGCCACATCATCTCCTCTTCTAAATTATACTCTATCCTATCTTGATCAACAACTAGTTTATCTTAAACTTGTGCCAATTAAGACACTTGCTCCTGCTACAATTTAAGTTCCATAAGCACTTAAATATTTGCTTTTTCATATTTATAATCTTCTTTTGTCACTTCATATATCCTTTCCTATATATCAATAGCTTTATGGGGTTATTTAACCTCACACTTTCTTTCCATGAATCGATCTAATAGTTCAATTATCTCCTTCTACCAAAGATTGTCATATCTTTGTAAATCTACATTTTTATCATTAAAAACAACATTAGAAACAAAAATTTGAGACCATTGAGCCTCTTCAAGTGTTCCTCCTTCATTCATGTCTTTATTAATACATTCCTCTTCTTGATAATTCTCTTCACCAAACATTTCTCCTTATTTAGGGTAACAAATCTCCACCTCTTCATATTATGTTGTCATGTCCATGTTCTTTCCAAGGTTAGCATGTTGATCATGCTTCTCTTTTTCCATCGACATTTTATATTATTTGGTATATTTTGAATTTAATACCTAAAATTGGGCTTATCCTCCATTCATATTCATACTTTAATACACATATGACAAGGAATCATTAGATTTAAAAACTTGAGGCTTTTTTTCCTCCATCTTCTCCCTCTCAAGTTGTTTTGCCAATATTTTTAACTACCTTATTAATTGGATAACTTATTTTTTCCTTTTATTCTTCTCAATAATGTTTTTGAGAGACCATTGAACCATACTCTTTATTCTTACAAATAATATATATCTTGATTCTTACAAAGAATCTCTATCTTGATTCTTTCAAGACTCATTCCATACTTGCCAAGATTATCCTCATCTCAGTGATATCCCTTTCTATGTCTATCTCTTTTGTCTTAACCTATTATCTCTCCATATTATTATGTCATCTATATTTCTCTAATCCCTTCATCTTTTATTTTTCTTTAATCAATTATATTTTACCTTTATCTCTTCTCCATACCTCACCTAGACTTCCTCTTCTTCTTATCTATTATTTTGGTATTATATCTAGTCTTTGCCTTGGATTTTTTCTCTTGAGGTTCTACCAGCTATTTACTTACCAACCTCATTGGTTATAGGGCTTACAACTCACTTTATTTTACCTTTTAAGGTTTCAAACAACCTTCTTTCCTCTCTATCCTCCAAACTTCCCAAGCTTTCTCACTGTTTACCTGTAATCTACAACCTTCATACACAAATTGATTAACTTTTTAAGAGCTTTCCTAAAGCTCTGATACCAAAAATTGATGAAAATATCATTATTTCATGTACACTATCCTAGGATACACACATTTTTATTCTCTTAGTTTTCCAATTAAGAACATTTTACACTTCAATAAACCTTTCTTGATAATAAATAGTCCATTTACATTCTAGTCCTTTATTAGTCTTATAGTTTAAGGTATTGGGTTTGCAACATTATTTTAAATGTTTGATCTAATATAATAATTTTAACAAAGGTATTTCAAAATATTGGTATTTTAATACCAATGAAACTATAAATAATCCCAAACTACACTTGACTTTCCTTTTAGTCATTTTTTGTATTCTTAAACCCTCATTTTCACAAACATTCTTAATTCAATTATGTCACATTCCTCATTCCTTTATATTTTGAATTAATCAAGGCTTTAAATCATTCTCAACACTTTTAAATTTTTACCTTATTCCATTACATAGGTTATCAAGGCATTAGGAAAACTCTTTCAATGAATATTTACCTTTTGGATCTCTAAAATCCTTGTATTTATATAGTCTAAACATGGTCACTTAAATCTTGTAGGTTTCTAACGAAATTAGACTAGAAATAGCTTTGTAAATACTTTGAACAAGATTCTAAAAAATAAACCAAACTTATAAGACCCTAAGTACACCCTCTCTAGTTTCACATACTTTAGAATTCTAAGAAAATGTAAGAAAACCATTCAATTAGCTTTGTTCTAGACCTCCATTAGGTTTGAAATTACATAATCATCTATAGTATTGTCCATACAAAACCAATAGTATTGAAACCTTAAAAATATTTTAGGTTATATTCTAATCTAAAAAATCAAATCACCAATTTTGGTGATTTTTACACCAGTTAAATATATTATCATGGCTCTTTTTCCAAAAAAACCCTAGTTCAAGATATAACAAACCTATATAGGCCCAAAAGGATTTAAAAATTAATATCTCAAGGTTGGATTTGTTTAAAACCCTAAAACCAATTAGAAAATATTTCTCTAATATTCCTCCATCTTCTCTAATATTCAATCTTGTACAAACAATCCTTTATCTTGTCAAGAAGACCTTTATTCACTAATTCTACAAGGTTTTGAGAGGGTTTAACACCCAAAAGATAACAAATTGAATTATTTATTTCATAAAAACTTATATAACTTTATTTCACTTTTATAAGATGACTTAATACATTTATTAAGCTTTCCATATCCTTTCTGAGTACAATGCATGTGGAAACACATAGATAATCCTTGTTCTAGATAACTGTGTGTATAAAAATATTATCCAAGGCTTACAACTTAAGATTTTGATATTCAACACACTCAAAAGGAAAATAATGGATTCCAAATTGTCTTAACATTAAATAAGTCATAATATATATTTATTGGATCCAAGAATCTCTAGGTTTATTCATGACAATAATTATAAAAGTATCTCAAACCTCTAAGTTCTAATGGTAGACTATCACTAAATACATAAAATCACACCTTTCTTATTTGATTCATCAAATAAAATGATAAAAATAGATACTAGGCTTTGATATATTACCTTAATAATGGTCAATTTATTTTATGCATTGTATTCTGCATTCAACCTCTATGTTTCCACTTTGTTATATAAATATTTTTGCATCTTCTTTACACAGTTGTATACATGAGAATTGGTAGACACATATTAACTCATATCTATATGAAAACACATAATAACACATGAGAGAGGTGAAATTAACTCTTATCCATCAAGAAAACTCAATATTTTTATTGATCAAAACCTATATGTATATATACAGTCTTAAAGACTCTTACAAAGGCCTAGAGGCCTTGCTTTTCTCCTACCTTCTCAACCACACTTTAAGCAACTTCTCTTTTGAATTTATCCTCATTCATGAATATTTTTAGTCTCATTTATCTTTGGTTCAACCTCATCTCATCCTAAAAACATACTTTTCTTAGAATTTTCCTCCAAATTTTTCTCAAGGCTTATCAACTTGCTTATTTTGCTCTTCCCATGTTGGGATTTATTCTAGAGGATGATGAAGAGGTGAATTTTTACATTTAAATAGGTGAAAAATATGTTTAAAATATATTAAATGATATCATAGAACTTATACATGAGGTTATTTCCCTTTAGAATAAGCCACAGCCCCTTACAATGTTCCCAAGCCATTCAAATTTTCAAATAAGACATTTTGGCAAGAAAATCTCAAACTATACTTAGAATGATAAATCATGAGGTCTTTACCATTTGAACACCCTAAAATGATGAAAATAAGATTCCTTGTACTAATTATGCCATCATAATGACATATTAAATTACAATAATACAAATTTCATGGTATTTACATATCAATAATGTATGATCTTTTGATATTCATGCATCATTTTCTCCTATTATGGGGTCCTAAAGCATAAGAATATTTTGTTTGTTGGTGTCAATTAGGTAGTCTATGGATTTTTGTTAATATGCGTGGTGTTTTTGGTCTAATAGGATTCATTATACATCAATTTGAAATTGTTTGATCTATACAGTTCCAATCTTATAATGCAATTGTGTTCTCTGGTTTGATTATTGTTTTTTGTTTTTTATTCTTTATCTATCCATTGGGCCAGTATGGTTGGTTTTTTGCACCTAGTTTTGGTGTAGAAGTTATTTTTTTATTTATTGTATTTTTTCATTTTCATAATTGGGCCTTGAATCCATTTCATATGATGGTATTTTTTAGAGTATTAGGTGTTGCTCTTTTGTTTGCTATCCATGGTGATACTATGAAAAATAATTTATTTGAAAACAATGATGGTACAAATATGTTATATGATTTTAACCCAACTCAAGATGAAGAGACTTATTTTATGGTCAATGTTAACCATTTTTAGTCCAAATTTTTTTGGATTTATTTTACCAATAAATGTTGGTTACATTTATTCATGTTATTGGTACCAGTGACTAGTTTATGGATGAGTACCATTGGAGTAGTTGGTCTAGCTCTAAACTTGCATGACTATGACTTTATTTCCTAGGAAATTCATGAAGTAGAAAATCCTAAATTTTTTATACTTTATACATATAAAATATTAAATTATGAAGGTATTCATTTTTGAATGGTTTCCCAAGATCAGCCTCATGAACACCTTATATACCCTAAGGAATTTATACCCCCTAAAAATGCTCTTTAATATAAATCTAGCTTTAGTTGGTTATGACCAAGAAACTACTAGTTTCATTTGGTGGGTTGGTAATGCCTAACTTATCAATTTATTAGGAAAATTACTTAGGACTCACGTGGCTCATGCTAGATTAATTTTATTATGGAGTAGAGTAATGAATATATTTCAAGTGGCTCATTTTGTATCTTAAAATCCTATGTATGAACAAGGCTTGATATTACTTCATCATTTAGCTACTCTAGGATGGGGAGTTGGTCTTGGTAAGAAAAATGTGAATACTTTTCCATATTTTGTATCTAGGGTACTTTAATTTATTTCTTTTATAGTTTTATTTTTTAGTGGTATTTATCATGCACTAATAAAATCCAAAACTTAAAAAGAACCTTTTCCATTTTTTGGTTATGTATGGAATGATAAAACCAAAATGACCATAATTTTAGGTATTCACCTAATCTTGTTAGGTGTTGGTGATATTCTCTTACTATTCAAGGATTTTTAGTTTGGTGGAATATATGATATTTGGGCTCTTGATGGTGGATATGTAAGAAAAATTGCAAACCTTACAGTTAACCCAAGTGAAATATTTGGTTGTTTACTTAAGTCCCATTTTGGGGGAGAGGGGTGGATTATTATCATGGATAATCTAGAAGATATAATTGAAGGGCATGTATGGTTAGGTTATATTTTTATTTTTGGTGGCATCTTTCACATATTAAAAAAACATTTTGTATGGGCTCATTATGTGTTTAGGTGGTCTGGAGAAACTTACTTGTTCTATAATTTAGCAGTGCTTTCTATCTTTAGTTTCACTACTTGTTGTTTTGTTTGGTTTCATAATATAAATTATCCCCATGAATTATATGGTCCTACTAGCCTAGAGGCCTCTCAAGCTCAAGCACTTAATTTTCTAGTTAGATATCAATGTCTTAGAGCTAGTGTGTCTACCAAAGGGCCTACTAATTTAGGTAAATACATTATGCATTATCCTACTAGAGAAATTATCTTTGAAGGGATAATTATGTTTTTTGGATCTCCATGCTCCCTATTTGGAACCTATAAGGGGTCCTAATGGTTTGGACCTGATTATGTTGAAAAAGGACATATAGCCTTGGCAAGAACAACATTTAGTAGAATATATAACTCATTCTCCTTTAGGTTATTTAAATTATGTGGGTGGTATAGCTATCAAGATTAATGTGGTGAATTAGGTCTCACCTCTAAGTCAATTAGCCACCTCTCATTTTTTTCTAGTATATTTATTTTTTATAGGTCATTTTTGGTATATGGAAAGGGCTCACACATCTAGAGTAGGATTTAAGAAATGAATTGATCATGATTTTGAACATATTCTTTCCATGATCCCTCTTAATTAAATTAGAGATGAAACTAGATAAAATATAAATCTATCTAATTTAGATTTATTTCCCATGTTGGGAGGTGAGATAGTGGTATCCTTCAATATTACATTTCCAACTAGATCCTTGTTGTTTGGAAATATAATATAGATAGGTTAGCATTTTTTTTACTAAATTTCTAAGTTCAATTATTCAAGGAAAAAACTAAGAGATGGGGATTAAAACCCTAGATAATTAACTATACTTATTTTCAAGACCAGAGCCATCAACCACTTGGCCATCTCTCCCAAATAAAGATAACTCTATTTTACCATGATAGTTAACTATACTAATTCATGATGATAAAAATAAATGAATTTATAGATTATTTCACACTCAAACCAAATTTTGATCAATTTAATCTTGATTAAATTATGATCAAATAAAATTTGTAGTGCATTTGATTAGAATTTGACAAGATAGGGATCTGGTGGTATAGCATATTGAATTTGTTGGAAGTTTGTGAGATCACGACCATGACTATTGTTTTCCAATCATCTATGTTTGCATTAATTACAATTTAATTTATCCTAGTGATTATTGTACAGCTCACACTTTTCTCTCCTAATGGTTGGTCAAGTATCAAAAATGTGTTATTTTCAAGCGTATCGTAATAGATTGGATCAATGTTTTTAGTAGGCATTTTTTTGATATCTTGATTTATAATTGATTAAAATCTCATCATATTATTCAAATGTCACTCAACCAAGGTGGTTTTATATTCATATATATATTTCAATAGGGAACATCATAGGGATTTAAACTAAGGAACCACTAATGCACCTCTAGAAACCTAACTTCCAAACCCCCACACTGCTCAGTTGTCCTAGTCTCATGTTGTTGATTTTTTTATATGGTTTACATTTAGGATTTATAGTTGTATTACATTAAAATTACATAATATTTGTATTAAATTTCAAGTGCATCCCAGTTTCAAAAAATCATGTAGAAATAAACTATTTTTGAAATATGACATTTTTAATTGTATTACTATCAGCCACAAATCATGAATCATGAGTAAAGTAAGAATTATTTTATCCATAATTTGATTGTATTTTGATGAATTTCATCCTTTTGAATTATGGATTGCATATTTTTTACCATAATTAGGATTAGCTACCTAATCTAATTTAGATAAAAACTATTGTAATAATTTAGATCATAAAGTATGGGAATCAAGAATATATATGAATGCATAAGATTCAAATTAATTTGGTACCCAGGCTTACTAATTATATATATTATAATAAAGGATAAGATGCTTAGTGGTTTACTATACTATGCAAGATTGAGATATGTGATAATTATTAAGACAAAATATAAATATGATTGTAACTCCCTCAATGTGGATTTTAAATCTCTATCATGCTTGACAATAATGTCAGCCTCAAGTCTATGACATTAATTACTTTGTTCTGAGCTAGATGATATTATCCCTAAATATTTTGCTTCTTTATTTTGTATAAGCAAGTGAATCTAATTTTAAAATTATATCTATGAACAATTTATAGGTCTGATCATATCCACAACACCCAAAAATCCATCCCTTCATCTGAAACCATAGGCTCACTTTTGATGGGATAAAACCTATTAAAATGTGGGAATTTTAATGGACTAAGCTACCTAAATCACCCCCATTTATGATTGGCCATTGTCTATTATCCAATACTTCAAGGAGTAATTAAATCCACTATATTTATTCCCCTTAGTATGAATGTGAAATAGTGTTCTTTCTTTATATGAATGCACCTAATCATTTGGATTTTCTCTATGATTGATTTGTGATTTGGGAAGAATAGAGCAGTTTTTCTCAATGTGTAGTAATGTATAGATGCTTGATAGACAAGATTTAGATGTCTAATAATTCTACATTTTTTTTATTTATATTCATTTATTTGGGTAATTTCTCATACCACCAAAATGTTAGGTAGATGGGTTGACCCATATGAATGACTTGATTTTGAAAATTGATCATTGTTAAGTGAATGTTGAAACTACGAAATTTGCTTAGTAACATCTAGATGGTACTGAATAAATTAGATGTTCTTGTCTAGGAGATAAGAACATTGATCTAATAATTTATAATGTCTAAGTATGATAATTTACTATTTTGGCATAGACTATAGGTTTATTTTAGGTGTCTAACAGTAAATTTGAAGGATTGAACACATAAATAGCATGTGTATGTGATATAATGGGGAATAAGAATTATATATGTGTGTACAAGTCATCTATGGTGGAGTTAGGTAAAAAGTGACATCATAAACTATCGTATACCATATTTTAGTTCCTACAAATGACCCCGTTTTATTCTAGTATTGAGCTGTAATATAAATACTAGAGTAAAAGGATAAAGATATACTTGAGTGTGTAAAACACTCTTTATCTTTTGGATAAGACTCTAACTATATAAATTTTTTCCCTGAAAACCCTAAATTAATATGAACTAATCAATGTCCATATGTGAAATACAAAATATGATCTATAATTTAAATTTTAAACTTAAGAACAAGTAAGGAATACACATATATGTGGGTGAAACTAATTCACTCTATAACTTTTTAGAGATGATGCTTCCTTGTTTAAGCATTGGAAAATGGTTCCTTTTTTAAACCATTAGAGAATTGGGGTGAAGAAATCAAAATTTTGCATAATTATCTAATTACATGGATTGAGAAGATTAATTCCCTAACCCTCATGAATAGGGAGTAGTGATAAGACTATTGAGCATCGATAAACCTAAACTACATAAACTCAAATAACTAATCTAGCTTCAATCTAGAACCTCGATATGGTAAAGTGGGAATAATGTAGTGGTCTTGTTATGAGTAATTCTAATGTTTTTTAATATCCCTAAATTTTGATATGCATTTCCTCAAAAAAACGTGAATCCATTATTGTGGATAGACTTAAGGATTCAAGGTTTCTCACTACTTGATTCCATTGAATTATATTTACAAATAAACAACTATAATAGTGTTCACAACAAAAAATGAGTATATGTACATGAAACAATATCATGCCTCACTAAATATGTGCCAAATAAATCTAAAATAGTATATATGTGCATGACTCAATAACATTAATTAAATAAGACCTCTTCTAGATCTCTTGTTCTAGGTCTTCTAGGTCTATTCTTAAGGCTTTATAACCTTCTTGATCCTTTATGTGAACCTGCAATGCTATTATCACCTTCCAAAACTGATTTCAAGTTGATCCTCAACCAAAATGGATGTAAACAAACTTATAAGAGTCTTCTTACCTTGTTTAGTCTCCTTGGTCTCTTGGAGATCTTATATCCTTATTTTACTTTGCTTCTACCTTCTTCAAAGGGATTTATTTTCTCTAATATGACTATTCTTCCTTCACAATATGCTTAATAGACATTTTATTTTTAGATACTTATCAAAAATCTTCCTTATCCTAATATTAGTTCCACAAGCATACACAAAAAATCTTATTAGGCCTTTCAATGAAACCTCTAATGTATAACTCTCTTTTTTAAGCCCTAATCTCAAATTAGATGTTTATAGACTTATTATGGTTCCTTCACACATTATCACAATTATCAAACCTCATTTATATGCTTTAATCTCCCTTCTCTATCAATTTCCAGTAAAAACACATAATTCTACCTTCTTGCCCTATTATGTCAGACCTAAAATTTGATCAGTTGACTATATCCTAATAATTTCCTAAATACATTAAATTACTTCTATGCCATTTTTTAGGCTCTCTTCATCATTCTATCATAAGTTATGCTCCATCCTAGACTTCTCAAAATAGGGTTTCTATAGGTTTTTTACTGCAATTAGCCCTATTGAAGGTTAATTAAACTATAAAAAAATATTTTTAGGTTTTAATACTCTTTATCATAGTAAAATGAGAGTGTTTCAACTCATCAAAATGGAATATTCCTTAATACAAGTTTGGAAATACAATAAAAAGACCCATACCAAGATTTTCAAGGGTTCTCAACAAGTCTATAGAAAAATGTAGTCATATATATTTTTGTTTGTAGATATTTTCAATATTTTAAAATTTATGATAAATTTTTAAACCATAATTAATCTACCTACAAAATTTTATAAGTTTATCATCAACCATTTTCAAGTTATGGCACTTTTGGTCTTCCCAAAGGGTTTTGGGTTTATCTCCTTAACATCAGGTCTGGGTTTTTATGTTTTTCAAGATCAAAACATATAAAAATGGATTAAAAACTTACACACTCTTATTAATATTAAAATAAAATTACCCCAAATTTTCATAAGTTTTTTATGGTTAAAACTCAAATAAATGCAAAAATAAGCTAACTCTAGACTAGGGTTTACATGATAGCAAACACCTAGTTTTGGGTTTAATTTTTGTTTGTTGACTGGATAATCATATTAACAACTAAAAATTATCTTAAATAATATTTATATAATTTCATTACTCTAAAAATAAACTTTCATTTATGAACAATCTCTAAAGATGTTAAAATAATCATTATTTCCCTTGACTATGACAATTTAGACTAAGTATGCAGACCAGAGAAATAAACTTTGATGAATTTCACTTTATAAGGACTTTAAAACACTTTTATTTGGTTTTAAAAGTATTATAAAAACTCCTCTAAACTGGTAAAATGTGTTTCAACCTTAAACAATCATAATTGTATATAATCCATTGTCTTCTTGTTTAATTGAATCACTAAATACAAATTTTCAAACCTCTATAGCTAGAATGAACATCATTAAACATTAATCAGGATGAATGAAACATTATAACATGACAAAAATACATTCATGGAGTCTTATAAACTAATGAAACATCACCAAAATTGTTAGGGTGTGGAGCTAAAAGCTTCACCAAGGAGCATACTTAAACAGGTTCGGGTCTACACAGACGCCGACATCGGTCAGAAGCGATCGACGTCAGTTAGTAGCAGTTGCAGAGGTGCCAACATCGGCGATAGGTTCAGCCGGCGATGGTCACAGGCGAACAGGCAGGAACCGACGTCGGTTACCTGCGTGTCCAGAAATCTATTTCCGAGGACAGCAGCGAGTGTTTGCATGATAAGTTTGAGTCGTGGACTCAAGCTTGCGTCTCTATTATTAGCAATATTATTTTTAGAGCCCTTGTTCAAGAGGCTTAACTATTTTTTGTAAGAGCATGCTCAAGTTTCCTATTTCTATATGTAGGAAGATCTTCTTAGCTTAGAATTGTAGAATGTGAGTAGAACTGTAAGAGTAGAACATTGTGAATGTTTGAAGGACAGTACAGAGTTGCATCAATCCAGGTTGTTGGATTTGAGTGTACTTGAGAGAGAGCTCTTGAGGAATAGAGATCTAGTGAGAGATCTTGTGTGCATCTGAGAGAGGTGTGGAAGAACAAAGTTTCTTCAAATTGTATTCCTATTGTAAAGAGTTTCAATACAAGTTTTCAGTGTGTTTTCTTGTATATCTTGTTCTGTGCTATTTATCATTTCAGTTACTTATCTATCTGATTTATTTTCGCATTTATTGCTTTCACAAGTGTAATCTATTGTTGGTTTGATCCCCCAACAAGTGGTATCAGAGCCTTGGTTACAGGTTACAGGTTACAGATTATAGGTTGCTCACAGGGTTTCTGCAGGAATTTCTGTTTGAGTGGGAGAAGCAATGGCAGAAGAAAGTAAGCTGAGAATGGAAAAGTTTAATGGCAAGAACTACCAACATTGGAGAATGCAGATAGAGGACTATCTGTATTAGAAGGATCTCTACTTACCGTTAGGTGGGATAGCAAAGAAGCCCAAGGACATGGAGGATGAAGAATGGGAAGTTCTTGACAGAAAGGCCCTTGGGTCTATAAGACTGAGTCTTGCCTCCACTGTGATATCTAATTTGTCACAGGCAAAAACTACGGTAGAGTTGATGACCACGTTAGCAAATATGTATGAAAAACCCTCAGCTTCAAATAAGGTATATCTTATGAAGCAATTATTTAATTTGCATATGAATGAAGGTGGATCTGTTTCTACTCATCTGAATGATTTCAATGGAATTGTTAATCAGTTAAGTTCTGTCAATATTGTATTTGAAGATGAAATAAAAGCTCTTTTGATATTATGTTCTTTGCCTGAAAGCTGGCATGGCTTAGTAATGGCAGTTTCTAATACTACATCTGCATCAAATATTTTGAAAGTAGAGGATGTGGTTAGTGTTATCTTGAATGAGGAAATACGCAGGAAAAGCACAGAAGAGACATCTGGGAACGCTTTAAATTTTGAGAGCAGGGGAAGGCAAAAAAAAAAGAGCAAGAGGAGATCAAGATCTAAGTCTAAGGTGAGAGGAAGATCCAAATCCAGGAATGGCAGGAAGCCACAATGCTGGAACTGTGGAAAGATGGGGCACATAAGCAGAGATTGTTGGTCAAAGCCCAAGGAGGACAACCAACACGAAGGAAAGGAAGAAGCCAAGGTTGCAGGTATTGCACAGGATGCTTTAATTTTCTCTTTGCATAATAACATAGAATCTTGGGTATTAGATTTTGGTGCATCTTTCCATGCTACCCCTAACAGAGAGTATTTCAGTGACTATATCCATGGAGATTTTGGAATAGTGTACTTAGGGGATGACGAGCCTTGTAAAATAATTGGCAAAGGTAAAGTGCAGCTGAAGATGTAGAATGGCAACACATGGGTGTTGAGAGAAGTGATGCATGTTCCTAGTTTGAAGAGAAATTTGATTTCTGCAGGTAAGCTAGGTGATGAGGGTTGTACAGTAACTCTCACAGCAGATTCTTGGAAGGTGACCAAGGGTGCACTAGTTATGGCCAGAGGTAAGAGAGAAGGTACTCTCTATTTGTGTAATTGTGTTACTAACAAATCTCCTTCAGTTTTATCTACTTCAGGTGTGGATTGTAAATTGCGGCACTCAAGGCTTGGCCACATGAGTGAGAAGGGGATGTCAATACTTAAGTCTAAAGGTATGCTTTTAGATTTGAAAAGTATGGATCTAGAGTTTTGTGAGCATTGTGTATTTGGAAAATAGAAAAGGGTTAGTTTTCTCAAGACTGGGTCTACTAAGAAAAGGCAGAAGTTGCAGCTTGTTCACACAGACGTGTGGGGACCGGCTCAGGTAGCCTCTATTGGCGGATCACGGTACTATGTTACATTCATAGATGATGCCACAAGAAAGGTATGGATCTACTGTATTAAAAAGAAATCTGATGTTTTTGAGACTTTTAAGTTTTGGAAGGCTATGGTTGAGAATGAAACAGGCAGAAAGTTAAAGTGCCTGAGATCTGATAATGGCGGTGAGTTCTGCAGTCTTAAGTTCAAATTGTATTGTTATACACAAGGAATCCGTAGGCAAAGGATGGTTCTAAGGACACCTCAGCAGAATGGTATTGCTGCAAGGATGAACAGAACTATCATGGAGCGTGCAAGATGTATGAGATTGCATGCAGGGTTGCCCCTAGAGTTTTGGGCAGAAGCAGTTGACACCGCAGTGTACCTGATTAACAGAGGACCCTCTACAGCGCTGGATGGTGGAATTCCAGAAGAGGCATGGACAGGTAAAAAGGTAGATCTCTCATATCTCAAAGTTTTTGGTAGTGAAGCCTTTGTGCATATAGATAAGGAAAATAGAAAGAAGCTTGATCCTAAGTCTATGAGGTGCACGTTTATAGGCTATGGCTCAGATGATTTTGGTTTCAGATTTTGGAATCTAGGAACTAACAAGGTAATCAGGAGCCGTGATGTTGTTTTCAATGAAAGAGTGATGTACAGTGATCAGATAAGGAAGCTGGATCAATCTGGGCAGAGCAATTGTGAATTGGACGAAGTTATGGTCCAAAATGAGCTCGTGGGAAAAAGAAATAATCACTTGCAGGAAAACACAGAGACCGACGTCGGTAGGGTTGGAACCGGCGTCGGCAGTACAGAAACTGATGTCGGTCATACAGAGACCGACGTCGGCAGACCAGGCACCGAGGTCGGTCAGGAAGAACCGACGACGGTGAGTGACAGGTCTACAGGTGGCCGAGGTTGGTCACTGTCAGAAAATTTGGGTGGACAGATTGTTGAAAACAAGTCCAAGACACCCACCAGGAGGTCTGAAAGGGTAAGTAAGCCTCCAATTAGATATTCTCCTTCCTTATATTATTTATTGCTAACTGATGGTGGAGAACCAGAGAGTTTTGAAGAAGCATTACAGGTGGAGTCCAGGAGTAAGTGGGAGCGTGGCATGGTTGAGGAGATGGAGTCCTTAAGAGAGAACCAAACATGGGATTTGGTTGAATTGCCAGCTAGTAAGAGAACACTGAAGAACAGATGGACCTACAGGTTGAAGGAAAGTGAGGATGGACAGATGCGATATAAGGCCAGATTAGTGGTAAAAGGATTTGCACAAAAGCCAGGTATTGACTTTGGTGAAATTTTTTCTCCGGTTGTTAAGATGACTTCTATAAGGGTTGTATTGTCTTTGGTTGCTTTTGAGGATTTGCATCTCGAGCAGCTAGATGTTAAGACAGCATTTCTTCATGGAGATTTGGATGAGGAAATCTATATGGAACAGCCAGAAGGTTTCGAGGTCAAGGGTAAGGAGAAGTTTGTGTGCAGGTTAAAGAAAAGCTTGTATGGCCTCAAGCAAGCTCCAAGGCAATGGTACTTGAAATTTGACAGGTTTATGACTGAGCATGGCTACAGTAGGTGTCAATCAGACCATTGTGTGTATTTCAAGAGATTTGATAACGGTAGATATATTATTCTATTGTTGTATGTAGATGACATGCTGGTTGCAGGGTCTCACATGCAGGATATCTCTGAGCTTAAGGAGAAGTTAGCTCAAAAGTTTGCCATGAAGGATTTGGGAGCAGCTAAGAAGATCCTTGGCATGAGCATTAGGAGAGACAGGAAAAATCACAGGTTGATATTGTCTCAAGAAGATTATGTGAATAAGGTGTTGGAGAGGTTTAATATGCAGGATGCAAAATCGGTAAGTACACCTATGGCTGGACATTTTAAGCTAAGCAAAGAACAATGTCCCAATTCACATGATGAGGTAGAGTACATGAGTATGGTTCCATATTCTTCCGCAGTAGGGAGTTTGATGTATGCAATGGTATGTACTAGACCAGATATTGCCCAAGCAGTGGGAGTAGTAAGTAAGTACATGGCCAATCCAGGTAAGGAACATTGGAAAGCGGTTCAATGGATCCTTAGATATCTGAGAGGAACCAGTAACAAGCATTTGTGCTATGGAGGTTCAGATACTTCTCTACATGGCTATGTAGATTCAGATATGGCAGGGGATTTGGATGGCAGGAGAAGCACCACAGGTTATGTTTTTACTGTAGGTGGAGCTGCGGTTAGTTGGATATCTAAGTTGCAAAAGGTTGTAGCCTTGTCAACTACAGAAGCAGAGTATATTGCAGCTACAGAAGCTAGCAAGGAGATGATATGGATGACACAATTCATGGAAGAGCTTGGAAGGGAGCATGGGAGTTGCAGATTATATAGTGACAGTCAGAGTGCAATCCATTTGGCCAAGAACTCGGCCTTTCATTCTAGAACCAAGCACATACAGCTAAGGTACCACTTCATACGGCAGGTATTGGAAGATGGTGAGTTGAAGCTGGAGAAAATCCATACAGACAAGAATCCTGCTGATATGCTAACAAAGCCAGTTACGATGGAGAAGTTGAATCTTCATTCAACTTCTATTGGTCTTCATGATTGAGTTGAAGATGGAGGAGCTAGAAGATGATGCTGTACAGGTTGGTGCAGCTGGTTTATCTCCAAGTGGGAGATTGTTAGGGTGTGGAGCTAAAAGCTTCACCAAGGAGCATACTTAAACAGGTTCGGGTCTACACAGACACCGGCGTCGGTCAGGAGCGACCGACGTCGGTTAGTAGTAGTTGCAGAGGCACCGATGTCGGTGATAGGGTCGGCCGGCGACGGTCACAGGCGAATAGGCAGGAACTGACGTCGGTTACCTGCGTGTCCAGAAATCTATTTCTGAGGACAGCAGCGAGTGTTTGCATGATAAGTTTGAGTCGTGGACTCAAGCTTGCGTCTCTATTATTAGCAATATTATTTTTAGAGCCCTTGTTCAAGAGGCTTAATTGTTTGTTGTAAGAGCATGCTCAAGTTTCCTATTTCTATATGTAGGAAGATCTTCTTAGCTTAGAATTGTAGAATGTGAGTAGAACTGTAAGAGTAGAACATTGTGAATGTTTGAAGGACAGTACAGAGTTGCATCAATCCAGGTTGTTGGATTTGAGTGTACTTGAGAGAGAGCTCTTGAGGAATAGAGATCTAGTGAGAGATCTTGTGTGCATCTGAGAGAGGTGTGGAAGAACGAAGTTTCTTCAAATTGTATTCCTATTGTAAAGAGTTTCAATACAAGTTTTCAGGGTGTTTTCTTGTATATCTTGTTCTGTGCTATTTATCATTTTAGTTACTTATCTATCTGATTTATTTTCACGTTTATTGCTTTCACAAGTGTAATCTATTGTTGGTTTGATCCCCCAACAGAAATCCCATTCATTAGTCATATTTCTTCAAACCTTCTTATAAGACCTTTGTTTTCTCCATGATAAACCTAGAGACCATCCAACAATCTCCTTATCAATCCTACTCCACTTCTCTATTCATCCTTCTCCATTTATTAGTCTCATTTGTTTATCTCTTTATCCTTATCCCTCATAACCAAATTTCTAAACTTGTTTCATGATCCCAAACATTCCTTAACAACTTATAACCTATCTCCAACATGCTTAAATTATCCTTCTCCACCAAAGGATATAATTCTCAAGTGGATTTAGGATGGGTTTACATTTATTTGAGGATAAAAATACATTTATTACATGTAAATATACCCCAAGGACCCTTTAATAAGTATCAATACCCTTAACAAATGATAAAACCTTCAAAATCCTTTGCAACTAATTCAAATTTCCCATTTTGGTAGGAAAACTAAAACAAGCTCTAAAGACTAATTTTTACAAGAATTGAAGATTTTGAAACCTCTTTATGGACCCTAAAAGATCTTATACAGTCTCACATGATCAATTTATTACAAAATTAAGTAATATCAAGCTTTTATGATCTATTTATGGTCTCTCAACCTAAACAAGCCAAAATCTACATAGTTACAAATTATTTAATGATGCTCCTACATCAATCATACTCCACTAAATTGGTACCAAGTTATAAATAATTATATGATTCTATATGATAAAATATGAGAAGCATTATCTCAAATGAATTAGTATGTGAAAATATATCATTTTTGTTCTTATAAACCATGTGTGTCTACATGGCATATACACTCAATTGTTACTATTTATTTCATGTTTCTATGAAGTGAGTGAATATGCATGACATATTCTCCCATAATTTGTATCAATATGTGAATATTTATCTCATATCTAAACTCAAGGTAGATACACAAATTTGGGGGACAAAAAAAGCAACATAATGAAAAATACAAAACATTTTTTGTAAAGGGCATATGCCCTTTTAAAAAAAAACCAACATAAACATGAGCAAGGGTTGATCTTGACCCTAAAGGGCATACAGACTTTATATTCCAAAGGATGTATTCCCTTTATAAAGTATGCATGCCCTTTGCAAAGGGTGTGCATCCTTTGTAAAGGGCATATGCCCTTTTTGGAGTGTATTTTTTTTTTCAATTTGAGGTTCAAGCATATATTTAGTAAAATAAATGTTAATTATAAGTTTACATTTAATTTTATATTACATTTTATAATAATTAAATGTAAACTTATACTTTAAATTTATTTTACTAAATATAAAAAATTAGGGCCACTCAACATCTTCTAAAATTTATTATAGAGTTGTAGGAGTTACCATTTAAAAGATAGTTTTTCAAATTACATTCTAGCCAATACTTAATTTTCAAAATTTTAAGATCAGAAGATAGAATGAGAAATGAGGTTAAAAATCATGTTACGTATGTAATAGATCTATACCATTGAGGATTACATGTTTTTTTTACCTACTTATGTATTCCGTATCTACTTTATCTACTTGAATATGATTTACCTAATTAAATAATCAAGCCATGGATTGATCTCAAGGAGTATGCCCTACCTAAATACACAAGACATATGTTAATATTTACTATTCCCTACTGGTATTAAATTAAGTGTTCCACTTACTCACCCTGGTCTACTTCAAGGTCCTTTATAAACTTTCGTGAAATCAGGTCTCTTCCTAACCATAGATTATCTCTTGGTCTATCACAAAAGGTCTTTTGAGTATTGGTATTGAAATAATAATGACCTTATTCTTTATTATTATCTCTTGACTTATTATCCTTTGTATTCTGATCTGAAGACACTTTAAATGACTTAAAATAGGGTACTCAATCCTAAGATAGCAATCTACCTTCAATAAAAACCCTTCTTTGACTCCTAAAGCACTCAATTGTACATCCTCACTTATTTGAAAAATACTATGAGGGTTTCACCAATTATTTGACTCAAGTTTCTTAGTGCATGAATAAATTCAAATCAAAACTTAGATGACAATAAATCTACCCTTTAGAGGCCTATTAGGCCAAATTTTACCTCTTAAGGACTTGATATAAAGAGGTCTACATCTACCTTATTTTTTGGAATTGTTTAATTCAAAAATTAAATGAAAATATTAAGACAATGATACAAGACTCATAGGTGTGTTTACACAATCTCAAGATACTAATTAGATCACCAAAGTGCCCAAAAAGTTGACTAAGTCTTAATCACTGTTATAATATTGTGTATAGGCATATTTGGTCTTGAAAAGGTATTATCAATCTAAGCTCATTAAAGGATTATTATAAACCTTTATTAATATGTTTGGAGACTATCTATGAGGATGAGAAACCAATTTCCTTTATTGTTTTCTTAAGAATTAGAATTCAATGGAAACTCTACTCTTTAGGTTTAGATGGCCTAATATGCTTACTTAGAAGGATATTAACTTGACTAACTATCAAATGCTTTGACTCATTTTACTTGTAATTATTCTATAGTTTTTGTATAATAACATTTGACCTTCATAAGAGTTTTAAACTCAAACAGCAAAGTTGGAGATGTACTATACTTGGAGTTTACTATATTTGCCTTGGAATATTCTTAACAACTATACTCTCAACATATAAAATTAACTTTAATTATTGGGTCTATAAATATGCATAAATTAATATCCTACAACACGTAACCTATAGCATATATAGTAATGATATGGTCATTCATGCATTACATCTACCACGTACATGGTACTGCATGTAGGTATTCGATCACTCATACATGACATCTTCATGTGGTCATGATATGGTAACTCATATTGGACATGAATGAAGCTAATAACTTTAGTGCACTCCATTTTCACCTAAACCATTAACCCCTAATCCCTAATCCTAAACACTAAACCTTAAACCCTAAACATTGAAACCTAAACCCTAAACCCCAAACCCTAAGCCAAAAACCCTAAACCATGAAAAATAAATAATATACCTAAACCCTAGACCCTAAGCCCTAAACCTTAAACCATTAATCCTAATACATTATCTCTAATCTAAAACAATAATCCATAAACCTTAAACTATTAACCCTAAACATATAAACTTAAAACATTAAACCTTATACTTTATACCCTAAACCCTAAAACCTAAATTCAATCCCTTAACCCTAAGCCCCAAACCATAAACCCTAAATCCTAAATCCTAAACCCTAAAACCTAAATGTAAGATATTAACCCTAAACCCCAAGCCTAAAACCATAAAAACATAAGTCATAAATCTTAAACATTAACTCCTAAATCAAAAATACTAAACCCAAATCAAAAACCCAAAACCTTAAACACTAAACCTAAATCCCTAAAACCTTAACCCTTAAGCTAAAACACCCCAAACCCCAAATTGTAAACTCTAAACCATAAAAACTAAACCCCAAGTCCTAAACCCTAAGCCCAAATCCCCAAACACTAAATCCTAAACCCTAAATACTAAAAACTAAGTTCCAACCCCTAAACCCTTAACCAAACCCCCAAGACCAAAACCCTAAACCTTACACCCTAAACCCTAAGTTTGAAACCATAAACCCAAAACCCTAACCCCAAACACGAAGCCCCAAACCCTAAAATCTAAACTCTTGATCCCTTGAGCCATAAACCATAAATCTTGAACCTTTAAGCATAAAATATAAATAATAAGGCCTATAACCTAATCCCTAAGCCATAACACAAAAACTTGATCCTTGAATGCTAGTCCCTATACATTAAACCCTAAGTTGTGAATCTTGAACCATCAACCATAAGCCTTGAACCCTAAATTTACAAATCCTAAACCTCTAGCCATAAGTTAAAATAATCTTGAGTTATCACATATATATAAAAAGGAGAGGGGGTATTGGATAATCCATATCTTGAAAGGATAGGGATCATTCTAACCTATATATAGAAAGGAGTGACTAGAGACATTCATGTAAAAGGCTTGAATATGGATTCAAGATGAATTCTTGAATAATTTATGGGTTTTTTAATCAATGGGTCTATCAATATGCATAAATGTCTAACCTATAGCATTCAACCTATAACATACATATAAAATGATACATTCATTCATAAATTACATCTACCCTATACCTAGTACCACATGTAGATATGTTGTCACTCGTACATGAAATATTCTTGTATTCATAATAGAGTCACTAATACAAGACACAAATTTAGCTAATCACCCTAGTACACTCCATTTACACCTAAACCATTAACCCCAAAAACCAAACCCCAAACCCTAAACACCATAAAACTTGAATGTTGAACCCTAATCACCATAAACATTAAACATTAAACCCTAATACATTATCCCTAAACCAAAAAAAATAATACCTAAACCCCAAAACATATAACCTCAAAACTTTATAAACTATACCCTAAGCCCTAAAACCTAAACTTTAATCCCTTAACCCTAAATCACAAACCAGAAGCCTAAAATCCTAAATCCTAAACACTAAACCATAAAACTTAATATTCAATTGAATAATCCCTTTTAGGAACACCTATAGTTGTGTATTCAAGAGGTTTGTATGTGAATGTATGATATTTGATTATGTACATGGTAGACTAATTCCATAACCAATACTATACCTCCACCATTGATGCTATGAATATCTTCCATGTCTCTAAACTTGATGAATCTCTCAAACCAATTCAAACACTTATATTACAACCTTACAAGACATAAAACAACACACCACACACTTGTGATTCATGAGCACTTATGGAACACAAACATAAATAAAAACAACTCAAACATGATATCATTTCACTATGAAGGGAGGGGTTGGAAATAGGCTCTAACATGCACTAGATGTATCCCTAATCATCAATCTTCCTCTAGACAAGTGCCCTCATTGTCTGTAATCATAATCACCCTTCTTTAGACCTATTTTCACATTTGGCACTAATATGATCATCAATTTCTCAATCCAATCCATACAAGGAAGGGTATGACACTTGTCAATGGTCCTCAAGTCTCTAGATCCATGAGGCAGACCTTAAAAGGCCTCCAAATAGGATATACCACCTTCTCACTTGGTGATCACTCTCTATTCACTACGCCAGTTTAAAATGGCTAAAGTTAAAGTGATTTTATAAGTGCTTGTGTGCTTTACTAAGGCAAGAAATGGATATAATGAGGCTAGGTCTCATTATATCTCCCAAAGTGATCCTCATCCTTTGGGAATCTTCTATACCTATAATACATAAAAAATTATGAAGAAAATCCATTATGTATCATGTCTATATAGATAAGGTATAATTCAAATTGATAGTAAAGAGACCTAGGGAGTCTTTTGTAAGTCCAAGATCATTTCCCAATCAAACTAGCCCTCCAAGATGCCTTTTCTTCCACTTCTGCCTAATCGGGTAATTAACAAGGGTTTTAGAAGGTTTTACATAGATTTACCCCTTAAGGATAGTGCATAAAATTTTGACATCTAAACCCTAAATAAATTACACTATATCCTTGCTTATGACCCTCTCCAACCTGTCCTAGCTCCTCAAACTCCCATGCTAGGTATTCATACTGATGTGATATTCCAAACTTGGCCTCTTGAGCTCCTCAAGGCATTTTGTTCACCCTATCATGTTCTTGAGATAGTAAATTATCTCTCTATGGAATTATATACAAATTAAAGGTTCTTACACACCTTATATATCCCCATGGAGGTCCCCCAATTCTCTACAAGGTTTACTTGGTGTTATAAGTGAGGCAACATCTACTTAGGGCTTTTAGGCCTAGTTAAGGCTTAGTAGGCCTAGTCTGCACATAGCTACTCATCAACACATATGATTATTTTTTTATGATTTTTATGACTTTCATATGTTTTTTCATGTTCAACACATCCTCCTACATCTTTTTTCAAGTTTTTGAGAGTCTTTAACTCATTTCCTTACCCTTTTCATACTGACCTTGCAGGATTTTTCCTCTTGGGAGTGACCTCTATTTGAGACAAAATAGAGGTCACTTCCCCTATTTTCCTAGAAAAAATTATGATATGAGGGGCTTAGGAAAGTTATGGGTACATTTTTTTAAAAAAATTATGATTGGATCACACTTTTATCACCTCCAAACATCATAAAACCCAAGGCATACTTCTTGAGCACTCATTATGTGTAGGGTTTATGTGTTAACTATAAGTTATGGCTTGAGTTTAGTTTCCAACCCTATTTTCTTGGCCTAAGTATCTCATTAGATTGGTATAAACATGTTTAATGTGTTATAATCAAGTCTAGCACCCATTCTTTCTTGCCAACTCCTCAAAGTGTACTCTTTACTGACATAGGCTTAAATCATAGTCAACTATGACAGTGTACCTATTCAAAAAAAGTATGCATGTAGGTGTAATTTCTATCTTAGAACTTTATATACCATGTTCCACATCTTCTATATATAATAACCCTAGTGCACTCCATTTATACCTAAACTATTAACCCCAAACCCTTAACCCTAAACACTAAACATTAACACCTAAACCCTAAACCCAAAACCCTAATCTATAAAACCTGAGTCATGAACACTAAATAATATACCTAAACCCTAGACCCTAAGCCAAATCTTGAAATGATAAGGATCATTTTAACCTATATAGAGAAAGGAATGACAAGGGACATTCATGTAAAAGGTTTAAAGGTGGATTCAAGATTAATTCCTAATAATTTGTGGGTTTTTTAATCAGTGGGTCTATCAATATGCATAAATGGGTAGCCTATAGCATACATATGATAATGATACAGTCATTCAAACATTACATCTATCCCATACCTAGTATGATATATAGGTATGTTGTCACTCATACATGACATATTCCTGTATTCACATATAATCACTCATACTAGACACAGATGTAGTTAATCACCTTGGTACACTCCATTTTTACCTAACCCCAAACCATAAACACCATAAACATTGAATTTTGAACCCTAAACAACATAAACCTTAAACACTTAACCCTAATTTTTATTATCCCTAAACCCAAAACAATAATACCTAAACCCAAAACATAAAACCTTAAAACATTAAACCCTAGACTTTATATCCTAGACCCTAAGCCATAAAACTTTAACTTTAAGCCCTTAACCAAAAATCCCAAACCATAAGCTTAAAATCATAAACACTAAACCATAAAACATTTACCTTATAGGTCCTTAATATTAAACACTAAACCTTTAACACAAAATTCAAAATCATGAACCTTAAACCCTAAACCATAAACCTAAAACCCAAAACCTTGACCCCTAAAATTTTAACACTGAACCCTAATATTAAAACTCTAAGCAATAAACCCTAAACCTTGAAAGTTAAACCCTAAACCACAAACCCGTAACCATAAAACCTTAAACCTAAAACCATATACCCTAAATCCTAAAACTAGATAAACCCTAAACCTTAAAACCTAAATGCTAAAACTCAAACAATCAACTCCAAACATTGAACAATAAACTTTGAACCCTAAAACCTTAATCTAAAAACCCTAAAAATGAAACCTAAATGACAAACACTAAACATAAATTATGGATACCATGTTATAGAGGAATGATGCAAGCATTGGTAGTTTAGATCAACCCCCTCTATACTTTCTTATCATAATTCTTACACAAGTGCAAACATTTTAATGCAAGGAAAGACATGCCATAACAAATTCAGAGACACAAATGCTAATAATTTATATTCATGAGCCACATCATTATTTGAGAATAACTAACAAACATGATAAAATCCAAAATGATCTATCCCTTTCACTCAATGATTTGTAAATAACTATGTCTAGAAGTAGGATTTCACCTCATACAAAGCAAGCACAAAGAGGTAATTTTTTATTCATCATTTTTCATCATCCCTCATCACTCAAAATGTTTTTTTTTTCATGCAAGTTTAAAGAGTATATTATCTTATTTTCACCATGTAAATCATTTAATGATCTTCCTATAGTAATCTATCATGACCCTATCTAATCTACTAGACATGAATGAGAATAATCACCCTAGTACACTCCAATCAGAACAAAAGGAATTGAAACGCCTTTCAAGATTCATCTAAAATATATATTATTCAATTTGAAACAAATTTATATTAACTACTAGATTGGAACACACTCTACTAGATGATTATTGACTAGGGATGATGATAGAGTGATTAGGTATGATGAATGTAAATGAGGGAATTGTTAGGGACATTGAGAGATGAGAATAGATGAGGAGGGGGTCATCAGGGATGATTAAGGATTATAAGGGTTGATGAGGGAGTTATTATGGATGATGAGGGGTCTAATGAAATATGATGAAGGATTTACTAGAAACAATAAGAAATGATGATGGTTAATGAGGGAGTTATTAGGGATGATGAAGGATGATGCGAGTGTGACTAGGGATGATGCTCAAGATGATGAGAGAGTGATTAGGTATGATAGGTTTTGATGATTTTTGATGACCTGGAGTGTTTAGGGATGATCAATGATAATTAAGGATTATGAGGGAGTGACTAGGGATGATGAGGGTTGCTAAGGGAGTGATTAGCAACAATGAAGAATGATTATATCCAATGAGGGAGTGATTAAGGATAATGAGGTATAATGAGAACTTGTGAGGGAATGAATAAGGATGATAAGTGAATATAAGGGTTGATGAAGGAGTGATTAGGAAAAATGACAATCAATAATGGAGTGTCTTATGTGAATTTAGAGTGCTAAAATATGACTTTATTCTACATGACTTTGGAATAATGCATGAGATTAGAATTGGAGAATGTATGGATTGACCATCTATTTGACATTTGGTTTAGAGTCTGGTATCTTTTTATAATTAATTTTAATGGTATGTTGATTTATTCTATTTTAAGTGGAGTCTATTAAGGTGATTAAATATATTCATGTCAATTATAATTTATTGTATCATGATTATAGGTAGATGTTAAGTATGAGTGAATGCATACGTATATGCAATAGGTATGCAACATATATCATGTATGAGTGATTGTATCATGACTATAGGTATGCTACAAGTTACATGATACAGGGCATTCATTTATGCATATTGATAGACCCATTGATTGAAAAACCCACAAATTAGTTAAGAATCCACCTTCAAACTCAGGTATTCAATCGGGTAGGACATACTCAAGTAGGTAAAAAAGGTAGGGCATACTCAATTAGGTAAAATATGGAGCATAATCAATGGTATAGATATATTACATATTTAACATGATTTGTAACCTCATTTCTCATTCTATCTTCTCATCCTAAAAATTTTAAAATTAAGTTTTGGCTAGAATGGAATATTAAAAATTAACTTCTAAATGGTAACTCCTATAGCTCTGTAATCAATTTCAAAATATGTTGAGTGGCCCTAATTTGTTATATTTAGTAAAATAAATTTAAATTTAAACTTATAATTAATATTAAACATAATAAATAGTCATAAACTAAGATAAAACATATGATGAACATAATATATGACCTGGATAAATCTAGTCTAGGAAAAATTCTAATGGGTGAGTCAATTACACTCCCCGTCCACTATGTAATTCAAAAATTATAAAAGGTACTACCAAAAATGGCCTTCATCGATAGATATTTCACTACTACACTATCTAAATATTTCACACAACTCTACTTTACACTTGGAATATACTCCATAATGATCTAACATAATTAGAACAACCATTAACAACTAGGAATGAGACAACATGAACAAGGACCCAAACATACAAACTACAATATGAATACAACTTCAAGACTTCTCACTGAATTCTCTAATTTACTCTTCCTTTTACATATATTTTATTTATTCCATTCCACCTTGGAACCCACCAAAGACTCCAAATTAATTGTCTTCAATAAGAGGAAACATTTTCAACCACTCACATTCTCGTGTTTTGGTTGGTTATGAAACCACATCTTTATGCAAAACTGTGGTTATGAAACTACTATGGTGGTTGCACAACCTCTAGGGAGGTTATGAATCCACCACCTATAAATATTGGTAGTTAAAAAATCATTAAGGTAGTTATGCAACAATCATTTTTAGATACCGATGGTTTCCTTATCCTTGACAAAAGCTTAGTTTCAAATGTTGAAAGTTATTTACTTCATCAATACAAATATGCCTAGACCATCCCAACAAATATTATCTAACTAAAACTTAACTAATAAGTTAAATTTACATTAATAAACTTTAATAAGTGTATTTCATAGTGTTTTACATGAATGAATTACATAATTGAGTAGAGTGGAAATGAACTAGATGACATGTGCAGTTAACTAGAACCATTATTTTGGATCATGACTCCCTATTTTGAGGCTTTTAAGTCCCTAAAAGCTTAAATAATTCTATAAGTGAGGAAATATCTTCCCCATATCTTCCCTATAATATAATTTTGCCTTAATAGGTAACAAACCATTTAACCCAATCAGCTAATGCCCTTACTTTCATCTTCTATTTATCCTCTTCTTATTTTGTAGCAAAACATCCTCCTCTTATTCTAGCTAACTATCAAGAGCACAGTATTCAATTGAAGGTATAAATATACCTTCATATTCATTGTATAAAATAGAAGGCTCAAAGAGATGAATTTTCTCAACATTGACAATAGAATATATCTTCAAATAAGGAGGCAAAATAAATCTAAATGCATTATTTCCCACTTGTTCTAGAATTTTAAGTGAACCATACCTAAGAGGCAAGATTCCTAATTTTACATTGGAGTCTCTCTCTAATCAATTACAACCATACCTTGTCTCCAAAAAGGAAAGTATGGTCAATCATATGTCAACCTCTCTTACATTTGGTGAATTTTTTGAATCTTCTCAATGAACCTTTGATATTTTTGGACCTCTGGATTCATTTTCCCATTTTATTTGTATATATTTCTAAAAATAACATCAAATTCACATGGAGGGAAGTAACCAAAACAAGTTTTAAAAGGAGTTTTTCTAGTAGAATAACGCATTATTTTCTTATAGAATGTTGAATATACACCAAATTTTCACCCCAAGTCTTAGGATGTTTCCTATTGTATGATATCAAGAGTTTCACCCAAAAAAATTTCACAACTTCTATTAGCCCATCAATTTTTTTGTGAAAATTAATAGACCATTTAAGCTTGGTATCCATCTTCTCCCAGAATATACCCCAAAACTTAACAAAAAAATATTAAGTTCAGATATAAAACAATAAAACTAGGCAAACCAAAATGAACCCACACATTGGCAAAGAACAACTCAACTACATCATTAACTTTGAATATCTTCATACAAAGAATAATATACATTTTACTTAAATGAGTCCACAACCACAAAGAGATACTCAGTCCTCTTCCGTGACATAAGAAACATGCCTACAAAATCCATGGAAATATTCTACCATAACCTAGAAGGAATTGGTAATGTCATATATAAACTCAAATTACTATAACTAGATTTGTTTTTATTATGTAACACACATCCCCTTATGAACTTATAAACATCAAACTACATATTAGGCCAATAAACATACCTTTACAAATATGCAATAGTCTTCATAATATAAAAATAGCCTGTAACTTTTGATGAATGTGTTTCCCTCATTATTTAAACTCCTCCTTCCTTAGGCATCCAAAGCTTACCCAAACTTGTATATGCACCCATCTTAAAGGTAATATTACCCTTTGGGATTAAATCTTGTGCTTTGGGACCTTTTTCCTTGAAAAAAAAGATCCCTAAAATATACATCAATCTCATATCCTTATAAATAAGACTCACATATAAAAGGCTCAAGAAAATTTATGGTGCCCATGGTTGAAATAAAAAGAGGTTTAGATAGCATATCAGCTATTTTTTTAGCCAAACATTTCTTATATTTGATATTCGAATGAAATTGTTACTAAAAATCCATCTATTTATGGTGTCTATATTTTTTAAATTTATTTTGTGATTCCAAATATTAGAAAGGTTGATGATCCATGTGGAAAATAGCTTCCTTACTGATAAGATAATGTTTCCATTTCTTGACCGATTGAACAAGACCATATATCTCCTTATCATATGAATAATAATTCATAGTGTACAATGAAATAAATATGAATGGTAACATACAGTCTTACCTCTTTATAGTATAACATCTCCCATAGCATAGTTACTAGCATTTTATTTCACCTCAAAAGGTAGCTAAAAGTTAGGAAATGTTGATATCGAAGCATAGCTAATATTTTTTTTGAACATAAAATTCATCTTGTTGTTTTTTACCTTAAAACATTTTCTTACCATTTTTTTAATGGCATGTAAAGGTGTAGTTATGGAAGATAAATTCTTGATGAACTTCCTCAAATATTAAACCACACTAAAAAAACTCATATTTTTTCACATTGGAAGACTTTGGCCAATTCATGATAGCCACTATTATTTCTAGATCAATTTATAATTCCCTGTCTACAATCACATGCCCCAAGTAGACAAGTGATTGTTGAGAAAACTCACATTTATTATCATTCAACAATAATTTTTTCTCCTTTAAAACTTACAAAATTTATTTTTTATGATCAACATGCTCATCAAAATTTATATTGAAAAGAAGAATTATTGTCACTTTAACTTTCACCCAATGATGAGATGGGATAAGATTTTCCTCATTCAATTGAGACAATGGAACTACCTTAAGGCTATGGGTATCCTTATTGGGAGGTGGATCTCTAGATTAGGGGCTAGCTCCCCTTGATGCATCATTTAATCTCATATTCCTACTACTAACAACTTGGGGGGTTTAAAAGGTATAAGTATTGCATGAAAATTAAACCTATTCTACTAGAGGTTATGCACCAAATGTCTACTATATTCACACACTTTGACATGCACTTGAAACTAGGAACAAGCTACAAATACACTTCACTCAACATCAACTCTCTCTCAAATCAATGCTTCAACATGGGGTCTTAGGTCTAGATTAGGATAGGAGAACTAAAAAATAGGTATTCTAAGATAATATATTATATATACTACTCACACCTACAATCTCACTTGACACTTCTTGTTGACCTATAAGAAAGGAATCACAATACACTAGGTACTAATGGAATCAACATGTGAAGGTAAATGGAATTTACACTCACACAAGAACAATACAAAGCATGTATACTTAATTAAATATTTAAATGAGGTAAAACACTTGTCTTTATTTATTCAACACAAAATTTTGGTAGGGATTTTCCATAGCCAAGTGGAGTTATCCATTACAATACCAAAAGGCTACAATTTATAGAAGAAATGGGAAGATAGAGAGAAGGGAAGTCTAAGAGTCACTTGGACATGTGTCCATCTAATATAATTAGTTAAAATTACATGTGGAAGATATATTTCATAATTTATTCCATGTCATATAGGTATATGTGTCAAAAATAAGTAATAAGGATAGTAAAAAGTGACATAAAACTTACAATTTTGGCATAAGAAACTGCCCTCATGATTTTCCTTCCAAAAATACCTTTATCCCTAAATATGGTAAACTATGATGGTTAGTATAAGTAATATGGGTTACAAAAAAGTCCCCACATGCATTTTATTTAACCTTGACCATCCTTATTCATGTGGACATGCAAAATCATTCCTAGTAATCTCAAAATGGCTCTTTTTTATGCAAATTCTCCACTTGGAATTTAAAATTCCTAAAAACTATAAAATTATCCATGAAAAAGAGGTAATGAAACTTTTAAAAGTTTCCCATATCATCAATTTCAATAAAAAAACCTTTAAAAGGATTCCGTAATTACTTTTCACCACTTTCCCCAAGTGTTCATTAGTTGGCTCATTAAACTGGCTAAAAGTGAGGACCTAGTTTGGGTACATAGAAGATGATTAATTATATGAGGTTAATTTTGGGACTTATCTCAATTTTATATCTTCCTCCCAAAGTTTTTTTCATCTCCTAACTCCTCATGTAGCTTACACACCATGTAAAATGGTCAAAATAAGCCCTATTTTCATCTAATCCATATAGTTTCGTACAATAAAATAACATGTGTATGATCCTATAATATTCCTATACAACCTCCATGTATTTTTATGGCCATTACCTTGCATTTGGATACCTCATTTTCTTATTTTCTCCAATCAGGTCTTTATAAGGGTTTTACAAGGGTTTTAAGCGGCTTGGACTCCTAAACTTTGTTCATAGAGGTAAAAAATTTAAACCTTATAAAAATTAAATTTTTGGCCTCTTAATAACCTGATACAACTTATCCAAATGTATCAAGGTCCCATGTAGTCATTCATGAAAGATATGAGTGATGGAAGTTGACCTTCTAATTGCTTTCATGCTTCCTGTGAGGGTTTCAGTATGTCTAGGTCTAGATATGGTTTCCTATGGAGTTTAATTTCCAAATAAAATATTCATAACCTATATATCTAACATTCCAACCTGTTAAAATAATTTTTATATCTCACCAAGAGCCAAAAATGGGAATGACTCTTGTTTTGGGACAAGAGTTATGCCTTGCCAACAGGCATGTTTGTACTTTATGAACCAAAAGATGATATTTTATACTTTATATGAATTATTTCATAATTAAAAAATAATATTTTACCACCCTATGAATCATACAAACATTATAGTGATTTTAGATAGTTATAACTTGAAGTGACCTTTCATTTGAGGTTAGGTTTGCATGTTTTCTTACTAGGTCTGCTTGTAGACCTTCTTGTCCAAACCATCTCCTTGGTATTACAACACAATATTATGGTTTATAATGTCCTATATATGTTACTAAAATTTCAAAACCTCCTTGACTGATAAAATTCATCATAAACCCTCCATTCATCACTTTTCCCAAAAAACTGCCACTCTCATGCATGCAAAGAGTGACCTACCTCTAAGATAAAATAGAGGGTATTAGGCCTATTATATTACCAAATATGATTATTTTATAATATTATATGGGTCTTAATTGTGTTTTATACCAAATTTCAGCTCTTAACTCCTCCATTTGGTCCTCCAATTCAACAAATTTGTAAGGCAAACTTTTAGGAAAAGCATAGTTTGAGGGTAGGTAGGGTTTGCAATGTGTTTGGAAGCCTAATTGATTGTTTTGGGTTTTATTTGATTATTTAAGGAAATTTTGTGCCATAAAAAACCTATTTAAACCAATTATAGTTGATTTTCCTTTCAAACACTTTATCTCATACTTCTCTTGCCCCATCTCATGTATTGCTCACTATACTGCCTATACAGACTGAGACACAATCTACATTGTTTGTGAGATTTCATGGATGTATTTAGCCTAAAAAGGTGCATAAAAAATTTTTGTTTATCCTGTTATAAATATACCATATTCATCTCACCCATTTTAATGCATTGTTTGACCTCAACAGCCCTCTTAATTCTTGAATGAGATCAAATTCAAGGTTCTGACTGTAGATGCCTATTTCTAGGCATGTAAGCTTCATGGTAAGGCACTCAAACTTGAAAAGGTGTGTATAATGTCTTTGGTTATCTCCATAGTATCACATTATCTTCATATGACTCAAATGCATGCCCTATTTGAGCTCAAAAGACCATTTTCACTTTGACTACCACCAATTCCTCATCCTTAGTGATAGGTACATGTTCCCAAGCCTATAGGTCAGCTAAGGGTAACTTGGACAATGTTAGGAGTACCTAGTGTTTTTTTATATTTAATTTACCCTTTTAGGACTCACACTTAAACTTAGATTCTTCTTTAGGATTCCTTGTACCATCTTTTATGTCATTCATCATAGAACTATCCTCACTGCCTCTCTGCCCTATGTACGGACAAGGGATGGCCTAAAAGGGTCATTTCATGAAATATCCTCCTTCTCCATCACCTGAGTGCTCAGGAACATTTTTTAGGACCCTTGAAAATTTTTCCTTAACTTTGACAATGTTTAGGACTCTCATATCTAGTGCAAGTTAAAAATCTTCTTCAAACTCCTGTAGACATCACTGCCATAATTTAGTGAGTTTTAGCAACTTTTGGAGGCTTCAAAATCCATCTTCTCCTTACTCTTTGGCTCCCACATTTGGAATAGTTGGACCAGGTGAATAGGGATACAATTCCAAATCAAGAAAGTGATGAGAGCCTCCTCCACCATGTCAAATATTAATCCACAAAAGCTACAAGATCTATGTTTTCTACACTTGGGGACTGAGAGCCCAAAATGGAGGTAACCTTTCTTAAAGTGAAGACTTGCCCATATACCATCATAGATCTTCATGTCATGAAAATAATGACTTGTGGAGGATGTTAAATCTCATAATGGCTCCCACCATGTTTTTCACCATTCATGCTCTGTACAAACCTCTTGGAGCTCAAGTGTAAGGTGAATGTAACAAGCTAGGCATTGAACAAGAAAGAAGTGAACAATTGTGCATAGTTTATACCTTAGGGTCTCTTATTTGATCATAAAATGCCATTACAATGATCACAAGGATTTAAAATCCTCACCAAGCTTTTCTTCAAAGTAAGATGACTTTAACATGCTCCTGTAAGTGAAACTTTGATTGTTATATGCAAGGAAAACATGAGAGAGAAATAAAAAAGCAAGGTAAGGCCTTCCATATATAGAAAAAATAATTTTCAACCCTTGAATATATAACCAACATTAGATGAATTATAAAAACAAGCACCAAATCCCTTGTTCTAATGTGGAGAAATCATTTGCAAAGCAACTGAGCTGACTGTAAAAGCAAACTAGGCATTTTCAAGCATTTACAAGCCTAAAGGAGGATTTTCCAAGTATTTTAAACTTCCAACACCCAAATAATCATAATAAAATCTTGAAAAACATGTGTAATCACTTGAAACAAACCATTCCATCAATCTAAAGCATTAAAATTTGAAATAGATTCAAAATGAGACCTCCTCATGGTTGAATAGACATAAAAGGTTGCCTAGAGTGTTAGTGATCATTCATAAATGAGGAGGCACAAAATTTTAAATTATTATTATGGATGTGAATTAGACTCAGATAACTATCTACCCCCTATAGCATTTCCTCCAACTCAAACTGTATGGCCCATAGTGAGCACTTGAAGTTGACCTTCCTTTGCATGCCAAGAGGAAAAGGAAGAATAGTGAGTTATATATGCATATGTTTGAATTATAATTTAATTAAAAATGTGTAAATGGGTGTGGGGAGGTTAAGAGCCCCACCATGTTTTTAGCTGAAAATAAGATCATGGAGGCCGTACAAGTGCCCAAAAGGGTGTAAAAACAAAGGGAATCTCCCATTTTTTTACTATAACTGACCTTTGGCTTCCATGTGACTATTCCTGACAATATTATAACCTCTTCCACGTTCTCATCCACCTTGGTGACAAATTTTCCCTCTTAGAATTTTGTACAAGTCAATAAATGAGCTAGAAAGTGGCTAAAAGACCCTTTTTTGCACATGAGATATAAATAATGATCAATTTATGACTTATAAACCATTTAAAGCAAGATAAATGCCATATTATTACAAATTGGACACAAAAATATATTTTAACAAATTTGACTAAGGTTTGACCAAGTTTGACTTTGGTTGGCTAGGCCATTTCAAAGAGGGTGAGCTTAGACAAGGAATAGGACAAGCCCAAGTATGATAATAGACCAACAATGACACCCCTATAGGACCTATAAAACCTTCTCCAAAAGTTTTAAATAGTATGGGTTGACCTCATTTGACTAGAAGTCAAATTTGGTCAATAATTTAGTAACTCCTAGGGGCAACATGCTTGCCTATGTTAAAGCCTAGTAGCCTTATCCTATCCATTGGGTAAGGGAGTCAGAATACACCTAGAAACAGTAGGAACAAACCTTTAATTGACCAAAAATATAGATAATCTTACCTCAAACACACAAAGGGAAAGAACAACACACAAAAATGGACAAAAAAACACACTACAAGGACACACTTATGATACTAAGCACTTAGGGGAAACAAAACACAGTAGAAAGGAAATAAATATGTACATTCACCTTGATTATACTTCCCTCCCTATATCAAAAGGTAAGTACCTTATGTCTCCTTCCTCACTAGATGAGTGAGGATGCAAGGTGTGCTTCCTCTTAGATGGGGTGTTAGATTATTATTGCCTTCTCTTTACTCTTTAGTTTTGTACATCATTCAATGGAGTCATCTCCAATGCATTATCAAAGTAGTCAAGGTCATCTTAAACCTTAAATCATGCCTCAAACTATTGTCCCTTCATCTTATCATGACAAATCTAAAAAGCCATGTATGGGATAGCTTGTTGCAAGTTTATCTCTCCTTAAAGGATCTAATCATCCTTTTCCATTCTCATAATCTCTTCAAACTCTTCAAGGAGCATTGTATCAAAACCATTTGAAGGTGTTTATTGATTTCATTCTTCATGAATATTTTTGGAAGTGGCTACATAGGTGGATGTAGAGACAAGCTCCAAGTTATTTTCAAAAGGGTTAAAATCATCATAGATTTCTCTATTATGATCTAGGCTCTCTCCACGATGTTTCTCTTCAACATGTATTTGCTTTCTCTCATCTTGAGCTTGCTTTTTTGGGAACTTGGTATTTTCCTCCTCTTCAAAATCTTGGAACATTTTCATGTAAATCTTTCACATGTCCTCCTTTTGAGCCACATCTTCTTGCTTGCCATGACTAGCCAGCTCCAAGGTATTTGTAGGTTATTTGAGAGATTCAACTTCATTACATATTATTTCAAATATTTTCCATAGGTCATCATTATTTGACTATCCTAAATCATCAAAAGGAGAGACAAAAAATTCCATTTCTTCTTATTCTTTAGCTTCTAATGGAACTTGTTCCAAGGCATATTTTCTAACACAAGGAGAATCTTCTTTCATATCCTGACAACCTAACCTATCCTCACCATCATTAATCCCTTATTCATCTTCAATCTAGTTTAATATTTCAATCTCATCCTCCCTCCTAGTGACATCAACCTTAGGTACTTTAAAAATAGGGAGCCTAGCCAAAGGGGATCCCCAAGTAGCAAGAGAATTCTCTGCATTAAAAAGGTAACTTGATTAGTTGGAGGAGCTGGAAGGATGGATTTAATAGTCTCTAGAGGAGGGGTGAGAGGGTGTTGAGTGGCTCCAAAATTATCTTCCATAAGAAATTCTCCATTTAAACATGACTTGCTCTTTTCCTCATGGGCTACCATCACATCTTTCCATCTAGGGAAGGTGGGTTCAAGGATAGCTTCATGGGATTGAGAGGTTGATGAAGGGGTGAAAGATATGTCTAGGAAACCTATAGTTTCCTTAGGATTGGCACTTTGATTTTAAGTTGGAGAAGTGTGTTTAGATAGTTTATATTCCCTTGCCATGATGGACTACCTCAAGGCTTGATTGGCCAATTCAAACTCCCTTTCAAGATGAGCTTCAAAGTTCAATCTCTCCTTCTAAAAATCCTCTCCCAATAAATGAACCTACTCAACCATGATGTTTTCCTCCCTTGGGATACTTTCCTAGATGGATTTCCAAGAAGGGAAACTTGAGTAAGTACATGAGGGGCTTGGGGTATTAGGAAACATGGTTGGACTAGTATTTTAAAGAGGCAAGGATGGCACACTTGAAGGTGAATGTGGGGAATTTTGAGGATTCCAAGATGGAATTTGTTCATAAAATATCAATCTCTCCTCTAGATTAAATATCAAGCCACAAACATCAAGCATTTCATAGGTAATATTTGGCCAATTATCCCCCTCTATAGGTATCCACTCCTTGATTTTTTCCAAGGCATTCCTTACACTCTTCATACAAGCACTAGGTATGATTTCACCACAACCATGTCTAATGTCAAGGTATAGCATGTCTTCTTGGTAACCAAGGAGAGTTCTTTTGAAACTAGTATTAGAATGGCTTGGAGGAGAGCTAGGTGGGATATAACTTGATGAGTATCATGATAAGGTTGGACAAGAACTTGCTCATAATCAAGAGGATGAGGCAAAGCTGGACATAACTAATCAAATTCTATTAAAACAAACTCAAACTCACAAATTTCCATGAATTACTTCATAAATGAGTATGGAACAAGAAAAAAACTACAATTGGTATACCTGGGCTGTTCAACTAGTATATATGCACATGGATTCACCATTGATGTTTATTATAATTGCCTCCAAAGGTTGATGTCTTGAGGAGAATAGAAAAACTCCTCAAGGAATGGACTCAATAGTCCCATTGAGCATGCCAAAAACTATTTTCAATTGAACTTGCACATAATGAGGAGATGAGACAAGATTCTCCTCATTTAAGTGAGACAATAGAACCACCCCAGGGCTGTGGGTATCCCTATTGGGAGGTGGATCTCTAGATTAGAGGCTAACTCCCCTTGATGTATCATTTAGGTTCATATTCCTGCTGCTAAAATATTAGGGTGTTGAAAAGGGTTAATAATAGCATAAAAATTAAACCCATTCTACTGAAGGTGATGCACCAAATGTATTCTCTACTCACACTCTTTGACATGCACTTGAAACTAGGAATAAGATATATACACACTTCACTCAACATTAATTCTCTCTCACACATCAATGCTTCAACATGGGGTATTAGGGATAGCTTAGGCTATGAGGACTAAAAAATAGGTATTCTAAGATACTCTATTGGATAGACTACTCAATTACACCTAAAACCTCACTTGACACTTCTTGTTGACCTACAAGAAAGGAATCACAATACACTAGGTACTGATGGAATCAACATGTGAAGGTAAATGGAAGTTACGCTTGCACAAGACTAATCCCAAGTATGTATACTTAATGAAATATTTAAATCAGGTAAAAAAAAATTATTTATTTATTCAAGGCAAAATTTTGGCATGGCTTCACCATACCCAAGTGGAGTTATCCATTACAATGCCAAAACACCAAAATTTATAGAAGAAATGGGAAGATAGAGAGAAGGAAAGTCTAAGAGTCACTTGAACATGTGTCCATCTAAGATAATCAGTCATAATTACATGTGGAAGAGATTTGGGGTGAGCTATGCCATGTCAAAGAGGTATACTTGTCCAAAACAAGTCATAAGGATAGTGAAAAGTGGCACAAAACCTACAATTTTGGCATAGGAAATTACCCTCATGAATTGCCTTCCAAAAATACCTATATACCTACATATGGTGAGGTCTGATGGTTTTTCTGAAAAAGAGGGGTTACAAAAAAGTCCCCACATGCATTGGATTTATCCCTAACCATCCCTATTATTGTGGACATGCAAAATCATTCCTAGAAATCTCAAAATGGCTCTTTTCCATGCACCTTTTCCACTTGGAATTCAAAACTACTCAAACCTAAAAATTGATCTATGAAAAACATGGAATGACACTTTTAAAATGTTCTCATATCATAAATTTCAATAAAAAAACCTTTAAAAGGCTTTCCTAATTGTTTTTCACCACTTTCCCCAAGTGTTCACTAGATGTCTCATTATACTAGCTAAAAGTGAGGACCTATTTGGGGAAATTATAGGAGTATTGATGAGATTAGGTTAATTTTTGGAGTTATATCAAGTTTAAATATTCGTCCCAAATTTTTTTTCATCTCCTAACTCCTCATGTAGCTTGCACACCACTCAAAATGGTCAAAACAAGTTCTATTTTCCTCTGATCTATATAGTTTTGTATAATAAAATCAAATGTTTAAGATCTTATAATATTCCTCTAAAACCTCCATGTGGTATCATGGCCATTCCCTTTCATTTGGATACCTCATTTTCTTCTTTTCTCCAATCAGGGCTCTATAAGGGTTTTAGAAGGGTTTTGAGTGGCCTAGACTCCTAATCATTGTTCATGAAGGTCAAACATTGAAACCCTAAAAAATTCCATTTGTGGCCTCTTAATAAACCACTATAACTTATCCAAATTTCTCAGGTGTCCCATGCAATAATTCATGAAATATATGAGTGATGGAAGTTGACCTTCGAGTTTCTTTCATGCTTTATGTGAGGGTTTCAGTAGGTCTAGGTCTAGAGATGGATTCCTAAGGAGTTTCCTTAAAAACCAAAAGATTCTTCACCTATATATTTGACTTAAAACCCCATTAAAATAATTTGGAGAGCTCACCATGAACCAAAAATGGGAATGACTCCTATTTTGGGGCAAGAGGTATGTCTTGCCAACAGGCCTATTTGTACTTTTTGAACCAAAATATGATATTTTTAACTTTAAAAACATTATTTTAGAATTAACACATCATATTTTACCCCCTATTAATCATACATACATTATAGTTCTTGGAGATAGTTATAACTTGAAGTGACCTTTCATTTGAGGTTGGGTTTGCATGCTTTCATACTAGGTCTGTCTGTAGACCTTCTTTTCTAGACCATCTCCTTGGTATTCCTACACTATATTCTGGTTTATCACGTCCCTATATGTGTTCCCCAACTTTCCAAACCTCCTTGACTGATCAAATTGAGTATAAACCCTCCATTCTTCACTTTTCCCAAAAAAATGCCACTCTCATGCATGCAAGGAATGACCTACCTCTAAGACAAAATAAAAGGTATTATGAATATTATATAACCAAATATTATTATTGGATAATATTATATGGGTCATAGTGGTATTTTTTACCAAATTTTATATCTTAACTCCTATATTTGGTGCTCTAACTCAATAAATGTACAAGGCAGACTTTTGGGAAAAACATAATTTGAGGCTACGTAGGGTTTGGAATGTGTTTGGAAGCCTAATTGAATTTTTTGGGTTTCATTAGAGTATGTAAGGAAAATTTATTCCAAACAAAACCTATTTAAACCACTTATATTTCATTTTCCGTTCAAACACCTTGTCCCATGCTTCTCTAGCCCCATCTCATGTATTGTTTCACTATACTACCTATAAGGACTAAACACAATTTACATTGTTTGTGAGTCCTCATGGATTTATTTAGCCTCAAAATGTGTGTAAGAAACCTTTTTGTGATCCTCTTATCATTATAACATATTCATCTCACCCATTTTAATGTACTGCTTAACCTCAAAATCCCTCCTAATTCTTGATTGAAATCAAACTCAGGGTTCTAAAAAGGTATGTATAAGGTCTTTGGTGACATCCATAGCATCACATTATCTTCATATCACTCACCTACATGCCCCATTTTATATCAAAAGACCCTTTTCACCTTGACTACCACCAATTCCTCATCCTTGTCTATAGGTACATGTTCCCAGGCATGTAGTTCAACTAAGGGTCACTTGGAGCATGTTAGGAGTATCTAAGGTTTTTTTAGATTTAATTTATCCTTGTATGACTCACACTTATACTTAGCTTCTTATGTATGATTCCTTACAACATATTTTGTGTCATTTATCAGAGCATTATCCTCACTACCTCTCTATCTTGTGTATAGATAGGGGATGGCCTAAAAGGGTCATTTCATGCAATATCCTCCTTCTCAATCACCTAAGTTCTCAGGACTATTTTTTATGACCCTTGAAAATCTTTCCTCAACTTTCAAAAGGTCTAGGACTCTCATATATAGTGCAAGTTTAAAATCTTCTTCAAACTCCTGTAGACTCACTACCATAATTCAGTGAGTTTTAGCAACTTTTGGAGGCTTCAAAATCCATCTTCTCTTTACTATTTAGCTCTAAAATTTGGCATATTTAGACTAGGTGAATAGGGATACAAGTCCAAATCAATAAAATTTATGAGATCCTCCTCCACCATGTCAAATATTAATCCACAAAAGCTACAGGATATTTCTTTTCTACACTTGGGGACTTAGAGCCCAGAATGGAGGTAACCTTTCTTGAAGTGAAGACTTGCCCATATACCATCCTAGATATTTATGTCATGAAAATAATGACTCTTTGGGGATGATAAAGCTCAAAATGGACCCTGCCATATTTTTCACCATTCACGCTCTATATAAACCTCCTAGAGCTCAAGTATAAGGTGACTGCAACAAGCTAGGCAGTGAATAAGAAAGAAGTGAACAATTGTATAGTTTAGGCCTTAGGGTTTTTTATTTGATAATATAATTACATTCCAATGTTTCTAAGGATTTTAAATCCTCACCAAGATTTTCTTCAAAGTAATATGACTTCAGCATGCTCCTGTAAGTGAAACTTTGACTGTGGTATTTAACAAAAACATGAGAGAGCAAGAAAAAAAGCAAGACAAGGCCTTCCAAATACCATAAAAACACTTTTCAACCCTTGAATATATAACCAACATTAGGGTAATCATCAAAATAATCACAAAATCCCTTTTTCCAATGTGGAAAAATCATTTTCAAAGCAACAAAGCTGACTATAAAAGCAAACTAAGCATTTGCAAGCATGTACAAGCCTAAAAGAGGTTTTTCCAAGTATTTAAAACTTACAAAACCCAAAGAAGCATAATAACATATTTAAAAATATGTGTAATCACTTGAAATAAACCATTCCATCAATCTAAAGCAATAAAAGTTGAAATAGATTCAAAAAGAGACCCCCTCATGGTTAAATAGGCATAAAAGGTTGCATGGAGTGTTAATGATCATCCACAAAGGAGGAGGCACAAAATTTCAACTTATTTTTATGGATGTGAAGTATACTTATATCACTATCCACCCCCAATAGTATTTCCTCCAACTCAAACTATATGGCCCATAGTGAGCACTTGAAGTTGACCTTCCTTTGCATGCTAAGAAGAAAAAGAATAAAAATGAGTTGTAGATGCATATTTTTGTATTCTCATTGAATTTAAAATGTGTAAATGGGTTTGGAGAGTTTAATATACACCCCACAACATTTTTAGCTAAAAATTAGATCATGGAGGCCGTACAAGTGCCCAAAAGGGCCTAAAAATAAAGGGAATCTTCCATTTTTTTTACTAGAACTAACCTTTGGCTACCATGTGACTACTCTTGTAAATATTCTAACCTCTTTCACTTTCTCATCCACCTTGGTCACAAATTTTCCCTCTTGGAATTTTGTACAAGTCAATAAATGGGCTAGAAAGTGGCCAAAAGACCCTTTTTGCACATGAGATATAACTAATGACCAATTTATGACTTATAAACCATTTAAATCATTATAAATGCCATATTAGGACAAATTGGACACAAAAATACCTTTTACCAAATTTGACTAAGGTTTGACTAGGTACTTTGGTTGGCTAGACCATTTCAAGGAGGGTGAGCTTAGACAAGGACTAGGACAAGGCCAAGTATGATAATAGACCAATAATGACACCCCTATAATATATATAGAACCTTATCCAAAAGTTTAAAATAGTAGGGGTTGACCTCATTTGACTAAAAGTCAGATTTGGTCAACAATAATATCTTCCAAATACATAATGACAAAGGAATCAATAAATGTCATCATTACCATATTCATCAACCACATGAAGGTAGCCATTGCATTACGTAGTGTAAAAGGTAGAACCAACCAATAATACAACCCTTTCCTTGACTTGAATTTTGTCTTCCAAATGTCACCTTCTTTTATTCTCACTTGGTGATACACAGATTTCAAATCAAGATTAGTAAAATACTTGGCATGTTGAAATTGATCTGGAAGACCATCAATCCATGGAATAGGTTAGCTATTCTTGATGGGTATTTTTTTATGTGTTATATAATTAACACACATTCTCTATGAACCATATTTATTAGGTACTAAATAATTGGAGAACCACATGGAAAAGTACTAGGATGAATTACATCTTGATTAATTAAATATTATAACTATTATTTTCCCTCATTGATATCCTTCAAGGACTACCTATACAACCCAAGATTTGGAAGTAGACCATCTAATATCAATTAAATTCCATGATTAATATGCCTCACTCATGAAAATCCCATGGGCTCATGAAATAAATCCCTGATTGTTGTAAAAAATCTCCCATACACTTGTTTTCTATGTTATTAAACATGAGATATGAATTTTTATGTGAAACCACTTATGTATCTTGAATATATCTCAAAATAAGTAAATCAAACCTCCCACTTGAACTAATAAACCTTTTATCCTGATATGAACTTACCAAATCAATTTTAGAATCACATTAGTAGGTTGAAATCATGCAGTTCTTATGATTCGTGCATAGCCTCTATGTAACTAAAAAAACTCCTCATTTATTTTTCTGCTTATAGATCACACCTCTCACATAGCCCTATACACTCCTTTCCTTGAAGCTGGTCAAAACCTTACACACAAGTCTTGCACCTGATCATAGACTTTCATGTAATGATCACCTTATATCACAGCTTATGCATCACACTACACACTTTTCACCTCACATCCCTGAACACTTGATTGGCATATATTCATGGATTCATCAACTCCTTTAGGCCACACTTCAGCACAACCACATGTTGACCTTTCCTAATCATGTGACACAACAAGTGGCCTAACTAGCCATTAGCCACCAATGGAGGATCTCAGTATTTAAATTCATTGAAGATAGCTTTGACATTATCTATTCAAAATGTTGCCAACTATGACATTTGATAGGAAGATAGACATGCCTATCAACACCCTCTTTTTTAGTTGTATAATAATTAATACTTATATTATATTATACATATAAAATATTTAATATATGCATCTATCCAATGATAACTAAGATAGTTGGTCAAGTAAAAACCATTACACAATCATAAAATAAATAGCATGTTATGCACATCTATTTGTATACACACATTCTAGACATTGTACTTTGTTTCCCTATTCTTTCATTTATGAATAAAAGTTGCATTTCTTATAAGTAAGGCTTTTGCTACATTGAATGTGTATTTGATTATTCTATCTAAATACATCTATTCACATTCACTCTACACAACCAAATTTGGTTGTCCCCTATACACCTAGGCCCAAGGTCCTGAGCCTCATGGTGCAAATCATTAGTATCAGAGTAGAGATTTTATCCTTTCTATGATTGTAACCACACGATCACAAGGAGAGATAGAAGGTTTAATAATTATTTATGTTTTAGATATTCTAAAAGAATTCCATATTAAAATCAAGTTGGTAGATTCCTAGAAGCAACCTAAGGTAGCCCAAACATTTGAAGGCTCATCATCGATGCACTAGAGTCACAACAAACTAAAATTGTTGGTTAGTTATATGATTTAATGATGCATCTAAACCTAATTCCTTCCCATCCATCTTAAAAATATGCTCCATAATGGTTTTAACAAAAAAAACCCTTCAAAGTATAAGTCAATCTTGACATCCCTCTATTTAAAGGTAACATCAACTTTAACACATTGGATGCCTAAATTTGACAACTCAAGGAATACTTTTTAGTCAATTACTTTATCAATGATGATAATATCACCTTCATAGTACTAAAGATGTCCATCTAGGTTTTTCACTAGTTGGAGACCTTTAGCATATAGCATGTGCAAGGGTGTATTCTATTTGAATCATGGAATACTTTTTTCATTGTGTTAAATGAGGAATATTACCCTCTCTAACACTTTGAAGATGAATAAATCAATTTTAAACAACTACACCATTACAAGGATCAGTTAGTAGAAGACTACAGTAACACATTCCATGACTACTTTGTGCATCTACAAGAGAACTTGAGTAAACAACATAGGGTACTAAAGTGCATCAGTAGACTCTCACCTTATATCTATGTAAATTTAGAGTTATTAAATTTTGACACTTTGGGAAAAGTATATCTCTATGCCACCAAGATCAAAGACAAGATAAGGATGAAGTAACATTCCACCTCTTCATCCAATGTAGTATCAAAGGCCCAACCCTCACACAACTCCACATCTTAACCCCTTGCACAAAAGCATTACACTTTTCCCAAAGGTGAGAAGCCTCAAAGGACTACACAACACTCAAAGGCTCCTATGTCTTCTACTTTAGAAAAAGGTAAGAAGAAGTTAGGTGATAAGTGGTAACATCACCATTGTTCATCCACTCATGATGACTCTAAATGTTATGCATAGTATTCCTTGATCACTAGTATGCATTAGGACCCACACTAATGGATAGCACTGATCTATATGTCTCTTGTCTAAGTACCATCACCACTATGATTGACATCTCTAAAGAGTGAAAATATCTCTTTCGCACTAAGTTCTAGGTGAATGGTCAGCGTTTCCACATCATCATCAAAAGTGGCAGTTAGAAGAACATTGTTACACAATCCATAGCTCAATGCCTTGGTTTTACCACTACTACACATCCCAAGCCATAGGTGGATGTAGTAGGGGAAAGATATATAGGTCTAGAAATAATGTACTTTACATTATAAAGTCAAACCTATGGAGGATAATGTCACTTGTGACATTACATCTCTAGAGGTCAGATATCATATTTGTATGATCATGAAGCTACATACCAATCTAAGCCATAACATTGGACTATTCATGTGCAAGATCACTTATACAACCTCTTTGAGTCAGCACCCACAACCAAATTTGCCTTGGTATTTTCCAAGCAATGTCTTAATATTGTCCCACATGTGCAGAAGTTCATGTTACTCATGGTTCAACCTAACATAACTATGTAGTAGACAACAAAACACAATCTAGCAATGCACAACACTTGCACAACATCACATCAGTAGTTTGACAAGTTAGTAGACCAGTATGGTGAAGTATTCATAGAGCCTAAAGGCATTTTTATGCAATACATAGTAAAACATCACATCAATTTATTACTAGGATCACCTCTTCTAAATATCCCCCTATATTGTAGATCAATTTAGGAAAATGACAAAATCTAGTATGAGATATAAAATCTCCTTGATCAAGGCAAGATCAGGGATAGCTCTTATCCGTATGGGAGTATAATACTCATTACACCCAATAATTATGGGTCTTAGGGACTCTATATATACTATCACACACTCTATAAGATAATGGTGAATAATCTATACCCATTACCATGTATTGATAACCTTCTAAACTAGCTTTGATGTACACAATACTTCACTAAGATTGACTTGAAGTTAGATTACCATCATATTCTAGTATATCTTGAAGATGTCTTGAAGATAACATTCAAGACATGGGAAGGATTATACGAATGGTTAGTCATGCATTTTGGCCTAACCAATGTGTCAGCCAATTTCATACACTTGATGGATGATCTACTCAGGCCCTTCTTAAACTCCTTCATTGTCATCTATTTGGATGACATTCTCATCTTCAAAAATACTTGGGAGGAGAATATAGATAACATCTCACATGTCCTCAACACCTAGCATCAACACAAGTTAAATCCAACTTATAAAAGTGTACATTAAACACTACATAGATTTATTACTTAGGTTACATCATTGATCACACAAGAATCTATGTAGATCTAAATAAGATCAAAGTGATCCAAGATTGGCCTAATCTATGAAATCTCACATAATTGAGGATTTTTATTGGACTTGAAAACTTCTACCATAGGTTCATCCTTGGTTTCTTAAATATCTCTTGGGCTCTCAACCAAATAACACATGTAAAATCCATGTTTGATTATACTCTTATACAATAATTCACTTTTAATGAAATCAATCAAATCCTCTACATAATACTTATTCTCTCAATTATTGACATTGTGCATTCCTTCAAAATTCACTGTGATGCATCTAACTACACACTTAGTGTAGTGCTCATATAACATGGACATCTAGTCACATTCTACTCAGGTGTATTTAGTGACATGGTGCAAAGGCACTCCACCTATGATAAATAATTATATGTTATTATTCAAGTAATTAAGAAATGACACTTTGGGGAAGGTAATAGTTATGATTTAAATCATAATCCACTTCAGTTCTTATGGATGTAGAGCAAGTTAGGAAATGCACGACACATAAAATGAATGACTTACCTCTAGTATTTCCATCTCATGATCAATCAAAATGAAGGGATAGACAACAAGATATAAAATTTCCTTAGCCAACCATTGGTACATGAATTCATCATAATGTTGGACACACGTGGCCACAATTTTTTAGACTAGGTATCCCTCTACTCAATTGACTATGACTTTTTAGTAACTTACACTAGCCTAGTATAAGGTAAACAAGTCCATGAGTTCTACTTGTCCAACTAGCTTCTCTACAATATTAGACATATCCATGTTCCTATAGGCATACCTTAATAATGACTCATTTGGGAGATGCACTACACCAAGACCTCAGAACACTCTGATATAACAAACACTCTAGTTACACTACAGTCACACTTCTATTGGCTATGAATGCACAAAAACATGGAATGTCAATCAAGTCTTGAATTCCTTATTTCATCTCCAAGCCCATAGATAAGAAGCTATGACTTTACACACCTCTACTAGTTTCATCTAGACCATGGGAATCTATCAGCATGGATTTCATGACTAGTTTTCGTAAAATAAGACACCATCATGACATTGTGTTCATTATAGTGGAAAGCTTTTCAAATATGGATATCATAGTAGCATGAAATACATATAATAACATAGTTGGCACTACACAAGCCTTCTTTAACCATGTTTGGGTTTATTTTGGGCTTCCAACATCCATCATCTCTAATCAATATCCATGTCTTATAAGTCACTTTTGGAAAACATTAAGGGACTTGATGGGTATACAATTGGATCAATTGATAACTTTTTATCCATAGATAAATGAGAAAAAAAATTGCTCAATTGCACACTTATTCATATTTTTTGACTGTACAACACGTAAATTCTTACACTTGGTATGACAATCTCTTATACATTAAACACACCTATAATAGAGTACTGGACAACTCTACAAGTCACAATCTATTTGAGGCATGTCTTGGGTTTCAACCTTCAGCACCTCTAGACATCTCCTAACATGCATTACCTAGAATTGAGTCTTGCACATAAGAATGGGAAGCAAAAAAATCCAAGAGTTTTTTTTGACACATCTAGTATGTTCATCAATAGGTTTAGTAGATCCTCTTTGTTTTCACCAAATCTTTCACCTTAGAAGAGGGTGTTCAATCCTCTTTCATATTTGGGAAACATGAGAACACTTCTAGGTATGTGGGTGTACCTATAGTGGAAGTGAGCCTCTATATTTTAAGGGTTAGTTCCCTAAATGTATCTTGAAGTGATTTCACCTATGTTAATGCTTGCTTATAGGAAAAGAGTTAGAAGTTACCTAAAATAAACCTAATCTAAGGGGCTGATACATTAAGAATATATTCCACATGATCATCATATTTCTACCACACTAAAATAGAAAATACAGACTAGTCTCTAGGTTTTAATAGATTCTAACATGATTATTTTGATATAGAGGCAAAATTTGAGCAGGGACACAAGGTAAATGAACTAAAGGGTAGATTGCACACTCAAAGGACAATTGTACACTTAAAAAGTTTTACACACTAGAGTACACTCTATATGACTTGTTAGATTAGGAACTCTTGTTCAAACATGAAAGGATGAGGGAAGGAATGATAGACAGTTATCACTTTACATCACCATACATCACTTGTAGATTTAGACAATTATTTAAAACTCATAAAATAAACTTGTATTAATGTTCAAAAGCATAATATAACATCAATCCAGTAGGGCTTTGAGATACATGGTGTGGTTGTTTTTACAATAGCTCAAGGGATATATTTATAAGATAATGGCCACAAGAGAGAAGGGCCTTGGCATTCAAAAGGGGAATCAATAAATTCAAATGCTTTAATTGTAGTTATAACTGCTCCCATGAATTACACTCATCCAAGCCATTTGATTAATCCCTATCACTTTCAGCTGCTACACAACTACAATATTCCCTCTTTGCTCCTCCCTAGTGGTTGTAATGGTGGAATCAATTATTCCCACTAGGTTTAGGCATTAATTTGGTTAAAACAATTAGATCAATCTATTAGGGCTTTGTCTTGATTTTAAACTGCTCCAAACTAGTGTGTCATTATGTGTGCCCAAGTGGTAAGAAAGGTTGCTTTCCTATAGCTAACTTTGGTGATGGTAATTTAATTATATGTGTCTTACTCTATAAATCCCCAATGGTGTCATTTGATCCCAAAATATCCACTTCTGGCCCCAACTAAAACATGCTTGAACTTGGCTCCATCATGCTTGTTTTCCTTCGTCAAAAATTGACTCTTTGACCTTTGCCTAGGTCACTTGGCTCCACTTTATTTTGATTAGTCATCAAAAACTAGCTCAAATCATTGATCCCATGACTCATCTTTATCCATTATATTTTTTTGTGTATGGATTCCCATGAGTTATTGATCTTCTACTAGTTAAATGCATTTGTGCCACTTATCATGCACCCATTCACCCTTGAGGTTCACTGACCATTTTGACTCAACTCACTCCATTGGATTTTCTAGGTCCAAATGAACATGATCCCTCAGATCTACCTTTGAACTGTCAACCTTGTCCCTACCTACACCATACGTCAAATGTGTGTGAGCATAATATTTCAATAGGAAGAGATTAGTATGGTGTTAGTGAATGAAATCAAATCCAATCAAAGAACACACTAAGAAAACACCCTAAGCCTATCGCAAGGGCAGAGCATATTAACAAAACCAAATGAGAAACACAATTAGAATGCAAAGACAAATAAATACTTCACCTTCCTTGGATGTTCCAAATATCTTGTTAAAGTGGTTTGCTCAACTTGTGTTCAATGAGTCTTCATCAAAGGAGGCTTGGTTATCTCCTCTTCTCCTTGACACCTTTGTGATGGATTTAGCTTTAGCTTGTCTCAATAATTTTTCATTATAACACTAATTTCAATAAATTTTGGAATTATTTGTGCATTATAAATTTTCATTATCTAAGCTTAAAATTCAATAGGCAAGGCCTCCTATTTATAGATTTTGCAAAATGGTTAGAATGAACCTGAACCATCCATCTCAAGATGAAGATGTGTGGCTAAGAATCCATTCAATTTTTGAGGCAAAAATCAATAAATTATTTCATCAATATTTGGAATAGAGAGGTAATAAATAGGCATGGAGGGTCTTAATGAGGCATGGGGTGGCTTGATGAGATATTTTATGCATCTATGGCCTAGGGATGTTTTTCCAAGAAATGATGTCAATTGATGATGTAGTTATTCAATATCAATTTCTAAAAATTAATATTCAAAAATATCCATGGAAAATTAGCTTAATATTTTAATTCGGTTTAATTATCCTTAAACATGATTAGTAAACTTTGATGCAAAACCTTGGCAATTTATACACAAATTAATCAAATTGGTCAAAATGTCATATTCATGGCTCATAAAATTGACTGGATTAGAATTAGAAATTGATGTTAGATTTGTTGGAATCATTATCCAATTTAGGATGTTTTCAATGAAAAATATAAAAGGCACATGTCTTGTATAAGAAATTTGATAGAAAATAGCAATCCAGAGCACCCAAGTATAAAAATGTCATTTTGACTCAAAATGATCTAATCAAAGTTAGCTACTTCATAAATTACATTGCCCTATTCAATGATACCCTAGAAAAAATTGGCACTTGAATATAAAAATTTCAAATTCTTTAATGCATTTTAGTGTTTTTAAGCCAAATTGTGCACTTTTTTAGAAATTGGTCAAAACCCTAGTTGAAGGTTATCAGTGTCCAGTTTTAGTGTCTACAATTTTCCCCTACTTGGGAAGGCATTACAAGATATAGGCATAGTAATGCCTTCTCAAATAATTAAAAGTTCATGTATACCTACAACTATAAAGATGATGAACTAACTGTATGATACCCCCTCAAGGGAGTGGTTGGCATGATTAGGTTAGGAAATGGTCCCTCAAAAAGAAAGAAGAAAAATGAGAGGACCAAAGAAAGAAAGATGATGGGGTGAAATCATAATGAGTTTGAAAAAGTAGTCAAAATCATTAAGAATGCAAGTGGGATGGTGTATAATGGTTTACTCAAAGGCAGTTATAAGCATTGTACCCTAATAGTGGTAACTTGGTATGATAACACAATGATTTCCTAAATGTGGTTATAATCATTGAGAAGATGGAGCTGCCCTAGTTAGCACCAAAAAACAAGATAATAACATGCTCTTGTTTGGGCAAAAAGAAAGTAAATATGATGAGAACACAATGATTTGCCCAAAGGTGGTTATAATCATTGATAAATATAGGTGGGATGGTGTACAATGATTTACCCATAGGTGGTTATAATCATTGGAACTCGATTATGGAAAACATGATTGATTGGTTGATGATAATGGTAACTTAGCATAGAGGGTAATGATAAGTTAGAACAACCTATTAGTAGGGAGATGTTTGACTGAACTAATAAAGGTTGAAATTCTTACATGTTTATGTACTCTATTTGGGATATGATTGGGATGTTGGTGTTGAGGATATATAGATTTTTCCCTTGCTGAGTAGACTTCTTGAAGCTAATTTTTATTTTAGTACTTGATGGTAAGCATCATGATAGAACACCATGAGGACTATGCTGAAATATACTTAGGGACTGACTCCCAAGATCTAAGACTCAATAGAAAACAATGCACCAATGATAAAAACCATGATGACAATATAAACATATGAATATGGATGGAATCAGGTATAAATATGCAAGGAATCACCCAATGAATGCACATAGACTGAAGCAAGGCAATAGCGTTGAAAGCAAACAAATAGGCACATAAACAAGCAAAGAAATAAATAATAGTTAGACTTAATGTTAGTATAAATAACACAACAAAAATTACCCCTAAAAATAGTTGATAACTTAGGAAACAAACATGATGGGGGAATAGAAGAAAAGGAAGGGGGTGGTTGAGCTATCTCCATATGCACTAGGCAAGTGGACACTGCCTACATAGTTCCATAGATGTAATATCCAACAAAAACTTCAAGTCAAATGTATTTCTCTCAGGGAATGGGAAGAAAATGATAACTAATGAAAACAAACAGAATGGATGAGATATAAGAATAGGAATGGTCTCACAAAATGGCAAGAGCATGGGAGAAAAGGCCAAAAAGGATGGGAAACTAAGTGACAAGTAATTTACTTGTAACTTAGTAAGGGTTCCCAGAATCCTTAAGGTAAAGAAGTGGTCAATATTTTTGGTTTTGTCTAATAGGTTTTACAAATGTTTTTATAATTTTTGGAGTATTTCAACTTGATTGAAAATGATGAGACACTAAATGGTTCAAGCTCACAAAACAATGAGAGCATGGCTTAGGTTGCTCATAAAATGGTGAGAGCATGGCTGGAAAGGGTGACTGAGCTAACCTCAATAAGTATCCAACACTAACTACATAGTCCCAAATTAGGACCTCAAGTCACTATATTTTTGCCTTACAATAGACAAATTTGACTGGTGTAGTGGCCAATTCAAACAAAACAAGCACAATTTATATGATGGCATAGTACGGCATAGAGAATAGCTAGTTGGTACAGTCAAGGCACAATAAATAAGTGTTGCTCCTAGGTTTCCCATAGGTGGTTATAACTAAGATACAATGACATAGGTCAATGATACTAATTTATCCATAGGTGGTTATAATTAAGATCAAGACAATGAGAGAGAATGAAACAAGAAATGAAAGATGCAACTATCAAATGTCCATCTAATTACTCCAAAATACTACCTCTATTTGGAATATGTGAAACAACTATTAAAACTGAATATGAATCCTCTTGCTAAAAGTGGTGATGGAACCAAATGGGATAGAACCAAGGTCATAGGGTTGGGTAGGGAGTGAGAGATGAACTCAGTTGATAGGGAAGGTATGGTAAAATAGACATGTGATATGAATATTCATAGGTTAGTCGGATGATAGGATAATAAAATGGTATTTATTACAAAAAAGATTGATAAAATGATACAACTTGAAATGGTCCTTGTAAACAATACACCAAGTCACTCAGGTGGATAATTTTCATCAATTCATCAAGTTCATGGCCATTTAGTGTGGTAAGCCTATATTTTCATGTTCTAAAGTTTTTTGTAATGATGAAAGGACCAACCCAATTGGGTTTGAACTTATCTTTATGCTTTTTTATGGCCATGGTATTCTTTTGGTTTTCTTTAAGGACAAGATCACCAAGTTCAAATTTTATATGTTTTATGCACTGATTATAGTGGCCTCAAATTTGATTCTGATAGGCTTGGAGATTATTCATCGTATCCATGTGTTTCTCATCAAGTAACCCTAGTTATTATAGGTGAGCTACTCGATAGTCATTGTCAGCCAAGACATGCTTTAAAAAGATGTGTAAACATGGTAATTCAACCTTAATGGGAAGGATGGCTTCTATACCATAAATAAGGGAATATGGAGTGGCTACTATAGGTGTATGGTGATTCGTACCATATGCCCAAATAGCATGGAATATCTAAAGGTGTCAATCATGATCAACATCATTGGAAATATTTTTGAGAATATTGACAATGGTTTTGTTTGATGCTTCATCTTGGCCATTACCTTGAGGGTAATATGCCATAGAAAAGTGTTGTGTGATATTGTATTTGTGAACTAGGAATTTGACTAAGAAGAGGAGATTAATAATGTGTTAGTGATAAAATGAACAAAGCAAATTGACAAATAACACACTAAAATAACACCTTCATACCTAGTTACTAGGGTAAGATTAATAAAAAAATAAATGACAAACACAACTAAAAAGAAAAAAAAATAAGAATCCTTCACCTTCCTAGGATGCTCTAAATGCTTATTGTACTGGCTTATTCAGCTTGTGCTCATGAAGAATTCATCAAAGGAAGGTTGGCCACCTCCTCTTCTCCTTGGCACCTTGTGGATTTAGCTTGGCTTGGCTCAATATTTTGGCATCATAAATTTGGATTGTGAGAGATATTAGAATCAATTTTAAATGGTAACTTTGCACAAATTTAGCTCTAAAATTCAATAGGTAAGGCCTCCTATTTATATATTTTTGAGATTGCTCAAAATCAACTTGAACCATCCATCTTAAGATGAAGATATGTGGTTGAGGATTAATTAATTTTTTTGTAATTAAATATGTAATTATTATCATCATTACATTAGAAAGAGGGGCATTGAAGAGGCAGGAGGGTCATTATGAGGCATGGGAGACCCATGATCCTGATATTTGTGGCATTTAGGGCCTAGGGAAGTCTTCCCAAAAAATGAGGTCACCTGATGATGCAGATATTTAATATTCATTTCCAAAAATAAGTATTAAAAAATTCTCCATGGAATTATTAATTAGATTATAATTTGGTTTAATTAACTCTTAAGCATGATTAATCACTTTGGGCATAAATTACTAAAATTGATCAAAATGCCTTGTTATTGGTCCAAAATTTGATTGGATTGGAATTGGAAGTTAATGTTAGATGCATTGGAACCATATTCCAATTTAGGATGTTTCTAACACAAAATAACAAAGACACACATCTTGTATAATAAATTTGATAGAAAAGAGCAATCCAAATCACCTAGGTGCAAAATTGTCATTTTGACTCAAATGATCTGATCAAAGTTAGTGGACCCATAAATTGCATTACCCCATTGAATGATACTCTAGCCAAAATTGGCACTTGAATATGTTAGATTCAAATCTTTTAATATGTTTTAGTATTTTTAAAGCCAAATTGTGCACTTTGGTGGAAATTAGTCAAAATCCTAGTTGGAAGTTATCGGTGGCTAGTTTTAGGTGTCTACAATATTCAACACATAGCTTGTTGACATTCTCATTCTTGAATGATCTTCCTTTATCAGATATAATTTTAGAGGGAATACCATAGAGATAAATGAGATAGTTGAAGATGAACTTGTAAATTTTCTTTTTAGACATATTTTGAGGGGTATAGCTTCAACCCACTTAGTGAAATATTCAATGGTGGTAAGGATATGTTTATGGCCATCAGATGAGGTGGGATTGATCTTCCAAATGAGGTCTAGGCCCCATGTATAAAATGTCCATGGTGTCAACATTGGTTTCATATTCTTGCCTAGGGCATGAATCAAATTAGCATGCTATTGATATTTGTCACACTTCTTTACATATACAGTTCAATCTACATCCATTATGGGCAATAATAACTAGTATGCAAGAGATTTTTGGACAAGATAGCCCCGCTAGTGTGGGATCCACATACACCTTCATGAACTTCCCATAATGCTAGTGTCAATTATTTTGAAGTTAAATAATGAATCAGAGTACCATCGAAACTATGGTAATAGAGGGTTGATCCAAGTAAGGTATAATAAGTGGTTTGGTGGATGAAGGATTTGGATTATTTTTGGGATAGGTCAAGTGGTAAAACTTGGTCATAGAGGTAGTTATAAAGGTCTGAGTACCAGATAGAACTAGGACTAATAATATCAAAAATCATCATGGTAGTTGAAGGTTCATGAATTGGTGCTAGCAAGTTCTCAATGAGAAACTGATACTTTTTAGTTGTGTCTATTTGTCAAATCAGAGATCCAATAGTGGTCATAGCATCTATGGTTCTATTACTTACCCTTAGTATATGCTCAAACTAAATTTTAGCAATCTATCATTTGAGAGTGTCGACCATGGCCTTAAATGGAACTAGCTTGTCATCTTTGGTCTAAAAATAGTATGTAACTTGATTGATGATTAACTAAGAATCACCATAAACCTTGAGATGAGATACATTCCATTAGACTGCTTAGAAAATCCCTACAACAAGTGTTTCATATTCAACCATGTTATTGGTACAAGGAAAACTGATCTTGAATGATTTAGGGATTAGATCCCCTTGTGGTGTAATAAATAAAAGGCTTGCCCCAAATCTATGTGTTGTGAATGATCCATCAAAATACAGATTCTAGTGCTACTCCTCAAGAGGTGTGTCAATGATGGTCATTATGGATTCATCGAGAAATTAGAATGTGAGTGGATCTATATCAACAAGGGGTGCTTTAACAAGTTTATCTATAAGAACTTGCCTTTTAATGGCTTTTTTATTCATGTACTCAATGTCAAACTCACTAAGAAGCATGATCCACTTGGCCATGTGGCCTTGTAAAGTTATTTTAGATAGTAGATACTTGAGAGCATCTACTTTTGAAATAACTATGGTATTATTGTTTAACATGTAATGGCATAGTTTTTGAGCTACAAAGACCATGGCTAAATAGGCTTTTTCTATGGGCATATAAATATGTTCATACATGACCAATGTATGACTTAAATAGTACATGGCATGCTCCTTTCCATTATCATCATGTTGAGCCAAAATTTCCCCCAAGGCATTGTCAATAGCTATTAGATACAACAAGAATGGCTTTCCTGGCATAGGAGGTAATAAAATAGGTGGATTCGCTAGATAGTCTTTGATTTGTTAAAAAGTTGCTTGATAGTGATCATCTCAGTGAAATGTGACTCCCTTCTTTAGAAGATGTGTAGAAGGATGACATTTGTCAGCTAATTGTGATATGAAGCATTAAATAGACTGGATATTTCCCTATAAACTATGGATCTACTTCAAAGTAGTTGATGGTTTCATCTTTGTTATAGCTTGGAATTTGGCTGGATCAACTTTAATGCCTCGATGAGACACAATGAAGCCTAGAAATTTGTCTGATGTGATTCCAAAGACACACTTCTTAATATTAAGTCTAACTTTATACTCTCATAATCTTTCAAATATTTTGTGTAGCACTATTGGGTGATCAACCCTGGTCTTTGATTTGCCAAGAATGTCATCGATATAGTCTTCAATAATATCATGTATCATATCATGAAATATGATGGTCATGGCTCTTTGGTAGGTGGCCCTTACATTCTTAAGACCAAATAACATAATTTGATAATAGAATGTTCCCCGTGGAGTGGTGAACATTATTTTATGTTGGTCTTCTAGTACTATTTTGATTTGGTTGTATCCCGAAAAGCCATCTATTAATGAAAGCATTTCATAACCCAATATGGAGTCGATGATCATGTCAATGTTTGAAAATGGAAAGTCATCCTTATGGTAAGTTTTATTTGTATCATAGAAATCAGTATAGATTCTAATTCTTTCTAGCTTTTTACTAACTGGTACAATATTGGATAACCACTCTAAGTAGTTAATGAATCGAATACATCTTGCTTCTAAGAGTTTTTCCAACTCTTTCTTTAGTAATAGAATAATGCAAGGATGCATCTTATGCATATTTTCTTTTACTAGTTTGGGACCAATATTAACCACAAGGTGGCGCAAAACCCAGTCAAGGTCCAAACCTGGCATGTCATAATATGCCCATGTAAAAATATCTAAAAAGTCCTTCAAAAAGGATGTAAGGACTTCACATTCCTTCTTAGTAATGGAAACATCTAGCTTGATCCACTTTGGGTCATATGGGGACCTGATGTTAACCTCTATCATATCTTCCACTAGAAGGTCAAATCATCTTCAAGGATAGTGGGCAAATATTTGAACTAGTTGGCAACATTAGAGTCCTCTATTAGGATTGGCTCTTCAAGTTCCCCTAAGCATGACAAATCAAAGTCCCCCAATGAAAGGTTTGGCCATGGAACAAAAACTATTAGAAAATCTTAAATGATTTGATCAAAATCTTGTTGTTCTTCAAAATTGAACTCAAATTCATAGATAAGTTCATCATTGGTGGTCTCTTTAGCTATGGTTAAAGAAGGTTGAACACCCTCGTCTAATGGTGCTTGAAATAGGTTTTCACCACTAGACTAGCCTTTTTATTTACTTTACCTTGGTTATAAAGTGTATCAAAGAGGTTTTCACTTTGGGACCTCAATGTTTTAATTATTTGATGTTGGCTAAGGGTGTTTACCTGCCCTCAAAAATATGCTTCAAGATCCAATTTGATTGGGAAATCCTGATTTATGGTCACCCATTAGAATATTGTCTCTAAGGTTGAGAAAATCATAGAAATCCTCATTGTTTTTAAATGCATCAATTGGTATGTTGGACTTTATTAGTCCCAGTATATCAGTTGGGGATAATATAATGGAAGTGGATTGTGATGAATGACTAGGCTAAGGGTACAAATAGAATGGGTGTCAAACAAATGGGTCCTAACTAGGTCATCAAAAAGGTTGTGATCAGACTCTATTTTTTTATCAGCATCTTCATCGCAAGTTGATGGTTATGTAACATGAGTAAGGTATATGGAGTCATCCCCAGGAAATTTAAATCCAAGTCCATAAGTTCCTTTATATTTGGTCATGGAAATTGGCTCAAGTTTTCCATGTTGATGAGGTCTAAGGCCTCCCCCTTCATATTCTTGGTTCTTCAAGATCCTATTGGGAATAGTATACTTTCCATTCTCATAAAAATCAACTTGGTTTTCATTCTATAACCATGATTCATCCCCTTCTAGAGGGTTTGGTTTTAGGCTAGATGTTAGTGCAAACATGATAGGTGATTTACCTTTTCTCTTTTGTTGCCATTTTAGATGAAGTAGATTAGCTTTAGGTCTTCCAAAGGACTTTGGTTTCTATATAAGGTTTTCAATATGAAAGGTGTATGGGTCAGATACTCCCTTGGGCCATTAGGTGAGATAGTAAAATGATTATATACTTCAGGAGGTGGCATGTAGGAAAGGGAATCAAGGGTATTAGGATAAATGCAATTATCCTCCAATGGATCAAGGAGTATTAATTTTCCCTTATCTTTCTTGGTCATTATATTCAGGATGAAGCGATAATTATAACTCTTAAACTTGGCCTCTAGGTGTTTGTAGTGCTCATATGGATCTAAATCTCCTAGTATATAAACTTCCATCCCTAAATGGGAGAACTTTATACATTGGTATAACGTTGATGGGATGGCATGAATTTCATATAACCAAGGTCTTCCCAAAATTATGTTATATGACAAAACAAGATCTAGCATATGGAAAAGTGTATCATGGGTCAAGGGCTCTAGCATAATCAAAAAACAAATGGTGCTTTATGATTTTCATTCCTCATTGTCATAGGCTTTGATGGTTATTATCTTTGCTTGAAGATCTACCATAGTGTACTTAAGAAGCTTGATGAGCTTAAGAGACACTATGTTTAGACCTAATCCATTATCTATAAGGACACATTTCACTTTATACTACTTTATGAAAACTTCAATATATACTAGGTTATTATGTACTGGACCAAGGGATGACATATCGCTTTGGTTGAAAGTGACTTGCTAGGTTGGAGCTAGGTATCCAACCAAAGCTTGGAATTTATCATGGGATATGTCACTTAAAATAGTGGATTAGCTCAAGAAATCATTCAAAAACAATTTGTGGATTGTTGACATATGCAACAAATCTAAAATGGAGATTTGTGTGGGCATCTTTTATAATTGTTCCCTAATGTTAAATTTATTCTCTTGGTTAGTGTTAAATGGCTTGTTCTAAGGTTGAATGGTTAGTTTGATAATGGGTGAAGTGGTAGATGGTTATGGGCCTAGGATGGTAATCTTTGACGTTTGAGTTATGATTACACAATTAGGATTAAATAATGGGCCATGATTGCTAACAAATGATGGTGATGGTGTCAAACCAGATAGGACAAGCCTAAGTTGTTGGTGCACTTGTGCATAGTCATAGGGTAAGGATGAGTTATCGATATAAGATCTAAAAGTAGTAATCCATATTTGTTAGTTCACCTATGTGTAGTCCTAGGTCAAGGAAGGTTTTCCCAAGTGAGTGGATTGGTTTGGTATGGTTAGCAATGGTCTCATCTGATTAGAATTTGGTCTAGGATTAATGGGGATGGTATTAATGCGACCTCCTACAATATGACTTACAACCCTGTTGTAGTCATATGTTATTGTATGGTAGGTATGTTGTTTATCATCATTCTGACCTTGGTTATGTCCATTATTTTGGTGTTATAGGTTTTGTTATTCATTTTATTGGTTCTACTGGTTTGGACTTACATTTTGATACTACTGATTTTGTTGTTACAATAGTTGGTGTTGTTTTTGTTATTGTTGTTGTTGTTGTTGTTGCTAGTTATTATGTTGGGAAAAGGGATTTTGATAGATTCTAAGGGTTTGATTAGAATTTAAATCACCATTATCTAATGTTATCTCCCCATTATCCAACATATTCTAAATAAAATGTTTAATTTTCACACATCTTCACAAATTATGATTGTTAACCTAGTAATATTCATAGAATTTATTTTCATGGTACCAATCAGGATAAGGAATGCCCTAAGGATAATGTTTTGATATAGGCCAAATAATCAAATTAGAAATAGTGAGCTTGTAAAACATAAATTCAATAGGCTCTCTAAGGTCACTAAAAACATGATGAGTAAGCACTATTCTTCTTGGAGTAGTTTGTAACGGCAAAGGTGGCAGCATTTATTGTGCGGGCCTAGGCTATTGTGTTTGTTACATTAGTTGAAATGGTTGTGGGTTAGGAGTAATTTTTATATGAAGCATGGGTTTAGAAAATAATGTTTTCACCATTTTGACATGAAGTGACTTAGTTACTCCATTTCCAACAACATTTTTATTTTGATTGAATTACTTTGGTCTATTTTGGAGATCGATTGCAACACTTATGCTTGGATTGGATGTTGGTTTTGGCCATTTCCTAGGTTTGTACCTTGATTTTGATTAGATGAGCTAATTTTTTCTATGCTATTTCACTTTCACATTCAAAGAGAGAAAAATGAGAAACTAAGAAGAAGGACGAGGGTTTGTACGTACCCGGATTGTAGACGTTGCGCACCAAAATTCAGACGTTGTGAGAACCCCTCTTTGGTTGTGGAGGAATGACACCTGAAAGAGAAAGACACTAAACATGAAGAATGTTAGATGACAAAAGGGTGGATTGCCAAGCAAGAGCTTGGTCCTAGAAGCACAAAGGATTTTTGGAGGATGGCAGTCCACTGTTAAAAATAGAATGTTGATCAGAAATAGAAAGTGATAAATGATGGAAAATAGAAAGAAAGAACTTAAGACAAATGCGTACCTATTTAGAAGCTATCTGCCTTTGCACAGTCACTGGTGTCGGTGGTGTTTCTGGCATCGGTCAGGGAGGTAGCCGGCATTGGTTATACTGTCGACGTTAGAAGGGGTACTGGCCGAGGTCAGTCAGGGCAGTAGTCAGGGACGGGTCGGGCTAGGTTTCAGGACTATGGACAGGGTCTGTGGATGCGCAAAATAGACTGTGGTCTTGTCTGAGGGTCAGGGAGGTCTGTTCAGAGGTCTGAGGGATTACTTGGAGGTCTGAGGAACTTGTCTTGGGTTAGAGGGATTGAGAATATTGTCTGGGACTGGATTGAAAGGGTGACATAGCAAAAGGAAGATGGACAGGAGACAGGGTCTGAGAAGGCTTTTCAGCCTCTCAGGGGAAGGATAGGGCAAGTGGTAGATAGTGGATAGAATAGGTAACTAAAATCAAATGAAATATTGAAATTGCTTACCTCTTGCTTGTTGATTGAAGAATGGAGGAGCTTGTTGTTGGCGCTGTGGAAGACCTGTTGCAAGAAGAAATGACTGATGTAGAGTGCCTGTACCTACTGTTGTTACTGTACAAGGTGGAGAGAAAGGAGAATGTGAATGCCAGGAGCATCCAAAGTGTTCTATTCATGGGTGGGGCAGAATGGTTGCAAAAAACTATTTTGAAGGTTGCCGATGCCAGTAGAATCGCTGACGTCGGTCGAGTAATGATCGACGTCGGCGAGGTCAAAATGGGCACAGAGGCTAAAATTAGCCTCTATTCATTCTTGCACGCTGCTGGGTCAAGGGGCCATGGGAAAATGGTTGAGGAGGACATAAATGGACGCAGGAGGAAGGATAAAGGGGAGATTTGGGTAATAAAAGCTAGGAGAGAGGTGGGGGGATCCAAGGAGGGGATCCAAGGTTGCAAGGGTGAGGTGGAAAGGGGCCAAATATTTAATTATTTTAATTTGATAAATGGAGCGAGCTAGGAAAAGGGTTAGGATATGGGTCGAGGTAGACAAGGGGGAGAACGAAGGATGACCAAGGTGTAGACACATTTTTGGTGTCTACATTTGCCCCTTTTTGTCTTGTTGGTTATTCTCGATGAACTGCAAGACAAAAACAGGAGTTGGTTACCCTAGGAATGGGATGAGGTGTTCCCCCCTCAAAGCGAGAGTCGAGGGAAGGGAACTGAAGATCGAGTGTCAATTTGACAGAGAGGTGGATAAAGAGAGGGTGAGTGTGAACGCTGCAATAGTCGTGATTGCACGTATACCACTTCACGAGATGGTTGGGTCAAATTATCGCATGTCGAGGGTCAAGGAGTGCCAAAATTGAAATAACTAGGCCCTAGCATTTAGTCGTCTACTGATCAGGTTATTCAATCTAAGCTGAAGCTCCAAATGGTCATCATGTTCTAGGTATCTTGGGCTTAGGAAGTGCTCCCAGAAACACAAAAATGCCACAAGTAGTAGGGATCAACCAGCTCATGATCCTATACTTGTGAAGGTCAAAAATATGGTCTGTAAACAATTTGCTAACTAGTCATGGGGTAACATACATGCAAAAACAACCAAGGCAACATTGTCTTGGAAGTGGTCATGGTCGGAGGAGATAGGCATGATCTCCAATGGTCTTTAGTCAAGGTGGATGGATGGACGAGAGGATGTGGCCGAGCTAACCTCAAAAGACGTCATGTGATCTGAGTGCTGCCTACATAGCCCTTGTGTGAAGGGCCTCAGGCCAATGTAGTTCTCCCTAAAAGGGAGGAAGGGTTGAAGAGATTGATTGGTCTTGGTCAAAGTGGTTGATAGACTGGTCTTGGTCAAGGTCAAGGTCGAGGATTGGTTTTGGACGAGGTCAAGGTCATGGTCAAAGAAGAGAAATAGTTTGCCCATCAGAGAGATGAACAAACGAGGGTGGTCGAGCTAACCTCAGAGAACGTCATGTATCTAAGTGCTGCTTACATAGCCCTGGTCTTAAGGCCTCAGACCAATGTAGTTCGAGCTAGTTGAGAAGATTGGTCGATGATTGGTTTGGTCACGTGTCAAAATGATGAGGATAAAAGGATGTTACAGCCTTTTCCAAATGGTATATTTTGTAACATTGGTCGAGGGTCTTTCATCCCTAGCAATTGTCCATAGTCGTGATGGATGTATGCTAAAAATGAATGGAGGTCTATTTATACTTCAGCAAGTATTGGTTTATACTTAACATAAATTGTGTCTGGTCAATAGTTTCCATGTGTATTGGTGTCCATAGAAACTATGTGAATATGGACTATGAGAGTGGTCTAAAAAGAGATTGGAGTTGAGTTGATTAGGTTTGACAAGTGATGAAGTTGAATGTGATCAAAGTGTAGAAGAAGTGAAAGGCATATTCATCCTTTCATTGACAAGGACCAGAATGATAGCATAGATAGGGGTTGTTAGAACCAAGAGCCCCATTCATGCGTTGTGTCGGTGACCATGAATTGTGTTAGAGTGGTAATCGAATCACTTTGACATTAAAGTGAGCTCAAAGTCCCTTGAGCAAGTGATAGGAGGAGGATAGGGTAACCCATTTTAAGAGCAGAGATAACCTTGCCCCCTTTTATGGGAGACCCTGAGACAACTACAAGCCAAGTCCATGACCCGTGTTTTTTTTTTTTTTTTGGTGCAGACTGATCAATGCGGGAAGTCTGCATAAAGATGTCATTTTGCTTTGTGGTCATTTGTGAAGCTGATCAATGTGGGAAGCTTCTAAGAAAGGTTGCTATTTGTAGCAAGATTTAGTCATAGCCATCCTTTGAGGGAGTGGTCTATATTTTTGCTTCATATAAGGGCTTTGAAGAGCTATCCTTCGAGGCAGCAGTCTATTAGCTACAACAATGATAGTACAGCTATCTTTTGAGGGAGCAGTCTGCTTTTTGATTTGATTTTGTGACCTTGGATATTTTGACATCTTGATTTTTTTATTTTTTTATTTTGGACAGAATTTGGAGTCATGGACAAGACTATAGAAGTTCAAGGGCTCCCTTTTATTAAGACAAAGCACCCATGCATCATAAAAGGGTTATAGAGGACTTGTTAAAGGGAATAGGGTTGAAAGGAATGAGGATTAGAAGGATGGGGATTGCTCAAGGGACGAGCTCAAGTTAAATGTCAAGTGGACGAGTACTTGACTAACAGAAGAATGGTCATAGATGTAATGCATTGAGAGGCTCAAGTTCTAGCCATCCATCAAGAGAGGATAGACGATAAGTCCCTGACCCATACTTGTGCGTGATGATGAAAGGTCCAAGCTAATTAGGGGTGAATTTGCCTTGTTTACTTCACTCCATATTGATGACATGCTGGTTTATGTTGGACATAAAGTTGGTTGATACGATAGCTGATTGGTCGAGACTTGTTGAATGTTATGATAAAAAGGTTGGTTGAATGCTTGGGTTGACTGTTTGGTCGAAGTCATGACTGATGATTGGTTAGTGTCTGGTCGATGGTCTGGTCAATGGTCTGGTTAATGTCACTGTCAATGTCTGGTCATGGTCAATGTCTAGATGAATGTCTGGATTGATGATTGGTTGATGCCTGGTTGATATTTGTCGATATTTGGCTAGTTGATGCTTGGTCATTGGTTTGGTTAAGGTTATGATAGTCGGTATAAAGTCGAACTCCCCCCAGTCATTTTATGGTAGGAAGAATGTCTACCACCCAGTGTAGATGATCAATGCGATGGAGAGAAGATGAGAAGGAGACCCTGGGTACCCCACTTGGTTGATAGATTTAGGGGACCCAAGCGAATGACATTTAGGCAGTGAAAAAGTTAGGAGGGATGGAAACCAACGACTTCATAGGTGAAGAGGGAGGGATAGGTGAGCCTGGAGGAGATTGGTCAATGGTTGGCTCGAGGCAAGGGTCTGAAGGGGCCTAAGTGGGGTCGTGATATCCCAAGCCATACCATTTCTTGGCATCATCATAGTTGAGAGGCTCAATAGGCTGATGGGAGCCTTGCTCATAGCATCTGAAACCAAAACCCTTCCATGCACACCTGTAAAGGTAAGTGTGTGCAAAGGTGGGGTTGCCAAGAAATGAGAAGTCTGATGTGAAAGGTTGAGGTGAAGAGAGAGGATTGCCATCAGTGGGAGCTTGATTGAGCCCCCCATAGACAAGATTGGTTTGGAGGTGAGGAGGACCATAAGGTATGACCATCCCAATCTGATGGTCGTAACTAGGGTTGAGATGAAGGCGTCCATACTCTTGTGGAGTTTGGAACATGTCTAAGGCCAACAAGTGATATTCCCGAAGAGAAAGTCATTGGAAGATGTCTTCCATGGGGTCTTTGGTCGTTGCTTGAAGAGGGGGGTGAGGGCGATCGTGGGTTGCAAACTGGTCGAAGCTTCTGTGGATGGAGGCGGCACTGGGGTTGATGACCTGATAGGAATGAGGATGTCATTTGGATGGTAGGTTGTGTTACAAGTCTTGAAGGGTGAAGGGTCAGTGGGAATGGTGTGGACTTGTTCGTCATGCTCAAATTTCACACAACGGTGCAGGGTGGAGGGGACACAGGCCATGGCACGAATCCAGGGTCAGCCTAGCAACATGTTATATTGGAACTCTCCTTCGATGATATAGAAGAGCTTCAGGACTGTGCGTGGACCAATGCAAATGTGAAGGATGACTGTGCTAATGGTCATGGCGGTGGTGTCATTAAAGGGGCGCAAGATTGCATCAGTTTTGGAGACGTAATTCTTAGGAAGAGCCAATTGATCAAAGGCATGGGTGGAGATAATGTTGATGTTGGTGCCTCCGTCGATCATAACTCATTTGATGTGTGTCTAATCAACATAGGCAGTGATGAAGAGGGCGGCATCCTGATCTTCTATGTTGGATGTGGGAATCTCAAAATCACTGAATGTGACAGAGGCAACAGGAGATAAAGAATGGATGAGGGCAGCAAGTGGTTGGGGGTCCTTAGGTTGGACCTCTGCTGCCTGCAAGGCTTGGATGAGGGCTTGATGATGCTGATGTGAGGTTTGGATGAGGTCATAAAGGGACATCTTCACGGGCGTCTGGTGAAGTTGTTTCAACATGGAGTCATGAATCGGCCCAGAAGAGGGAGAAGAAGAAGATTGAGATGCGCCAAGGATAGAAATTTTAGGCTTGGGCGCTAGAGGTGGCTTGACAAAAGGGTAGGTCTAAGGAATGGTAGCTTTTTCTTTTGCCTTGTCCTTTTGCGACCTAGTGGTTATATGGATAGCATTGATTTCAAATATAGGAGGTGAAGAAGGGGTTATGGCCTGCTGGTAAGATGTTGATGTGGTTGAAGAGGTTGGATGGGAAGGTGTCGAGGTTTGGTCAAGAGCGTCCTCAAGGAGAAGAGTGTCCTCCTCCATATAGCGGCAAATGATGGCCTTGAGGGCACAACAAGTCTCGATATCGTGTCCTGGCATATGATGGTATAAGCAAATCTTCGTGTCATCGAACCAGGAGGGCTTGGACCTGAGAGGTTGGAAAGGCCTGATGGGTGGAAGGGTTATGCTAGAATTCTGCAAAAGTCGGTGCAATATCAATAAGTATGAGCCCACTAAAGGGTCCATGCTGGTTGATGTATGCGAGGCAAGTGACTTTTGCTTAGGCGGAGTTGGAAGAGGTTTTCATACCACCTTGTTGGTTGATGGTGCAGTGACAGGCAGAGACGGCACTTTCTTCGTGAGAGGTACCACCTTTTTGGGAGAGGGTAGGCTAGAAATAGGTAAAAGAAGCAAAGGAGGCAACTGGTTTTGATTAGAGGTCGAAGTGGAAAGGACTCTGGTCAGGGTCGAAGGATGGGGGCCCAAAATGGAAGGTAATGGTGATGGGGGAGGAGATGTTTGCTTCTATGGTCTAGCAGTCTTTTTTGACTTAGTTGGAAGACTACTACTGGTCAAGGTCTGGTCTAAGTCTGCCTTCACTTGCGGGTGAGTGAGGGTAGAGATAGGGCAAACGCCAAGTGATATGATAGGTTTAGATGGGATAGATGTGGGTTTTGGTCTTGATGGGGTTGGTTGAGGTTTGGGAGTCTGGTCTTTGTTGAGAGTCTTGGGAGATTTTGCCTTAGGAGGATTGGCAGCATGAGACAAGAGGGCACGGGCATGTTGAAGAGCTTTAAGATGCTCCCATAATCCCTGATGCTCCACTTTCCTTGAAGGGAGAAGTCTAATTTTCTCCACTAGTCAGGAAAATGGTTGAGAAGATGTTGGATGAGGTTTGGGTTCTTGAAAAGATGTTGACAGTTGTGGGGCTGAAGATGAGATGGGCGTAGCAGTCTCAGACCCATGGCATGATGAAGTCATTGGAGATGAAGGAGAGGCAGGTTCTTCCTTGGGTGGAGAAGAAACTGGAGAATGAGGCTCCTTAAGCGGGTAAAGGGCAGGGATGATGGTGCCCTCCACTTGCGATCGAGGAGTAGGAAGGGTCGAGGCCTCCATAGGCAGCAGAAAAGAGGATGGTGAGACCGGTGGTGCTGGTAAGGTTGAGGCATCCTCTAAGATGAGAGAGGTTGACAGAGAACTAACCAGAGAAAGAGGTTCGTCCACATGTAATGGACTGATAGATGGACTAACCTCTTGAGGTTGGTCAGGGATGAAGGGCGAGACCATATTGACTATTCGAATGTTGTGTTCATGAGTGTTGTCAATTAAGATCCAGACATTGTTTTGAGTTGGGGGATGATTGGGGAATGGTTGCTTGAAGATATCAATGCCCTAATTAGGGGGTGCATTGGGATTGTCTAGGATGAGGTCACCCTTTTCAAGCATGTCTTGGATTATGTTTTTAAAAGTTTTGTAGTTTTCTGTGTCATGTCCTTTAACACGATGGAAGTTGCAGAAGTCATGTTCCTTATACCACGCAGGGATGGCGTGTGAGGGATCAAATTGTGGAGGTGGTCGGATCTGGGGGAGATTGAGAACCCCCTATTTAACAAGTTTTTCTAGCATAGATGCGTATGATTCTCTGAGAGGAGTATACCGTCATTATACGTATCTCTGTTAGAATTGGCAGGTGGCGCTCTGAGATGTGGATGGCTTAGGCTAATTGTCTGAAGGTGAAGAGGATGAAGGTCTAACGACCATAGCGTTAGCTGAAGCTTTAGACTTAGGATTGGATGATGATGGTTTAGAAGAAGAGGAGTCATTGGTCTTAGAGTTGGGATTCTTGCTCCACAACTTGACTTTATTCTCCTTGATGGCACGCAATTCAAGCTTGCAGGCCATCGTGAAGGCTTTGTCAAAGGTGCGAAAGGTCTGAACCCTCAAGGTGGAAGAAATATGTCTAGCGCAGGCTTGGGAGAAAAGTTCAATAAGTTTAAGCTGGGGTAAGGAAAAAGAGAGTTGATTGATGAGGCCTCTCCAACGAGCAACAAAGTCAGCGATGGATTCGTCCTCGAATTGATGGATAGAATAGAGGTCTGTGATCAAGACCTTCTTGGTGATGTTGATGGAGAAGTGATCAAGAAAGAGCTGGGCCAACTGTGTGAATGTGAAGAGGGAATGGCTGGAAAGCAAGCTGTACCAGTCAAGTGCAACACCAGAGAGGGACATAGGAAACGTGCGTAAAAGCAATGCATCATCATGGGCAATAAGGTAACAGGCATGTCTGAATGCCCGTAAGTGTTGTTGTGGGTCTTCCTTGCTTTGAAAATGAGAAAACTTAGGAAGTTCCCACTGGCTGGGATATGGCATGATCAGGACAGAAGGATGAATGGGCTCATTGCAAATTTGCTTGTATGAGAGAGCATTGCGTGAGCTAGAAACGGAGGTCTCTAGGCTAGACATCTTATCCATCAGCATTTTGATGATATCTGCTAATGGATTGGTGGGTGGAGTGCCCCTAGATTGTAGGGCACTTGGAAGAGGCTAGAGGAGGCATATGACATAGTTGGTTGTCCCTGTAAGGGCACAATGTAGGGATAACTAGTCATAGGGACAGAAGAGGAGACTAAGGGTGGTTGGGTAGAAGGCATAGCTAGGCTTGATGTTGCCATGAGAGGTTGGATTGTGGTAATAGGGGCCAATGGATAGGAAGCCACCCTGGTGTTGATAAGAGCAAGGGTAGGCAGAATAGAGACGACTAGATTCTGAAAGGGAGTAGAGAGCGGTTGAGTGGGCTGAGGTTGATAGGGGGCCGAAACCCTGGTGGAAGTGGGCCCAAAGATGGAGGGAGAGGCCACACTTGGAAGTTTGGTCAAGGTCTGGTCATTGGTCGAGGTGATAGCTTGGGTGTCTAAAGGTTGAACTACGGATGCTATCGATATGGTTGTAGTCATGACAAGAGAGGTCAGCATTCTGTAAATCGAATTGCCCAAGGAGTCTCGTGTTCGGCTATGCATGAGATAGCGTTGCAAGGCTTTGACATTGAGGTCCAAGAATCATGCAAAATCTTGGTCCCCTTCTAGGACAATAGGAGTCTGGGGTGGGTTTGGGCGAGTAGGAGTTCTTTCAGTCTCTGAGCAGAACTCCATTATAGGACTGGTTATGGATGGGGTAGATAGAAGCAGTTGATGCCTCGCGTGGTTGACTAGAGCCTTGGCTTGACTACGAGTTAGAACCATTCAAGGCAAGAAAGGACATCCTCACAAGCTCAAACAAGTAGATAAGAACAGAAAAGATGAAGAGCATAAGCAAATCCTAAGTGTTAAATCCCTAGAAATTTATTAGGATCATGGTGGCTTATGCCTTAGAAAGTGTGTAGGAAGATTTGGCTTTTGAGTCGGGTCCTAGAAGAGGTAGTCTATGGATGGTTTCAGGTTTTGTTTAGGCGTTCAAGAAGTCTGGGTTAGGTTCCGTACATGGCCTAGTGCTAGGGAGCAAGCTCCCCTCACTTCACGAGTCCAGTGATAAACTGGTCCCGCTTAGCCAAAATATACTTTCCCTATAGTTTAGACTCTGCCAGAGAACAGAGTGGGCTTTCCCCTTGGTGATGAAATCCAAGTAGGATCATTGGGATGGGTAAGGTATCCGCTGGGGGATGAAATCCCAGTCGGGCCTTGTCTCAAGTAAGTTTGATGTTTAGATTTAGTGCATGTGGTTTAGGTTGTGTAACATCAAGTGATCTATGATTAATTCAATATGCGTTTTGTTAATTACTAAGTGTGGACTAATGCAAGCACAAGCAAAAATGGAATGCAAAGTGTTTTAAGCCCCAAGTCGAAATGTTAAGTTCGGATGAAAAACAAGTTGAGAAAGGGTTTGAGGAATATGATTTTTGACTAGTCTAGAAATGCAAGAAAAGAAAAGAAAAGTTCTTTTTATTCCTACTTATAATGTCATTTAGAAAAGAAAGAAGAGGTGAAAAGGGAGGATCCTAATGCACCCTATATGAAAAGAAGGAAAGAAACCCAAGGGAGACCCTAGGGTCCCACCAGGCATGCCAGAATGTTTATATGCTAAATCACTTTCTACATTTAAAAGATAGAGAAAAATGAGAAACTAAGAAGAAGGACGAGGGTTTGTATGTACCCAGATTATAGATGTTGCATACTAGAATTCAGACGTTGTGAGAGCCCCTCTTTGGCTATGGAGGAATGACACCTGAAAGAGAAAGACACTAAACACGAAGAATGTTAGATGACAAAAGGGTGGACTACCAAGCAAGAGCTTGGTCCTAGAAGCGCAAAGCCTTCTTGGAGGATGTCAGTCCACTATTAAAAATAGAATGCTGATCAAAAATAGAAAGTGATAAATGATGGAAAATAGAAAGAAAAAACTTAAGACAAATGCGTACCTATTTAGAAGCTATCTGCCTTTACACAGTCACCGACATTGGTGGTGTTTCTGGCATCGATTAGGGAGGTAGCCAGCGTCGGTTATACTGCCGATGTCAGTAGGGGTACTGGCCGAGGTCGATCGAGGCAGTAGTCAGGGACGGGTCGGGCCAGGTTTTAGGGCTGTGGACAGGGTCTGTGGATGCGCAAAATGGACTATGGTTTTGTCTAAGGGTCAGGGAGGTTTGTTTAGAGGTCTGAGGGATTGCTTGGAGGTCTGAGTAACTTATCTTGGGTCAGAGGGACTAAGAATATTGTCTGGGACTGGATTGAAAGGGTGACAGGGCAAAAGGAAGATGGATAGGAGACAGGGTTTGAGAAGGCTTTTCAGCCTCTCTGGGGAAGGACAGGGCAAGTGGTAGACAGTGGATAGAATAGGTAACTGAAATCAAATGAAATAATGAAATGAAATAATAAAATTGCTTACCTCCTACTTGTTGATTGAAGAATGGAGGAGCTTGTTGTTGGTACTATGGAAGACCTGTTGCAAGAAGAAATGACTGATGTAGAGTGCCAGTACCTACTGTTGTTGTTGTACGAGGTGGAGAGAAAGGAGAATGCGAATGCCAAGAGCGTCCAAAGTGTTCTATTCGCAGGTGGGGCAGAATGGTTGTAGAAAACCATTTTGAAGGTTGCTGACGCTGGCAGAACCACCGACGTCGGCAGAGTAATGACCGACGTCGGTGAGGTCAGAATGGGCACAGAGGCTAAAATTAGCCTCTGTCTGTTCTTGCACGCTGCCGGGTCAAGGGGCCATGGGAAAATGGTCGAGGAGGACATAAATGGATGTGAGAGGAAGGATAAAGGGGAGATTTGGGAAATAAAAGCTAGGAGAGAGGTGGGGGGATCCAAGGAGGGGATCCAAGGTGGCAAGGGTGAGGTGGAAAGGGGCCAAATATTTAATTATTTTAATTTGATAAATGGAGGGGGCTAGGACAAGGGTTAGGATATGGGTCGAGGCGGACAAGGGGGGAGAACGAAGGATGACCAAGGTGCAGACACATTTTCGGTGTCTACACTAATCTTGATGACCCCTTTGTTGATAAGGTCTTGCTTGATCAATAAACCTTTGTCAATGATCTTCTTAAAGGTATGTGTACACTGTAATTCTAGATGATAGGATATCTCATTGTACAAATTTTTGGTAAACATAGTGGCTAATTGTTTATGTGGTAAACTATGGGTAAATTGGCTTGGAAGGGCTCTCTATTACTGTAGATAACTTTTAAAACTCTCACCATCCTTTTTCTTGGCTTACGTTAAGTCAACCAAAGAAATCTCATGTTTGATATTATATGAAAAGTGCTACACAAACTTATCTGAAAGATCATCAAACTTGGATACTGAATTCTTGGGTAACTTTAAAAATCACTCCAAGGCTTGTCCTAATAGACTTCTTGGGAATAATAATAAAAGGTATATGTCACTATATGCCATTTTCTAGCATGCAATAAAGAACTCGGTCAAATGAGCTTTGGGGTCACTTTTTCTTTTATATATGTAAAATTTTAATGGTTTGTGTCATAAGGGAAATTATATCTATAAGTACTCCATGTTGAAAACATAAGAACATATGTCATCTAGCTTAAAATTTTTTGTCTATTTCCCTACTCAGATGGTAGCAATCACATCTATCATCTGTTGCAATTATTGGGATAGGAAACTAGAGGAAATATTGTCTTCAGGGGGAATATTAGCCTAGGTAGATGGCTGAGTGACCACAAGTGGAACACTTTGACCAGGGTATGATGGAGGTATTTATTAGGGTATACTAGTTTGGTTGGGAAATGGACCAAGAATACACATGCCTAGATTAGGGTTCTATTGTTGGAATTATATTTGTGGTTGTGCAATATTTTAGTTAGGATTAGATATGTAGGCTTGCTTTTGGGGATTTTGAATTTGGGATGGAGGGATGTAACTATATTAGTGCCTATTGAGTTTAAAGAGGTATACGTTGTCAACTAATTAAACCCTTCTATTGAGGGGGTACTTGTGAACCAATACCCTATCTTTGAACTAGTGGTATGTTCTGCACAAAAGGCAAAGGTTACCTGATTGGTACTTGAGGAACATTAGAACCTCTTTTTTGCATAAATCCTAGTTGTGAAGTGGGTGCATGTTAGATATTTAGAATTTTCTAACCAATAGTCATACATTTTTGACTAGACATCATTTGGCTTTGAAGTAGCACATTGGTTTGTGAGGAAAAAGGTATGCTCCCTAATATTTGGTGAGGTAGAACATTGGTTACCCCCTATTGACATGGTAATATATTTGACCTTTATTTCATCAATAAATTGGATTATGATTTCTATTTTGTAATAAAACTCATTACTTATTGAGGAGGTGTAAGATTTATCACATTTTTTTGTTGATTCATGGCATTAGTCCTTGGCTAGTTACCTAATCTTGTTGGTTGAGCACTTGAAGAAGCAATTGGTTGAGGGTTAGTAGTAGTAGTTAGATGAGTTTGGGATGTATAAATTCTTACTCCCTAATTTTTAGAATCATTCATGGTGTTAACTAGAGGTACACTTGCTTATGTGTTAGTTGTCTATGTACTTATATCACTTTTATTTGGATTGCATGTTGCTTGTGCATTATCCACTACATTTTGGCCACTGTTATTCATAGAAGTAGAAGATACTTCTTTGATGGTTGGCATATGAAATAAGTTGTCAATCAAAGTTTTTTGCATGAATGGGTCTACACCCTAATTGTCTTAACCAATTAACTCTATTAACACTCTAGTTGAGGGAATTAAATCTATGAGAGGCCTATTTGACATGGTCATCTAGTTAAAATTGCATGATAGGCTCAAGTAGGTTTGGCATTATGTCTGCATCTATACAAAGTGATCCTCCATGGGTCCTTGCCTTTGACAAGCATACTAAGGTCCTGATACATTGTTTGGACTAGAGCTAAAGGATTGATAAAATAAGCCTATTGACTTTACAATATGTTATGAGGCATTCTTACTAGACTTGGTAAATTCTCATAATGGAAGTATGTCAGAAACTTGGGCCCTAAATTTATGGATCTAACCAAAATATCATATTTGTTCTCTATAAGTGATGCTCAAATAGATAAGGATCATACAAAGATGGTGTAGTAACATAGTATGATTATTGAGGAAAAGGTTCTTCAATAGCATGTACCATAGCTAGGTATTGCTCTATTTGTGTTTGATCCTACTCTAAGTAAGAAGGCATGTTTACCAAGTAATGGGTTAATGGGTCTTGGGTTTGTGCCCTTGTTTGAGTATTATAAGAGGGATAGGCTTCTGTCTCATAAGCAACATTATTTTCATAAGGGTCTTGAACTATTTCTTCTTATCCAACCACATTACTAAATCCTAGATTGTACATGAGGCCACTACGAGTGTAGAAAGACATGTTCGGATCCATAGTGAAGGTTTTACAACAAAATAAAATAGAGTTATACAAACTCTAAAAATAGATGTCTAAAAAAGATGTTCAAACTAGGTCTAACTCTGTCAAAAGGATGGATAGGTATATCTAGAAAGGTTGATGCAAATATTTGTGACAAAACAAGCTAATATCAAGTGTCTAACACTATAAGTCTCACAAAAAAAGGTCAAGTAAAAGGAACATAAATCAAAATGCTAAATACTAGGTCAAATTGTGTCAAATTAGTTTAATCTAAGAAAAATAAAAGTTTCTAGGTCTTTTGGCCAAAGGGCTCAAACAAAGTGCGTATGCTAGGAATTTTGGCCAAATGATGTCAAAAGTTAGACTTTTAAAAGATGAAATATTTAATCTAACAGATCTAAAATACTTCTAATAAAAATTAGGCATTTGACTCTTGGTCATAAAAACTTGATCGATAAGTATGAGGTATGAAATAACTTGGAGATAGTTTATTTTCTCCCAAATAATGGCACAAAGCTAGGTTTTTTTGATGAATAAGTGAAACAAAGGTGAACAATGTAACTATTCTAAACAAAGATTATCAAAGGAAACTCAAAATGGTTAAAACTTGGATAGACTAAGATTTTATGCAAAGATGTTTATGAAATAAATCTCAAAATAATTTGTGCAGTGTAATAATGCTAAACTACTCAAAAGATGTGGCAAATGCTTATTTCAAAAAAACTATAAGGTAAAATGGTTCTAACCCAACTTTGGTAGCGTAACACTACCCTCCTCACCTCAAATGATTCCCTCACATAAATTTGTGACAAAGTCACTAAGGCATGAGTATGATATCAAATGGATAAATGGCAAAAGAGGGTAGGTATTCAAAGTCTATGACTCAAAGCATTAGTAAAAATGCAAGATGACTTGAGTCTTAGCAAATGTTGATAATGATGTTGAGTCTAAAAATGTCCCTTAATTTAAATTGTAAATTAAACTCAAGTTAAAACAAGTCAAGTGCAAAGTGGCGGACCCAATTTAACACATCAACCTTTAAAACTTGGAAGAGTCCAATTTTGAATTTAAACTATCAATGAGGGACTTAAGCAAAATGTAGAAAAAGGTCTAGACTCAAATGGGTAGCATAACTACACCAAATTAGAAGATATGAAATAAAGTGTATGATGATGAATTTGAGCAAGGAAAAAGATGTTTTCACTTGGGTAGCATAACACCTCCATCTTCAAATAAATTTGGGGACCATGTGTTTGGTTAAGTCATTTTTGTTAACACCAAGTTTTGACTATCAAGCAAGACCAAGTAATCTACAAAAAATACAAACTAACTAACTAATCATCTTAAATCCTAAACTGACAAAGTATGGAAAAGTGGGGTTAACTAAACTAATTTTTTTGTGAACATTCTAGATGGATCAATTACATAATGAATTTCATGTCAAAAATTTCAAAATAAGAACACTTTAATTAGGTGTTCATGGTACTTGGCTTGTTACAAAAATGTATTTCCCTTTTTGCAACCACTACATCCATCACTTGTTTAGTGTAGTGTGATGTCCAATGTGCAAATATATCTCGGTGCTTAACCCTAACACTAAAAGGTGGTTTTACTATTAAAACCTCTAATCCTAGTGGGGGTGATGAAGTCAATTCCAAGAGATGAAACCCTGTGTCAAATCTTCTCTATATTACTTGTGGGAGGTAATGAAGTCCTCTTCATGAGCCAAGATGCAAGAAAATAAATGACTAAGTGAAAGAGCTTTAGAGGTTGTGTCTAGGTCACTCAAGTCATACAGGTGATTGAGGAGATCCTTAACAACTTCTCTTTCATTCCTTTGACTAAGGCACTTTACAATAAATATGTCACTTTTTATCCCAAAATTTCCATAAAGGGGATGGATGGGAGAGCATATGTGCAAGGTCTTTCTTTTTTCCAGTCAAATTCTATTTAAGCAACTATTGAATACAAACTTAAATAAATGAGTTCAATTTTAAACACCAAATGAAAAGTATGGTGATTTTATTTTGACCCCTTGGTGTTAATTTGTGAACTTTGAAAGACAATCGCAAAACTTAACCAATAAAGCACCCAAAAGATTTTCTTTAGACACCAAAATGAAGGATTCTACTTCATTTTAGACATCCAAATGAAGTATGAAAAGAATAATTTAGCTTGATTTGGTGATTTTTTAGGTATATCCTTAAAAAAACTATTAAAAGTTTTTTTATCTTTAAAGCACATTTATAATTAAGATAAGCAGCTTTTGATAATGAACTCTCAAGTTTAACACAGTCGAGTTGGGCTACACAAGCAAGTTAGGCTACACAAGTGAGTTGGGTTGCACAAGTGAGTTGGGAGACATAGGTGAGTTGGGTAAAATAGGTGAGTTTTGGTCGAATTTGGGTCGAATTGGGGTGAGTAAGGGTGAGTAGGGGTTAAGTTAGGGTGAGTTGGGTCACATAGTTGAGTTGGGTTACATAGTCTCAAGAACAAAATTATGGTTTATAAAATATGGATTTTTGCTTAAATATTTTCCTTGTTCACCTCCACACTCCAAGATCTTGTATGACTATGGTTATTATGTTTATTTTAGGTGAAATTTTACCAAATCTATGAGGCTAGGTACCATCGATCATGCCATTTGTGAACATAAGATTGCAATAGGGGATATTAGTATGGTGTTAGAGAATGAAAGCAAATCTAAACAAAGAACACACTAAAATAACACCCTAAGCCTATCTCAAGGGAGGAACATATTAAAAAAACCAAATGAGAAACATAACTAGAATTCAAATACAAATAAATCCTTCACCTTCCTTGGATGCTCCAAATAACTTGTTGAAGTGATTTGCTTGGATTGTGCTCAATGAGTCTTCATTAAAGGAGGCTTGGCTATCTCTTCTTCTCCTTGGCACCTTTGTGATGGCTTTGGCTTCATCTTAGCTTAAAAATTTGGCATTATAACACTAATTTTAATGGATTTTAGAATTATTTGTGCATTATAACTTTGAATTATCTAATCTTAAAATTCAATAGGCAAGGCCTCTTATTTGTAGAATTTTTAAAATGGTCAGAATGAACCTAAGCCATCCATCTCAAGATGAAGATGTGTGGCTAAGAAATCCATTAAATTTATAAGGAAAAAATCAATAAATTCCTTCGTAAATATTTTAGATAGAGAGGTAATAAAGAGGCATGGAGGGTTTTAATGAGTCATGGGGTGGCTTGATGAGATATTTTATGCATTTATGGCCTAGGGATGTTTTTCCAAGAAATGATGTCACTTGATGATGTAGTTATTCAATATCAATTTCTAAAAATAAATATTCGAAAATCTCCATGGAAAATTAGCTTAAGCTTTTGATTTGGTTTAATTAGCCTTAAACATGATTAGTCAACTTTGATGAAAAACCTTGGTAATTTGTGCACAAATTAATAAAATTGGTCAAAATGTCATATTATTGGCTCAAAATTTGACTGGATTAGAATTGGAAGTTGATGTTATATGTGTTGGAACTTTTATCCCACTTAGGATGTTGTGAATGCAAAATAACAAAGGCATGTGTCTCATACAAGAAATTTGATAGAAAAGAGCAATACAGAGCACCCAAGTGTGAAAATGTCATTTTGAATCAAAATGATCTGATCAAAGTTAGCTACTTTAAAAATTGCATTTCCCCATTTAATGATACCCTAGAAAAAATTAGAACTTTAATATAAAAATTTTAACCCTTTTAATGTATTTTGGTGTTTTTAAGCCAAATTATGCACTTTGGTAAAAATTGGTCAAAATCTTGGTTGATGGTTATCAGTGGTCAGTTTTTGGTGTCTACAATGTGCATTAATTCTTAATATTCTACAATAATTCTATAGCTTCACATGCTTGTGCCATGTGTTGACCCCTTGAGCCTTTAACTGTTTGACTCATCTCACATAGTTGGATTGAGATGTACGATTGAGTGAGGACCATTGATCTTATCAGGACCTACTATTTGAAACCCAATGATTACTTCATCTTAAAATTGATGGTCTATAATATGTCATTTGATCTTAATGTGGCCAGCATTGATGGTCATACGACCATCAAATTTAAGCTCAAAATGACTTATTTTGTTCAAGCTTAAACTTGACGTTAACATTAACATATCTATATTTTAAAACCCAAAAAGCTAGTTATAGAGGTTTGAAATTGACATCTATGGGGTTAACCAAGACCTTTTAAAATTAAACAATTATTTCCTTCAGACCTTTTGCTAGAGAATTCCTTCAGGCTTTGTGTGGGACATTTTTTCTTAAGGAATTCATTTGCCTTGGCCTTGCCTTGAACAATTATTGTGGACAAAATTTTTGGGCATATTCATGTCTTTGGGGTCTTTATCTTAGATGAAATGTCCAAAATAATTATGCCTTAGTATTTTGTCTCAGGATAGATTCTCTAAAAAAAACTACCTTTAAGAAAATTGTCCTGAATAATTTTCTTGAAGGAATTATGTCCTTAGAATTGCCTTTCAACTTTTCATAATAGCCCTCTTTGCCCCTTGAAATGTGTCCTTTGGGACTTTGAAGAGTTTCCTTCAATAATTCTAACTTGGTCCACCCCACTATAGAAAGATCCTTTAGAGAAAGTGTGTAGAACACTTTACTGATAAAATGCCCTTTGGAACCTTGAAGTGGACTATTTCCTTGAGAAACATATCCTTCAAAACTTCTATACTAGACAACTTCCCTAGGAAAAGTGCCCTTTAGGGAAATTTTTTGGTATACTTTTCTTGGGGAGGAGCCACTCATAGAAATTGTTTGAGGCACTTGCTTGTAAAATAATTCCTTTAGAAAAATTATGCGAATATTTTTTTTTGAAAGAAATCTGACCCTTAGCTTGAAAAAAGATATCCTTCGAGCTTCTGAAAAGGACCCTCTTTCCCAATAAAATTACCCTTCAGTAAAATTTAAGAGGACACTTGCTCGAGAAATTGACCCTTCAAACTTTCTACATTGGACCCTTTGGCAAAGAAAATCACCCTTCAAAAAAAGTGTGCAGGACAATTTACTGAAGAAAAGACCTTTCAGTAAAAGTGCATAGGACACTTTTTTGACAAAGTGCCCCTTAGGATTTTTTTAAAGGACCAACTTCTTGAAAAGATATCCTTCAATCCTTTTGAAAAGGTCCACTTCATCAATCGATGATCCTTCAGGGAAATTCTTTCAGACAAAATGTCCAAAATAATTTCTAGCACTTAAACAAAATCCTGAAACATAACTCCCAAAAGAATTCCAACATTTAGCCAAAAACCTCAAAACAAAAGTCCTAAAAGAACTAAAACTTGGCCAAATGACTAAAACAAAACTTCTAAAGGAATTAACACTTGTACATTTGTTTCATGATTTGTATGGAACACTTCCTCCAAAGGAAATTTGAATGATCCAATAACTTGGCCAAAAGTTGAACAAAACTCCCAAGTGCAACCTTAGGCTTTTATAAACATGCTCTGCAATTTCTCAACACCATGAAAATATGATACTTGCATATATGATCAAAATGATTCTTAAGACACAAAGACTAGCCTAGGCCATGATCCACTTAAAATGGCATATGAAATAACACCAAACAAATCCACAACATACCCTATGATATTATAAAAAGCCCATATACAAGATTTTGACTATAGGGGGTTGACCCATTTTAGTCTATGGGGGAAAATGGTCAATACTCTCTTACACACAAGAAAAGTATAAAGAGTACCATGATGCACATCGCACACCTCATGCAATTTGATTTGGTGATAATTTCTTCTTCACCTTCAGAAGGAATGATTCAAAGGTACACACCATAATATTAAGCCTATATGTTATGACCCTTACACCATTATATGCACAAATCAAGATATTGCCTTCATTCTTAATCTACCTTCATACCTGGGCATGCACCCAATTTTCAACATGAAACTTTTTAAGCCTTACACTCTAGTGATTCTTAAGGCGGTAATGACACAACATCCTTCGAATTTACATCCCAAACACTTGCACCTCTTAGAGAAGGACTAGATCATTAAATTTATAGGCACATACACCATCCATGGCACACATCAAATTTTTGAGTGGTCAAGGTTAGATAATATGTTGATCAAGTTAAGTGGTATACTTCCCACCAACTTTGAGTACAGTGTCCTTAATTGTACACTGGCATAATGGAGACTAATTTTCTTCAATAAAAGGCAAATGATGTATGTGTATCCTGTACATAGCTAAACATACACCTAATTTATTCTTCTACATATAGTTTCCACATATCATGTAGCCTTATGAACTCATTTACCTGAAGTTTACTCAAAACCTTACATACAAGTCTCGTGTCTTCTCATAGACTTTCATGTAATGATTACCTAAGATCATAACCTATGCATTTCACTATGAAATTATCACCTTTTAACCCTTCACACTTCACTGACATATACTCATAGATTCATCGAATCATTCAGGCCCCACCTCAACATAACCATGTGTTGGCCTACCCCAATCATCTAGCACAACAAGTGGCCCAACTATCCATTAGTTTCCAACAAAGGATCTTAGGATTAGAAGTTGTTGAAGATAGCTTGGACATTATCTGTTTAGACCATTGCCAACTAACACATCTAATAGGAAGATAGATGTACATATCAACACCCTCCTTAGTAGTGGTATAACAATTAATATTGATCTTGAATTATACATGTAAATATGTAATATATGCATCTGACTAATGATATTTACAATAATTAGTTAGGTCGAAGCCATTACATAATTGTAACATAGATATCTTTCTATGTGCATCTACTCTACATACACACACTATAGACATTATACTTTATTTCCCTATTTTTTCATTTATAAATAGAAGTTACCTTTCCTACAAGTAATACTTTTGCTCCATTGAATGTGTGTTTGATTGTTTTGTCTAAATACATCTTTGTGCATTTACTCTGCGCAACCAAACTCAATTATCCCCCACACACCTGGTCCTAGGCCTTGTGGTGCAAATCATATTTCCATCCTTTACCAAATGGCATTTCATGTCTCTCCTCATGAAGATAGTATCCCAGATATAAAAAATATGGATTGTCAAACACTACGTCACACACATCGAGGGGCATAATATCCACTATAACTTCATTAATGAAATATGTATTAATACCAAACTTAATTTTACATAGCTTGGCCACCTTGATGTCTACACCTTTATTCACCCAACTCAAATCATATGTGCTTGGATGATTGTAATCCTCTATCCCCAGTTTATCTGCTAACTCCTTATCAAATTTTCTTGTGAACAAGTATCAAAAAAGAGCATCCACTTTTGTTTTATTCATATAAATTTTAATATGGAAAATCTTAGAAATTTTTCTCTCTTAAGCACTACTACTACCCAAACATACATTTTTATTGACTGAGATACAACACAAAGTATCATTCACATTAGAGCTATAACCAATGTCTTCACCTTTGAGACAGGGCATAGCTTTCTTATTTTTTGTTGTTTTGAACAAATCAAATTCTAGATGTAGCTTCCAACATTTTTTCTCAAAATGAGTATCAACATCATAATGCCCATAATGCCTTTTAGTATCCTTCTTAAAAATAGAAGTAGCATTATGTTTATCTTTTCCTTTACCTTTACCCTTATTTTTAGAACCACCTTATTGATTTGAAGTGATTTGAGAGGTAGATGGAGCATTATTCGTGTCCATATCTAAGTAATGATCTTGACAATAAGCCTCATCTCAATTATTAGGCTTGGGCAAGAGGATATGTCTCCTCAAATGGCTATGGAGTCCACAACATTATTCATAAAGATGTTGTGGTCCACTATATCTTTGCCTATTTGGATAGATTTCTTGTGTAACTCACTTGTGTACACCTACATGCTTTGCCCTTATTTTTTCATAAGATATTTCCAATAAATGTACATGTCTTCCTCATAAACAAATAAGATAAAATCACTTCTTGATTAGCATCTAAAAATTATCCCACTTAGTAATAAGAGGAACCTTGTTAAAAACCAAGGTATGAACATAGCTTTCACACAAAGTTAAATCATGATTGGTTAAGTTTAACCTTTCAAAATAATTTTTTTGGCTCTCATTAATGTGATGCAAATTGAAATATACCTCTATTTGGGCTATCCAATGGTTTATCCTCTATGCATTCACATCTCCTTGATATGGTTGAATCTATATCTTTGCCTCAACTTTGAATGGAGTTATAACTTGGTTGGCATGGGGTTGTTATTCCACCTACTCATGATGAGAAGTGTCATCCTTATTTTCTTTCAATGTCTTTATAGAAACACCAATCTTATCTATGAGAATCCCCACAATAGACTCCAACCAATCAATCTTGTTCATAGAAAGAGAGATGATTTCCACTCCTCCTTCAATCTTGTGAAAGAGCTCTTCTATTGTACAAGCATATTCTTCATTATAATGAACCATACTCTTGATCCCTTACTTCCACTTAATTATGTAAATGTCTTATTTAAAGGTAACTAGGATACCTTGAGCACTAGCACTACCTACCCTAGTGATGGTCATATACTACAATGTAGTCACAAACACATAAAAGGACTAAAACTAAAACTAAACCAACTCTGATACCAATCTAATTTGTAGACTAAGTGAATATTACATAATAAGCTTCACCAACATATTTCATATACTCCTAGATCAACAAATATGTTTGTTATATAGTAATTCTAATGCTAAAATAGAGATAAAGAAGTGTTACAATGAAAGGTATAACATAATGAATAAATTAAGGAAGCATAAACTAAGACAAAACATAATATGAACACAACATATGACTTAGAAAAACCTAGTGTGGTAAAAACTCTAATGAGTGAGGCAATTTCACTCCCCTTACACTATTTAATTCAACATTTTTATAAGGTACTACCAAACATAACCTTCATGGATAAAACTTTCACTCCTACATTAGCCAAAACTTGCACACGTGTCTAATTTTCACTTCTTAGACACTCCACAATGATCCAACATAATTGAAACCACATTAACAACTAGGAAACAATGAGACAACATGAACAAGGACCCAAAATTTCAAACAAAAATTTGAATCTAACTTCAAGACTTCTCACTAACTTCTATGATGTCCTCTACCTTCCATAGAGGTTGTATTTATGCCCTTACACCTTGGAACCCACTTAATACTCCAAATGAACTATTGTCAATAATAATATATGTTTTTAAACACTCACATTCTCATTTTTTTTTGGTGTAAAAACTACTACTTTATGCAAACTAGTGGCCATAAGACCACCAAGGTGATTATGTAACTGCCACATATGAATACTAGAGATTAAAAAATTATTACTTGTAGATATCATAGGTTTTGTCATCCTTGATGAAACCCTTACTTTAAACGGATGTAAGTTGTTTAATTAATCAATAAAATAATTCTTATACCATCCCAACACTAATTCTATCACTGCAACTTAGCTGAAAGTTCAATTTACATGAATAAACTTGAATAAGTGTCTTACACAATGTTTTACATACATGAATTAAATAATTGAATATAGTGGAAATGAATTAGGTGACATGTCTAGTAAACTAGATCCATATTTTGGATCACAAATATTATTTTTTTATGGTATTGAAAAAGGTCATGCTCTAATGATAAGTGCTTTTAACATTTGTATAATTCAATTTAGAAATTAATTTATAATTTTCCAATCCTTTTTCATGTTTTATGTATCATGTTTTATGTACCACATATATCACATATATGAAAGATGATCTATCACCTATTTTAAAGAGGAAGAATCTATTTATCATATTAAATTTGTAAATGGATATGTATTTAGATATGTAGAACATTAAAGTATGTATTTTCATGGATTTAATCCCACAAAGGTGTTTCAAAATAATTCATAAAAATACCATCATTTATTTCATTCATGAATGTGTTTTCTTCGAACATCACATCCAAAAAGTTTTTTTGTTTTACTAAAAACTATTTCCATGCATAATTTTTATAATATATAATCTCACAAATGAACCCTATGCATGTATAATTAGTTATATTACATGATTTTAGTGTTTATGTGCTTGTTGAATATTAATTTGAAATAGGTGATATTAAAAATTTTCCAACTTCTAATGCTTTCTCAGTTTTCTCCCAACACCCAAAAAAAAAAAATTAGTTTCCACTTCACTTTATAAAACTTTGTCTTACATTTAGAATCATTTGTTCATTCACTTGATATAGTTTTGTTTTCCATCTAAATAATGTTAAATTTAAATTTCATTGCTTGCATTTCAACATTATATTTTACCCATATATTTTTATCATGATCAAAAGGCAGAATCATCATGCACCACTATTACAAGGAACATTGAATAATATACAAACATAGTTTTACATTTTTTTCCATAGGTTCCTATTTCTATAAATTATTTTCCTTATTTCATTGTTTGGCCTTTTATTTTTGTTGCCTGTCAATGTATCCATTGCATCTTAGGGTAAAATTTCTAGTTTTCATATATTATCATTTAAATAAACTAATTTTAAATTGTTATAGCCAAGAAAAAATTATAAACAATATGCGAAAATTGTACAACCAAAGTTGCAAACTTGTAGTAAATAATTTAGACCACTTTAGTATAGACCTAATGATGAAGGCTTGTATATTATATAAGAAGATTACATTTTAAAATATGAGAGACATAGAGGTGTACACTGCTAGTAAATAAATCCTACATATGTCTTAAATATATTTATTTAAGAATATTTTAAGAGATATCAATTTTGAGGTGTTTGTCTTAGATTTGCTATATACTAAATTAATTAACAATTATATTGCTTTTTCTTAAAATTTCTCACTACTTGTTGAGAGAGGGCCTCAATCTAACTACACATCTAGGTTGGGCTTGAAATAATCTTTTCAAAGAAGTGAGCTCTAAAGTCCATTGAATACCCAAAATATCAATATGTTTTAATCACCTTCTCCAAGTAAAAAGAAAAATAATAAATTATACAATAATTTAATGGACAAAAATTTTGAAGTTGAAATTACCTTATGACAATCAAGTGGATGTTAAATCTAAATTCATCTATATTTGTTGACATTTCAACTATTACATTGTGTCCTCCCACCCTCATTATCTATCAATCTAATTATGTCTCTCAACATAATTAATATCACCTAAGTGAACCTAATAATAAAGGCATATATTCCATAAAAAAATGAATTTAAATCTGAAAGAGGTAAAATAAAACAATTTTTTTATCATCCCAACCCTGAACTGCACCCGTGAACCCTAAACCTCGAACCCATAATAAAAGGTATAATAGACCAAATTGATATGTCAATGCACCCCCAAATTTTGAACCCCAAATAAATGGTAGTGTTGATTAGACCAAATTGGTGTGTGTCTTAACCTCTGGTGATCCAATTTTTCCTTTTTTATTTTCACTTACTACAGAATTTGAGAGTGAAACCTCTTTTCCAAAACTAATTGTATCTAGAACACATTGTATAATGGGCACTCTATTCGTTGTTCAATAATAGACCATAAATACTACCCATAATGTGTCAAATTATTGACACTTTTCCCATTTTTAAAAATTATCTACCAAAATTATTAAGCTCTTCCTTCCAATGATTTGACTCCCACACCTCAATTTCAATTGTAGTGCCTTGTAAACACCTTAATTTGGTCAAACAACCACAAGTACTATGTATTTTGTTTCTATTTCACATAAATGGTCTTAGTGAGGGTTATAAACCTTATTTACATGGTCATCTTGAGTCTTTTGATCTTTCTTATGCTTTATTCTCCCTATTTTTTAAACCTCTAGCAGTCATAGGTCACCTTTTTCTAGTCTAATGGGCCCCTAGCCTGTCAACCCTAAATTTTGTTCTAATCTGATCCTTATGACATTAGCACCACTTTCAAGATAGTAGAACCACATGGTTTTACTCTCCACTTTTGCCTTCAATGTCTAATAGACCCTTTCACATGTGTTTGAGTCATGACCCCTTCGTGACCCTTCTCTTATGTTTTCTTATATCTTTCTCATGACTTATCAGGTAGTGAATAAGGTATTATATTCCAAATAAATATACTCCTATATAAAGAGCCTCACAAGGAATTTTACATATATAACTTACTATTTGGGCACTTATTTACACAAAATCAACCAATAGTACATCTCAAATACTCTGCATACTACTCAACATTCACACTTAGACATTTGCATTCTTGATCAAATAAAGGCTTGGGAAAAATTCACCCTAGTATATCATGTAAGTTGATGGTGCACATTCCCTAAGGGATAACCACATGAGATATGAGACCCCTAACATTAGCGTTAATGTAGGTAGTGGTTAGGATAATAAGGGTTTTACTCCATGCGATTATAACATCCCACAACCTAGTTTTTCCTTTCCTTTTGCATTTAATTAGTGTATTATTTCATGCATGTAGGTATTCATTAGGTTTTTAGAGAAGAATCAACTAAAGTAGTGACATAGAATATCCCTCTCATGATATAAAATCACCTACATGACCCTCAATAACTCTTGCATTAGGAATATAAAATGCCCTCTAGACCCCTGTGGTGACCATATAACAATAAACTATGGTCATCACCCCGTGGACCCCCATGGAAACCATAGTGGGGGTATGTTTCCCCCTCAAACCCCCTACCCCCCATCAATAATTGAGAATTATAATAAGATTAGTTCCATCATCCAATAATCTCCCAATTGGAGACTGATTAGTGCAACTTGACCGCCACAACTCTTCCTTAGACTTTTGTTTGAAATTTGACCTTAAAATGTTTCTCATCTTCTTTGTTATCCCTAAAGGCCTATTAAAGCTAAACAACTCTCCAACTTCTCCTTTGTGACTACCTTTGTTATCATATCTACAATATTATGACCCATATGGATCTTATCCAACCTCAATTAACCATCCTCCAAAACTGAATGAATGAAGTGATACATGAGTTGTATATGTTTAGTTATTGAGTGGAATGATAAGTTATTTACTAAATGAATAACACTCTAGATATCACTATACAACTACAATATTCTTGATTCTACCTCAAATATTTCATGAACTATTGCATACATATCATCTCCTTAATTACTTCTATAGTTGTAACATACTCTACCTCTATAGTTGACAAAAAAACATTCTACAATTTTGAAATCTAACTAATTATTGTGTCACCAACAGTGAATACATAACCTATGGTGATCCTCCTTCCATATAAATATCCAACCATGTTTATATCAACATATCCTTGTAAGGTAACATCTAACCCTTCATAGCACAATTATCTATCAGTGGTCCCTTTCAACTACCTAAGAATCCACTTGACTACATCCTAGTGCTCTTTCCCTAGATTAAGCATAAACATGTTGATAACTCCCACTGCATGAGCAATGTCTAGTCTCATGGACACCATAGAATACACTAAACTTACAATTTATAAATCATAGGGCACATTGGATGTGTAATTTATTTCTTCCTACATTTTAGGATATTGTTCCTTGCTTAATTTGAAGTGCCCTCCCAAAGGTGTACTCATTGGTTTTGCATCTTTCATATTGAACATAATTAATACCTTCTTGATGTACTCTTATTGAGATAATGTAACTTTTATATTTTTCCTATCTCTTTTTATTCTCATACCAAGGATTTTCTTTGCAGCACCCAAATCCTTCATTGCAAATGAATTTTCTATTTTTATTTTGAGTTCATTTATATTATGCATGTTAGACCCTGCAACAAGCATGTCATTTACATACAATAACAAGATAATATAACTACCATTATATAATCTCTTAAAATAAATAAGTGGTTAGAATGACATCTACTATAACCTTGTTCTATCATAAACATGTCAAATTTTAAATACCACTACCTTGAAGCCTGCTTTAGGCCATATAGACTCTTATTTAACCTACACACCATTTTCTCCTTAACTTTGACTTCATATCCCTGTGGTTGCTCCATATATATTTCCTCCTCCAAATAACCATGAAGGAAAACAATCTTCACATCTAACTATTCAAGGTGAAAATTTTATAATGCTACCAAACTTAAAAAAGTTCTTATGAAAGTCATTTTAACAACTAGAGAAAATATTTCGTCAAAATGAATACCTTTCTTTTGTTTAAAACCCTTTACAGCAAGTCTAGCCTTATACCTCTTTTTGCCTCCATATTCTTCCTTTAACCTATAAAACCATTTATTCTACAATGCTCTTTTACCTGTAGGCAATTGAACCAAATCCCAAGTTTGGTTATGTACCAAGGAGTCCATCTCCTCTTTCATGTCTTATTCCCACTTCTTTCTAGTTTCTATTTGCATTACTTCTTCATATCATTTTGGCTCACCACCATCGATCAATAATAAATAATAAAGTGAAGGAGAGTATTGTATAGGGAGTCTACTTACTTTGGTAGATCTTCTAACTACACTTTTAGGAGTTTGAGGTACTTGTTGTTGTAGTAGTAGTTTTTGCACATTCTAATTTTTTGGTAGTTTTGGAATTTTATTTCTAGTGATTTCATCAAGTACTACATATTTTATATTTGTCTTTTTTATTTCTTTCCTTGTAACTGATCTTTGTACATGACTTCTCATTAAAGATAACATCTATACTCCTAATGATTTTATGATTTTGAAAATCCCAGAAGTGGTAACCAAAATCATTAACTTCATATCTAATAAAAGTACATTTCTTGGATTTTTCTTCAAGATTGGTTATATTTTCTTTATTGATATGGACATAAGCTTCATAACTATAAGTCTTTAAAAATGAATAGTCTACCTTTTTATGTGTCTATGCTTCCTCTAGAATGCCACCATCCTAAAGACTTCAAGACCTCTATTTCTTAAGTAAACAACAATATCCATAGCATCTACCCAAAATTGTAAGATAAACCCTACATGAAATATCATGCTCCTTGCATGCTCCATGATTGTCCTGTTCACCCTTTTTGCCACACCATTTTGTTGTATTATTATTGGAACCATCTTCTCTATATGAATCCCATGGGATGAAAATTAATTATCAAACTCATTACTACATTATTCACCTCCATTGTCTAATCTAGCACACTTCAAATTTTTTCCTATCTCATTCTCAACCAAAGCTTTCTATTTCTTAAAAGTATCAAAAACATCAAAAAAAATTGTATACAATAAACCCAAGTTTTTCAAATTACATCATCAATAAAATTAATATAATAAAAATATCCACCAAGGGATGATACCTAAGCCAGTCTCCATACATATGTATGCACAATCTCTAACTTTTCATTCTTCTTTATCTTCCCAACTCTGATAAATCTGACTCTCTTCTATTTTCCATACACATAGTGCTCATAACAATCCAAATCCACCTTCTTCAAATCTGACAATAATTCTTTCATTGGAGAACTTCCATCCCCTTCTCACTCATGTGCCAAAGTATATGGTGCCATAATTTTGTATTCCCTTATGTAGAAGCTAAAGTAATATAAGAGTCATCATTACCAATAGATAAATATATTGTACCTACCTTCTCTCCTTTCACTATTACCAATTATCCTTTAGTGACCTTCCATGAATTTTATGTATTTGTAACTATTCATTCCTCACTTCTTAACTACCCTACTAAAATTAGATTTATTCTCAACTTTGGAACATGCCTCACCTCTTTAAACAACCATTTATTTACATTCTATAATTTTATCTGTATCTTACCCTTTCCAATAATTTTACAAATTTATTTGTTTCCAGCACACCAATGTTCTTATGGATTTGGATCTATCCTTCTTAGATTTTCCATGATTCCTTGGGCCCTTTTTTCTATCATTTTATCTTCCTCTATTCTCTATAGTCAAAGCATTACTTGATGTCTCACCTATGAATTTTTATCACATTTTCTCACTAAGAATAACACCAATAACATCATCAAACTTTAAAGTGTTAGAACCAGAGACAAAATTACTCATAGCCATGACCAAGCCATTCTAACTTTATGTAAATGAGCACAAAATCAAAATATCCCTAACCTCATCATCAAAATTTACTCCTACAAAGCTTAATTGATTTGTGACCATGTTAAATTCATTTAAATGATCAACAATAGACCCACCTTCTGACATCTCCATATTAAATAAATGCTTCATAATAAATACCTTGTTGGAGGTTGAAGGTTTTTCATATACTCTGTAAAATGCCTTTAGTACATCCTCTATTATCTTTTCTTTTTAAATATTGAAGGCCACCAATGCTACCAAACATAATCATATTATTCCTAGTGCCTTTCTATCAAGAACCTCTCATTCTGCATCCTTCATAGTGGTCAGTTTCTTTGTTATTCTTCCCAATGGTAGGAAAATATATTTTGATATAGATAGTCCTTCATTTACATCTTCCATAGCTAGTAGTTTTTGCCATTGAACTTATTGACCTTAAACTTGCCTTCTTCCACCATTGTTCCCACTCAAACCAAGAACCCTCTTTTCTTATGAGTTTATCTACCAAATAAACCTTCAGCTCTAATACCATTTATTAGGAATATATAACAAAAAGTAATATTAATGAAATAAATATGGAAATAAAATTCAAAAAACACAATACAAGAGAGACACAGATTTAACATGATTCACCCAATATGGGCTACGTCCACACAAAAATAACCAGTTCTTCTCTTATTTAGTCCATCAAATAAAGGGATAAACCTTTAATATATCTATTTAAATCTCCTCTTTACTCACACACAGTGCATCGTCATGATTACAATGCCCTTATATTAAAGGAGGGTTATATATTAAGGCAAAAATGCACCAACATAATTTTTATCATTAGATATATGACCTAATAATGAATGGTCCAAATTTACTATGAAATTATAATATTTTACAATGCATTTTTCAAAAAAAAATTCTTTGGGTGTGAAGACACTAAACCCCCACCAGGGGGGATTCAAGTATGGTCATCACCCCCCCAGACCCCTATGGATACCATACTCAAGGGCCATTGCCCCCCCACACCCCCCTTGTCAGGAATTGGGCATTATAATAAGATCATGTTCCACCATCCAACATCCCATAACTTCCCTGAAAGTTGTAGATAGTCACTATAAGAAGGACACTAGTGCCAGGTTTGGACATTAGCACCACATGGTGTTATTTTCCTAAGGGGGAACTACTATCTGGAGTCAGATCTCAAAAAATAATCAATAGATGAGAGATTACTCTATGTCTACTCGATTGTCTCTAATATTTAGATATGTGAGAAACTCTATGTATATCCAAAAAAGTTCACTTTCTAATTGTATTTACTATTTTTGGAAATTTTCATAGAATCAATAAATCCCAATTTTATTCCAGATTAGCAACAGACCCATCCCTTTTAATAGATCTGGTTTAGATTATCATTAAATAAACACACATGAAATAATGGAATTGTACTCAAAAATATAATCCAATCTAATATTCTATTCAGGATAATATTATTCAAATGTTTGGGAGATATTTTTACACATGCTTGATCCTAAGAATAAGGATTCAAATCTTATCTTTGATCCCCTAAATTTCTCTCCTAAAATCTCTCATATCTATCTCTCATCCTAATATATCTCTTGTGAGTTGTTAACTCACATAAAATAATCTAATAAAACTCAATATGAGATTGTATTATCTATTATTCTCACACACTAATATTATTCTAACCCATAATGCCAGCACTAACTGGATATTCTTAACATTACCCCCTTAGTGTGAACATGGGAAAAACATTATTTTATACTACAACTACTAACAACCTTGAAAGATGATTTTTCACTTGGCTAATCACCAACCTACAAACATCAGATGGTTTTACACTCGATTTACCACCACCCTACAAACAACAAATGGTTTTACACTTGGTTTACCACCAACCTACAAACAAAAGATGGTTTTACATGTGGTTAACCAACAACCAATAACACATGATGCTACAATATTCTTCTAATTATCGTCACTATCTTACCTTAAGGGATTACATAAGAAATCTTGCTCACTTATACTTAAACAAGCATGTACTTCTATTTTTATTTGCAAACACACAATGAAAACTATGAAAAAGCACACCACACAAAATATGTCACCAAATCATATGGGCCCTATTGTTGGTGACTAATAAGAGGTTATATTTGTCCTCCAACCTCATGTGTCCTCCATCCTCCTATAAATGAAGTTTTTTACTAAACACATGTTATGATGGAGCTCAGTTGTATGAATATTTTGAGGAGAAAACCCCCCCATAATCTAGATGTTACATACAAGCGAAAATGCATTTGTAAAATAATTTTTTTATATTTTACAATTTTTGACAATAGACCCAAAAAAACATTGACTCTAGACTTTGACATAAAAATAAGACTCTTGAAAAAAGAGCTCAATTGTCGACACTTTTTTAATTTTTGACATAAATGTCTTTGTTGACTTTGATGTAAAAAATGACTCTGACTATAGACTCATTTGTAACAACACCAAAAATGACAATTATCAAGACTTTTGAACATTGACAATTTGACTATGACAAATAAATTGAGACTCAATAACCAATTAATGACCAAAGAGATGAAAAACATACAAATGCTAATAAACTAAAATAAGGAATTTTAGTCAAACCCCTAAGATACTATGAAATACCTAAACATTAAACAAAATTAAAAACTAAAACTAAAGACTTTATTATCCAAATAAAACTAATTTATTAATCAAGATAATAAATCTAAAACTATAAAGATTATAATGACTGTAAAACATATATTGTTTTATTTGACTTAATAATCCTATAGACAAAATACTCAAATACCAAAGAAAACTATGAACTGAAAAATAATATTGACTAAACCTATATACATGGTTTTTTAGACTGATGACAGTGTTTGTTGAAGGAATGTCATGAAAGCCATGTGGAGTATAAACTCATATCACATGCCATAGAGTTTGTTTATCATCTAGAACATAGCAATAAGGGGTTATGTGATGGAGAACTGAGTGTCTTGTTATCTGTCTCCTCATTTATCATGACAAAGATGTCATCACAAAATTAGATAACCACATATTAGAATATAACTTGGATCTCATCCAATGATATCATCAACTAGGCATCCAAATTGACTGGTCTAGTGTGGCATTATATAACCATTGTATAGGTCAATCCATAGATCATGTAGCACTAGAATAGATTAGAACTACCTTGATAGAGATTCGATGTAAATGCAGACCAATGCAAAACATAAAATCATCACTATCTACTCCTTCCAAAATGCAATCCCTCTTTAAAAAAATTTAGGCAATGCACAATCAGACTAGAAGATGTAATAGATATGTGAAGGTGTGTAGGGTGATTGAACTAGATTAGGCATGGGCTGATTCAATCAAATCAATGCTCAAATTTGTGATGGCATAGCTAATTGACTATAGACTTGGTTGTTCAAACCTCACAAGATAAATGTTGAACAACATGTGGATGTTAAATATAATGCCCTCAAAGATATCAATAAATTAATCCAGTGTTAGAACAAGGGCACATTTATTGACATCATAACCAACTATAATGATACTCTACAAATTAGTTGGAACTCCTTCAATGAAATTCTCCAAGCAAAAAAGGAAAACAAAAAAATTGCAAGGTACAATCTAGTAGAAATTAGAGATCCACATGAAGGTGGACTAACCATTATAGCATTCAGGGTGTAGGGCATGTTACAGGCACAATGAATATTTTATTTAAAAAATCTTTCAATATTCATTGGTACCGCCTATTGTGGAGATAATAACATACTCTCCTTTGGAACGTTTGTTCTCTACCAAAATCTTATTGTTCATATGCACAAGATCATAGATAGCTCTGATACTAAATAATAAATCTGGTTTAGATTATCATAAATTAAACACACATGAAATAATGGAATTATACTCAAAAATATAATTCAATCTGATATTTTATTCAGCCTAATATTATTTAAATGTTTGGGAGATATTTATACACATGCTTGATCCTAAGAATAAGGAGTCAAGTCTTATCTTTGATCCCCTAAATCTATCATATCTATCTCTCATCCTAATATATCTCTAGTGAGGTAACTCATGTACAATAATCTAATACAACTCAATATGAGATTGTATTATCTATTATTTTCACACACTAATATTATTCTAACCCATAATGTGAGCACTAACTAGATATTCCTAATACCTTTAATCTAGCTTAAGATTTACATAGTAAAACCCTAAATGGTTAAATCATTTGGTGAACCCATCTTACTTCAAATATTGCTTTAAACCCCTAATTTTCCTTAGGTTTTACCTTCTAAATTTTTCACATTAAATTAGGGTTGAATTGTTGGGGATCAACCAACAATAGATTACACTTATGAAAGCAATAAATGCAGAATTAAATTAGATAGACAAGTAATTAGAATGAGATAATAGCAAGAACAAGAGATACAAGAAACCACCCTAAAAACTTGTATTAACAAACTCTTTACAAAAGGAATACAATTAAAGAAACTTCTTTCTTCCACACCTCTCCTAGATGTATAGATCTCTCACTAGATCTCTATTCCTCAAGAGCTCTCTCTCTCAAGAACAATCAACTCCAACAAGCTTGGATTGTTCAATTCTGAACTGTTCTTCACATACAATGAATTACTACAATAATCCACTCTAACTACTACTACAATAAGCTAGGAAGATCTAATTCTACATATAGAATTAGGAGACTTGAGCATGCACTTCCAACAAGCAGTTAAGCCACTTGAACAAGGGCTCTAAAAATAGTATTGCTAATAATAGAGACACGAGCTTGAGACTAAAACTCAAACTCATCATGCAAACACTCGCTTCTGTCCACAAAAATAGCTCTCTAGACACGCAGGTAACCGACGTCGGTTCCTGCTGCTTGTCTGTGACTGCCATCAGTCGATCCTCTGCTGACATCGGTGCCTCTGCAACTGCACCTTACCGACGTCGGTCGCTCCTGACCGATGCCGCTGTCTGTGTAGACCCGAAACTGATAATGTATGCTCCTTGGTGAAGCTTTTAGCTCCACACCCTAACAATCTCCCACTTGGAGATAAATAGCTGCACCAATACCTGTACAGCAACATCTTCTAGCTCCTCCATCTTCAACTCAATCATGAAGACCAATAGAAGTTGAATGAAGATTCAACTTCTCCTTTGTAACCAGTTTGGTTAGCATATCAGCAGGATTCCTATCTGTATGGATCTTCTCCAGCTTCAACTCACCACCTTCCAATACCTGTCGTATGAAGTGATACCTTAGTTGTATGTGCTTTGTTCTTAAATGAAAGGCTGAATTCTTAGCCAAATGGATTGCACTCTGACTGTCACTATACAATCTCCAACTCTCATGCTCCCTACCAAGCTCATCCATGAACCGTGTCATCCATATCATCTCTTTGCTAGCCTATGTGGCTGCAATATACTCTGCTTCTGTAGTTGACAAGGCAACAACCTTCTGTAACTTAGATATCTAGCTAACTGCCGTTCCACCTACAGTGAAGACATAACCTGTAGTGCTCCTCCTGCCATCCAAATCACCTGCCATATCTGAATCTACATAACCATGTAGAGAAGTATCTGAACCTCCATAGCACAAGTGTTTACTGTTGGTTCCTCTCAGATATCTAAGGATCCATTGAACTGCTTTCCAATGTTCCTTACCTGGATTGGCCATATACTTACTTACCACTCCCACTGCTTGGGCAATATCCGGTCTAGCACACACCATTGCATACATCAAACTCCCTACTGCGGAAGAATATGGAACCTTACTCATGTACTCTACCTCATCATATGAATTAGGATATTGTTCTTTACTCAACTTAAAATGTCCAGCCAAAGGTGTGCTTACCGGTTTAGCATCTTGCATATTGAACCATTTCAACACCTTGTCCACATAATCTTCTTGAGACAATATCAACCTGTGATTTTTCCTGTCTCTCTTAATGCTCATGCCAAGGATTTTCTTTGTTTCTCCCAAATCCTTCATAGCAAATGTTTGAGCTAATTTCACTTTAAGCTCAGAGATATCCTGCATGTGAGATCCTGTAACCAGCATATCATCTACATACAACAATAGAATAATATATCTACCATTATCAAATCTCTTGAAATACACACAATGGTCTGATTGACACCTACTGTAGCCATGCTCAGTCATAAACCTGTCAAATTTTAAGTACCATTGCCTAGGAGCTTGCTTGAGGCCATACAAGCTATTCTTCAATCTGCACACAAACTTCTCCTTACCCTTGACCTCAAATCCTTCTGGTTGTTCCATATAAATTTCTTCATCCAAATCTCCATGAAGAAACGTGGTCTTAACATCTAGCTGCTCAAGATGCAAATCCTCAAAAGCAACCAAAGACAATACAACCCTTATAGAAGTCATTTTAACAATAGGAGAAAAAATCTCACCAAAGTTGATACCTGGCTTTTGTGCAAATCCTTTTACCACCAATCTGGCCTTATATCTCATCTGTCCATTCTCACCTTCTTTCAACCTATAGGTCCATCTGTTCTTGAGTGTTCTCTTACCTGTTGGCAATTCAACCAAATCCCATGTTTGGTTCTCTATTAAGGACTCCAACTCCTCAACCATGCCATGCTCCCACTCACTCTTGGACTCCACTTATATTGCTTCTTCAAAAGTCTCTGGTTTTCCACTATCAGTTAGCAATAGGTAAAATAAAGAAGGAGAATATCTAATTGGAGGCTTACTCACCCTTTCTGACCTCTTGATGGGTGTGTGAGACTCGTTTACAACACGCTGTCCACCTAAATTCTCTGACAGTGACCAACCTCGGTCACCTCCAGACCTATTACTAGCCGACGTCAGTTCTGCCTGACCGACCTCAATGCCTGTCCTGTCGACGTCGGTCTCGTTACGGCCGACGCCGGTTTCTGTACTACCAACGCCGGTTCCTAACCTGCCGACGTCGGTCTCTGTGTTTTCCTACAAGTGATTATTTCTTTTTCTCGTGAGCTCATCTTGGACTTTCACCTCGTCCAATTCACCATTGCTCTGCTCAGATTGATTCAGCTTCCTTAGCTGATCACAATACATCACTCTTTCATTGAAAATATCACGGCTCCTAATTACCTTGTTAGTTTCTAGATTCCACAATCTGTAACCAAAATCATCTGAGCCATAGCCAATAAACGTGCACCTCATAGACTTAGCATCAAGCTTCTTTCTATTTTCCTTATCTATGTGCACAAAGGCTTCACAACCAAAAACTTTGAGATATGAGAGATCAACCTTTTTACCTATCCATGCCTCTTCTGGAATACCACCATCCAGAGCTGTAGAGGGTCCTCTGTTAATGAGGTATACTGCAGTGTCAACAGCTTGTGTCCAAAACTGTAAGGGCAAATCGGCATGCAATCTCATACATCTTTCACGCTCCATTATTATCCTGTTCATCCTTTCAACAATTCCATTCTACTGAGGTGTCCTTGGAACTGTCCTTTACCTGCGAATTCCATGCATGTAACAATAATCTCTGAACTTATGACTGCAGAACTCACCACCATTGTCTGATCTCAGGCACTTTAATCTTTTACCTATTTCATTCTCAACCATAGCTTTCCAAACTTTAAAAGTCTCAAATACATCAATTTTTCTTCTAATACAATAGATCCATACCTTCCTTGTAGCATCATCTATGAAAGATACATAGTACTGTGATCCTCCAATGGAAGCAACCTGAGCCGGTCCCCACACATCTGTGTGAACAAGCTGTAACTTATGCCTCTTCTTAGTAGACCCAGTCTTGAGAAAACTAACCCTTTTCTGTTTTCCAAATACACAGTGCTCACAAAACTCTAAATCTATGCCTTTTAAATCTGAAAGCATACCTTTGGACTTAAGAATTGACATCCCCTTCTCACTCATGTGGCCAAGCCTTGAGTGCCACAATTTAGCATCCACATCTGAAGTAGATAATACAGAAGGAGATTTGTTAGTAACACAATTACACAAATAGAGAGTACCTTCTCTCTTACCTCTGGCCATAACAAGTGCACCCTTGGTCACCTTCCAAGATTCTGCTGTGAGAGTTACTGTACAACCCTCATCCCCTAACTTTCTTGCAGAAATCAAAATTTCTCTTCAAGCTAGAAACATGCATCACATCTCTCAACACCCATGTGTTGTTATTCTACATCTTCAGCTGCACTTTACCTTTGCCAATTATTTTACAGGGCTCATCATCCCCTAGATACACTATTCCAAAATCTCCATGGATATAGTCACTAAAATATTCCCTGTTAGGGGTAGCATGAAAAGATGCACTAGAATCTAACACCCAAGATTCTATATTAAAGCATCTTGTGCAATACCTGCAACCTTGGCTTCTTCCTTTCCTTCATACTGATTGTCCTCCTTAGGCTTTGACCAACAATCTCTGCTTATGTGCCCCATCTTTCCACAATTCCAACATTGTGGCCTTCTGCCATTTCTGGATTTAGATCTGCCTTTCCCCTTAGATTTGGATCTTGATTTGTCTTTCTTGCTCTTCTCTTTCTGCCTTCCCCTACTCTCAAAACTTAAAGCATTCCTAGATGCCTCTTATGTGCTTTTCTTACATATTTCTTCATTCAAGATAACACTAACAACATCCTCTACTTTCAAAATATTTGATGCAGATGCAGTATTACTTACTGCCATTACTAAGCCATGCCAGCTTTCAGGCAAAGAACATAATATTAAAAGAGCTTTTATTTCATCATCAAACACTATATTGACTGAACTCAATTGATTCACAATTCCATTGAAATCATTCAGATGAGTAGAAACAGATCCACCTTCATTCATATGCAAATTAAATAACTGCTTCATAAGATATACCTTATTAGAAGCTGAGGGTTTTTCATACAAATTTGCTAACGTAGTCATCAACTCTACCATAGACATTGCCTGTGATAAATTGGATATCACAGTGGATGCTAGACTTAGTCTTATAGACCCTAGAGCCTTTCTGTCAAGAACTTCCCATTCTTCATCCTCCATGTCTTTGGGCTTCTTTGCAACCCCACCTAACGGTAAGTAGAGATCTTTCTGATACAGATAGTCCTCTATCTGAATTCTCCAATGTTGGTAATTTTTGCCATTAAACTTTTCCATTCTCAGTTTACTTTCATCTGCCATTGCTTCTCTCACTCAAATAGAAATCCCTATAGAAACCCCTGTGAGAACCTGTAATCAATACACACTACACAGATCTGAACCACCTATTAGTGAATTTGAGTTCTGATACCAATTGTTGGATATCAAGCTCTGAACTTGCAACCAAGGCTCTGATACCACTTGTTGGGGATTAACCAACAATAGATTACACTTATGAAAGCAATAAATGCAGAATTAAATCAGATAGATAAGTAATTAGAATGAGATAATAGCAAGAACAAGAGATACAAGAAACCACCTTAAAAACTTGTATTAACAAACTCTTTACAAAAGGAATACAATTGAAGAAACTTCTTTCTTCCACACCTCTCCTAGATGTATAGATCTCTCACTAGATCTCTATTCCTCAAGAGCTCTCTCTCTCAAGAACAATCAACTCCAACAAGCCTGGATTGATTCAATTTTGTACTGTTCTTCACATACAATGAATTACTATAATAATCCACTCTAACTACTACTACAATAAGCTAGGAAGATCTAATTCTACATATAGAATTAGGAGACTTGAGCATGCACTTCCAACAAGTAGTTAAGCCACTTGAACAAGGGCTCTAAAAATAGTATTGCTAATAATAGAGATGCGAGCTTGAGACTACAACTCAAACTCATCATGCAAACACTCGCTTCTGTCCATGGAAATAGCTCTCTGGACACACAGGTAACCGACGTCGGTTCCTGTTGCTTGTCTGTGACCGCCGTCAGCTGATCCTCTATCGAAGTCGGTGCCTCTGCAACTGCACCTTGCCAATGTTGGTCGCTCTTGACTGACGCCGGTGTCTGTGTAGACCCAAAATTGATAATGTATGCTCCATGGTGAAGCTTTTAGCTCCACACCCTAACATAAATTTTTTTAATTTTCTAAGTTTTTGGATTAACCTAGCTAATGTTAGGTTGTGGAGCTAAAAGCTTCAACTATGCAGATGAAGAGGAGGTTGTTGAAGTTCCAAAAGTACCGACATTGATAGTATGACTGATGTCAGTCATGATGAATGTAGAAAGCAACTGGCATCGGCAGGGAGTCGGTCGATGTTGATCAGCACCAATCAAACAAGGACCGACGTCGATCGCCTGTGTGTTCCAGAACTGATCATTGCATGAACAGTTAGTTTGTTGAACTGAGTGTTTGCATGTAAAGGCTATTTCGAGTCTTGAGCTTTGTATCTATTATTAGTAAACTAAGAGTCTAAGTTATTGTTTAAGTCTAGGATCTATTTATAGACCCATTGGCATGTATTGTAATTATGAGCTGAAAAGGAAGGCAAGGAAGATCCTTCCATTGTAAGATCATTGAGTTGTAGGTTGTTGTAAGCTCATAGGAGATCTACATGTGTAAGTATGGTCTATTGAATTACAGGTTGCAAGTTCATGGGAGATCTACTTGAAGTACTTTAGAGTGCTTGGTACTGGCAAGGTTATTACTAACTGGTTGGAGAGGTGAACACCAATTCTGTTTGTGAATTGTGTGTTGGGACCCTTTTTGGTAGGAGAGTAAACTTTTGAAGAAGAATTACTGTACACTTGAGGTGTGGCAAGCCTCTGCAAGGTGGAAGAGTGTGGCATCTCTTTATTGTATTCTTTTTTATATGAGTATTAATACAAGATAGTGTATTGTCTCTCATATTCTATGCTATTTGTGAATTCTACTTACTTGTTGCTTCTGGTTATTTCCACATGTTTAATTTCTTGTATTTGGTAATCATATTGTGCTCTTTCTGAGGAGCAAGATTCTAACAAGTGGGATCAAAACAGGTGTGTTTGTTCTTGGATTCTTGGACAACTGGTATCAGAGCTTTTGGTTGGGATACTAACATGTTGTATCAGATCTGGTTAGTATGTGTTGATTACAGGTTACTCACAGGGATTTCTATTTGAGTGAGAGTAGAGCAATGGCAGGAAACAGTAAGCTACGAATGGAGAAGTTTAATGGCAAGAACTATCAATTATGGAGGATGCAGATTGAAGATTATCTGTATCAGAAAGATTTGTACTTACCATTGGGTGGGGTTGATTGCAAGCCTCCAGATATGAAGGATGAAGAATGGGAGGTTCTTAATCGAAAGGCTCTGGGATCTATAAGGTTGAGTCTTGCATCATCTGTGATTTCCAACTTATCACACGCTAAGACAACAGTAGAGTTGATGTGATCTTTGGCAATTTATATGAAAAACCCTTGGCTTCAAATAAGGTATTTCTTATAAAGCAATTATTTAATTTGCAAATGTTGGAAGGTGGATCTGTACATAGTCATCTTAGTGATTTCCATGGTTTGGTAAACCAGTTAAATTTAGTCAATATTATTTTTGATGATGAAATTAAGGCTCTCTTAATCTTATGTTCATTACCTAAAAGTTGGAAAAGTTTGGTAATGGCAGTTTCTAATACTGCATCTGCTTCAAAAATCTTAAAAGTGGATGATATTGTGAGTGTAATCTTGAATGAAGAGATACGCAGAAAAAGCACAGGTGAATCATCAGGGAATGCTTTGAGTGTGAAAATCAGGGGAAGGCAAAGAGAGAAGATAGAGCATGGGAGATCAAGGTCAAAGATAGGTAGGAGATCCAAGTCCAGGTATGGCAGAATAACCTGCTGGAAATGTGGAAAGCAAGGGCACTTAAAGAGAGATTGCAGGTTGGGTGAAGATCAGCATGAAGGACATGAAGAAGAAGCAGATGTTGTAGAGTTCGTTGCACAGGATGCTCTGGTATGTTCTTTGGATAAAGTAGAATCTTGGGTTTTAGATTCTGGTGCCTCTTTTCATGCATCTCCAAATAGGGAATTTTTTCATGAGTATGTCCAGGGTGACTTTGGAGAAATTAATTTAAGGGATGGTAAGCCTTGTCAGATGGTTTTCAAAGGGAAAGTGAAGCTAAAATTACAGACAGGTAACACATGGGTGTTGAAGGAGGTCATGCATGTCCCAGTTCTGGAGCAGAATTTGATTTTTGTAAGAAGTTTGGGTGATGAGGGTTGCACAGTAACTCTCACAGCAGACTCTTGGAAGGTTACCAAGGGTGCACTTGTTGTAGCAAGAGGTAAGAAAGTAGGTACGCTTTATCTATCTACTTGTATTATTGATTCTCTTTTTGGGTTATCTACTTCAGCTGTAGATTCAAAGATGTGGCTTAATAGGCTTGGTCACATGAATAAAAAGGAGATGCATGTTCTTGAGTCAAAGGGTATGCTTTCAAATTTGAAAAGCATGGATCATGGTTTTTGTAAGTAGAGGAAGAAGAAGGTAACGTTTCTTGAGAGATCCGATGTTAGTGACATGAACAAGAAAGCCTTGGTTTTCAAGGAGAAGGTGACGGATAGAGTTTAGCATAAGGAACAGAAGAATTTTGGGCAAAGCAAGGTTGATTTGGACAAGAGTTTGATCCAAAAGGAGCTCACGGGTAGAAGTCAGTTCTCACAAGCAAAACACAAAGACTGACGTCGGTTAGAAAATCGATGTTAGTGTCCAAACAGGGACCGATGTTGGCTATGTGCAGCTCGACATCAGTGACTCAGGGACAGATAAAAACCAGCGTCAGCCAGGGGGAATTGACATCGGTGATGAGGCAGTCGCAGGGAACTGACATTAGTCAGGTGCAGACTGAGATGTGATCGGCATCGGTCACTAAGATGAATTTTGGGTGGACAGCAAGCTGTCAAGGAGTCTCAAGCACCCATATGGAGGACTTAAAGGGTAAGTAAGCCTCAAATTCATCATTTCCCTTCTTTACACTACTTGTTGCTCACTTATGGTAAAGAACCAGGAAGTTATTGAAGAAGCAGAGCAGGTAAATCCAAGAAATAATGGGAGCTTGGCATGGATGAGGATGTGATTCCTTTGAGGAGAACCAAACAAGAGTTTTGGGTGGAGTTGCCAACTAGAAGAAAGCACTGAGGGACGAATGAATGTTTAGGATGAAGAAGAGCGGAAATGGACATGTGAGACAGAAGGCTAGGGTATATGGTCTTGAATAAGCTGCAGACAATGGAGGTTTGACCATTGTGTTTCTCTTTACCAGGTTAGATAATATTAGCTACATTATCCTATTACTGTATGATGTGCTTGTTGCAGGGTTACATATAAAGGGAGTTGTTGAACTAAAGGTAAAGCTAGTTCAGAGGTGTGTCATGAGGAATTTGGGAGCAGCAAGGTTCTTTGGCATGAGTGTGTTCTAGGGACATGAAAGGTCATATGTTGACTTTGTTTCAGGATGATTGTGTGAGACCGGTTAGCACGTCGATGGTTAGACAGTTCACAGAACAGTGTCTTGATTCACATAATGAGGTTAAGTGCATGGTATGTACTAGACCTGAGTTTTCCCAAGTAGTGGGAGTTGTCACAAGTTTGGAGCCAATCCAAGAAAGAAGCGTTGGAGGGTAGTTTAGTGGATTCTTAGAGGGACCAGCAGCAGGTGCACATGTTATGCAGGGTCAAGTTGTTTTCTACATGGGTTGTAGATGTGGATGTGGCAGGTGATTTGGATGATAGGTGTTACACCATAGGTTTTGTGGTGGTTGGTCTTCAAGAGTAATCTTGAGGAGGAATACAAAGCCAAGGGAACAAACTAGATGATGTACAGATACAGGTACAGTTGCAATTGTTTATCTCCAAGTGGGAGATTGTTAGGTTGTGGAGCTAAAAGCTTCAACTATGCAGATGAAGAAGAGGTTGCTAAAGTTCTAGAAGTACCAGCGTCGGCTGTATGACCGGCATTGGTCTGATGAATGCAGAAGGCAACCAGTGTCGGTAGGGAGTCGATCAACATCAGTCAGCACTAGTCAGACAAGGACCGATGTCGGTCGCCTGTGTGTTCCAGAACTGTTCATTGTACAAACAGTTAATTTTTTGAACTGAGTGTTTGCATGTAAAGGCTATTTTGAGTCTTGAGTTGCGTGTCTATTATTAGTAAACTAAGAGTCTAAGTTATTGTTTAAGTCTGAGATCTATTTATAGACCCATTGGCATGTATTGTAATTATGAGCTGAAAAGGAAGGCAAGGAAGATCCTTCCATTATAAGATCATTGAGTTGCAAGTTGTTGCAAGCTCATAGGAGATCTACATGTGTAAGTATGGTCTGTTGAATTGTAGGTTGCAGGTTCATGGGAGATCTACTTGAAGTACTTTAGAGTGCTTGGTACTGACAGGGTTATTACTAACTAGTTGGAGAGGTGAACACCAATTCTGTGTGTGAATTGTGTGTTGGGACCGTTTCTGGTAGGAGAGTGAACTTTTGAAGAAGAATTACTGTACACTTGAGGTGTGGCAAGCCTCTACAAGGTGGAAGAGTGTGGCGTCTCTTTATTGTATTCTTTTCTATACGAGTATTAATACAAGATAGTGTATTGTCTCTCATATTCTGTGTTATTTGTGAATTCTAGTTACTTGTTGCTTCTGGTTATTTCTGCATGTTTAATTGCTTGTAATTGGTAATCATATTGTGCTCTTTGTGAGGAGCAAGATCCTAACAAGTGGGATCAGAACAGGTGTGTTTGTTCTTGGATTCCCTGACAGTTAATTTAATTAATCTCATACTAAGGTATTATTTATTTAATTCAATTTAAATATTTGCAACACAACCCTAGATCCACATACTAGGTCCCTATACACACAAACATTAGCAACTAGGATTTTAACAACAACCCTATTTTCTATTTCAACACTTTGTTCAACAAATTCACACATTGCACACATCCTTATGTTAGATTATATTCTACCTCTTGTGTTTTTATTATTGATTCTTTACATTATCTTCTTTGGCAAGTTTAAAATGGCATCTAAAAATCCTTCTACCCCTCATCCATTTGATGCAATCTTGAATTTTTCTCATGATTATAACAATGAATGGACTAATTTATAAGATTGTACATTAGAGCATGTTAATGATTTCATTTACAATGATGATGATGATTATTATTATAATGATGGATTTGAGGATTATTATGCATATGACAATATAAATGAACATGAGGATACATTAGATAAATTATCTTCTCTTTCCTCTTGCTCTTTTCTTATTCCTAAAATTCAAATTAACAATACAATGCCAAAAGAACCTCTTACTGGTAGTGTTTTAATACAATGTGATCCTAATTTTTCAACTATTTTTGATACTTCATTGTTCAAAATAAATCAATTTAAGTACACTACACGAAAATCACTTTTAAATACTTCAAGTAAAGTATATAATAACAATGAATCTTCTTTACCCTTCTCAATTACATTTCAAAATGCAAATACAAAGCATGTTACACCTTTTATAAATTCATAAACTAAGGTAGATGAAATTCCTTTATCATGTTCATTCACATTTAAAGCTCAATGCAATAATTCTTTGCCACAAATAGATAATGCAAATGTTTCTAACTTGTTAGAAATACAAAACACAAAGCAATATTAATGAATTAAAGATAGAAATAAAATGCATAAAACATAACACAACAGAGACACAAATTTAATGTGGTTCACCCAATATGAGCTACGTCCACACAAAAACAGTCAGTCCTAATTATTCAGTCCAACAAATGAAGAGAAAAACCTATAATATAACCACTATAATATCCTCTTCACTCACATACAACATGCTGACGTAATAATAATGCTCTCATATCAAAGGAGGGTTGCATATTAGGTAAAAAATGCATAAACATAATTTATACCATTAGATATATGACCTAATAGTGAACAGTCCAAATTTACTATGAAATTATAATATTTTATAGTGTATTTTTAACAAAATTTTACTTCAGGGGTGCTGCCCCCAAACCCCCATCAAGGGGGGCTCCAAAATAGGTCACCACCCACCCTGGACCCCCATGGTGACCCTAGTGGGGAGGAGTTTACTCCCCCACATCCCCCCATCAAGAAATGGGCATTAAAATAAGATCAAGATCTACCATCTAACAATCTCCCACTTGGAGACTGATTGTTGCAACTCCACTACAACTCTTGCTTGGAATTTTGTTTGAACTTTGACCCTGACATGTTTCTCATATTCCTTGTTATCCTTTAAGACCTATTAAAGCTAAACAAATTTTCATCTTCTCTTTAGTGGCTACCTTTGTTATCATATCTAAAAGATTCTGACTCATATGAATATTTTCCAACTTTAGTTGACCATCCTCTTAAATTGAATGAATGAAGTGATACTTGAGTTGTATATGTTTGGTACTTGGTATAATGATGAGTTCTTTACTAAATGAATCATACTTTGGCTATCACTTTACAACCTACAATCTTCCTATTTATGCCTCAACTATTTATGAACCATTGCATCCATATCATCTCCTTGCTAGCTTTTGTAGCTATAACATATTTTGCCTCTGTAGTTAACAAAGCAACTATCTTCTACAATTTTGAAATCTAACTAATTATTATATCACCAATAGTGAAAACATAACCTGTGGTGGTAAGGTAACATTTGAACCTTCATAGCACAATCATCTATCAGTGGTCCCTCTCAAGTACTTGAAAATCCACTTGATTGCATCCTAGTGCTCTTTTCCTAGGTTATTCATAAACCTGATGACAATTCCCACTTCATGAGCAATATCTAGTCTCATGCACACCATAGCATACATTAAACTTCCAATTGTTGAAACATATGGAACTTTAGACATGTAATTGATTTCTTCCTACATTTTAGGACATTATTCCTTGCTTAATTTGAAGTGCCTTCCCAAAGGTGTACTTATAGGTTTTGCATCTTGCATATTGAACCTGACTAACACCTTCATGTACTCTTCTTGAGACAATGTCAATTTTATATATTTCTTGTCTCTTGTTATTCTCATACCAAGGATTTGCATTACAACACCCAAATCCTTCATTGCAAATGAATTTTCTAATTTTGTTTTAAGATAATTTATATCCTACATGTTAGACCCTGCAACAAGCATGTCATCTACATACAATAAAAAGATAATATAGTTTCCATTATCTAATATTTTAAAATAGATACACTCGTCAGAATGACATCTAATATAACCTTTTTCTATCATAAACATGTCAAAATTCAAATACCACTACCTTAGAGCTTGCTTTATACCATACAAACTCTTCTTCAACTTGCACACCATTTTCTCCTTACCTTTTACTTTATATCCCTGTGGTTGCTTCATGTATATTTTCTCATCCAAATAACCATGAAGGAAAGCAGTCTTCACATCTAACTATTCAAGGTGAAAATCTTCTACTACTACCAAACTTAAAATGGTTCTTATGGAAGTCATTTTTACAACTGGAGAAAATATTTCATCAAAATCAATACCTTTCTTTTATGCAAACCCCTTTACAACAAGTCTTGCCTTGTACCTATATTTTCCTCCATCTTCTTCCTTCAGCCTATAAATCCATTTATTCTATAATGCTCTTTTATCAACAGGCAACTGAACCAAATCCCAAGTTTGGTTATGTACCAAGTATTCCATCTCCTCTTTCATGCCTCGCTCCCTCTTCTTTCTAGTTTCTATCTGCATTGCTTATTCATAGCTTTCTGGCTTACCGACATCAGTCAATAATAAATAATAAAGTGAAGGAGAGTATCGATAGGGAGTTTACTTACTCTGGTATTTCTTCTAATTACATTTTCAAGAGTTTGAGGTACTTTTTGTTGTATTTATTACACATTCTAATTTTTTAGCACTTTTGGAATTTCATTTCCTTTGATTTCATCAAGTATTGCATATTTTGTATTTGGATTTTCTTATTTCTTTTCTTGTAACTGATCTATGTAGATGACCTTCTCATTAAAGATCACATCTCTACTCCTAATGATTTTATGATTTTCAAAATCCCATAAATGATAACCAAAATCATTAACTCCATATCTAATAAAATTACAAATCTTGAATTTTGCTTCAAGCTTGGTTCTATTTTCCTTATCAATATGGACAAATGCTTCATACCCAAAAGTCTTTAATAAGGAATAATCTACCTTTTTACCTATCCATGCTTCTTCTAGAATGCCACCATCCAATAGACTTTAAGTCCCTTTATTTATTAAGTAAACAACAATATCCATAGCATCTACCCAAAATTATAAGGGCAACCCTACATGTAATCTCATGCTCCTTGCACACTTCATGATTGTCATGTTCATCCTTTCTAACACACCATTTTGTTGTGGTGTTCTTAGAACCGTCTTCTCTCTATGAATCCCATGGGATGAATAATAATTTTTCAAATTCCTTGTTGTAGTATTCACCTTTATTATCTGATCTAACACACTTCAACTTATTTCCTATCTCATTCTTAACCAAATCTTTCCATTTCTTAAAAGTATAAAAACATCAATTTTTTTCATATGCAATAAACCCAAGTTTTTCTAGTTGCATCATCAATAAAAGTAACATAATAATAAGAGCCACCAAGGGATGAACCTGAGCCAATCTCCATACATCTATATACACAAGCTCTAACTTTTCATCCTTCTTTATCTTCCCAACTCTAAAAAATTTGACTCTCTTCTATTTTCCATACACACAGTGCTCATAAAAATCCAAATCCACCTTCTTCAAATTTTTCAACAAATTCTTTGAGTGGAGAACTTGCATCCCGTTCTCACTCATGTGTCCAAGTCTATGGTGCCATAATTTTGTATCCTCTTCTATAGAAGCTAAATCAATAGAAGAGTCAACATTACCATTAGATAAATATATTTTACCTACCTTCTCTCCTTTGTCTATCACCAATGATCCTTTAGTGACCTTCCACAAATTTTATACAAATGTAACTATGCATCCCTCACTTCCCAACTGCCTTGCTTAAATTAGATTTATTCTCAACTTAGGAACATGCCTCACCTCTTTTAGAAACCATTTGTTTCCATTCTATAATTTTATTTGTATCTTACCCTTTCCTATAGTTTTATAGGGTTGACCATCACCTAAATAAACCTATCCAAAATCACCTTGAACTCTTGAAAATATTTCTTATGGGGTGTAGCATGAAATGAAGCCCCTGAATCTAACACCCAAAAATTATTAAGATTATCTAAACAAAGGATTAAAGCATCTTGTAAGACATCACCTGCTACATTTTATTCTTGTTTGTTATCTTGTTATCCATCTCCTTATTTCCTTTTCGAAACCATCAATCTTTCTTCAGGTGTCTTTTCTTCCCATAAATCTAGCACACCAACATTCCTCTAGATTTGCATCTACCCTTCTTAGACTTATCATGATTCCATAGGCCCTTTCCTCTATCCTTTTATCTTCCCCTATTCTCCATAGTCAAAGCATTACCTGATGTCTCACTTATGCTTTTACATCACATTTCCTCACTAAGAATAACACCCATTACATCATCAAACTTTAAAGTGTTTAAACCAGAGACAGAATTACTCACAACCATAACCAAGACATTTCAACTTTTTGATAATGAGCATAGAATCAAAAGAGCCCTAACCTCATGATCAAAATTTACAATTACAGAGCTTAACTAATTGTGACCATGTTAAATTCATTTAAATGATCAACAATAAACCCACCTACTAACATTTTCAATTTAAATAAATGCTTCATAAGAAATACCTTATTGGAGGTTGAAGATTTTTCATACACTCTATACAATGCCTTTATCACATCCTTTGTTGTCTTTTCTTTTGAAATATTGAAGGCCATTGATGCTACCAGGCACAACCATATTGTTCTTAGTGCCTTTCTATCAATAACCTCCCAATATTCATCTTTCATAGTTGTTGGATTCTTTTCTATTACATCCAATGGTAGGAAAATATCCTTTTGATATAGATAGTCATTCATTTGCATCTTCCATAGCTGATAGCTTTGGTTGCTAAACTTTTTGACCTTAAACTTTTCTTCTTTTGCCATTGTTCCCACTCGAACCAGGAACCCTCTTTTCCTATGAGTTTATCTACCAAATAAACCTTCAACTCTAATACCATTTATTAGGAATACATAACATAGAGCCATATTAATGAATTAAAGACAAAAAAATGTAGAAAACACAACACAATAGAGATATATTTAATGCGGTTCACCCAATATGGGCTACATCGACACATAAACAATCAATCCTTATCATTCGGTCCAACAAATTAAAGAAAAAACCTACAATATCCTCTTCACTCACATACAGCATGCCACCATAATTATAATGCCCTCATATCAAAGGAGGGTTACATATTAGATAAAAAAATGCACAAACATAATTTCTACCATTAGATCTATGACCTAATAGTGAATGGTCCAAATTTACTACAAAATTACAATATTTTATAGTGCATTTTTATAAAAAAATTGCTTTGGAGGTGTTGCCCTTGAACCCCCTCTAGGGGGGCTCCAAAATAGGTCACCACCCCCTGGACCCCCATGGTGACCCCATTGGGGGGGGCATTCCCCCCCCCCTCCCACACCCCCTATCAGGAATTGGTTATTAAAATAAGATCAGGCTCCACCATCCAACATAACTCTTCTCCTATATGTCATAATGTACAAAAATAAAGCATGGTTGTTACTCATTTTTCCCTTGTTTCTCAAATATATAGTTATAATCATGCTTGCATTTCAAAAATGATAATGCACCTTTACAAGTGTTAATTTATTTAATGCATTTTATAGGTACTTTTCAAAAACAAGTACATCATCTCACCTTAGAGAATGAGGCATAAAAATCTTAGGTTGATGCTAATGTTATCCATAATACCCTATTCCACGTAGAATCTCAACTATGAGGTTGCCACATAACTTTTAGATACTGGTGTTACCTATCTTTTATGGACAAGAAGATCCATATTTACATCTTCAATCTTATTATAAATCCATGGCTCATATTACAAACAAGATAATTCTACTACAAGTGTTTCTAAAGTCACTAAAGGACAAAGCATTAGATTGATTCCACCATACACTCCCTAATGGATATGTACATACATATGAGGATATAGAGATAGTCTTCCTCAGGCATTATATACAGAATAAGGGAGCTCTAGTCACACATGAGAGGTGGCCTTCACTACACCAAGGTGAGACAGAGCCTACATCATAATACATTCTATGATTCAAAGCTTGTTTGCATTAATTAATTTATCAACCAACAGATTTCAAAGTGCAATACATCTTTTTTAGACGTTTAATATTTCCTCTCAAGGACATATTACTATATCAGACATCTAAATAATTCATACATCTATGCAATGTAGTTATATCATTAGAGGCATAGTTGGGATTAGTAATTACATAGTTAGAGGTAGATTTGGCTATAGACCCCTCAGAACCTCAGTCATCAAATTTGGTACAAGATCCTACCCCACTTATAATTCAAAAACTAGTATAACATAAAAAACCAATAAAATAACTTAGTAAGGGTAAAGAGCCACTCTACACATCACAATCTATAGTGAGTATCACACAGGATATACATAGAGTGGTTATATAATTTTTAGATAAGGTTGGGCCTCATGACATCTTTCTTGCACTACTATATAAGGGGATGATCACACTTCCTTAAATTAATCATCATCCACCACATTGTTTGCACCAGGTACCACATAAGAATTATTTTCATTTTAACTAGATCAATGGACATTTATATGACCATTGTTATGCACTCAAATTTTGCATTGGCTAGTATGTTAGCAAAGGCATTATAGAGTTCACATAAGGGGCTTCGGGCCCTCATTTTCCATACTCTCCTAGATCACACTCCTCTATGATAGAGTTATCCTAAGACATTCCTTTTAAGGAACCATTGGTTACTCATCATATGAGCCTTGTGACTTTTAGGATAGCTATTTATCAACATTCCCCTACATCACACCCTCAATGGTGATGGCAACCCATTTATAGAGTTCAAAATGCACCTCCAGTATGTACGTCAGTTAAGATACTCGGGGATAATTACATACCAAAATGCATAGTTTTAGTACAAACACCAATAAAAATCTTTGGAAACAATTACAGTGCTCAAAATGCACACATCGATCTAACTATTTGGGAATAATTATCAACCCAAAGGCATAGTTTTAGTTTGATAATCAATAAATATATATGGCAATCAGAACAAAGATTAATACCCAACTTCAATTTGCACATCGATCAAAATATTCAAGAATAATTATCAACCCAAGGATACAGTTTTAGTTTGACAACTGATAATTATAGATGGCAATTAGTACAGAGATCAGAACCCAACTTATGTTCACACACCAATCAAAATATTTGAAATAAATTAGATAACTCAGAGTATAATTCAGAGCATCCACTAATAAATATTTTTTCATGAAAGTTTACACAGTTATTGACTAGCAATGCATACAAGTAGCTCCAGTTTCACAGTCTCCATCTACACCAACACAACATGAGCAATATGGTCATTGGTTCTCCATGCCATCCAAGTTCAGATATGGCATCTCACCATCACATGTTATACACTCGTACATATTATGAGATATAAACAAAAAAACATACACCAATACAATACAAAAACTTAAAATCTCCTACACATATGCCCAAAACATTCATAACACATGTCGAAATCAATTAACATTACTTCAACAAAAATAAAATTACAAACATTAAACACTTCAAATGATCAACCAAATTTAAACACATAATAATTTATACAATATTACCAAAACCAAATGCCAATACACAATGTCAAATTAAACAACCACTATATATCTATATATATATATATATATATATATATATATATATATATATATATATATATATATATATATATATAAAATTTAAAACATCATTTTAATAAAAATATGATGCATCACTCAATGATGTGAACATGAATGTTGGGACTAGCTCCCTCACTCTCACTCTTAGACATAACATAACTAGAACTAAACGTCCCACTATCTCTATGAGACCTCAACCTATGGCTATGCCTACTCTCTCTCTAGGTACATCACAATCTCATCCCTACACTTGACATAATCCCACTAAACTTGTATGTAGTCATCTACTATACAACTACTCACCCCACCTGGAGCATCAAAAGAGGGCATGGTCTACCTATACAGCTCTACACATAACTCATCTATATCATCTATTTATCACCTATATGTTGTAGTTGTTATCATTTCATAATCAAACAAATGAGAATGGACTCTAGCTATATTAATGGCCCACTCCACCAATCCATCATCCACATCATCATCTGGAATATGTCATGTTAACTCATGCAGTGCTAACTCAATGGCAACCTCCCAATACTCATCATATCCTACACCTTCAAGTATCCATATAATTCATAAAAATCCTATTATATCAAAACACATGATCAATATTACATATAACATACAAACCAACTATCTAGCTTACCATCAACAACCCTCAAGGGATCTACATCTAGTACCTCCTCTATGATCATCCCATCTCTCAAGAATAGAGGTGCCCGCTCGTGCTCACTCCACTAGGTTGAGTAGACCTCGATCACTCCAACATCATCCACATTTGGTACCTCAATTTCCATATCTTGCTCTGTCACTAACATAGGAGCTAGCTTATATTGATGGCCTCAACCTACTCCTCGACCTCATAGGAACCTAAGAACTCCTCAACTTGACTACAAATGTTGGGGCCACATCCTATACAACAACAAACTATTAAGTAACCCTCTCATATTGGAATTACTCGTATATATTAGCCCACTGATGATGTATCCAACATCTGAGTCAAATCTGCCTTAATTGTGTTTTATCCTCAAGCCAACCCTGATAGCCCCTATAAGGTCTCCATATGATATCCTCTACTCTCAAGCTATTTAGTAATTGTCGATAATATATAGTACTCTTCCTCAGTGCATTCCCTATCCTAGTCCATATATCTATAAATACCTGTGAGTGAGCCCATCCATCCTATGTATGTACCACTATCCTACTCACATATATATGCTTGTATGCCTAATAATGCAATAGTGTCAATGCACCAAAACTCCCACCACTCATCTCTTGTGTAAAGTGGTATAGGTCCCTATCTAAAATAGCTAGCATGGTTTGACCCCAATAATATATGATGCCATGATGCTCAATGTCACACACTATCTTGTACATCTTATATGAGATAGAGACACCACTCCCATCTATGACAATAAATGATGACAACAACACAACTAAAAAATTTTGCAATCTCAAAACATTGACCATCACCATCACAGTTAACAAAATGTCACTCTAACTCCTTGAGCAATGAGTCCATGTTTCCATGTCTGAGAAGTACCTAGATGCATGTTGTATAAATCAATGACTAGTAGCCTCTTATAACATAGCCCATTTCTTAGACATTATAAATCATAGGATCCAATATACATCCTCCAAGGTCATAGTCATCTCGCCCATATGTAGCCAAAATGTACATATGTATGCATTCCACCTCACATAGTGTAGTGATCATGTACTTATCCCAGGGCATAGGCTCCAAGAAAACAACATAGCATAGCCCAAGTCTATTGAACACCTCTATCTCATTATCAGACATGGGCAAACTCCATATAGTCTCCATCATCTTACTTGTATGAAACTACCTTATATGAAGCAGCCTGCAAAATTTCAATAAAAATCTGACATCAATAAAATAATACTATAACTAGCAATCCATAAACTGGAATAAAAAATAATTCAATAATGTTGAGCACCATATCTGGGTCCTACTTGACACTAGAGCTGCCTAGAGGACAATGTCACCACACTCTAGATAAAAGTGTCAAGATTTGGACACTAGCACCTAGAGTGGGACAGTAGCACCACCTTTTCTAAAACAGGCATAAAAATAGTCCTTCCCTAGAAAAATTGATAAAATAGACGACTAAAATGATTTCAAAATAGGAAATTTTAGGGTCCCTTACTAGGTAAACCTCCTCCCCAGCCTGAATACATGCCTCGACCTCCTTATAGTTTGAGAAACTAACATCTCATCTCTTTGGCATGTTTTTATCTCTCAGACTCAAAATTATTTCCATTCAAATGATGCAAATGAATTGCCAATGATTCAAAATGAAAATTTTAAGTTATCACTTACCCAATGCCACACTATTAAGGTTACCCGTGTGTGCAAATTTTGCTAATCAATTAAAGTATCATGTTATTTCCATATCTCAAGAACCATAGCTCCAATTCACGAACAATTTCTTACACATAGGACTTGATACCAATACACTCTATCCCATATTGGTAAAACCAACCCTCTTATCATTTTCTTTCACACATACAAAATGACAAAAACAATTGCATTTTATTAACCATGCAATAGACCAAGTACCTATACAATGACACACTAAATTATCAAACTTTGACACAATCAATACATTATTTAAACCCAATACAGCATCATAATTGCCATGTAAACACCATCACAATCAATCCTTACCACTTTTGGTCACATATCCTCATCACAGTCTCGAATCTCTCACCAAAGGGGGGCAAATATGCTTTTCAGATTTTCATACACATAGGTTTACACAGGTATCCTAGAGTCACAAATTTTTAGAGATACAAACATACAAGTCTATACAGTTTTACAATAACATTCAGTTGCATAACTTATTCAAACTAAATAGACACATAAGTCCATGCAGGTTTACATAATTTATTTAGATTAAACAGACATACATGTCTACATAGGTTTAAACAAGCATTCAGTTGTACAATTTATTCAGATTATATAGACACACAGGTCCATGCAAGTTTACACATCTTATTCAGATTATATAGACATACCAATCTACACAAGTTTACATGGGTATTCAGTTGCATTACTTATTTAGATTATATAGACACACAGGTCCACGCAAGATTACATAACTTATTTAGATTATATAGACACACAGGGTTACATAGGTTCTATGTAGGTTTACACATGTGTTAAGATGTACACTTTACACAGATATATAACTTTAACTTAGGTATACCAGTTTATTCAGATATTCAGAACATAGTTACATCACTCAAATATTAGAATTAGGGGGTACGATGCAAAGTACACAATCTTGATCCCCATTTTTAGACTTGTTAGGTTATACCAATATCATCACCAATATCATCACCAGGTTTTCACTAATTTGGTTCATAGGGCCATTTGTAGCAATTGATATATAGTGGTACACAAGACTTAGTTTATACTACTCAGATTTGGAGTGGGGGCAAGTGAGCCTTGTTTATCCACCCCTTCAGTTTACATACTCATATTCAGAGTAGGGGCAAGTGAGCCTTATTTTTCCATAGCTTCAGTATACATACTTAGATTTAGAGTCGGGGCAAGTGAGCCTTGTTCCTCCACCCACTCAGTTTCAGTACAAGGGGCATTTACATCATATGCTTCCTTTCACATATTACACTCTAGTTCTCATCCACTTCTCTAGCCAAGAAGTGGACCAAAACCATATTACATTCACACAGGTAAGTATAGGTACACATTTATATTTTATTTTACTCTACTACTTTCATTTCATTACATTACTAGAAAAAAAGGGATAAATGTAAACACTCTAATTTGGTCAAGCAACCATAAGTACTATGTCTTTTGTTGCTCTTTCACATAAAGGGTCTTAGTGATGGATATAGGCCTTGTTCCTGTGGTCATCTTGAGTCTTTTGATTTTCTTATGCTTTATTCTCTCTATTTTTGACACCTCCAATAGTCACCAATCATATTTTTCCAATCTTAGGGGCCCCTAGTCTGTCATCCCTAAATTTTAAGCCTTAGGACATTAGCGCCACTTTTAGGATAGTAGCACCACATGGCACTATTGTTCACTTTTGCCTTCAATGTTTGATAGGCCCTTTCACCCATGTTTGAGTTTTGACCCCTCTGTGACCCTTCTCTTATGTTTTTTATATATTTTTTCATGACTTATCGACCGACAAACAAGGTATGATATTCCAAACAAAGATCTTCCTATATAAAGAGCCTTGCAAGGAATTTTACATCTAGCACTTACTATTTTAGCATTTATTTAAATAAAATCAACCCATAGTATAGCTCAAATACTCTGCATACTAATTGACATTCACACCTAAACATTTGCATGCTTGATCAAAGAAGGGCCTAGGCAAAATTCATTCTAGCATATCGTGCAATTTGATGGTGCCCATTCCCTAAAGGATAAATACATGTGATCTGAGACCCCTAACATTGGGGTTAATGTAGGCAACGGTCAAGACAATAGGGGTTCTACTCCATTCGATTGCAACATCCCATAACCCAATTTTTCCTTTCCTTTTGCATTTGATTAGTTCATTGTTTCATGTGTCCAAGTATTCCTTAGGGTTTTGGAGAAGAATCGGCTAAAACAGTGACATAGACGAGCCCCTGCACAATAGGAAATTACTTACAAGACCCTCAAGAACTCTCACAGCTTCCCTGAAAGTTGTAGATAGTCACTATAGAAAGGACACTAGCCCCAGGTTTGGACATTAGTGCCACATGGCACTGCTATCCTAAGGGGGGCTTAATGTCCAGAGCCAAATTTTGAAATATAGGCAATAGACAAAAGATTCCTTTGTGTCTACTCAGTGGTCTCCATTATTCAAATCCATGAGAAACTCTGTGTATAACCATATAAGTCCACTTTCTCCTTGTATTTATTATTTTTGAAAAAATTCATAGAATCGATCAATTCCAATTTTATTCCAGATTAGTAACAGACCCAGCCCTTTAATCTAGCTTAGGATTTACATAGTAAAACCCTAAATGGTTAAATCAACGTTCATCACTCCACTTGTGCATATGATATGAAACCTAATTGACACCAATTTTATTTATCGATTAAAATGTCGATAATTACTCAATTTTTTTTATTTTTACTTTATTTATTTAGTGTTGGATCATTTCTACTTGGCAGGTTCGAACAACGTTTATGTTGGCTGGTTAAGCTCTTCCCTTTCCCACAAGCTTAGCGTTAACAATATTTTTTGTGTGAGTCCCTAAATGAGGAAAGATAGATGCGAGATTAACTTCCCGCAAGGTTGGACCACTATCGATAAGTTTTATTTGTAATAAGTGTCACTCTTAGGTTTGAAGATAGATAGATAGATAGATAGAGATTTTAATAACACTTATAAGACCAAAAATAGTTTATAAGACCCAAAACCAAAAAGTATAACCAAATGAGTGAAGACGACATCAGAAAAAGTGAAAAGATTTTATTTGAGTAGTTGGACCCTAGTTCACAAGCCTATTGTTGTTCTGCGTTTGAAGATTCACTCTCCTACTATGAATCTTGATCATAAATTCTTTGTTTCTATCAATGTTCTCATCTTTAAATATAATGAAAATAGATACTCTCTATAGACTATCCAAATATTTAGCTCAGATATCATTATATATGAAACACTCCATGAAATAATGTCATTCTATCTCAACCATCCTTGATATGCACATAGAACATATTCTTTCTTCCCACTTTTTTTAGGATCTTCTACCTCCCATCTCTCATCAAAATTGATGTGACTCCATTCTCAATTACACTGTGAACATCTTCATTTTCCACTTAATTTTTATCCCTATATAAAAATTTTGGTAAAATTGAACTTGATCATATAATATTAATTTTTCTTCCCTATCCACTTTATCCACATACTTATTTTCAATTTTTCATCACATAATTTTTTATTTTTTAATTCATCATTGAATTCTCATATATATTAATATCCCACATATCCATTCAAATTTTATTTTATTTCCTCCTCATCTTTTTTTACTTATTCAACTCACTCTTCTTTTATTAGTGTCTTTCCCAGAGTAACATTTGGCTTAAATTCATCGTCGAAAACGGAGTGTCCCAAATTGCCCAACCATGAAAGTGAACGCTAGGAAGATACCACAACATCAAACGTGCTTTGCTTAAAGATTATACACATTCAACATGGGGTCGCATTACAATAAATGAAAGAACTAAGTAACAGGCGGAATATGTATTGTCAACGCAGGAGCCATTCTGGGAATGGCAGCCAACAACGAACTCTCCGTCACTTGTTGCAAACCAGAGAGCGTTTCGGCACTTGGGATTGCGTCCGTCCGCCTGAAGTCAAGGGATGGATCGTTGTAAATCTCCCACCACTTGTTCACCAGCATCTTCATATCGTCTCTGTCCATCTTCTCCTCCTTCCCGGTATACCTCCACGGCTTAGATCCCTGCACCACCGTAACAAAATAAACACTGTCAGTGACGTCGGTCGAATAATTGTTTATATAAATATGGTGGATAATTAATCGGGCTTTAAATGCTCACAGCTGCGCAGTAGTGGACGACTTTCACTTTATCCAGCTCCACATTTTCTGGATGCCGCCACAGCATAGCCAGGACCAAGTTGTAAACCAAGGGAATGGGCTTGTATATCTTCTGGAAAAACATGTTCAAAAAGTCCTGCTCTGCAAAAGGTGTCGGAGGGGTGACCTGCAAAGTCTGCAGGAGGGCGTCGTAGGTCAATTTGGTGGGCTCACACACAAACATGCCCGCATTGAAATACAGAGCAGGGGGCTGCCCCGATTTAGAAGGCCACTGGACCTTGTCAGGGCACTGCTGGCAGTACCCAATCTTATACTGCGGAGTATGACTCCACGTCTTCTCGCAGAAGCAATCCATAACAGCATAAAAATGGCCGTCCGGCAGGTCGAAGAGATGGTCAATGTTATCATAGACTTGAATATCGGCATCCAGATATATCATCTTGCTGTATTCTTCAAACTGCACCTCACACACACCCCAACATCAGATCGATCTTATTATGATGGAAGGCGATGAAATAGATTAGAAAATAAAAACTTATGAAATGTTACCTCCCATATCCGGAGCTTGGAATAATTGATAACATAATAGGCCATGGCGAACTGGACTTGATTCTCCGGAGGATAGATGGGTTGTATCTCTCGCACAACACACCCCTGATTAGTCAACAGTTGTCTATGTTCGACTGGAACATCCGGCAAAACCGCCACAATTAGGGGATACTCGCTGCCCACCTTCCGCAGACCCTTCATAAGCCCAACCACGCCTTTAACGTAGTCCCCATTTCCAGCAAGGAAAGTCACATACGCGCGTTTGGAGTATACGCCGCGATAGCTAACGCTCTTTTCACCCAACACCTCGGGTGGAACCTCAGGAGCCATATAATAAATGAAGATACACCCCCAACAGAACAATCTAATTCGTATGGATATACTCGTCCAGTAAAAAAAGACGCTGATTGAAATTTTGACGATTCTGAACCTATATGAGGGGTTCGGCTAGCTTTTTTTTAAAGAATGAGGAGGACGACAAGATTCGGGGTGGGATCCAACGGCTGCGGTAGCTCAATCTCTCATTTGCTTGTTACCATGGAAGTATGAGTTGTGGTGTATATATAGCCTCAAGTATCGCAAAATTCCAATGAAATTACCCCACATTCACCGAAATCTAAGGAAATGAAAGTCTAGCCCATTCCATTTTCGCGTGGAAGACGCAAGAAAGTTTAGCATTTAAGAATCGCCGTGCTCTTGATTGATGTTCCTCGCGAATCTCGTGCGTGGGTTAAAGAAATTGATGAATTTCGGGACCCCTTACTAGAAACTTCTTCCTTCTTCGTGAGCCAACTGACCAATCGACAGTTGGCTAGAGTTTTCCTTGAATTTGTGGCTCCCTTTCCATTCATTGTGTTGGCTTTTTGTTTAAATCTCAAGTGGAATGCAGCAGATCCCTTGCCTCTTAATCTTAATATCATTTATCCTCCTTTCATAGAAATGGACAAACCTTTTTCTTTTAAATATGGATCTTGAGTGCCAATCATGACAAAGCCTTTTACCTTTCTTGTGGGCCGTTATTAGCTTGCATATAAATACCACGTAACAGACATTTGTTTAGTTGGTAACCTCTCTATTAAGGGTTATTTTCACCTTTCAAATTTTGTTAATCAAATCTTTAATCAAAATATCACTAAAATTAACACAAAATATCATTAAAATCAACATTTTTGTAGTATATTTTGGTGTTAATGAAGCGTAAGTGAGGTTTGTCATATAATTTATCAAAATATAAATTTTCAAATATATTTGAATTAAAAAGGGATGATATTAAGTTTGAGCCTTAAGTGATTAGGTGAAGTCCTTCACATTAAATTGAAGGTGGTCAATTATTCAAGGAATCTAATGCTTAAAACTAAATCAAATAAGGTCGATTTTTCATAACCTTAAATAGAATTTTTATCCTTCAATCAACAATATATCATTAAACATTTTCTTATAAATTTCCATAATATAAGGTGGTCATGTGAATAGAAATATGCTTACTTCAAATTAGACACCATTAAACATGTAAAATGCACTAAACTATTCCTTAATAATTATACAATTAAACAAATAGGAAGAAGAGGGGATCTTAATTTTTAAAATCGTTATCATTTAAGTGAACAAGTGATTTTGAGTCAACTCCAAGCTTGTCACAACAATCTAAATTGTCTTCATCAATTTGTGACTACCCAAACCTATTCACCAAGTAGATTTAGGCTAGAAGTGGAAAGTTTTAAGGACTATATAGACAATCCTAATCATTCTCAATATTGTAAAATTGGTACTAATCAAGGCTTACAAATATGCAATGCGAGTTTCCAATCATATTCCCCGGCTTTCCATTCACCTCCCTTTTCATAATTTCACACACTTTGACTTCTGAATCTTCAAAATTAGTAAATCCTACAAGAGTAAAATTGGGAAGGGTTTGGTTTGAGGATCTATGTAGCTACTATTAGTACAAACCCTTATGATTTTTTAGACTCTTCAAAGTGTAAAGAGGAATTACATCTGGATAAACAAAAAATGTATAATGATGATGATGATGATGATGATGATGATGATGATGATGATGATGATGATGATGATGATGATGATGATGATGACGACAGCAAAGTGCTCCAAGATTACTCTTGATAAATGTTTGATAATTACTTAATCAAATGAGCGTAATCACTTTTCTATTTATAGATGAACAAATTTAAACTTTGGAAATAGTGGTATTCATGATCAACATCCAACAACTAGAAATAGGTAAGCAAGAAAAGAAAATGGGGCAGACCCAATTCTAAATGTTTATAGGGAATTGTGCCAAGAGGATATGGACAGTACTAGCCACATGAAAAGATAAACATGAGGCACATAGAGATGCACGAACGGTCTTGGTCAAGGCTTATAAATATGCAAGTTGAGTTTCTGATCTTATTCACTATTTTTAATTTGTAATTTTTTTTTTTACTAATTTTACATGTTTTGACTTATAACTCTCTTAAATGAGCAAATGTTGCAAGACTAAAATTGGTAAGGGTTTTCTTCGAGGGTCTACATATCTAGTGTTCGTACTAGCCCTCTTGATTTGTCAAAGTCATCAAAGTGTAAAAATAAATTGCAAGTTACTAAACAAAAAAATCATAATAATTTTAAAATGTCAAAAAAATATTTAAGAGTGCTCTTGATAAATTCTTGATAAGTTCTTGATGATCAGATGAGCCTATTCACATGTATGTTTAGAGAATAAAAATACAAACATTAGTGAAATTGGTATGCATTATTTACATCTAACAAATACAAATGGGAAACACATAAACTATACATATAACAACCTAATTTTAAAGGTTTATAGGAAATTATGCCAAACTTGTACAAACAGTCCTAGCCATGATAAAATAAACATAACATTGTTTTAGTATTGTACAAATATGTGTGTGTTGACCAAATTTGACTTTTTAGTCAAATTGGGGCACCTATAGTTAAAATTTTGACTTTCCAAGTCTATAGGAGGTCTAATCTATTGGCATGGGGTGTATTACATGTTAATTAAGGTCACTTAATGTTTTAATATCCTTCATCATTAGTTATTTTGGTTTTTATATCATTTTTTTGGTCATTTTGAGGTCAAAAAGGGTGCATTTAATGCTTTATATAGGTTTTTTGAGAAATTTGAAGGTTTAAAAACACTATTTCATGCCCCATGTGTCCCTATAAGTCTTAATTAACTGAAAAAAATGAAATATAGTAGGTTATGTAGAAGAATGGATAGTTTTCTTGAGGAAAAAAAGGAATTTGGCACTTGTACAACCTCTTTGGGAAGTGTGCCAATTGTAAAATGTTGAAATTGACTCTTCAACTTCTCCATGCTCAATTCCAAGCTTTATTTGATCTGAAAGTGCCATTTTGAGGCCAAAACCATTCTGCTCCATTTTCCCCTGTCTTGGCAAGTTGAAGTGACTTTCTAGTTTTTGCTTGGTACAGACAACTCAGGATGTTTCATGGAAAATGATTTTGGGAGGTTAAATTAAAATAATATATCTTAATTTACATATAATAATTTCAAATAATGGTTATTTATGCTTCATGAACCATTGCTAATAAGTTGACTGTGCAAATCAACTAGTTGTTTCGTGCATTCGATGGGTTTTCTCTCTTATTTGGGAGATTCCATATAATATGGATGTTGATGTTTCTACCAAATTATTTTTAATTCTTCCTAAAATTTTCCCTATTCTTTTTTTCATGTCTTTTTGTTTGGATGAGCCAATAACCTCAAATTTGCAAACTAGTCAATTCTCTGATATGTAGGCAGTTTTCACCATTTTCAAGAGTTTCAAGCTTGTTCATGGCTCCAATAAGTTATGTAAAAAATAATATCATGTTTAAAATATGTTTTTGACTTCCCCTTCACCTTTCATCCTCTTTTTCAAGAAATGTTTCATGGTTTGCAGTCATGGATACCATATTAATAGTCATGACATATCTTGTCTACTTTATTCAGGAGTTTGCAAGTGAATTTCACATTGGAAGATTGTTTTGGAACTTCTTTCAGGTAACCCTTGGTTACATTAATGTATTTTAAGGTTTGACTTTAAGTAGGAGTTTCTTTGAGACCTTTCACTGACACTCTTGCTCCATTTCATGGTTCACTGTCTACACTCAGCCCATACACACATACAAGGGTTTCCATGATGATTTTATGTCATTTTGAGATCATTATTAGTGGTGTCAAGCTCAATGAAATAGTAATTAAACATTTGAAATAATTGGAATAGAAATACAACTAATAATAGGATCAAATGTAATGCTTACTAACTAAACTCACTCTTGTTATCTGCATACCAAAATAGTCACCTAGAGGTGACTTAGACAGGGGATTGATATATTCAATGGAGTGATGAAGAATGTGGTGAGACCTCACTTGTAACCCTTATATTTTTAAAATACCAAGGGAGATACATTTAATTTTCTACATAACTAAATAGGATTGATAATGATTCCAAAAGGATGATGATTGAGTTTAGAGATTCAATCCCTAAAATGTGAAAATAGAGCTCCTTAGGGTTTTGTTGATATTTTGTGATAGGGTTCTAAATGTCCTTCATGAATCCAATTGTGTCCATATTGTATTCTATAGCAATGAAAATATTTTTAAAAGTTTGGAAGGAAAGGGAGCAGTAGAGGATAGTGTTTAAGAGGACTAAATGTGAGCTTCAAAACACTAAACTTAGCCATTAATATCTACAGGTTTGTGCCATAATAGGCCTTTTCATCCAAATTGGTGGTATGAGATCATGTTTCATGATGGATTAGTTTTAAATTATGTAAGATAGCATTCATTATTTAATATGCCACTCAAGGGGATGATGCACTGGTACTTGTTTTCATTCATACATATAGTTCATAAATATGGACTAATAAGATACACCTACAGCCAACTATGGACAAACAGTAAGTTAAGCATGGTATATAGGTGGTGGAATAAAGGAATGTTCCGTGCAAAAATATATTGAATGATATAAATAGACCTATTTATGTTCAAGATTTGTCAACAAAGGATAAAGTGCAAGGTATGACCCCACCATACACCTACAAGTGTCCCTTTTCAAAGAATTGGGCATCTACAGCTAGGTATGATAGTAATGACCTAGGCTGAGTGTTTTGGTGCTGCCCTTACCATTTCAAAATGAATATAGTTATAAACAAGTGTTATATGATCTTGAAAATTCAAGGATGACTTTAAAACATTAAATCTAAGTAGAAAGGACACATACAGGGTTTCACCAAACCCAACACAGCTGACCGTGTTGATAGTGGGTTAGCACAAGAGGTTCCTTGTTGATTGACTAAGTCTAAACATGAATGCAAGATAAAAAAAGTGTAGATGGACCTGAGGAGCCACATAAAGTTTGGAAAAATCTAATGGCATCATCATGATGCACATAAATAGAGTAAAGGGTCCTCATAACATAAGACACAGTCAACCCTCTAAAACCCCTATGTAGTATGCCCTTCAAGAGGTCTATCTTGGAATTTGGATGAATCAAGGGGTATTTTGACAAAATGAAGAGTTGGTTTTTGGTTAATATCATCTATATTACCTATATAAGCCTCTAAATTATGTAATTTTTTTGAAAAAATAGGGGAAGTACCCCTTATTTTGTCTCAGATAAGGGGCACTTACCTAGATGCATGAAGCCTACAGTTTTAGGAAAAGAGATGGAAGAGAGTAATTGAAGGATTCCAAGGTGATTTGATAAGTTGAAACACATATATGATATTTTTGAGAACACCTTTCATATGGGTGAAACAAAATAGGGAGGTCCAAAATGCAAAAGTTGTAGGCAGACCCAAAGGCAAGATACAAGCCTAGTGCCCAAATGAAGGGTCACTCACACTTCTAGACCTAAGCATGGCTGATACCTTGTTGTATTATATATTTAGAGTCATATTATAGGTGTATTCACCATCATAGAGAAATCAAAGCATCAAAATTTCATTTTGAGCTTCAAGAGCAACTCGGACCTCCTTGAAATGCGTAGGCATAGTGCCTAAATCAGGTGTCTTCCATACTTATAGCATGAGGTGAGATATATAACCTATTGAATCATTTTATTTTTTTTACTATAAATTTTTTTAAAGATATCACATTTCAATGGAAACCACAAGGAAGCCATATGGGCTCAGAAACCCACTCAGTTTTGTGGAAATTGAAAAAAAGAGCTCGGTAAGGAAGATTTGGAAGCTTATATCTTTCATGATGCTTTGCATGGGGGACATATGAGTTTATAAAAGTTATCAGGGCTATTGAAAGCCATATTTTTTGAATTTTTTTTAGGTTAGATGTTAGATCTTTATGAATCAACCTTGAGAGTGGAAACGGGTCTAAAACCCTTGTTAAACCCTTGCAGTGACCACTTTGTGAAAATGGAGTTGGAGATGCAACCTAATGGACCAGTTTGACCATGATATCTATTTTATTTTGTAAATTAATCCTTCAATATTCTCCCCATACTTTTTGGTTGTATTGACTTATACAGATGGAGGTAAAAACATTATATTTTTGACTAATTTTTATGTTTCACTAGTTTTATAAGGAGAATGAGCATAAAACAAACTTTGGGAGGAATATATAGACTTTGGATATCCCCTAAAGTAAATTTAATACTCCATAAGTGCCCAAATTAGATGTTTCAACTCAGCCAGTCAAAACTGGCCTAATGGATAAGCTAGGGAGAAGTGGGAAAACTTCAACTGGATGGATTTTCAAGGTGTCCCTAATGATTCTAACTCTATGGAGGTATTTGAAACATATAATTCACTACCTTATATGTATTTTCATGATAAAATTATCTCTTTTTGGAGGCCAAGTGTGTAGAGTGCATGGAAGAGCATTTTTCTAGACAACAGATGATGATTGCTCCTTACCAATTGATTCCAGAGGACCATGCCTACAAATAATGCATGGAGAGGCATGTATAATTTCATTAAACTTCATCCCAATCATTTTACCTGGTCCTAATTAGTTATAAGGTGTTAAAACAAGGCTAATCATATAGGTACATTTTCTGAGCCAGAATAAGGAGTTTCTTACCACTTTTCATAAAGTTTATTGCTTAAATTGACACTTTTAATTATTGGCCTTGCATGGTTCATCCCATACCCTCTCCACATGAAAAATTAACTCCTTTTCTCAGCTTTACAAGTGTCCTTGTGACCCTTGTACTTCTTTGTCCTTCTATCTTTCACAAGTTCTATAAGAACTAGCCATTTTGGCATTGTATGGGATGCTCCACCTGAGTATGGCAAAGCCCTCCTCAAATGTATACCTTTTGATAAATAATAAAACTGATTTTTAACTCATCCATGACTATTATTACTATTTTCATTTGTAATGTTTGATTTTGCATAAGTGCCCTCATAGGCCTCTTGTCTAGTCCTCCTAACTTTGGACATTCATCCTTAACTTGACAATGTAACATTGATGTGAGAAGATGAAGATTGGAGAAGTGTAGGTTCAGTTTATCCTTTGATTTAAAGTGTAATATTCATGTGGTTGGATATCATCATGTTATTTGGTGTATCACCTCCCTTAGATTAGTTTGGTTTTAGTTATCCTTCTCCTTTTTCACCCCCCAAGTTTAGTAGTAGTTGTAATCCAAAGTGGTGCATCAAGGGAGTTAGCCCTATCTAGAGATTCACCGCATTATTTAGGTTTCCCATAAGCCTATAGGTGATTCCATTGTGACACTTGGATGAGGAGATATTTTCATCTCCTCAAAGTATGTAAATCCAAGTGATAATAGTTTTTGACATGCCCAGTGGGATTCTTGGTCCAAGAGTTTGAGAGATTTTTGATTTTTTCTCTCAACAATCAACCTTTAGAGGCATCTATTCAAGCGTAAATGTTGAATCTAAAGATATATCAGCTGGTTAAGCAACCCAAGTTATCCTTTGAATATTGTTAGCAATTTATTTCTTTGTTTTCTTACATTCAATGAAGTTTGTTGGTGAGACATTGCAATCTTATGTCATTCCCTATCAATATGAATAAGTCATTCGTCAATATTGTCATGATCCTTACCAACCTCAATATGAATTTCATAAGCCCCGATATGATCCTTGACAGCCCATGCATGACTTATATCTATCTTATAGTCAATCTCCTCAATGTTTTGCTCCTCGTAGTCAACTTAGTCACTTCTCAAGCCAACCCATTTCCACCTTCAAGAAGACACTTTTAAGCTATGAAAGATGTTATATCTTGACACATAAAGATGTGGTATATAGATTATTAATCATGTCATTAATAAGGTGACATAAGCATTATATTTAGTCAAAAGAGAGTGGGTACCTATTAAGAGAACAAATTGGCAAAGGCTAACAAGAGAGATGCTTGATGTGAGTGGCCTAGTTTCTTCCTTAGAGGATAGGCTAGGGGTTCATGAAAGGAAACCTCACCAAATATATCATCCTTCATATCCACTTCCCAAAGTTACATATCAGCCATATATAACCCCTACTCATGATCCAAATCAAATATATCAAATTCATCCTTTTCCCAACCAGTTGGAGGAGAGGGTTGAAAGGAGAAATCTTGTGCTTGAAGCTAATCTTGATAAGCAAATTGAGTTGGATTATATGCATTTTCAGTATTCCATGTTATCATCCAAATAAATAGATTTCAATCCCTCATTTCCCTCTCATATTGCATCCCTACCAACTCAAAAGGAGACCCATAATCCCAATGTCCTAAGTAAGAACAAGATAGTGGAGTCATGGGGAAAGAAAGAGAAGAAAAGTATTGACAAAGAGTGTGAAGTTTAGAAGACTCTTGATCCTATAAAAAATCCTCCTACCATACCTTAAGAAAAGGATTCTAATCCTAACATCCTAATCTAGAGTAATATAATGGAGTCATGGGGAAAGAAAGAAGATGAAAGCATTATCAAAGAGTGTGAAGTGGAGAATGGAGCTGATCCTTTACAAGTCCCTCCCACCCTTCCTCAAGAAGCTTCTTGTGTTCCATGTCATCCCTCATGTATCCCTCATACTTATGATGATTCATATGAGCTTCCATAAATACTTTTTCAAGAGAACCTATCCAAACAAATTGAAGAGTTGGAGTCAAGGATGAAGTTATTAAGCTAAGGTGTGATGGAAGGTTTAGACCCCAAAGAAGATTCTATGCTTAAACACACCCCATCTAACCCCCTTCAAGATATTTCCCCAGTTGAATCAGATGTGAATAAATTTAATTTAAAGTGGAAATAATAAAATCAAGTTGTTTTAACCCAAGGTCTGCCTCCCCTTCCTCAAGAGCTCCCAAAAGAGTTCCCAACTTTGCATTCTAAATCTGATTTTGAGCCTTATTTTCCACCTATATCAAGTAGTTCCTTTTGTCCTCATCCCATCACCCTATGCCTTGATGGACCTATGGTATGGGAACCTAAATAGGATTATATATTTGATAAATAAAGATAACTCTTGCTTGAAGAATACATACCTCCTTAGCAGCCTCATTGGGTTAGGTCACATGACTTCAAGATGCCTAGTCTTGGCATCACCATGATGGAGAAAGAAATGGAAGATCTAGCAACCCTGAAGAAGAATACATCTGATCAAAAGGTTATGGATGATCACCTACAACATGAATATGAATATGCTATTAAATATGGATAATATTTTTGAGTCATCCCCAAAGAGGTGGCAATCCTAGAAGAATCTCTTGAGACCAATGTGGGAGGTGTTGCTCTTGAAGATGATCCAATACCTCAACCTGATTTTGAATCACCATCAAATTCTTTGTATATTGAATAACATAATCTTGATGACATCATAAATCAATAAGATAAGGTTGAAGAGGTAGTGACATTAGATGATAAAGAGGACAAGGATGATTGGTAGCTACAAATGGAGTTAATTCAATAAATTGAAGAGCTTTGCCAAGTTGAGGGCCAAGTGTATGACAAGGTGAAGGAAGAGTCTTCCACAGAGGAAAATGACCAAGATTGGGAATAATTTTCAAATCCCCTTGATGAGATAGAAGAACTTGTAACTGAGAGGAATCCCAATCTTGTTAAGAGAACTATAGAAGACAAGAAGGTATGCCTTGTTGAATAACTATTTGAAGCTTTAATGGAGGGTCCACATGACAAAGTTGAGGAATTTTGGATGAAAGAGGAGTTAATTTCATTGGTCAACTTGTTTGTATCTATTTGTTTCTCATTGAACATCATTTTGATTAGGTTGGTAAACATTATGGAAAAGTTAGAGGCATCAATGCTAAAGGACAAAAGGCTATATGCTTCATTTAATCCTTCATGTCATGAAAAAAGAAGAGCCTCAATATTTCCCTTTGATCCATGAAGGAGGTATGATTATTTGGCACTTGTACGACCTCTTTAGGAAGTGTGCCACTTGTAAAATGTTTTAATATGACTATTAGTATTCCCCATGCTCATTAAAATTATTTATTTTATCTTGAAGTTCCATTTTAAGTCCAAAACCATTCTGCTCCATTTTCACCCTTCTTGGCAAGCTGAAGTGACTTTCAGGTTCTTGCTTGGTATGGACAACTTAGGATATTTCAATGAAAATTATTTAGGAAGGTTAAATTAAACTTAGATACATTAACTTACATATAATAATTTATAATAATGGTGGCCTATTCTTCATGAACCATTGCTAACAAGTTGACTTTGTAAATCAGCTGGTTGTTTCATGCACCCTATGGGTTTTTGCTTTTGTTTGGAAGATTTTGTACAATATGTATATTTATGTTGCTCCCATATTATTTATAATTCTTAATAAAATGTTACACATGGTTTTTTTAATGTTTTTTGATGTTTTAATGAGCCAATAACCTCAAATTTGTAGACTAGTCAATTCTTTGAGTTGTAGGAAGTTTTCACCATTTTCAGAAGTTTCAAGTTGGTTCATGGCTCCAAAAAGTTGTGTAAAAAATAATCTCGTGTTTAAAATATTTTTTTGAATTCCCCTTCACCTTTCATCATCTTTTTCAATAAATTTTTCATGGTTTGTAGTCATAGACACCATACTAAAAGTCATGACATAGCTTGCCTACTTTGTTCAAAAGTTTGTAAGTGAATTTCACATCAGAAGATTATTTTGGAACTTGTTTAAAGGTACCATAGGTTAAATTCATGGTTTGTTGTCTACACTCGATCGATACACACATACAAGGGTTTCCATGATGATGTTATGTCATTATGAGAGCCTTATTAGTGGTTTAAAGATCATTGAAATAGGAATGAAACATTTAAAAGCACTATAATATAAATACATATAATAAAAGGATCAAATGTAATGCTTACTGACTAAACTCACTCTTATTGCTTCCATACCAAAATAGTCACCTACAGGTGACTGAGACAGGGGACTGAGATATTCAATGGAGTGTTGAAGAATGTGGTGAGACCTCACTTGGAACCCTTACATGTTTAAAATACCAAGGTAAAGACATTTAAATCTATACATAGCTAAACAGGGTTGAGAATGATTCCAAAAGGATGATGACTGAGTTTAGAGCTTCAATCCCTAAAATGTGAAAATAGAGCTCCCTAGGGTTTTGTTGATGTTTTGTGATAGGGTTTCAAATGTCCTTCATGAATCCAAGTGTGTCCATATTGTATTATATATAAATCAAAATATTTTTAAAAGTTTTTAAATAAAGGGATTAGTAGAGGATAGTGTTTAAGAGGACTAAATGTAAGCTTAAAAACACGGAACTTAGCCATTAATATCTACAGGTCTGAGCCATAATAGGCCTTTTCATCCAAATTGGTGGTATGAGATCATGTTTCATGATGGATGATTTTTACATGATATAATATGCCACTCAATTGGAATGATGCATTGGTACTTGTTTCCATTCACACCTACAATCCATATATATGGACTAATAAGATACACCTACAACCAACTATGGATAGACAGTAAGTTAAGCATGGTATATAGGTAGTGGAATAAAGGAATGTTCCATGGAGAAATATATTTAATGATATCAAGATACCTATTTATGTTAAATAGTTTTCAATAGAGGACAAAGGGCAAGATATGATCCCACCATACACCTACAGGTATCCCTTTTCAAAGAATTGTGCATCTATAGCTAGGTCTGACAATAGTGACCCAAATTGAGTGTTTTGGTGGTGCCCTTACCATTTAAATATGAATATATTTATAAAAAAGTGTTATATGATATTTAATATTTTAGGATTACTTTAAAACAATAATTATAAGGAGAAAGGACACTTACAGGGTTTCATCAAACCCAACATAGTTAACTATGTTGATAGTGGGTTAACACAAGAGGTTCCTTGTTGATTGACCAAGTATAAAAAATGAAAGAAAGACAAAACAAGTGTAGATAGACCTAAAGATCCATATAAATTTTTAAAAACATAATTTCATCATAATGATGCACATAAATAGAGAAAAGGGTCCTCATAACACAAGACACAATCAACCCTCTAAAACCCCTGCGTAGTCTGCCCTCCAAAAGGTCTATCTTGGAATTTGGATGAATTATGGGGTATTTTGACAAAATAAAGAGTTTATTTTTTGTTCATATCATCTATATGACCTATAGAATCCTCTCAATTATGTAATTTTTTTGAACAAATAGGGGAAGTGCCCCCTATTTTGTCTCAGATAGGGGGCACTTCCTTAGATTCATGAAGCCTACAGTTTTAGGAAAAGAGATTAAAGGGGGTAATTAAAAGATTTAAAGGTGAATTTATAAGTTGAAACACATCTAGGATAGTGTGGAGAACACCTTTAATATGGGTGAAACAAAATAGGGAGGTCCAAAATGCAAAAGTTGTAGGCAGGCTCAAAGGCAAGATGCAAGCCTAGTACCCAAATGAAGGGTCATTCACACATCTAGACCTAATTATGGATGATACCTTGTTGTATTATATTTATATAGTAATATAAAAGGTGTATGAAACATCAGATATCAATGAAAGGATCAAAATTTAACTTTGAGCTTCAAGAGCAACTCAGGCCTACTTGACATGCTTAGGCCTAGTGCCCAAATGGGGAGTCTTCCATACTTATAGCATGAGTTGAGCCATATAACCTATTTAATGTTGTTATTAGGGTTGATATAGAGGTTTTAAATCTCTCACATATCAAGGTAAACCATAAGGAAGCCATTTTGGCATAGAAACACACTCAGTCCTGTGGAAATTGGAAAAAAGAGGGCAATAAGGAATATTTGGAAGCTTATATTTTTCATGATGCTTTGCATGGGGATAGAGGAGTTATGAAAGTTATAAGGGGTCTTAAAGGCCATATTTGTTTAATTTTTTTTTAGGTTGGATGTCATATCTTTATGAACCAACCTTAAAAGTGGAAAGAGGTCTAAAACCCTTGTTAAACCCTAGCAGTGACCAGTTTATGAAAATGGAGTTGGAGATGCAACCTAATAGACTATTTTGGCTATAATAGCTACTATAATTTGTAAATGACTCCTTAAATATACTCTCCATACTTTTTTTGGTACAGACTTGTATAGATGGAGGTAAAAATGGGGTATTTTTGACTATTTTTCGTGTTTTGTAGGTTCTATAACGATTATGAGCATGAAACCAACTTTGAAAGGAATATATGGACTTTGGATAACCCCTCATGTCAATTTAATACTCCATATAAACTCATAAGTGTCCAAACCAAGTGCTTCAACTTAGCCAATCAAAATTAGCCTAATGGACAAGCTAGGGAGAATTAGGAAAACATCAAGTGGATGGATTTTTAAGGTGTCTCTGATGCTTCTAAGTCCATGGATGGACTTGACACATGTCATTCACTATCTTTTATATATTTCTGTGAGAAACTGATCTCTTTTTAGAGGCCAAGTGTGTAGGGTACATGGAAGAGCAGTTTTATAGATAACAGATGATGATTGCTCTTTTCCAATTGATTTCAAAGGATCATTCCTACAACTAATGCATGGATAGTAATATATGATGTCCTTAAACTTCATCCCAATAATTGGACCTGGTCCTAATTAGTTATGAGGCATTCAAATAGGGCTAATCATGTAGGCAATTTTTTTAGTTAGATGAGGAGTTTCTTGCCAGTTTTCATGAAGTTTATGCCTTGAATTGACACTTGTACTTCTTGGCCTTACATGGTTCATCTCATACCCTCTTCACATGCAAAAATAACTCCTTGTATTATATTGACAAGTGTCCTTGTGACCCTTAGACTTTTCTCTCCTTTTCTCACTCAAAAGTGCTATAAGAACTAACTATTTTGGCATTGTATGGGATGCTCCACCTAAGTATGGTGAAGCCTTGCTCAAATGTATACCTTTTGATCAATACTAGGAATTATTTTTACCTCATCCATGATTTTTCTTAGTGTGTTCATTTAGAATGTTTGATTTTACATAAGTGAATACTATGGATTCCTTAGCATGTTTGGTCATTCTTTCATCCTATTTATAGTTGGAAAGATTATTCTTGCAGGGCATGTGAAGTGTTTTAGGAAATATCAATAATTTAGTAAGTTAGTGTTTCTATTATTTCCCTCATGGGCCTCTTTTCTAGTCCTTCTTACTCTTCACATTCATTAATAACCTCACAATGTAACATTGATGAGAGAAGATGAAGATTAGAGAAGTGTATGGTCAGTTTGTCTTTTGATTTCAAGTGTAATATGCATATGGTTGGATGTCATCATGTTATTTGGTGTATCACATAACTTAGATTATTTTTCTCTTAGTCATCCTTCTCCCTTTTCACCCCCCGATTTTAGTAGTAGTTGCAATCCAAAGTGGTACATCAAGGGAGCTAGTCCTATCTAGAGATTCACCTCATTCTTTAAGCTGCCCACAAGACTAGAGGTGATTCCATTGTGCCACTTGGATTAAGAGAGATTTTCATCTTCTGAAAGGGTGAAAATCCAAGTGACAATAGTGTGAACATGGTTTTGAGCCCCACATTTCACCATAACAATTTAATAGCTCCAAATTATAAATACTATGCTTGTTAAAGCACTGAGTAGACTAAATTAGAGAAATAATATGCAATAAATACATCCAATAATTTTTTACAAAATTGATGAGATTTAAATTTTCTAAAAATAGTAATAAATAGTGTAAGTAATAACTTATCTAGAAAATAATTGAGATGAAAGTTTTCGGTACTAAAAACTAAGGTAGAAGCTAGTCTAAGTGACATAAACTAGATCCCAGTGTCATAACCCCTCTTGGACAGTAGTGCCATAATTAGATAGTAGTGCCATTGTTGAAAAATTCAAGGTAGTATCCTTATATTGGCAGTAGTGTCCTCTGTGTAGGACTATCCTGAGTTTTTGAATGCACCTATGTTTGGATCTATGAGGTTTGTTCCTATGTGCATGAGTTATAAAACCCTACATTTTACATGTAATGACTAATTTAGTGATCAAAACCCAATATTTCATTTAGTTAGGGCATCCAATTGGCATGAGTTGAAAATTGTGTTTGTTAATAGGGTAGGCTGGACATCCTTAACACCCCATTGTGATGAGAGTTGCTTACATACCAATACTCTGAGAAGAGATCAAGCCTGATGTAGTTATCCCCACCTAAATGATGGTGTAAGTGAAAGTGAATCTAGTATGATAGTGTCCTTGAGTGCCTTGAATGTTCTTGAGACTATAAATCTAGGTAATCTAGGTTTAGGACTTCTATAGATGGTAGTATGTAGAAGTAGAGTAGAATAGGGATTGGTAACCTTAATTTTACATAACTTATTCTCAATTTGAATGTGTATTTTGCATTTGATTTCCATATAGTGGTTAGAGGTCTAAAATCCATGTATTTATATTGTTTTGATGCTTGTGTGGGTGGTAAAATAGGTCTAGGCTAACCCTAGGAAGTTTTGATTTTGAAAAGATATTAATTTGGGAAAAGATAGGGCAAAGGAAATTAGCACCATTTTTGGGACACTAACACCATGTGGCATTAGTGTCTTTATTATGGTGCTAGAGTCTAGCTAGCAGAACACTATGCATGAAGGGATAGGATTGGGAGATGAGGGATTGGAACTACTTTACGGTTTACTAGGGACACCTATGGCTTGCATGAAGGCTGGATAAGTATGATAATAGGCTCTGGGACAGTTCTAGGGCTAAGCTAAGGATAGGTAATCTCAAGTAACACTATTATCAATCAAATAATAATTTTGGGTGATTAATTCCCCCCCTTTATTCTATAAATGCAACAAAGAAAAATGACTAGGATAAAGTAAAATTAAGCATACCTGGACTTACCTAGGAGGTGAAGCCCATGAAGTTAGGTATAAGGATGTGAAGCATGCTCTAATGTGTGTCCTACAAGTGAAATGTGCATAAATCAGTCCTTACTTAAGATATTTCAAAATCAAAAGACTAAATTGAGTAAATAAGTAAAACTGAGTAAAGAGATAGGAAAGAGAAGGAATAAATATAGCTCACTACGTACGTATACCAATGCATGAACCTAGTGACAACCTATGTGTGTGCATGTATATAGTGATCAATCAATGAATATCTTGGACTAAGATAATGGATTTCTCAATCCTCATGTGTTTGTGGATCAATAAGTAAATCTAATTTTGACTCCATTGCCCAGCCCCACTTGGTGGATCATGATTGGTGAATAGTTTGGATTGGACTGATAGTGTGTCCAACTCTCTCATGTAGGTGGATCAACAACTCAAATAGGATATGAATCCATCATTTTCCACCCATGTTTAGTAGATGTACATGAAATTAAATTATATGAATTAACTATAAATGTCTAACTGGGTATGTCGGATCTACAACCACTCAGGTACATTAGGCAACTCTGAGCCACTCAAGAACACCAACTACTACAGATGGAATAAGACATAAAATTGGTGTGTAACTTGGAATATGATTTTGGGTGTATACAACATATAAAATGACATGAAATTTGTCATTCCATCTGATCAACTGGTGTGTAAGTGAGCATACGAAAATAATATGGCACACACATGCCCCCAAATCTAATATCTGAGCATATCGATTCTAGACTGAGTTGTAATAAATTGTATCTCGGTATATTAAATAAATATGGGAATGGTCATACCACACATGAGGCCCTGAATCTAAGTAAACTGATATAAATCTAAGCTAAACTTGTATAAATCTAGGCAAAACTAAGTATAACTAATATATTTGTAACTGAATATGTGCAAACCTATACTATACCTACTATACTTTTCTAGTTAATCTAGATTTTTATGAAACTGAGGCTACTGGACAGTAGCGCCATGTCTTATATAGTAGCACCATTTTTGTAAATGTGGTGCTAGTGTCCAAATTTGGGTGTTAGTGTCCTTTTGGTCTAATTTTTGTGCAACTATATTGATTTGTTGGTCATTGTTTTCCCACTATGTTTCCCTAAGTTTGATTTTAAGTAAATTGAGCTTGTGTGCTGAAAATGTACTATGAGTGAAATATAGGAGCCTAGTCTCTATGACAAACCCATGTGAATGCCCCATCATTTGAGGGGAGTTTTTGAACCTATGCAATAACTATCCTCAAAATGAAAATCTCTATAAAATGTGTGTTAGCTAGAGCATATTTTATAACTACATAATAATTCAATATAATGTGCATACATAACATCAAAATGTAAGATAATATGAGCATAAGTATTTAATGTAATATGTACATCATGTCTATCATTCACAATGGTGTCAAGATAGATATAACAATGTATGTAACGACAAATCTAAGTAAAATTGAGTAGTTACCTATGGGGATAAGATATGATATCCATCATGACACCCAAGTAGGATGGGTAGATGCATGAGGTCCCTTATGGAATTAGTGTGTGTAAAAAGTAATGACAAGTGTCATGGCCATGATGCATATAAGAAATCATACATACAAAACACATGAGCCACACAAAGTAGGCCAAGGAGACACAATACAAGGGACATGGGCACATGTCATTAAATCTAAGAAAATAAGACATACAAGGACATGTTCAAATGTCCACATGTGTAAGAAACAAGTAAGTTTGATTAGATCCACATAGAAGAACATGTTTAAATGTCTGCATACAGAATTAGGAAGGCACATATAAGGATATGGGCACATGTCCAAAGCATACATATTATGAATAGAAGTGTCATATATCCAAATAACAATGGCATATTCAAATGCCCTCAAATGGAAGAAGCATAGAGATAAAATCAAATCTAAACTAGGCAAGTTAGAAATGAAAGTATGCATGAATATGGAATACAAATTTGTGTAAGAGCTAGGATGTACATATATTGAATCTAAATAGTAATAGCCATCAAAAAATCTAAGTAGGAGTAACATTATTAATATCAAGATACAATGCTAAAGTTGGGATGTAGAGTATAAAAGAATAAAAATTGTGTATAAGATGCCCCCAAGTGGGTGAATGTGTCAAGTGAAGACCCATGTATTGGTGCATATGCCCCCAGTGGGCAAATAGTAGTAAGTCTAGATTGGCATAGTGGACCTAAGTCTTGTAATAAATCTATAAGCACTAGATAAGAACAAGTGAAGCATGTATGTATGATAAAATTGGTTATACTAAGATAGCTAACACTGGTAGTATCTGGAAACTATAAAAAGTGTAAACATAACAATGCATATAATCTATAAATTTTGTGTTTTCTGAGTAATATTTGAATGTTTTTGTGTTTTTTGACATATTTTATTATTTTTTTATTTTTTGATATAATCTATGTATAAGAAACATAAAAATGAGACTATATACAAGCATCAAGAGAGAAGAAGAGTATGCATAAGAAGGGAGGAACAATAATAACTGATGAGTCTCATGGGAGACTCAATATCACTATGGCCTATGTTAAAAATAGGAATGGTAATCTCTCATGTAGTGTGAATGTTATTATATAGTTGAATGTTATTGCAACATAGGAATATAAGTATTGTTCATCATCAAAATAATAATAACCTTGAATGCTAGAGGGAATTGCCTCATACTGTGGGGTTGACCTTTTTGAATTATGCTTTGGAATATTGATTGTGAGTTTTCCCTTTAAAACTGTACTTATTGTAGGCATATGGTGCTTAGGAGGCTCTTTTTCTATAAAGCCTCTTTGAGAATGCATGTTGGCTTAACATGATTTTGACTTTGCAACTTAAGTTATTACTGTTTCTGTAACATTTCCTATATATCTGAATAATTTACCTTGATAAATTGTATATGTGGAAGATTTGCCTTAGGATGTTCAATAAATCCCAAACTTTGTCGACCAACATTATCAACTACTAGAATAGGATTAGTGATGCCTTAGGCTTACTTGCCTAAACCCTAACCATGATAATAAAATTGTTATAGATATTTTTGACCAAACCCATACTACTTTGAAATTTGAGCCTCATTTTAGAGAGGTAGATTTGTATCTTTTACTTGCTTTACCTATGCTTATTGTACTATTTCTCATTGTGATTATGCTATGTGAACCTTTTATTATTATAAGTGATGCTTTGTTAACCATATTTGTAATATTTTTAATATTTATAAATTTAACCCTTTTTAAATGTGTAGATGTGCCATTATTTTTTGTTTAGATGATGTATCACTATTTGAGTCATCTACATCCATTACCTATTGTATTGTCCTTTTCAATGTTAAACATGAATTGATGTGGTGCCCATGAATTCTATGATATGAAAAATAATATTTGCATCTCCTCACTGGGTATAGAGGGGGTAGGTTGATCACTTCAATATTGATCATTTCCATTAATACCACACTTGAACTCTTATTTGATCTTTGAATATTTTTTGAATCACTAGTTGTAGATGTACTTTGTTTTGATTTATGAATTGGATATGAAAGAGTGTTATGCACAACTTTGTTAGGTGTAGATGCATATGCATGGTTTATGCTAGCATATTTTGAAGACTGTGTACATGTAATGCATTTTTCTAATAATGTGACATGTTCACTAAATAGTTGATTTTGATTCTATAAATCTTATATTAGCTTGTCCATACTAATAATTTTATCCCTTAGAGTCTCACAAGTGTAAACCCTAGTTGTTTTTGATTGAACATGTAATAACCTCACTAGGTTTGACTAAGAAAAACATAATTTTTTTTAAACAACGTATTTTTTTATTAGACTTCACCAAGATAATCTAATTAGTGATACAGACATAACACTCGAAGTATGCTAACTATAAATAACCATGTGATGTCTAACAGTCACTGATTACTATCAACATAAGAAAGACATCATAACCAAATATAGAAAGTATTACAAATGTCCAACCATGACTAGTACAATGATACAGCCACTGCTACAAAGTATGAATAAGTAAATAATTACATCTCATCAAGGATTATGTCTTAATAATATTACATATAATACATTATACATGATATAATATATATTGTTCAACAAAGCATGAGTTCCCAAACTCTAGTATCTATGGCATTCTCAAGTGTCATCTCCAAGTAAGTACTGTTGTGAGGAGGAAGAGCATCATCCAAGAGTTTTTCCACACCAACCACAGACCATTAATCTCCTGCACAATTCTCCATCAGGGAATGACCCTCCCTTCATAGATGAATAGATAGTGATGGTGTAGGAATCCAGAGAGACAAACTAGTACCCATATGTTATATAATTTCTAAAACAAAACATACAGTGTACCATAAAGAAACCCATTCTAACAAGATATCATACAAACATGTAAATCATACACATGAAATGACAATGTCTTAATAACATTACTTTGGCCAAAATTTTCAATAGTTATTGATCTCTAATATCAGTCAATTTCATACACACCACTTGATCAGATCACCTTCATCTATTATTGTGAGGCTAGTGAAGTCTGTCTCACTACTTACTCAGTACCAACAATGAGAGTTTTGGTTAACATATATATAACCAATAGATTCATATAAATTACTTCCTACTAGCAATCACAAAACATGTTAAGCATAGGAATAATCAAATGCACATATTTAATCCATCAAACGTATGAATGAATCTCCATAATATCATTTATTACATAATTAATAAGCAAATAGGTGTAGATTATACCAACTGATTATAATATATATATTTTAAGCTATATATTCTAATTTCTATAAGTAAACACAATACAGTAATTCCTACTACCTATCATAAAACATGATAAATGCATACATTTAGTCTATCAAATGTATGAATGCATCTAAACTGTTAGGTTGTGGAGCTAAAACCTTCACTGATGCAGACATGGAGGAGGTTGCAGAAGGGTTGCAGACTGTTACTATCGCCGGCGTTGGTTAGGCCAACCGATGTCGACAGGGAGGAGACAGGAAGGCAACCAACATCGGTCAGAAGTTGGCAAGCATCGACGACCCCCAAGCAGACAAGGACCGACGTCGGTCACCTGTGTGGTTTGACTACGAGTGTATTACGGGTAGTTTGTTGATGAACCAAGTGTTTGCATGTCAAGAGCCAAATTTAGACTCAAAGTTGCAGATCTAATTATTGTAATTAGGTGTCTAATTATTGTTTGGATGAGATCTATATAATAGACTCATGGATTGTATTGTAAGTTGTTCTAGTTTGAGTTGAGCAAAGTTTGCTTCTTTTGTTTATGAGGTGAGCAAGGGTGTTCCTCCTAGTTCCACAATAGTACCAAGTGTGGGTGCTAGATTGGAGAATCAATAGGGTTCTTCATGTATGTATGATCTTGGTCATCAGGTGAGCATGGCTACGATAGGAGATCTACATGGTAAGTAAGATCATTGATTTGCAGGTGTATGTGTGTGCAAGGTCAAGGTTCACAGGTGTGAAGAACTAGATTGATTTATAGGTGTGCAAGATCAGAGAGGATAGCAACACAACAGGGAGCAAAATTAGGTGGGATCTACTTGGAGTATGTTGAGTACTTATGGAGTGTGTGGAGCACTTGTAGAGTGCGTGGAGCACTTGTGGTGTGCGTGGAGCACTGGAGAACTGGCAGTAGTGGATACTGGCTAGTTGGAGGTGAACACCAACTCTGTGTTTGAGTTGGGTGTTGGAACCTAAGAGAGAGAGATTTGAGGAGAGAATTACTGTTCACTTGAGGTGTGGGAAGCCTCTGAAGAGGTGGTGGAGAAGAAGTGGCATCTTCTTTATTGTATTCTTTTCTGTATGAGTATTAATACAAGTTGTGTATTGTCTCTCATATCATGTGTTATTTCTGGATTCTAGTTACTTGTTGATTCTGGTTATTTCCACATATTAAGTTGCTTAGTAATCAATTGTGTGCTTCCGGTATTTATATTCCAACATAAACATAATAATTACAACTTGTACCATCAAGTATAACATACATTTAGACTATAGTTTTCAAACATAATATACTATGTGACATACCATAATATTAGAGTTCATTGTTCATGATCATAACTACATAATTATAAATAACCAGTCTTACAATAGTAAGAATCAAATGTCCATAATCTTAAATAACAGGCAAATAAGTATAGTTTATATTAACCATGTATATCCTATGTTTAAACTACATTATCTAATTTTTGTAATTAGATTCAAATACGCTATATTCTATGATAAGCATTGTACACACTACTCAATTCCAACATAGCCAATCATAATAAAGGAGTCACAACTCTCACAATCATGTAATCTTTTTTTGAACAACTTGTTATATTTTTAAGAGGTTGAATGCATATAAAAAAAATAGTGTCTTATTCTTCAAGAAACTATAACTTAGTTTTTAACAATCCATAGAACTAGAGGTATAGGCACATGACCCATTATATAAATATATATTATACTCATATAGGAATAATTAAGTCTAAAGATAAATATATTACCTGAACATGTGTGAGTATACAATATGTGGACTATTATAACTATGGCCACAGTAGACATCTATACATAATAGCACTGTATGTATAAAGGATCTAGACAAATATTTTATATGGACTCTAGATAAATCATTATTAGTTTAAATTATTGATCAAGAGGAGGGCATCATAGGGCCTATTAACTATATGCTCATACATACTACCACATGTATTTTATTAGTTTAAAAAACCTCATAAATGAATCCCATATATTTCAAGGATATTAGATGAATATGAGTTCTAACTAGCATTATAAACACATAAGTTATGTAGATATCTAACTCATGGGATGCACTTTCAAACTAATATTATCACATAGTTAGTGGAATCCACATAAGCTTCATACTTTTGAGCTAAGAATCCACATAATATTATCACAGTAATAACTTTACATATATTATGAGATATACATAGTATATTTAATAACTTATGTGGGTGTAATAACTTTGCTACCTGTATATTAGTTATACATGTATGTTAGTAGATGTAATTTACATATTATGTCGCAACCACATATTAATTTCCTTATATCAATGTATATTTTATGACATGTTATTCAAGATTTAAAATCTCAATACATATAAATCTATAAATAAATCCCCTTATATATCAATATATTAATGATCAACTTAAATAATTGAAACCAAGCATATAATTTGATGGGAGAAAATCAAAAATTATTTGTAGTACATTTGAGTGAAATGACTTGCCTCCTAAATAGAACATGAAAGGTAAGTCACAAATTTTGGCTATCATTAGTGAAAATAATAGAACATTTTCAAGCTTGAGATCCCTATGCCATACACCACACGAATGCATATAGTTGATTACCTCAAGAATTTACCACATTATAATTCTAGTCGAATTAGAATGTAATTGGTTCATAAAATGATGCAAACTACCTTTATCAGCATATTTAGTTACAATATAAACATTTATTCCATATTTTTTATTCGATTTCTTTGATGCTCAGATAAAAGTGTCCACCAATTTATAGCAATGGTTTGCATTATTGCTTTGATGAGCCCTTTATAGATGGTTCCATAGGCTCTATCCCTACTAACCTTGAGTAGCTTATAATTCCCTCTAAAGTTCCATATATGGTCATCAACTTTGTAAAGGCCTTTATCACCATTGATCACCATAATAGAAGAGGGTGCCATAGGCATTATACTCTGCTCTTGTTGTGTTTTTAGACATATATGTCAAACACAATTTTGATATCATTTAAGTACAAATTAATTCGATGAATTATACCAATGCCCCCATATATATTGCACCCATGTTTCCAATTAGGTAGTTATATTTTTAGTTTAATTGTTAATCCATTTTCTTCTATTTGTTTTTTTTTTATTAAGTTGTTACCACTATATTAAATCTTTGTTTACACCAATTGTGTCATAATTCTTATTCTCAGTCATATTCATAGAAAATATTCAATACATAATACGCAACTAGCAGAGCTTTATGACATACTTTTTAGTCAAGAAGGTATTGTCTGATGGGGTAATAGTTATCATCATGTCATCTAAGAATGCTTATAGTTATGATAATCTAGTATTTCATTGTTTAATATATATTTTGATTCTGAACATAGTGATCTAGTGTGTTGCTATGGTAGATCATTTAACAATGGTAGATCAATAACGAGGTAGAAAATATTATGTTAATTATTACTATTGATTAGTTATACTATCTTTATACTATGTTAGTTATCCACTTATATCTATCATGGTGATTATATTCTACCTAGTTATCTATGGTATAGTCATCTAGTCAACTTAAACCAAAATTAGTGTATATATACAATGGGAATATTTCTTTATGTATAATGTAAATCATTATTTTATGTACAATGTAAATCAGTGTTTTAATAAATATTGATTTATGCCTATTGTTATATATATTCAGTGTCTAAAATAGTATACCATGTCTAACTAGATCTCTGTAATTTATATTAGATCATTGTAATTATAATGATGCATATTAGCTAATGGGTAGATAGCATTAGATACCAAATTCACATGAATTTAAAGACATTACCTACCTATTTATGGTACCCAACTGGGGTAGAATGACCAAGAATGAATTTTGTGTATGGCTCACTCCCTTCACCCTTCTTAGCATTGTTTCCCTTCCTTTCTATCTCCCCCTTTTCATGGATGTGATGTTCCCTTTTCCAAGATGACCTTTTTCTTTTATTCCCTTCCTTTATGATCTTTTTTTTGTAAAGCTCTGTCTTTTTTTTTATAAATATAAGCTTCCTTAAGCTTTTTCTCCTTTTCTTCTTTTTTGATTTTTCTTGCTTTCCTTAAGAACTTTGTACTTTCTTTTAAAAATTGACTTCTTTATTTTTTTAATTAATTTATTGCCTTATTTATTTTTTTCTTTTTCCATAAGTTTCCTTTAAAAAAATTTAAAGCCCACCCTCTTTTATTCTAATTATAAATTTTCTTAACTAAATAATAATTTAACATAATTTTTGGCCTAATCTCCACACAACATAATGCAACTGGTAATTGTAATAAAATTATTTTATTATACACCATTTAATGGTCTCAAATATATAATTGTTTTACTAATTTAATATATGTGACTGACACCATGACTTAACAACAACATGACTAATATAAGGTCGATGATGTTTTCTTTAATCCAAAATGTTAAACCAAACAATGTTAAATCAATTACCATGACATAACTACACTACAACCACATTTAAATATCCACAATGCAATCACATGATGTAATTATATGTAAGTAGTAAACTAAGCTAACACATAATTAACCATGTGTAAACAACTATTTAAATGTAAATAGCATCAAAACACACTACACCCACCATTAAACTATGCATATAACATGTACTAATTAATGTGGTATGTGTAGGGTTCTAGTCATTTCTCTGTTGTCCCCCAGTAACTCCATCTACATCACCCTCTTTAATGATGCTCTCCCTCCATCATGCTCTAAGGGATGAATCTCTCCTAGATCCAACTCACAACAAGAAGGTAGTTAGTCCATAACATCACAATCTATATATCATAAAATAATGTTGAAATAATAAGTCAACATGATCACAATGTAAAGAATATACATTACAGCTAAACCATAGCAATGAAACCATGAAATCTAAGTAGCATATAGCCACCCCATAACAGCATATGACTTACAACTTAGCTCTTAATAATAAAATCAAGTTATCAACTATAAAAAATCTATGGATAATCAAATAAATTTGCTTAGCAAAAAATCAGGATGTAACATCCTTCCCCCTAAAGCTAGTCATCATCCTGATGACACTTATTCAAATATAATTTTTGAATTAAAAATATTATTTAATATAAGGATAACATAACATGAAGCAGCAAATCAGTAATAAATGTAAAAATTTCTAGTAGAAATCATAGTCATCCCAAGTAACACTATTATCAGAGTATTGGTCCCATAAGACCCTATACTATGACATATCCTTATTATGCAAATAAGTTTATGACTGTCACTTAATCTAATTTATTCTATCATGACCACCCTAAGGTCCAAAACCATCAAGGCCAGCCTATATACTACAGGATTGACCACTTCTAATACCTTGAAGGGTCTCACATATCTTAGTGAAAGTTTCTCTAACTTTCAATATTTAATCTTCAATCATAATCATATGAAATCAACATAAATTCCAAAACAAATGGCCAGGGGGGGTTCCACAAAACCTTCCAACCCCTATGCACACCTCTCTAATCTAAAGAGTGTTTTTCTCATTTTGAATAAAAATGTTTAGATAACTTGGAAAAAATGGTGTGTGTATAAATCAATACCATCGCTACTCTGCTTAGCTCTTGATAAGTATGATGATGAATAATAACTATAAATAATACATTTCTAATGTATACTAAATTAATGCATAAATATTTCTCAATCTGTGTGTATAACCATACGACTGAATCTAACAAGTCCCACTTGCCAAATCTTGGATTTGAAAAGTTCCCCTGGTCAGATCCAAACTTAGTAACTACCAAGTCAATATGAGACTAATTACGATCCACTCCCATCTCTTAGAACTCACTTTCCTAAATCACCACTCATCCCTTAGGTATCCACAACTTGATGATCTCCAAAATGTGCACATGGTTCAATGAAGCATAAATCCATCACAATAAAAATTATACCAACATTCCATAATTGCACTGAGTTACCATTAGTCAAACATAACTAGTATCATATTTCACAACTTAACCCATTATGTCATATTCATAGATTAGAGGAAATAATGTTAAAACTATCATAAAAAATAAAGGCCAAGGATCACACTATCCTTACAACCTCATAAAAAGAACAAGAGAGATAAATCCTCTCCACTTGCTCGATTAGTTACACAACAAGTTATAAACTTATCTCAAACCCTTAGACAAACAAGATGTTTCACACATCCTATTCCATACTCACTCTAGGTGAACAATACATAAATTTCTCATTAAATCAACATGTTTTAAGCAATATGAGAATAATTCCAATCTTATCAAGTGTGAATCATAACATAATGATTATAATCAATTTATAAACCTTAATCCAAAACCAATAGACATTCAATGTTCACCACTCCATGTGGTCAAATTTCACAAGTTTAGAAAAAATCACTAAAAAGTATGACTCTAAGAAGCCACAAGTGGAAAGTAATAAACTATCATCTCAAAACAAAACTCTTAAATACCCTCACATGGTATGAATAAATCACCGTTACCCAAGTTCCCAAAACCACTACATACTTACCAACCTATAAGTGTAATATCACAACTTATTTCCACACTCAAAAGGAAAAATATTAACCACATAGATGCATCAATCCATTCCATTCCTACAACATCTCTATCAACAAGAAGTAGAATACACTATTCCATGAACTCTAGGGAATATTGTCAAAATAACATTTCAAAAACAATTTTACAGTTAGGGAACACTTAATCAACATCATGAAAATATAAATCCACTCAATGGACTTATAATGATGTTAAAGGAGGGTGAGAGAGTAACAACTTACTGTTAGGTTGTGGAGCTAAAAGCTTCACAGATGCAAATGGAGGAGGTTGCTCAGTGTTACAGCAACTGACGTCGGTAGCATAACTGACATCAGTCATATCTAGTTACAAGAGCAACCAACATCGGTCAAGAGTCAGTCGATGTCGATCACCTCTAGATAGACAGGGACCGACGTCGGTCGCCTGTGCATTCCACAACTGGTTGTTGACAAACAGTTAGTTTGTTGAATGGGTTGTTTGCATGTAAAGACTAATTTTAGTCTTGAGCTACATGTCTAATTATTGTAATTAGATGTCTATTTATTGTTTGCATGGGATCTATACAATAGACTCATGGGGCTGTATTTTAATTAAGGACAAGGAAGAAATCCTTCTGATTGTAAGATCTAGGTTTGCAGTTGTGCAAAACCAGGTTGATCTGTAGGTTGTGCAAGATCATGTTAGATCTACATGGTAAGTAAGATCATTTGAGTTTTAGGTTGTTGCAAGTTCATGGGAGATCTACTTGAAGTACTTTGACTACTTGTGTACTGGCAGTATTGTTACTGACTGGTGGAGGTGAACAAAAACTCTGTGTTTGAGTTGATTATTGTGACCGTAATTGAGAGAGAGAACTCTTAAAGGAGAATTACTAGGAGCCCTAGAGGTGTGGGAAGCCTCAGAGGTGTGAGAAGAGTGTGGCATCTTCTTGATTGTATTTTCTTTCTGGATGAGTTAAATATAAGATTGTATTGTCTCTCAAATTTTGTGTTATTTCTGATTTCTAGTCACTTGTTACTTTCGATTTAATTCCGTGTTTAGTTGCTTATACAAGGTAATCAATTGTGCTCCTAATCCTGACAAAGTGGTATCAGAGCTTTATGTTCTAGATTCCTGACAAGTGGTATCAGAGCTAGGGTTGTAGGTTCACAGAGCCTGGTTCAGAGTAGGTTTACTAACACCTTGGTTTCAGAGTGTGTTAAGTGTTTGTTGATTATAGGTCACTCTCAGGGGTTTTTGATTGAGTGGGAGTATAGCAATGGCAGAAGAAAGTAAGCTAAGAATGGAGAAATTCAATATCAAGAATTATCAATTATGGAGGATGCAGATAGAAGATTATCTGTATCATAAAGATCTGTACTTACCATTGGGTGGGGTTGTATGCAAGCCCACAGATATGAAAGATAAAGAATGGAAGGTTCTTGATCGAAAGGCTCTAGGATCTATAAGGTTGAGCCTGGCATCGTCTATGATTTCCAGCTTATCACAGGCTAAGACAACGGTAGAGTTAATGGAATCTTTGGTAAATTTATATGAAAAACCCTCAGCTTTGAATAAGGTATTTCTTATGAAGCAGTTATTTAATTTTCAAATGTTGGAAGGTGGATCTGTACATAGTCATCTTAGTGATTTCCATGGTTTGGTAAACCTATTAGTTTTAGTCAATATTGTTTTTGATGATGAAATTAAGGCTCTCTTAATCTTATGCTCATTACCTAAAAGTTGGGATAGTTTGGTAATGGTAGTTAGTAATATTGTGTTTGCTTCAAATATCTTGAAAGTGGATGATGTTGTTAGTGTAATCTTGAATGAATAAATTTGCAAGAAAAGTGCAGGTGAATCATCAGGGAATGCTTTGAGTGTTGAAAGCAGGGAAAGGCAAAGAGAGAAGATCAAGCAAGAGAAATCAAGGTCAAAGATAGACAGGAGATCCAAATCTAGGTATGGCAGGATTATCTATTGGAATTGTGGAAAGGCAGGGCACAAAAAGAAAGATTCCAGGTCGGTTGAAGATCAGCATGAAGGAAATGAAGAAGCAGATGTTGTAGATATTATTGCAATGGATGCTCTTGTATGTTCCTTGGATAAAGTGGAATCTTGGGTGTTAGATTTTGATGCCTCTTTCCATGCAACCCCAAATAGAGCATCTTTTCATGATTATGTCCAAGGGGAATTTGGAGAGATTTATTTAGGGGATGGTAAGCCTTGTCAAATGGTTGGCAAAAGGAAAGTGCAACTAAAATAGCAGATGGGCAACACATTGGTGTTGTAAGAGGTCATGCATGTCCCAGTCCTGAAGTAGAATTTGATTTTTGTAGAAAAGTTGGGTGATGAGAGATGCACAGTAACTCTCACAGTGGACTCTTAGAAAGTTTCCAAGGGTGCACTTGTTTTAGCAAGAGGTAAGAAAGTAGGTACTCTTTATCTATCTACTTGTATTATTGATTCTCCTTCTGGTTTATCTACTTTAGCTATAGATTCGAAGATGTGGCTCCGTAGGCTTGGTCACATGAATAAGAAGGGGATGCATGTTCTTGAGTCAAAGGGTAAGAGTTCAGATCTGGAAAGCATAGATTGAGATTTTTGTAAGCAACAGAAGAAAGTAAGGTTTCTTGAAACTCATGCTACAAGAAAGGATCGGGTCTATTGCACAAAGAGGAAATCTGATGTTTTTGATAAGAATAGGAAAGCCTTGGTGTTTAAGGAGAAGATGATAGACATAAATCAGTCATAGGGGCTGAATAATTCTGAGTAGGGTAGTTTGGACAAGGTTATGATTCAAAGTAAGCTCGCAGGAAAAAAGTCATCACTCACAGGAAAACACAGTTATCGACATTGATCAGGTAAAACTGATGTCGAATAGGCAGGTGCTAATGTCGGTCATGTGCAGACCAGAGTCGGTGGTGTTAGGCTGGTTAAGACTGATGTCGGTTAGGGAACCGACGTCGATAGTCAGGTCAGTCGCATGGAACTGACATCGATCAGATGCAGACTGAGTGGTGATCGAGGTCGGTCACTGTCAGAATGGATTTTGAGTAGACAGTAAGCTGTCAAGGAGTCTCAAATGCCCATGAGGAGGACTGAAAGGGTAAGTAAGCCTCAAATTCTTTATTCACCTTCTTTAGATTACTTGTTGCTCACTGATGGTCAAGAACCAGGAAGTTTTAAAGAAGTAGAGCAGGTAGAATCTAAGAAACAGTGGGAACATGGCATGAATGAGGATGTTGATTCCTTGGATGAGAATAAAATGGGAGATTTGGTAGAGTTGCTAGCCAAAGAGAATGCACTGAGAGATGAATGGATTCCTAGGTCAAAGAAGAGAGAATGGACACGTGAGATGAAAGGCTAAGGTATATGGTCTTGAGCAGGTTGTAGGATAATGGAGGTTTAACCATTGTGCTTTCTTTACCAAGTTAGATAATATTAGCTACATTATCCTATTACTGTATGTGGTGTGTATGCTTGTTGTAGGGTCACGCATGTAGGGAGTTGCTGAGCTAAAGGCAAAGTTAGTTCAAAGGTATGTCATGAGGAATCTGGAAGCAGCTAGATTCTTTGGCATGAGAATGTCTAGAGACATGGAAGGTCACAAGTTGATTTTGTCTCCAGATGATTATGTGAATAAGGTAGTGGCAAGGTTTAAGATGCAGGATACAAAACCAATTTGCACACCTATGGATGGAAAGTTCACAGAACAGTGTCCCAATTCACATAATCAGGTTAATTGCATGGTATGTACTAGACCTAAGTTTGCCCAAGCAGTGGGTGTTGCCAGCGAGTTCAGGGTCAATCCAAGAAAGGAGCACTAAAAAGTTGTGCAGTGGATTCTCAGGTATCTGAGAGGGACCAGCAGCAGGTATACATGTGATGCAGGGTCAAGCACTTCTCTACATGGGTATGTAGAATCAGATGTGGCAGGGGACTTGGATGACAGGCATTGCACCATAAGTTGTGTCGTGGTTAGTCTTCAATATTGAGCTTGAAGAGGGATACAAGCCAAGAAATAGATTAGATGATGTATAGGTATAGGTACAGGTGCAACTATTTATCTCCAAGTGGGAGATTGTTAGGTTGTGGAGCTAAAAGCTTCACAGATGTAAATGGAGGAGGTTGCTCAGTGTTACAGCAATCGACATCGATAGCGCAACTAATGTCGGTCATATCTAGTTACAAGAGCAAGCAACATCGGTCAGGAGTCGGTCAACGTCGATCACCTCCAGACAGACAGGGACTGACGTCGGTCACCTATGCATTCTAGAATTGGTTGTTGATGAACAGTTAGTTTGTTGAATGAGTTGTTTGCATGTAAAGACTAATTTTAGTCTTGAGCTACGTGTCTAATTATTTTAATTAGATGTCTAATTATTGTTTGCATGGGATCTATATAATAGACTCATGGGGCTATATTGTAATTAAGGACAAGGAAGAAATCCTTTCGATTGTAAGATCTAGGTTTGCAGTTGTGCAAAACCAAGTTGATCTGTAGGTTGTGCAAGATCATGTTATATCTATATGGTAAGTAAGATCATTTGGGTTATAGGTTGTTGTAAGTTCATGGGAGATCTACTTGAAGTATTTTGAGTACTTGTGTACTGGCAATATTATTACTGACTGGTGGAGGTGAACAACAACTCTGTGTTTGAGTTGATTGTTGTGACCATAATTGAGAGAGAGAACTCTTGAAGGAGAAATACTTGGAGCCCTAGAGGTGTGGGAAGTCTCAGAGGTGTGAGAAGAGTGTGGCATCTTCTTGATTGTATTTTATTTCTGGATGAGTTGAATACAAGATTGTATTGTCTCTCAAATTTTGTGTTGTTTCTGATTTCTAGTTACTTGTTACTTCTGGTTTAATTCCGTGTTTAGTTACTTCTACAAGGTAATCAATTGTGCTCCTAATCCTGACAAAGTGGTATCAGAGCTTTATGTTCTAGATTTCTGACACTTACCTCTATGTTAACTATGTGAGATGACACCTATTTCTAATCCACATATGCATATGAGGTACCATTCCACAAGCAACCTACTAGCACATAAGAATCTTCAACAAAGATAACTACACTCCAATATAAGGAGAATTCCCACTACACTAGGTGGTGCCAATCCATAAACAGTCCTTTAAGATTCCCTCACCTAAGATTAATGTACATAAGACATAAAAATCTATCTAAAATGCACATATTCTTAAGTGAGAAGCATCCCACAATTTTTGTACACTCATAATACTTAAACACAAGTGGCAGAGGTTATTTGATTACCAAGTAAGGATGTAATCATTCTCAAGGGGTTTGATCTAAGTGATTAAAATTATTATAGGATTCTCTTGTTCATGACTCATGAACTATGTTATGCACTTGCCTACTCAAACATTGTATACAACCATCACCATCGAGACACTCAATAAACCAAACCTTTAAGGTCATTTTAAGAGGGTACAAGTACTCCTAAGGGTACACACTCAATTTACCACATAACATTTTATCCACATAGGTCAACATAATTTCAAGATTCATGGATGTCTATTACCTATAATAGTCATCAAGCCATATATGACGATCTACTAAATCTCACCACTGTAGCATGATTCTAAACTGAAGCACTACAAGTCCAAAATATACTTTACTTAACCAGTACAGTACTACATGTTCTCTCACATCCTGAGCATTTTTTTGCTCATCGGGGTACCCTCCAGGTTTATCCTAGTGTTCATTCTATTCATAGTCATGAACTTCTTGTTCTAGGGCTGAAAATCCTTCCTTGGTTTTATTCATGGTTGCTAGAATCTGATCTAACTATGTTGTTTTCTCAATGATAAATCAATTAGGATTAGATGGAGGGTTGCTCTCATTAACATATGAAAGACCCTCTTCAAAAAATATAGATTTTACCATTCTCTTTTCTGTTAAATAGAAGGATATGAAAATGCTAGCAAACTCATTAGGTCATAGAGTTTGAGCCATAGCTCTGATACCACATGTAACAACCCCACTAGGTTTGACTAAGAAAAATGTGATTTTTAAAAAATAATGTATGTTTTTATTAGACTTCACAAAGATGATATAATTAGTGATCTAGATATAACAATATAAATATGTTAATTATAAATAATCATGTGGCATCTAATAGTCACTGATCACTATCAACATAAGAAACACATTATAACCAAATATGGAAAGTATTATAAATGTCCATCCATAGCTAGTATAATGATATAGTCACTGCTACCAAGTAAAAATAAGTAAATAATTACATCTCATCAATAATAATGTCTCAATAATATTAAATATAATATAATGTACAAGATACATGATGCATGTCTCCATGGAGCATGAGTTCCCAAACTCTAGTATATATGGCAATCTCAAGTGTCATCTCCAAGTAAGTACTATTGTGGGGAGGGAGAGCATCATCCAAACTCTTTTCCACACTAACCATAGACCATCTATCCTCCATACAATTCTCTATCAAGGAATGGCCCTCCCTTCACGGATGAGTAGATAGTGATGGGGCAAGAATCTAAAAAGACAATTTAGTACTTGTGTGTTATATGATTTTTTTTAAAATATGTGGTGTACCATAAAGAAACCCATTCTAAAAAGATATCGTACAAACATGTAAATCATACCCACAAAATGACAATGTCTCACTAACATGACATTGGCCAAAATTTTCAATAGTTATTGATCTCTAGGATCAGTCAATTTTATACACACCACTTGATCAGATCACTTTCATTTGGCATTGTGATGTTAGTAGGCTAGTAAAGTACTCACTACTTAGTACCAACAATGAGAGATTTGGTTAACATATATATAAACAATGGATTCATATAGATTACTTCCTACTAGCAATCACAAAATATGCTAAGCACAGGAATAATTAAATGCACATATTTAATCCATCAAGCGTATGAATAAATCTTCATAATATCATTTATTACATAATTAATAAGAAAACAAGTGTATATTATACCAATTGGGTATAATATATATATTAGGTTATATATTCTAATTTCTATAAGTAGACACAATACATTAATTCCTACTAGTTGTCGTAAAACATGTTAAATGCATACATTTAGTTCATCAAACGTATGAATGCATCTAAACATAATAATTATAATTTGTACCACCAGGTATAACATACATTTATATTGTAGTTTTCAAACATAATACACTTTGTGACATCCCATAATATCATATTTTATTATTCATGATCACAACTACATAATTAAAAACAACCAAACTTACAATAGTAAGAATCAAATATCCATAATCCTAAATAATAGGCAAGCAAGTATAATTTATACTAATTATGTATATCCTATGTTTAAACTACATTATCTATTTTTTGTAATTAGATTCAAATACAATATATTCTATGATAAGTATTATACACACTACTCAATTCCAATACATCCAATCATAATATAGGATTCACAACCCTCACAATCACGTAATCTTTTGTTGAATAACTTGTTATATTTTTAGGAGGTTGAGTGCTTATAAAAATAGTGTCTTATTCTTCAGGAAACTATAACTTAGTTTTTAAAAATCCATAGAACTAGAGGTATAGGCACATGACCCATTACACCAATATATATTATACTCTTATAGGAATAATTAAGTCTATAGATAAATATATTCCCTGAACATGTGTGAGTATACAATATGTGGACTATTATAGCTCTGGGCATAGTAGACATCTATACATAATAGCACTATATGTATAAAGGATATAGAAAAGTATTTTGCATGGACTCTAGATAAAGCATTATTAGTTTAAATTAGTGATCAAGAGGAGGGCATCATAGGGCCTATTAACTATATTTTCATACATGCTACCACATGTAGTTTATTAGTTTAAAACACCTCATAAAGAAATACATTATATTTCATGGATATTAGATGAATATGAGTTCTAAGTAGAATTATAAACACGTAAGTTATGTAGATATCTAACTCATGGGATGCACTTTCAAACTAATATTATCACATAGTGGAATCCACATAAGCTTCATACTTTTGAGCTAGGAATGCACATAATATTATCACAGTAATAACTTTACATATATTATGGGATATACATAATATATTTAATAACTTATGTGGGTGTAATAACTTTGCTCTCTGTATATGAGTTCTACATGTATGTTAGTAGATTTAATTTACATATTATGTAGCAGCGACATATTAATTCCCTTATATCAGTTTATATGTTATGGCATGTTATTCAAGATTTAAAATATCAATACATATAAATCTATAAATAAATCCCATTATTTATCAATATATTAATGATCAACTTAGATAATTCAAACAAAGCACATAATTTGATGGGAGAAAATCAAAAATTATTTGTAGAACATTTGAGTGAAATGACTTGCCTCTCCAACAAAACATGAAAGGTTAAAGTCAAAAATTTTGGCTACCTTTGGTGAAAATAATAGAACATTTTTAGGCTTGAGATCCCCATGCCATTCACTACATAAATGCATAGAGTCGATTGCCTCAAGCATTTGACATATTATAATTCTAGTTGAATTAGAATGTAATTGGTTCATAAAATGATGTAAACTACCTTTATTAGCATATCCAGTTACAATATAAACATTTGTTCCATCTTTTTGATTCAATTGCTTTGATGCTTCGATAAAAGTGTCCACAACTTTACAGTAATGATTTACATTATTTCTTTAATGGGGCCTTGGCAAAAGGTTCCATAGGTTTCAACCCCAATAACCTCGAGTAGCTTATAATTCCATCCAATGTTCCATTTTGTCTTTATTGATCACCACAATAGAAGAGGGTGCCATAGGCATTATACTCTGCTCTTGTTGTGTTGTTACACATAGATGGCAAACATAATTTTGGTATCATATATACTATACCCATGCCTTCATATATACTATACCCATCTTTCTAGGTAGGTAGTTATCTTGTCAATTTAATTGTTAATTTGTTTACTTCTCTTTACTATTTTCCTTAAGTTGTTGCCATTATATCAGATCATTGTTTACGCCAATTTCACCACAATTCTTCTTCTCAATCATATTCATAAAAAATATTCAATACATAATGTGCAACTAGCAGAGCATTATGACATATTTTTTAGTTAGGAAGACATTGTCTGATGGGATAACAGTTATCATCTAAGAATGCTTATGGTTATGATAATCTAGTATTTTTCTATTTAATATATATTTTGATTATGAGCATGGTGATCTAGTGTATCACTATGGTAAATCGTTGAACAATGGTAGATCAATAACTAGGTATAAGATACTATGTTAATTATCATTATTGATTAGTTATACTATTTGTATATTATGCTAGTTATCCACTTATATCTACCATAGCGATTTTGATCTACCTAGTTCTCTATGGTATAGCCTCCTAGTTCGTATAACCTAAAATTATTTTATATATATAATGTTAATCTCTATTTATGTATAATTTAAATCATTGTTTTATTTATAGTGTAAATCAATATTTTAATACATATTTATTTATGCATATCGATGTACATGTTCAGTGTCTAAAATAATATACCATGTCTAACTAGATCATTGTAATTTATAACAAATCAATATAATTTTGATGATGCATATTAGCTAACTGGTATATAGTATTAGACACCAAATTCACATGAATTTAAAGACATTCCCTACCTAGTTTTGGTGCCCAACTGGGGTAGCATGATCAAGAATGAATTTTGTGTATGTCTTGCTCCCTTCACCCTTCTTAGCGTTGCTTCCCTTCCTTTATTTCTCCCCCTTTTCATGGATGTGGGACTCCCTTTTTCCAAGTTGCCCTTTTTAATTTTATTATCTTCCTATATGAATTTATTTTTTTTCCCTTTAAATCTCTCTTTTTTTTCAAAATATAAACCTCCTTAAGCTTTTGCTTCTTTTATTCTTTTTTTATTTTTATTTCTTTCCTATAGAACTTTGTTCTTTATTTTAAAAATTGACTTATTTCTTCTTCTTTTTTTAATTAATTTATTACCTTATTTATTTTTTATTTTTCCATAATTTTTCTTTTGAACTTTTTAAATCCTACCCTCTTTTATTCTAATTATAAATTTTCTTAACTAAATAATAATTTAACATAATTTCTAGCCTAATCTCCACACAACATAATGCAACTGGTAATTATAACAAAATTATTTTATTCTATGCCATTTAATGGTCTCAAAGATATAATTTTGCTACTAATTTAATATAGGTGACTAACACCATGACTTAACAACATGACTAATATAACATCAATGATATTTTATTTAATTTGAAATGATAAATTAAACAATGCTAAATCAACTACCATGACATAACTACACTAGGTCCATGTTTAAATATCCACAATGCAATCACATGAGGTAATTCCATATAAGCAGTAAACTATGCTAACACATAACTAACCATGTGTAAACAACTATTTAAATGCAAAAAACATCAAAACACACTACACTAACCATTAAACTATGCATATAACATGTACTAACTAATGTGGTGTGTATAGGGTTCTAGTCATTTCTCTATCGTCCCCCAGTAACTCCATCTATGTCACCCTCTTTGATGATGTTATATTTTCATCATGCTCTAAAAGATGAATCTCTCCTGCATCCAACTCGTGACAAGTAGATAGTTAATCCATAATATCATGACATCTATATCATAGAATAATGTTGAAATAACATGTCAACATGATCACAATGTAAAGAATATTTATTACAGCTAACTCATAGCATTGAAATCATGAAATCTAAGTAACATAAAAATGCCCCATAATAACGTATGACTTACAACTTATCTAGTAATATTTAAATCAATTTATCAAATATATAAATTCCACATATAATCAAATAAATTTTCTTAATGATAAATCAGGATGTAATATAATATGTAGGCACACACCCTATAGAGAATAAGTTTAAATAGGGTATGGGGTTTAGTGATAATGGTATAAGTTGCATCATCTATTGGAAGAGTGATAACATAGACCTGGTTAGAGGGAAAATAGTTATTACCCTCATGGAGAAGAGGAGGATAACTAAAAGGAGATTCTTTCTTGTATATAAGATATGACATTTGTTGTTTCCAAAATCAGCCACATTCATTGTGTGGACAAACCCTACGAAACTTGTCCATTTCGTAATCTACACTCTAATTTCATTGATCAAGATAAGATTCTCTTGATCTCAAGTGAAGTTTTCTGACATCCTAGGAAAGTTTATGACATTCTCCCACCATGATTTTTTGAAAATCATGAAACCTATTGTAGTCATAAACTAATCAAAATGTCAATTTTGATCATTTTTAGGGTGTTAGTGAATTTTGATTTTGCTTATGTATGCTTGGCATTTTTTGCCACTTTTACATGGTTTTTGTTTTTCTACATGCATGAGCGGCACTTTTTTCCACCATTGCATGTTCTTGGTGCTGGTACGTGTTAGGTCAGCTGAATTCATCCCCTGAGTAAGATCTTCAAGATCTTGAACTTTGAGTGGCATTAATGGCCACTCGTGCTGAGTATTAAAGGCTTATTTTGGAGATTTCAAATGCATTTATTTTTTTTATTTCTTTTATTAGAGTTTCCTTGACCCCTTTTCACAACTACTTGATTGTGGTGATGGAGGAAGATTTCAAATTTAACGCCACCAAGCTTAGGGTTTTGAACTCACCAAGTAAGTTATTTTTGACTTATAGGGTTTGATTTTTTGAGAGATATCTACAACATATTGATTTTTTTTCATTTTGCTTTGTCTTGTGTGTCATCGACCTTAGTTCTTTCACCATTTTGCCCAAGTGAGCCTTGCTAGCAAAATCCACTGACCATCACTCGTGCCCTAGATTTTAATTCTTATGTGTCATTGACCTGACCAAGCTTTTCCCTTTAAAGCATGGTTGAAAACCAATTCTTCCCAAAACATTGTGATAATAGATTTATTAGCTGCTCTCACATGTCCTTTTTGTGATCAAGTCAAAAGTAGAGTTAGCATTTTTTGCCACTTAAGTATTTTGAGATGTTCTCAAGAGGAAATGTATGGGCAGTGAAATCCATTGCCCTTACATGAAAACCTCCAACTCCTACCATATGTATTATCAACAAAATTTGCATCTCAAACATCAAAACTTTCAATTTCCTTGTTACATGCAATGTCAACATTTATTTTGCTCCAACATGAAACCAACATCTAATAGTGGCAAATTTTGCCACCTATGCAAATACACAATATCCCTCACATGCAAGGGCAGCAAATTTTGCCGCCCATGCAAACATTCTCTTAAATTTTTCTAACTCTAGGATATTTTCAATTTTGTTTTTTTGAGCCCACTTTCCTCTATTTTTCTTTGCCTACTCGCACTTTATTCCTTTCAAGCACGTCTCTATTGTCATGATCATCGACATGCAATTTCCCCAGATTACCAATATCTTCCCTAATTGCATGATCATGACTTTTTATTGTAGTTTCTTCTATGGATCTTCTTTCTTCAGTAACATCCTTCTGGTAATAGCTCATTTAGATGACTGAGTTGTCTTCAAAGAAGTTGAAAGCGATGAAATACAAATATCAAGGTGTTTTTCTAATCACCTCAGTTACTTCTAATGTTGATAACATTAGAGATACAAAGATTGGCCATGTGGACATGGCTGAGTTTGTGGAAAGAATCAAGTCAAACAATCTCAGCTTTGTAATGAAGAAGATAATTGACAGTAACATTCATTTCATATCTTCTTTCTCGGTAGCATCCCACAACACAAAATTTTTCCTTCAGTGTGCTCAGTTTTATAACAAATATACTAGGGTTGTGATGGACACTAATGGTAATATGATAATCAGAATAGATCCTAAATTTATTGATAAGGTGTTTATGTGCCCTCCTACTATAGAAGTGATCAAGCTTGATTTTATTAAAGCAAAAAAAGAGTATGACAAAAATCCTAAAAAGGAAAAGAAGGTAATCAATAATAAATGGCTCAAGACATCAAGGTCAAATTTGTCAAGGTGGCCACAGAGTTTTCCTAAAAGTGACTTTATAGAAGAAGTTGGTGATCTAATAACTCTTCTTAGCAAGATAAGAGGTTTATCCTCTTCCTCACAGTTTCATGAATGGATGTATCCTTTCATCAAGGTAATACTCCAAGGCAAACAAATCATCTTCCGTGGAGAACAAATCAACAATGCTTTGCATGAACAATTGATGAAGGTATCCACTACTTTCAAGTTCTACATGACTTCTTATTTGGTGTATATTTCAGATTCAATAAGAATCTTTCCAGGTCTAACATTAGGAGATAGGAGAGTAATCCCTATGTATCAATACTATTCTCAATTAACATTGAAGGGTTTTATTCATCATTTTAGGAGAGTAAATGATGCTTTCTTTGCAGTATTATTATGTCTTTTTAATCCTCAACTAGAACAAAGAAGAGTGTCAGATGAGGCTTGGAAAGTGGTAAATGATTTTGGATGCATGTTCTTATAGTTTCCTTCTTTCTCATACCTGAGGGTTGGCTTTTTCCAAGGTCATCCTTATATGCTTCCAAGATTCCCCTCAGAAAAACTAGTCTTAATAGAGTTATGTAGACAAATTATCGTCATGCATAATAAAAAAATGGAGCTTAAGAAGCCAGATTTTAGGTTTCTAATTGAAATTGGTAGGTATTCAGTACTAACTACTATGAAGGCTAGGGCTATAGAAACTGAGATGTAGCTTGTAACTATGAAGCAATTCAAGAGAAGACCAAAGTTTAACTACAAGGGCATGAAAGACAAAATCAAGAGGAAAACCCAATTCCATGAACCTGTGGTTGAAGATGTTTTAATAGATTTGAGAAAAGAAGATGTTAGGAAAATGGACTATAGCAAGTTATCTCTTGAGTAGATTGAATATCTCAAACTTGTTGATATTCCCAAGAATCTAGTGGATGATGGAGAGTTGATTAATGACAGATATAATATTGAACATGTTACTATTACCCCTCTCCCTCTAATCCAATGGTCCCAAAAAGAGATGACCTCTTTGAAGAAAATATTTGAACCTATATTGGCAAATACCAATATTTGGCTAGCAAACAAGGGAATTGCTTTGAAAGAATTCCTCACGAGGTCAAAAACTGAGATTCAGAGGAAATAAGAAGAAAGGTAGAGAATAGGATGAAGAAAAAAAGTGATGTTCTTTCTTCTTCCAACCCACATAATCCTAAGATCATATTTGTGACGAAGAAGTCAAAAGTTGAGGAAAAAGAGTCTAAAATAGAAGATATGAAAGTTGAGAAACAAAGCATTGAAGAACCAGTGACAAAAGAGATGGAGATTTAAGATAGGCCTACAAATCAACAAGAGGAGGAAGCTTCATGCCCATAAGAGAATGTACAAAAAGAAATGAGAGTTTCTTCTCCCCTACTCGACACACCTGTTGTGGCTCCTTTATATGTTTCTCCTATTAATATTCCCTCTTTTGAATCTTCTTCTTCCAAAATAATTTTTGACAACCCTCAAAACACTTTTGAATATGATCTCCATTCTTTAAGGTCTATTCCTAGTTTATCCTCCTCATCTTTTGATATTGGAGATACTTATATTTTTTATCACTTTGTGAAAGGTGTAGTTTTTACTAACACTCCATCTAGTATTTCCACTACCAGTGCAAGTGCAGTTTCGATGACACCAGTAATGGGGACAAACCCTAATGTGAGTACTTCTATGCTTCCACCATGGTTGTCAGCTTATACACCAAAAAGGAAGAAACAAGACATCTCCCCAGATGACTTTGATTTTAATAAGTTGGTTTCAGTAAAAGCCAAGACCCCAAAGAAGCCAAATTCAAAAATGTTTGGGCATAAGGGACACAAATTTCTAGAGATTGCAAGACCTCCATAAGATGCAACCATGGAATTTTGATATGAATGATTACTCTATCTCTAGAGTTGAATTAGGCAAGATAACTCATGAAAGTGCCAAGAATGATATGCAGTTAGCCATGGACTTCCTGATTCAAAAATTTGATAGGGAGAAAGAAATGAAAGATCACTACAAAGCAATGGTGGAACAGTTGACTGTAGTATTAAGGAAAATCAATTTTAGTTTAGAAGTAGTAACTTATGAGGCTATTTCTATAGAAGACCCCATCATTCAAAAAGTAGAAAAGACTCATCTTAAAGGAAAATTACTTGAAGAGTACTTAGATAAGATGCGTGCACAAGGAATTTCCCTACTTACAAAGCTATCTAAGAAGATAGAAAAAATGAGGAAGATAAGATCAGAACTTGATGATCTCATTGATGTTGTTTCTCAAGATATTGAAATCATAAAAAATAATCATGATAAATGGGTGGAGATGAGAAAACTTAAAATAAGCACTCTAATATCAATTGGCATCATTAATTATAGGGATTCTTATACCGAAACTAAAGAGGCATTGACATATAGGATCCATGCGCTTAAAGATTTGATTAATGACCTTGAATATGTAAGGAAACTCAGTGAACAAAGTGATGTCAGTCTTTTACATAAATTGGAGGAGCTACCTTACAAGCTTACATCATAAGATAACCAATTGCTCTCAGTAGAAGAAATGATTCAAGAATTTGAAGATATGTTCCAGAAAGAATTTGAAGATAAAACATTTTCAATAGCCTTTGTGGACAATAATCTGGACAATCAGTTAACTTTGGATAATTTGAAAACCAAGTTAACTAGTCATGCAAAATCAATCACCATAGTAAGAGATGCCATAGTTAGAGCCAAGATGATTTTCGGGGACCACTGTTAGTCCAGACAGTATCGGGATGGAAGTAGATTTCACTATGTATGATGGACAAATGAAGAAATATAGTGATATGAATTAAAGCAGTATATTTTTCCCTTAGTTTATTTTCCATTTTTCAGATGTAATTTTGAAACAACTTTGGACATTTTTACATGTACTTTTTTCATATGTAATTATATGTAAAAAATAAGAAGTCCCAAGTCAATAAGGATTCCCATTTTTGAATAGGTCAAAGTAGTTAGGTTTTTCTTAAATTTTCTCAAGGCCTCTCCCTATAAATAAAGAGGGCCTCTATTTTAATGGAGATATTTTTGAGTTATGGAAATGAAACTCTGCCAAATTGAAGAGCATTTTGAGACTTTGAGTTCAAATTGTAAATTAAATTTTATCAAGTGAATGAGAAAGCAAGTGATCTTTCAAAATTTGTGTTGAAATAACTTGTGTTGTATTGGAAATTGTTCTTATATCCTTTTCATAATAGGATCTTATATGTTTGATGAAATAGTAGTGTGAGTGAAAATAATCTAGGAGATGTTCTAAAGTTGATTGTGGAGACTTTGTGCTACAACAATTATCTTTAGCTTGTGATTTAGTGTTTTAAAGTAAAGGATATTAGAAAGGCTTTGAACTACTATTATCTTTTGTGATCATATATTTTGTCATAGTTTTTGATGAAGACTTTGGGATACACCTCATTCTACTATGTTCTAATTTTTAAATTAGAAAAAGAAGTAATGATAGACTTTGTGCTCTCATGGGTATCTTGGTTTTTCAGTTAGTATCAAGAAAGTGTTCTTTTATTTTATAAACATCATTTCTAAAAAAAAAGAAATGGAAGATATGGTCTCACCCCTGAATTAGTATTTAGTTTAAATTAGTTTATGATAATTTATAGGGAAACTCCCCTTGCTGAGAGGACAGATTTATCTCATTACACTATGGCTGATATAACCATTCTTCCTTCAGTTAGTTGAAGACAAAATATTCACCCAATAACATTGAAACTTAAAAACTTGTTGTTAGCTTATGTACTAAATCCTCTGTGTGTAAGGGTTTGCTTGTTAATAAAATTCCACATAAGAAAAAGATAGCATGATATGAAATATGACATATATTTCAATTGATATAGAGCATCATTTATACATGCATTTATCTCTTTTTTTAGTTCATTCTAAATTAAAGGGAACAAGCATGCAAATAAAAGTATTAAAATTTACAATAAAAAGTGATACACTTAATTTTTCATTATTATCATGATTATATGAAATATAATTATAAAATGTATAGATCTAAAATATGAGTGTTAAAAATGTAAAACTTAGGGTTATTTAGGCTTAGGGTTTTTTAAAATGTTCGAAGTAAGTCAGGTTCACCAAATGTTTTAACCTTTTAGGACATACTGTATGTAAATCATATATTTGTTAAATATTTGAGTAGACTAAAATAGGGAAATAATATGTGATAACTACAACCACTAATTTGTTAAAAAATTGACTAGATTTGACTTTTTTTTAAATAGTAATAAATAGTACAAGTAATAACTTAGGTCAAAAATAACTGAGATGGATAATCTGGGTGCTAGAAACTGAGGTGGAACCTAGTCTAAGTGTCAAAAACTATATCCCATTGTTAGAACCCCTTCTAGATAGCAACACCATAATTGGATAGTATCACCATTATTGTAAAAGTGATGGTAGTGTCCTGATATTATTGGTAGTATCCTCTGTGTAGTACTATCCCAATATTTTGGGTGTACCTCTATTAGGATCTCTGAGGTTTATTCCTACATGCACAAGTTTTGAAATCCTATATTTTGCCTATAATTACTTATTTAGTGATTAAACCCTAATCCTCTATGTAATTAGGACATCTAGTTGTCACGAGCTAAAAAGTGTGTTTGTTAGTAGGGTAGGCTAGATATCCTCAACACCCCACTATGATGAGAGTTGCCTACATACCCATACTTCGAAGAGGGATAAATATAAATGTATTTCTCCCCACCTAAGTGTTGGTATAATTTCAAGTGAAGCTGGTATAATAATGACCTTGAGTGCCTTTAATGTGCTTGAGACTAGAAATATAGGTAATTTGGGCTTAGGACTTCTATAAATGGTAATATGCATAAGTAGAGTAGAATAAAGATTGATAACCTTGATTGTACATAACTTGTTCTAAGTTTTAATGTGTATTTTTCATTTGATTTCCATATAGTGGTTAGAGGGATAAAAGTCATGTATTTATATTATTTTCATGCTTGTGTGGGTGATAAAATAAGTCTAGGTTGACCTTAAGAAGTTTTAGTTTTGAAAATATATTCATTCAGGAAAATATAGGGCAAAGGACATTAGCACCATTTTTGGGAAACTCGCACCATGTGGCGCTAGTGTTCAGCTGGCATAACATTGGGCACGAAGGGCCGGGACTAGAAAATGAGGGTCTAAGATTGCTTTAGGGCTGAATAGGGATGCTTATGGCCCACATGAATACTAGATAAGTGTGATAATAGGCTATAGGATAGGCTTAGGGCTAAGCTAGGGATAATTCATCTCAAGTATCATTCTTAGCTACTCAGATACCATTTTTGGGCGATTACAGTGTATAATATTATGTACAATTAAGTAAAACTATGGCACAAGTAAAATATATGCAAATGTATTAATAAATACATATATTAAATGTGTAAAAATAGATATTTAAAACATTTAAAGTTGACAAATTAGGTGCTTAAATTAATCCATTATTTATGACTTAGATGTGCACTATCAAATGTTTCAAAATAGTGTAAACAGGACCAGACAACAAGACAAACAAAACTCAAAAACCTTTTTACAAAAAAATAATTTTCATTTTTTGATCCCACTTATGGGATCAATTCTAGCACATGGTTCTTGATTCTAGTAAGTGCCTACAATTGTATAAATTTAGATCTTAGGTGTATGAAAAATTCATGGATGCTTTAGCAAGGGAAGAGGCACATAAACCTTACTTAGTTTGATCTGATGATGTGAAAAAATATAATATTATATACTCATTTTATGTAACCCTAATTCACCATAAATTTCTCAAGAATATATAAAATTTACAATGTTAGTTGGCCTAGGCCCCCATGAGCATTACAGCTACATATCTTTCATGCTTAGAATCAGGGCTCAATGTATCTCTAATACTTGTCGTGTTTCCAATCCAAGTGAGATAAACAACTTAACCTCCTCTCCCTAGTTAATTAAATGCAACTATATGATTTGTAATTCAACCTTATTTTGGTACAAGTATGCAACTACAAGACTTAAGATGATGATAAGAGAATAATTAGATCAATGTATAAGATTTTTCACAAGTATGCAAAAGATATCATCAAAGTAATTTCTCCTTGAATTCCTTAGGGTATATGTGTATATTTAAATTTAAATACAAACACATTCATGCACAATCCAATTATGTAAGATAGTGAAATTTGAAAATAAAGTCATGAAAAACATAGAAAATGACACAAATGACCCATAAGACAAATGACTAGAATTGTGAGACCCATAATTATAGTTAGAAAAAATCCCTAAAATATTTTTTTAGACATTTTGGAGCATTTTATCTCATAATAGAGTAAACAAATAGTTTATCTATGGGTTTTTAGGCATTCCATATTGAATGGAGTTATTATCATTGACCAAAAGTTAAAATAAATTCAAGTTTTAAGGAAAAATTAAGTCAGTGGAAGCTGACAAAAACCTAATATAAGGGAAATTGAACCAAAAAGATACAAATGTATACATATGAACCAAGTTCACTAAAACATCAAAAATACATAGTTATAACATGTTTGTATCAAAATTAAGTGTCCACATTATGCCCCACCTTGATGTGCATGTGTATGATGCATGCTTATGTATAAAAATTAAAATAAAATGAAAAAGTGATTACTTGTTTTAGATGATCTATTTATATATTATATAGAACCTCAGTCTTGTACATTTAGTAAACTCAAACCTTTGTTGTTCCTCTTAGTTTTGGACCTTTTCCCACTTATACAAGTCTTGCATTTACTTTATCTTGTGCCCCTTGGCTTATCTCTTAGTCTAACAAGTCTTATGTTGATGACCTAGACCTTCTATCTTGGCCACAATGATTAAAATTTACTTATCTTCTATCTATAAAATCTATAAATATGTACCCACTTTCCTACTCCCTAGACACTAACTTTCAAGATAGACACTAGTATCGATGTTGGTGTCTTAAACTGACGCAAGTGTCTAATGCCCTAAATTAATCTATTTTTTAAATGAAACATATCCTAATGGTTGGCCTAAGTGATTTAATGTGAGTTACTTATCCAAAGGGATTGATATAAATACAAGATCAACCCTCATTCATTCCTTACCTAACACAGACTTGGTAAAGACCAAGAGATTTTAAGGCAACCTACTAAAAGCACTTTATCAAGCATTAAATTAAACAAAGCTTCCACATTTCCATACCAGTCATAGGTACAACACATATATCAATTTGAAGTACTAAAGGAGTAGCCCAATGCCCTAATTTTCTAAGTTACAAGATAGGTCACTATTGTACTTCTTTTGCACACATTGTATGATTCACACACAAGACAACACATAGGGGATAACTACATTAGTTGGAGCCCCTATTCAAAGTATTAGATATATAGGAAGTGCTCAATAATATAGGGGTATTTGGGGTTAGATCGGCACCATGTGCCCACTAACTCATTTTTACCCAAGGTCACTATGAAAGTGAAGAACTAGGGTTTTACAAATTTATGATGAGTGATAGTTTATGACCCAGATCTGAATGCACCAGAGTAAAGGAAAATTTAAACTTAGAATCATCCAAGAGATCAAATATTTTTCCAATAGTTATTCTATACATGACACTAGCATTGAACCAAATAGTAACATCAATGCAACCATCTCAGACTGACATTAGTGTCCAAAGCTCTAGAAATGTCAGATCTAAAATCTGATGGTTGTTCTAGATTCATAATCTAGACTAATTTATGCATGTTTCAGATCTACCATTGTGTTAGCATCAGATCCATCTAATTATATTATTTCATTTTAATTTTCATGCATATCTTAGTTGTACTTTCTATATTTAGCCTATTCTTAGCATAATAAATTTAGTGTATGTTTATATATGAGTTTATCACCTAATTGACCTTTTCTAGATATAAATATCACCCTTATGCATTATCATTTATATATTATTAACCCTATATACCCTAAAATAATGATTCCTCAATCCATTTTAGGATTAAACACTTACATATTGCCTAGGGGATGAAAGATGAACTATGAATTTATGGATTGGGTGTACCCCCTGTTATGTTGTCAAGAATTTGAATGTGCCTATAATGAAATAGTAATACCAACAAGTAGATCAATGTCCTAGTAAATTATTAATCAATATATTAAAATTAAAGAATACACTTGGTGGTATGTGAACCATGTTGTCACTCTCAGAACTCTAGAATTGTAAATTGGAAATTGAAACTATAACTCAAGTTCCCAATGAAAAAGGTCTACTTCTTGATCAAATAAGTAGACATGACTTGGTAATAATAAAAAGGGACATAAAAACTCTATTTATTATCCAAATAAGTAGACATGTATAGTATCATTACATATGGGTAAAAATATAACTAGTCTCACTACACAGAGGCATGAACATATATAGTCTCATTACATGGAAACAGGAACATATCTAGAATCTATAACTGGGAATATGATAATTGGGATAAATGCCCCCTTTTTGAGGTGAGGAATGTACCTCATCTTGCATATCACTCATCTTAAAACAAAGAGTCATTCTCTATGTGCAATCATAGATAAAAACATAAATTTAAAACATAGTGAAATCTCATATACAACATCTAGGTAAGTATAGTAACATAGAAATATGTAATCATGTAAACTCAACATGTAACTAAATAGTAAGATGTTAATGTAGAATTAGGGCATATAAGGGTCTCAAAGTATTAAATGCAAATGATATGTCCTTCTAGTATCTCAAAAAAAGGGACAAGTGACATGCCTTATAATAACTATAGAATTATTCCATCATGTCAGGTTTGATAGGAATATATTTAACCCATGTGAGGGTGAAATATGAATATATGACACATGTGAAGAATAAATAGGAGGAAGGAGGGGGAAAAAATATGACTCAATAGTACCATGTAATCATGGATATGTGAGATTCCCCACTGTAATATAGTATGCCCGGATATGGACAAGATATGGTAAAAGATGTGTGATGTGTGATAAATGTAATGTTATTAAGTGTATGAAAGACCTTGGATGTAAAGCCCATCCTGATATAATAAATTTAGGGTCAATAAGCACAAGGATTTAATAGGTTTTGGATAAATAAAGTAGGATCAATGATGCCCATGGAGAATGTAAGGATATGATTCCCCCCATGACAATTAATGATATATGTATATTAGAATAAAAAAATTATAGTTGACAATGAGGTGTCTAAGACATGGAGATAATAGAACCTGTGTAATAGTATGGGCATCATAAGATATAATTAATGAAACTAATGATGAATGTATGGGTTTGATGCCCCTAATGGATATGTTCAAACTTTAGGAATGTGTGGGTATTGTTTTTCAATGTTTTGACGTGGATACACTTAAGAGGTTTCTCAGAGACCCTCTTTTTTTAGGTATTTTTAAAGAAAATACCAACATATGGGTTACATTAGCCAGACACATAAGTTAATAAATAAACAATAATTAGTTATATTATTTAAATTAATTTTATCATATTTATTTATACTAATCAATGGTGATAAATAAATAAAATAACATTCAGTTTTACATAAATAACTCAATCCACTATCCCTTGCAAATGGTTATCACAAGTTGACTTTCAAAAAAAATCAACAATTAACCAATAATATTTTTTCAATACAAATTATTCTCATAAAACTAAATCAATCTTATCTAAAAATAACATTCTTATCTGAAAATAACATGAACTCAAGTTCATAAAAGACAATGTAAATTTTAATTGTAAGATATTGATTAATGAAACAACATATGGTCAAATGATTTTCCAACATTTACATACATAAATAGTTTTTAAAAATTATGATAATAGAACATGAGTTCAAATGATAACCAACCAATAAAATTATATTCACTAATACTTTTAAATCACAAGGAATTTTAAAAATAGTTCAAGATAAATTAATCGTGCACAATCTAAGATAATAAATATCAAAAACTTTATTAATGGAGAACTAAATCAATTCTTGAAATAAAATACCATTTAGAGCTTCAAACTTACTTTTTCATTAGCTTTTTTCATGAGAGCAGAACAAAAGAACTTGATTGATTTATTCAAAGAGTAGATTAGAATGAATACAAAATAATTTACCAAAAATATGGTAACTATTTGTTAGGATGGAGGAACTAAACATGAACTTCATAAATCAGACATACTACAAAATAGAAATAGTTACAATAAACTACCTAAAAGTAATTTTAAACAAAAAAATAATTATCTATGTTAACATCCCCCCCTTGTTAAATTATTTTTACAAATGTACCCCCTAAACAGCTCAAATTTCACCATTCCAAGGGATTTGGTGAGTATATTAGCTATCTATACATTTTTTGGGTAGTATTGGAGCTGGATGTGGTTGTTTAAGACTTGCTCTCAAATGTAGTGACATTCAACCTCAATGTGCTTGAATTTTTCATGAAAAATAGGATTCTTCATAAGCTTCAACACACCCTAATTATCTCAATGAAGGATAGGTGGCTTCTCTTCACTAATGACCATATCAGCCAGAATGTAACGTAACCATATCACCTCATACACAACTCCATGTGTGGCATGATACTCTACCTCAGTGGATGAGAGAGCAATAATAGTTTGCTTCTAACTGATCCATGAGATTGGTCTAGCTCTGAGGTGAAATATGTATCTTTATGTTCATTTTCTATCATCAACATATTTGATGTAGTCTGAGTTAGTGTATCTTTACAAGAAGAACTAACTATTCTTATTGTATTCTAGACCATACTCAAGTGTACCTCAATCATATCTCAAAAGATGATTTGTTACAACCCAATGACATTTATTTGGCTCCTGCATGAATCTAGAGAGATAGATCATAACAAAACATATGTTTGGTCTAGTGTAGGTCAAGTAGATGAGACTCCCAAAGAGTTGTCTGTAGAGAGTTACATCCACTTGAGTTGAATCCTAGAATAGAGAAATTTTTAAACCTTTCTCCATTGGTATTGAAAGAGGTTTACAATCTAGCATTCTATACTTTACTAAGAGTGTCTTAGCATATTTTATCTAGGAGATAAAATTGTGGTTCTATTTCTACCATATCTCCAAGTCAAAATAATAATCGAGTAGCCCCAAATCAATCATGTCGAAGGATATTTTGAGATCATTATTCAAAATATCAACTTGATCTTCTGAACTTTCAGTGATCACAAGATCATCGACATACAAAACAATAATGATGATTTATGTCCCTACCTTCTTTATGTACAAGTTAGAATCCAAGGGGCTATGAGTGAAACCATGCTACAAAAGGTGATCATCTATCTTGATGTACCATGCCCTAGGAGCTTGTTTTATTCCATATAGTGATTTGATGAGATGACATACCTTTTTAGGATTCTTTTCATCAAAAAATTCTTCTAGTTGGGTCATGTACACTTCTTCTTTGAGATCACCATTTAAGAAAACACTCTTGACATATATCTACCAAAGTTTCTAACTATTTTGTGTGAAAAGATCAAAGTTTCTAACTCTAATGGTCTTGATCTTCATAGTGGGTGAAAAGGTCTCTTCATAGTCAATGCCTTCTTTCTGAGCATATCCCTTTGCTATAAGTCATGTTTTGTGCTTATCAATGGATCCATCTACCTTGTATTTAGTTTTGAAAACTTATTTGTATCTTATGGGTTTATTTTTTGAAGGCAAATTGATAAGTTCCCAAGTTTGATTTTGCATGAGTGAGTCATACTCAACATCCATGGCTTTCTTCCACTGAGGTTGACTTAGTGATTCTCAAACATTATCAGGTTTGGAGCTATCAACTATTATACTCATAATTGCAAAATTTACCTCATTTCTTTTTTGACTCCTTGTTCTAACTCCAAATGAAGTATTCTAGGGAGATTACAAATGGGAGTCTTTGATGATGTTTTTTACCCACTTCAGATAGGAACTCTATTATTGATGTGAAGAATTACTTTATTGATGTGAACTACCTAGTGGATGTGTAGTAACATTTTCTAATTTTCCAAGATCAACATATAGCTCCCCTTGTATCTTATCTTCTTTGTGAGAAGTCTCCTCATCATCTGACTCAAAGAGTAACTAGTGAGAGGTGGTTGGTGTTGATTCTTCTTTCTACATTACAAAATCAAAAGATGACTCATCACAAACCACATCTCTACTTGCATTAATTTTTTTCATCTTAAGATCCTTGAGACGATATGCTTGTGAGGTAGTACTATAGCCCAATAGTATGCATGGGAATGTTTTTGGCTCAATTTTTTTCCTCTTTTAAGATAGGAAATACATATATATATTGAAATCAAACACTCGTAGATGAGAAATCAATGGCTTTTTACCACTCCATACCTCTTCTAGAGTTTTATCTTTTAGAATCTTCATTGGTACTATGTTGAGAATATAAATAGTTGTCTGGACTACTTTTGCCTAATATCATTTCTCTAGCTTTGTTGTTGACAACATACAATGATCCATTTCCATTACTATGTGATTGCATCACTCAACAATACCATTTTGCTAGGGCATGTACGGAGCAATCAAATTTTATTTGATGCCTTATTGGTTCAAAAATGCCAAGAACTTATTTAATGTAAATCCCCCCCTCAGTCTGACCAGAAGAGAAGAAGAGGTTATCTGGTCTCCTTCACAACCTATTGATAGAAGACCAAAAAATGATGAAGGGCCTCACTCTTATTCTTCAATAAAAAACCCATGTATTCTAAGAGTAGTCATCCATGAATAGTTGGAAGTACTTGTATCCCAAAAATGAAGTAGGTAATGGTCTATTTAGATCGGTATGAATAACCTCCAAACGTTTATTGGCATGAAAGGTGCTTATCTTGAATGGATCCCTATGTTATTTACTTGCAAGATATCTAGGGAAAATAGGCAAGGTTCTGGATAACTTTAGAAGTCCATGTACCATCCCTTTTGAACTCAACTAGTATAAAGATCTAGTAGACAGGTGGCCATAATAGCAGTGCTAGAAAGTATTAGATTCTACTGTAGAGGTAGATAGAGCTACTATAGAAGATGAAACAACATCTAAGGCAAATAATTTATCTTTCAAAAATGCTCTAGAAAGAACTATACCTTTTTGTGAGATCAAACAGAATTTGATGCCATTATAAACAAGAAACTCCACCTTTAGATGATAATTCAAAAGATGATTGATTGATAAGAGGTTGGATGTCAATCCAAGAACATATATTACCTTTAAGAGTGTACATTTTTGTGTTCCAAGAGGAATGGTGACTTGGCCTATTCCTTCTGTAATATACTCTTTATCATTGATGATCCTAACCTAATCTCTAGTGGGTTGGTTTATCAATGAATCAAATAGATTTGTATCACCTAACAAGTGTTTAGTGGTACCTGAGTCTATCAACCAGACATTCCTTGTGGGCTATGAGGTATAGGAGACTAATAATAATTTCTTATGTGTGCTATAATTATCTTCTTTAGGTGTCTCCTCATCAGATCCATCATCTTGTTGAGCACTAAATATCCCTTCTACTTCCACCAGTAGGGATGTCTTTTTGATTTTTGAGAATTATCATGCCCTAATGTTCTTTATTTACTAGAAGACCCTTGTTTTAGGCCATTATACTAGCAGTTGTCTATGACGTGAGTGTTGGTTTGACATAAATGACACCATGTCTTCGACTTTTATGATTTTTAATGTTTCGCAGATTGGTGTTGCTGCTATTTCTATGGTTGTTTCTCTATAAGTCCCTTTTAAGACTTCTGACCTTGTTGCTACTTTGAGATAAGAGCTTTCTCTTACAGCTCATCCTAGATTGAGTTGATGTCTTCTTTTTGCTACATAAGGTTCACGAGATCTTCAAATGACATTATCTACTTGGAGACATTCAAGATCATGATAAACACTCTGAATTGGGAAGGGAGTGATCTTAAAGTGATTAAGACCAAAGCTTGGTCATCTACTATCTCACTAAGTTCTAAGAATTCCATTCGTATCTCAACCACTTGACATAATAATTCCTTGACTTTCTCATCAGACTCCATAGAGAGAGTGTGAAGTATCAATTGTAAATGGAAGATCTTTGCCTTACTTTTTGCCTCATAAATGGTTACTAATTTATCACATGTTGTCTTTTCTCTATCTGCATCCCTGATATGTAGTTGCACATCATCAGTGATGCTTAGCATAATCAACATCAAGGATTTAACATTAGTCATTTCATATTTCATGAGTGCATCAGGATTAGAAGGAATATGCATAGTCCCTATCACAATGCCCCATAGTCCTTCAAATTGAAGGATGGTGCACATCTTCATTTTTTAGGTGGCATAGTTCATACCTTTGAGAAGTTGGACATTAGAGAGAAGCAATTTTGAAGTAGACATTGTAAAGACAAATAAATTATTTGATTTTTATGAGAGAAAATTACAAGTCTTTTTACTCACTGGCATTAGAATCAAGCTTGGATATGAGCATGATAATTATGTGTTAAGAGAAGAGGATGATTCCTAGGGTGATCAAATCATCTTCATAGTCTGCATCATATCCGACTTTGAATTCTTCTCATATTCTCCTTGGTAACACACATCGAATAAGAATATTTGAGAAGTCCTTTGTGGATTAGCTCATTGAACTGAAGGTTACCACTATCACAGAGGGATTCTAGTAAGGCAAATTAGAAACTGGAGCTCTCCTAAGTATCATGGTAGTTTTTCATGGCCTACAAGTCCCCTTGATGGCTTTCAGCAGTTCCAACACTGCCCTTCATGTTGGACATACATGGTGGTCTCTACATTCCACATTGTACCTTCACCCTTTTTCTTTATCTTGATAGATAAGCTTAATGCTTTTATCAAGTTCTCTCCATGTCTATCTTCTTAGCTCTCAACTTAGGCTGCCTTTACCAGCATCAATCAACTTTACCATGATTCAGGCTATGTAGGCATCTCCATGCTAATATGGACTACATTATTCTACACCTTAATGAACATAAAGTCTCACTTTGCTATATGCAGGTCCAATTTTATTACACCATGATCTTCTACCATGAATGCTATATTGCTACATCATTTTACTTCTATGTGACAGGGCTGTGTATTTTCTTCTATTATCACTTCCTTGCTTGGCTTCCAGCAAAATACTTTGTTGCTATGTTGTTGTACTATCTCAGGTAGCCTTGATTAGGATCTTAGAAAGCTTTGATATGGTGATGATAGACTATTTCAAATAGTGCTTGGCTCTGTCTAATGGAAATGTCGCCTTACCAGTTCTGTCCCATTGATTGGATGTGGCAATGCCACTTAGAGCAAGGAGATCGCCAGTCATCTAGGCTTCAACCAAATATGACCTGTCGAGCTTCAAGCATGATCCTTTGATGTTGCTAACCTCACAGCATGTTGGAAAGGATCTTCAATAATACCAAACTTCACAATCAACCCAGATAAGCTCTGATACTAGATTGAGAGCAGAACAAAAGAACTTGAATTATTTATTTGAACAGCAGAGAAGAATAAATACAAAATATTTTAACAAAAATATAGTAACTATCAACTAGGAATGGAGGAACTAAACATAAACTCCCTAAATTAGACATATTATGAAATATAAATAGTTACACTAAACTACCTAAAAATAATGTAAAACAAACTGATAATGATCTATGCTAACACTTCTTTCATCAAAGTTTCAAACAAATATGTATAAAAACAAATAAAGTATCACTAGATATTTTTAAATTATATTTGAAATGTAAAAAAAATAAACTTTTAACAACTGCTATAATATTATTTAAATATAAATAAATGGTTTAATCCTAAATTACTCCAACAACCAATTCTCAATAATGTTTTTCCCACTAACCCCATAAATCAACCAACCTATACATTGGATTCTATGTACCACAATTTTTCATCAACCAACTCTCAATAATGCTTTTCCAACTAACCCCATAGATCTATCAACATACACATTGGATTCTTCATACCACAATGTTTCGTGTTAACAAGTTTCTAGTATTCTTATAGCACCTTTCCACATAGTACATGTTGGTCAACCATTTATTATCAAGTATTTGGTTCACATTTATAATATCCATCTTAATCTTTGGAATGTTTTTTACAACTTCCTTAAAGACTTCCTAATCACATTTTAATTCCTAAGAAGGAGAGGTCACATAAATTTCTATGAGATTTCCTTTGAGCCTCTGTAATTTAATTATTTTCACCTTGAATGTCTTGAGGACTAATTCAATTATATTTCTAAAAACCTCAATTGATATCCAAATTCCTTCCTTAGTTTCAACAATAGATATTAAAAATATAAAAAATAAATATTTGGCCTTAATAGTAAAATCCTCTAATGATTATACCATGATCGATGGTTTCTATAACCTCCTATCCAAAATCTTTAATAAATTGTTCGTAAAGTTCTTATAGTCATGTAAAATGTCCAAATTGGTAGCTTGAGTGTGGGCTGTGACACCCTATCCATAAGACCTTCTTGCATGCTCTCATAACCCTTATAAACACATTTTTACTTATTCCCAGCCATCTATAGACTTATTAACCCTAATTTCAGCTCAGCCAAACTCTATTTCCCAAGCCAATCCTATTCCCCCAGGTCCTAAACCTATAGGACAGGAGTGTTGAACTTGAACTATAGCACCAAACCTTAGGGTGTCTTATTTTTTATGCTCTCATCCAATCACATTTTGAGCCCAAATGACCATTTTCATCTTATTCTTATCCTTCATCATGTCGACCTAGCATGAGTACATCTAACCCATGAACAATAGTTCCCTATAAAATTCCATCCAAAGGTCATTAACAAAGGGAGGTGACAAATCTTACAAAGCAAAAAATAATACAAATAAACCACTAAGGTAAAATTTCTTATTCTTTGCATACAGTCACCTAACATAGCTGCAAACATATTCAAACCCTCACACTAATTTGTAACAACCTCAAGCACTCTCAATTTGGAATTTTTGTATCCTCATTACATTATTGTATAAAGCACATCAAGTGGGACAACTACGTATGGCTTGATCACTCTTTGGAGTATTGGTATGTAGACAATGTGCCTACACAAGGGGTGTGGATACATGTTCAGTACATATTACACACACTAACCTCCCCCCTCTTTCTCAAGTTTTATCAAACATAATGAAGGTCTAGGGTTTCAAGATTGAGTCAGATCTATAAGGAGCTCTATCGACATTTAGAACTTAAGATTTCACAAGTAAACTCATACAAGGACAATGAACAAAACCAAGAAAATTTAGATCTTTGTGACTAGTGTAGACAGTAGTGGCAGGACTTGAATAATAGCACTAGACCCTAAAGTGCCTTGTTTTCAGTGCTCCTATCCTTTCACCAAACAAAATATAGATTCAAATTCACAATGCTATCCTAGTCCTGCATAGCCAATTTCAACATCTGTCTCAATCGTCTCAGTCCAATTTTAAGTTAAGTTGTATTTCTCCTTATTTATTGTTATTTTTAGAAAGATTTAAAAGACACAATAAAATATACAAATTAGTAGTAGAATTATTGTCATATTATTTACTAATATATTATTCCAAACCCTTAACTAAATATATAATAAGACTCCAATATTCTCAGAACTGTTAAATCATTTGGTGAACCCAACTTACTTCGTTTGGGTATAAAAACCCTAGAAATCCTCAGGAAATTTTCCTTTTGATTTTTCTAGCATTTTTCTACTTTTTCTTAAATATTTAAATCATAATTTTACATTTAAATTTTTATATTTACCATAGTATTTTTTTTTTAAATCATTTGTTCCAAACCCTAGTTGAATTTACTAGGTCCTTTTGCACACAAAAGCCTAGAGACCCTAGGGAAAATTTATTGCTAATTTTAGAAATATTTTTTTAATTTTTCCTACATATTTAAATCATAAATTCACATTTAATGTTTAAATTTAACTTAGTAATTTTAAAAATAATTTATTTCAAACCCTAGTTGAATTTACTAGGTCCTTTTGTATTTGAGGCATCACCTTATAAATTTTTTACATAAAAAATACAAATGGATCTTACTCCTTTCAAAACATTTCTTACAAATAATATTGAGTCCATACTTGGTCTTATCATGTATATGAATGATGAAGTTTACTATATGTTAATGCAAAGCTTCATTCTTTCCCTTTCATGCTTACTTTTCATAATATGGGATGATATTAAGAAATTTATTTCTAAAAATCTTAAGATCCCTTTCCTTCAAAGCAATGTTTACTTTTCTTTAATACAAGGTTTCACTACTTCTTTAACATGTTATCTCTCTATTATGTGTAATTCAATTAAGAATAAAATCCTTACATATTTAAAGGGTCTATTACATAAGCTAACAACCACCTGTCAAGTCTCAATGTTATATCTTATGCACAGGAAAGAATTTTATTCTCCTCCTCTCCCCTAAGAGGGTGATACCTACTTTCCCTCTAACTAGGTCCATGTTATCACCCCTCCAAAAGGTGAGGCAACCTATACAATTGTTCCTAATGCATACATTTAGCTTATAGCTTCATCAAACCCTCTTCAACATATGTGCTTACATGTTCAATCAGAAGCAACTAGGGTTTGCACTTGTGAGACTCTAAGGAATAAAATCACCAGTATGAACATGTTAATTTCAGATTTACAAATATAGAATCAGCTATTACATGACAAGATCATAACATTGGAAAATCATATTATAATATAAAATCCTCAAAGGCATCCTAGTTCTAATCATGTATAGGCACCTTTACCTAGTCAATTGGTTGCAAGCAATGCTACATATCAAAACAAGAAATCACAACAAAGTAACTCTACAACTAGTGACTCAAAAAACATTCAAAGATCAAATAAGAGTTCAAGTGAGGTACTAAGGGAAATGATTAAATCTAAGTTGATCAACTTACCTCCTCTACATCCAGTGAGAGGATCCAGATATTATTGTACATATCACAGAATGCATGGGCATCACATAAACTCATGTTTGGCATTTAATAAACATATACAATAGATAATTGCTAATGAGGGCCCTATATAAGGTATATCAATTAATAAATCCATAGTGACATAGGAACACATTCACAAAGGGTCAAATTTAGAAATAGTACAAAAGTGGTTACCAAAGCATAACTCATAACCACAAAAGGATCAAAAAGCAAAATCAAAGAAAGAAAGAGTACCAAAAACACAAGTAAAGCATGAAAATGATGAAAATATACCTCTCTAAAATGAGGCTCAACTTTCAAATCAGTATGGGTTTGGTCAAAAATATCTTTAAAAAAATTATTATCAAGGTCAAGGGTTAGGCAAGCATGCTCAAGGCATCACTACTCCTATTCTAGCAGTTGATAATGTTTGCCACCAAGGTTTGGGATTTATTGAACATCCTAAGGCTAATCATTCACAAACATAATTTATCAAAGGAAAATATCTAGATATAATAAAAGTCAACATTAGCATTTCATTGGTTCAAAATCAAGATGATAATGATGAGTGGAATAATACAAGTTATTATGATTTCCAAGATACCAATAATGAATATGAATATTCAAAATCATATCATAGCCATTCCCTCATGCTTCACAATCATGCATGATTCCTTTATTTGATACAAGACACCATGATAGGGAGTCTCTTATGAGACTCATTGATTAGTATCATTTCTTCTCAGCTTACTTGTACATAGCTTCTTTTCAATTTCTTGTACATAGTCTCCTTATGATTGATTGTAGATAGCTTACTTTAAAAATACCAAAAATAATACAAAATTTAAAAATACAAAAAAATTCAAATAATTCAAAACACCAAAAACATTTCAATTGTATGCATTATCCATGCTTTACATTTTTACTACCATGCTAGACTTACATTTGTTGTTCTATGCTATTATTTTTCAATTTATCTACATTACCATGATTCACTTGATCTTCTTTGAGTGTGTGCAGTGACACCTAGATCTTTGATTGCTTCACTCTACCCATTGAGGGGGCATCCTACTTCTACATTTAAGACATACATCGATATATCCACCCATTGAGGGCATATTCTACATGACTACACCATCCAAGCTATGCCATTCCTACACCACACACTCTAATTACCATGTTGACGTACATTACTTACTAGCTTAAACAAATTATTCAATCAACACTCACTAGTATATAGCACTTGTGAATTTCTTAGCATTTAACTAGTCTTGTAATACATGTTTTTCATACTTTCACTCTTGCTTTGATTATTTATATTTGATTATATTTCTAGTATTTGCATGCCTTCTTTTCTTTATTTGTGTAGCTAGATGTGATTGCATTTCTCAGTTTTTGTTTTATCTCTTGTGTGTGTCTTAGGATATTTGTCAATGTCCTTTGCTTCTATTCTTTTGTATGCCTTAGGACATTTTTCAATGTCCTTTGCTTATATTATTGTGTGTGCCTTAGGACATTTGCCAATGCCCTTAGCCTATATTCTTCTATGTGATTATGGCCCTCATTCTAACCTTGTTTGTTTTTAATTGTATGTGTATGTGGCTTTTGAACATGCCTTGTATGCTTATTTTCCATTTTGAGTGACATGTGCCCATGTCCCTTGTTTTTTTGGCCCCTTGGCCACTCTATTGTATGTTTCTTGCCTTATGTGCTTGTTGTTTGTTGTTTGTTTGCTTCTCGTTGTTTGCAATGCCATGATCCACATCATGCATTATCTTTATTTCTTGGATACCATGATGGACATCATTCTCCATCCCTCTTTGAAAAATAACAACTAACATTTCTAGTTTCAGTTCAGTATAGTGCACATGTTATTACATTGTTACATCTATCTAGGTATACCCATGTTGATCTAACAATATCCAATATAAAACTATGCTATATCTTGAGACATCTTTTATATTATCATTACTATATCATGTATTTTATAGCATAATACACTTTCAGGGATATTTCTTTTGAGGGCAGTCATTGCAAGGTCTTCATTCCTACCCTCAGAAGAGGGGGTAACAAATAGGAGTTTTGTCATAAAGATCATAACCTCCTACCAATCAAAAAATTCAATTGTCAAAACACTCAGAATAGCAATCAAAGATCAAAACAGGCAAAACAAACCAAAAAAATAGTGATGATTATAGAACAGTGATCAAAATCAGTAAAGGATAAGAGCGTTAGACTTAGTCAATAGCACCAGACAATAAGGTGTCCTATTTTTGGTGATCCTATCCAAACAACAAAGCACCTAGTATTTTCCAAAAGCATATAGAAAGGTAAGTTTAGTTACAATTTTGTCATCAAAAGTATAGTTTAGAATTAGTAGTTTTAGTATAGTTTTCTTAGAGAATCCAGATATAGGGGGCATCATGCACGGCATGATGGCTCTCCCTTCCAATTTTAGATTGGGCAATTGGTATAACTTCTAAATCAAAATCCATGTTACAGACACAAATGATTGGGAGCAATGTGTGTGGTGCATTAGCTTTCTTTTCTTTTTTATTTTAGTATATTACCCAAGCATTCTCAGTATTTGCATGCCTTAATCCATCAGTAGATGATTGCCATCATTCCCAAATGGCTTCCATATAAGCTTAATTCCAAATTTCAGAGTGGCTTTCATATAAGCCTAATCTCCACCTTTCAAAATGGCCAAAATTGGCCTAGTTTCCAATACACATTTAGCTATCCATACCACATTATCAGATTATAGAGCATTCATGTGTTTCAAAATCCATCCCATATAATGTACATTCATACTGGTATTAGTTCATAGCTTCACTTAGTGGGCAATGATGGAGATAAAGGGCCAACCTTTTGTATTCTTGAACCACCTAATCAGAGGGATTGGACACACAGTCCAAACATCAATTATCACATGTATGATCACATAGCTTCACTTAGTGGGTGATGATGGAGCCAAAGGGCCAACTTTTGCATTCTTGAGCCACTCTTAGGGAATTGAGCACTCAACTCCATTTGTGATATTACTTTTGATATAACACATATCCAACATCACTCAATACTACTTAAGATCACAACATGTTTTATATTGGTTCATGTACCTGGTGAAGTATATTCATTCCTTTCTCTTCCTCTCTCTTTTACCCAACTCTTATATGTTCTTTTTTTATACATAGCGTGTCTAATAAGAACTAATCTACTCTTTGTTTTCTCTTATAGATTTATACTTCACAATGTGCTCTCTCTATGCACACTCAACATCACACAACTTCATGGGCTTCACCCTTGCAGGTAAGTTTAAGTACACTTCTTACTTTTATTTTATCCTATTATTTCTCTTTGTTGCATCAATAAAATAAAAGAAGGGCAAATGTATTCATAAAAAATGTCCAAATTGGTAGGTTAATTGTGGCTTGTGTCACACTATCCATAGGACCGTCTTGCATGCTCTCATGACCCTTCTAGACACTTTTTTGCTTATTTTCAATCATCCATAGACTTTTGAACCCTGATTATAACTCAACCAAACTCTATTTCCTAGGCCAATCATGTTCCCATAGGTCTAAGTCTTTAGGATAGGAGTGCCAAACTCAGACTATAGTGCCAGACTCTAGGGTGTCCCATTTTTGGTGCTCCTATCCAATCACATTTTGAGCCCAAATGACCATTTTCATCTAATTCCTGTCCTTCATCATGTCGGCCTAGCACGAATACATCTAACCCATGATCAATAATTCCCTATAAAATTCCATCCAAAGGTTATTTACAAAGGGAGGTGACAAATCTTACAAAGAAAGTAAGAATACAAATAAACTACTACAACAAATTTCCCTATTATCTACATACAACCACCCAACATAGATGCAAACATATTCAAACCCTCACAACAGTCCCTAGCCACCTCAAGCACTCTCAATTTGGCATTTTTGCATCCTCATTACACTATTTTACAAAGCACATCAAGTGGGAGAACTACATATGGATTGATCCCTCTTCAGAGTATTGGTATGTAGGTAGCATGCCCACACAAGGGGTGTGGATACACGTTCAGTACATCTTACACACACTAATCCCCCCCCTCTTTCTCAAGTTTAATCAAACATAATGAAGGTCTAGGGTTTAAAGATTGAATCAGCCCTATAAGGAGCTCTGTCAACATTCAACACTTAAGATTTCATAGGCAGACTCGTAGAGGGATAAAAAACAAAACCTAAAAAACATAGATCTTTGTGACTAGTTTGGACAATAGCGGTAGGACCTGGATAATAGCATCAAACCCAAAAGTGTCCTATTTTCTGTGCTCTTGTCTTTTCACCAAATGAAATCTAGATCCAGATTCATGACACTATCCCAATCCTACACAACCATTTTTATCCTCTATTTTAGTCATCTTAGTCTAGTTTTAAGCTAAGTTGTATTTCTCCTTATTTATTGCTATTTTTAGAAAGGTTTAAAAGACACAATACATTATACAAATCAGTATTGTAATTATTGCAATATTATTTATTGATTTATTATACTAGACCCTTAACTAAATTAGGAATAAGACTCGAATATTTCTAGAACTATTAAATCAGTCCTACACCAATCTGAATTTGAACTTAGAGAAACCAATAGACTTAGAGAAGTTTGATCCAGATTATTTTTTTCCAATTTCAATGAAATCAACATTTTATTTTATATCTATTAATTTGCTTCTTTTAACTTCTATGTTTCTTTTTACTATCTTAATCTACAACAATTAATATTGCAACTTTAAGAAAAAATTAAACAAATCATTACATGTTTTTCAACCATTGAAAAGATCTGCCATACAACATTATTTACCATAATTAAATATTCAACATTATCCTTTGATTTCTCTAATTCATTAATCATATTGGTATGTCATGTGTATTGATTAGACATCTAATCATAGGCCATATCACCCGATGCTAGAACAAGGAAGAGACTAGTTGGTTTCTTCATTTTGAATGTCTATGCCATCATAAACATCTCATCATTCCATACCTGAATAGTAAATGTTATCACAAGAACATATTTGAAATAAACATATCTAAACCATAGTCTAAGATAATAGTTAGTTGATTATAAATAGTGGGATGTGTAAATAAACCTAAAGCTTAAGTCACTGATGTCGTAGGAATCATGGAAGGTATATCTTCAACAACTAGATGATTTCCAAAATATGAAGTCCTTGCTTCATTGACACTCCCATTACTTGAATATTCTAAATTATAGGTTCATTTAGAAATTCACTCTCTTTATCCTTAATCGTCTTAAGATGCAACATCTCCTTATTTCTATTAAATTTATAATAACTTCTTGATTGTCAACCACATTTATAAATATGTTATGTTTTGGGTGAGGCTTATGTATGTATCTAAAATCGGCCCGTAATATTACCTAGGTAGTTAATCAACACTCACCCTAAGAGTTCTCATTCCCAAGAATGTCTAGGGAGCTTATATGTAATAATTTCATCTCTTTTCAATTTTTAAATAAGGATTTAAACATATATATGTTCTCTTATAGTAATTGGAAACTTGCAAAATATCCCTAAATTCTTTTGTCAGATTATGGAAGGCATCTCAGTGGATAATTTAGTAAAAAAATATTCATAACAATCAATCTATATGGTACATAAAAAGGCAGTATATGAGGAAGTTTGAGTGCTCCTTCAATCCTAATAATGTTGACCTCTTGAAATCAAAATCATTTTCCCTTCCTATGGATTGTGTTTCTCATGGTTGAATAAATTTTTAGGTGCTTTGCATTATGGATGGCTTTATAAACCACATGGATAAATTTATCAGAAATGAGAGAATACTTCTCAAATTATCAATGACGGTACTACACAATACAAATGGTATGGATGGGTTTCTTCTCTAGAAGGGACCATTGTAGAAATAAGTTAGTATTAAAATATAGAGTGAAACAAATACAGTCAATTAAATAGAATGTAATGAAAAAGTTTTCAAATTTTTGAATTTTTTTGAAAGTTCTGATTAAATAGAAATAAATCAACACACCCCAATGTAGTGGCTTGCTCATTAAATTTTGTACCAATAGTACCCTTGAATTATCCAATGACTCAATTCAATCCTTTCCAAATAACCAATTTAGAAAGACTTTAGCCTCTCTAACTAAAATTTTAAATGAATGGATAGAACATGACATGTTTGTATTTTTTTCCATGAATTTTTGTTAACTACTCATTGTCTCAGAACATCATAAATTTTAAGCTTATATTTCCATTTTATTTTCCATTCTTTATTGTAATGAAAATTTCACACTGATAGTCTCAACATTTTCATGATGGAAAATCTAGAAACATCAACAACCACTCTTCTATTCAATGCACAAAATTGAATATGTTTTTCTTTATAATAATAACACACATCCATAATAAGTTATCGGTATGGAAATACTTCTAACTTAATCACTACTCTTTGTAAACACAAGCTTTGTATCTTCCATATATCCTCTTCTTCCTCATTATACTCATCCATACAATTGTTAAGTTACTTTAAATCTTTGAATAAATAATACAAATTATTGAAATTCAACTTGCTATATACATGTAAAGAGCAAGTGGTGTTCGTCAATTCTTTCCCAAAAACTAATTGTGCTTTACTTGTTACCATGGAATAAAATGTAATTTTAACGTTATTCCATTTTCTTCTACTAAACTTCATCATAATTTTAATTTTCTGTGTCTTCAGATTTCTCAAAGAATTATATAAATGAAATGACCTTCCGAACTGAAAGGATATTGAACATTTAATTACAAAACCTCCCAAATGATTTTAATATCAATATCATTCATTACTAAATAATTATCACTTCCCAGATTTTCCCCATTTTATTTCCCCGAAATAATAAATAACTATCAATCAATTGTACTTTAAAAACCAAGAAAATTGGAAAAACAGAAAAAGTAGTACTCGGGTTTCATGATATTGACGTGGAGGCATCCCATATCAGAAATGAGATTGGAGGATATATTTTTTCACTTAGCTATGCAACTATATATGTTTAGTGTATTGAAGCTGTTCAAAATATAAACCTGTGTCTAAAGTAGGTGGCATATGTTCATCGAACAAGGAAAAGATACTCAAAATTGAGAATTGGACACTTCGTGGGGATTTGTCAGATGGGAGGCTAACATTAAGCTTTACCTCCTTTCGTGGGGCCAAGGAAGATACAAGCAAAGACATTTGAACAATATGAATCGAGCTTCCAACTAATATAATCTAATATTAAAAAATAAAAAATAATTTGAGATTAAATATAAAACCTTAAGTTTTAAAACCAAAAAACATTATCCTTAAGACATAAGTAAAATTTAAAAAGGAAAGAATTATAATTCAAAATAAATAAATTTGAGGTTTTATTTTCATAAAACTTTTAAAATATAAAATTTTATCTTGAGATTTAAAATAATTTTTTTATTTCATTTTGAAAGTTCAAAATATGATAATAAAAATTCGTAACATTTTAAAGAAATATTATTAAGTATTTCAAGAGAATTTGAAACTTTTAATTTTGTGCTTAGTATAAATTAATTAAATAAATTAAATAAAAAATAGAAAAAATTAAATTTATGTCATTAATTTTGTTAAGTATTTTTTAAACAAGTGTATTAATTTTTTAAAGAGAGTTTAGCAAAGAACATGTTTGAATTTTAGTCAAAATAAGGAGATTACCTAATTTAGATTGTAAATATAATTTCTACTTTTAGTAATATGGGTCTATTTTTAGATAGATGTATTACTTGTTAACTCAAGCATGGCTATGTTCTAGCTAAGCAATTACATCATTTTTTATTTCTCTTAAATATTTTCTCACTTAAACTAGCTTTTAAATTTTCCTTCCTCAATGTCCCTCAATTAAACTCGTCTTATTTACTATTTCATTTACTTCCTCCTCTCCCTTTCATATAATCTTAAGAAATGAATAATTCCTTATGAAATTCATTTGGGTCCACCCTCTTTTAACTTGCCTTGGTTTGATCATTTTTAACTATGGTGCCCACCCATAATTTTTTATTCTAAAATTATTTCTAAAAGTGTTGTTCACTACTTTGGTAGTTCAGTTGTTTCTTTTAGTTGTCTCTTTTAGTTGTCAGTAGTTTATGTTCTTCTAATCTTGAAAAAGTAGTAGCTACAAAGATAAATTTTAACCTACTAAAAAGAAAACTCATTTATTAGAGGGAAATCTAAATAAAAAATAAAGTAATTTAAAAAAATAAAAAATAAAAGAATTTTTTTTTAAAATGAAGAAGATTATTAAAGATGTTCAAATTAAGAACCTTAAAAATAATGTTTCAAGTACCTTTCATTTATTTCTAGTGCAATGTTCCTCCCCTCTAATGTCTTCAATCTCAAGGTACTATTTCATAAAATCTTTGAGACTTGATAGGGACCTAATCATAAGGGTTCCATTTTTTTTTAACTGGCATTTGTTCTCATAGGATTTATCTTACATCATTTTCAAATTTGCAATTCTGAAAGTTTTGTTGGTCACACTCTTATCAAACCATCTTTTAACCACATCTTGGTGTTTATTGAAGTTTTCCAAAGACTTTTCTCTCAACTCCTACATCTTTAAAATGTCATTCAACCTATCTTTCACAACCTCTTATTCATGTATGAATTGATAGGTAGGGAAAAGAAGGTTGATAGACACCACAAGGTCTTTTTCATACTAGCATGCATGGAAAAAAATTCAGACTTTTAAAACTTTATTATGTTTTCCCACAAAACATATTTCAACAATGTATGCCATCATCTGGTATTTTTACCTGATAATTTATTGGTTACTTTAATTAGATTTTTATTGGTGGATTTAGCCACCCTAACCCCTTGTACATAATATTGTGATAATATACCAATTATGCATATATTGTTTAATTGAAAGTGGATCCATAACCTCTTTTGCATTTCCACTCAAATATGATTCCATGGAAGATGGCTTTGCTTGGAGAATATGCTCAATGATTAGCCTACATTACTTCTATTTAGATTTTGTTTAGAACTTATATCCTACTTCAGCGTTTGAAAATTAGGAGTTATTTTATCTTCAGTAATGAGATTATTTTGTAACACTTTTTTAATAATGACAAAACTTATGTGTTCTCCTCTACCTTCCATCTGATTGAAGGATAGACTAAGAAAAGTGACCTTGAAATTTCAACACTTGTAAGATTTATTCAACCACTAAGAGAATGCTTCATACAACATGTGAAAAAAATCCCCCTGATATCCCACCACAAGGATATCCTCCATTAACATGATTCATATAGTTTCTTCTCAACACCCTCCCCCTTCTTGAACATAAAGGTTGGAGTTTGTCGACTTGGGGTATACACCTTGTTGGGCCTTCTCAATGGACCTCTCTTACTCACAATGGTGTTGATGTCGGTTGCTCGTTTCCCCATTCTCTAGGTGGGAAGTGCATGCTCTATTAATTTTGCAAGATAATAATCAGAGTGGTTGAGTGCAACAAGATCCAATATTGGGGAGCCCTCTTCTTGTGCAATCATATGTTCTAAGAATAATCTACAACCTCCTTTTGATGTTGCAATTGATTAATTCAAGCCATGAATAACAACTGACACTTTTGTATTATGAACCATCTATCTACTCTATTTTTCATAATTGTAGTCCCTATTAAGGCTAAGGTAGTATTGTTTTCACTCCAAACAATTAATTTATTAATTATTACCAATCAAAAGACTTGGAAGTCACATACTATTCTACCAGTTATTAAGTTTAACGTGTGTGTGTGTGTGTGTGTGTGTGTGTGTGTGTGTGTGTGTGTGTATTCCTTGAAATATTATTGAGGAATGTTCTCTTTTTAGAAAATATTTTTTCTAAATTAATATGATAGCTTATTTACAACAATTTTTGTCGCGATTTTTTTTTATAAATCTTTCATTGATTATTAGCATTCATAATTGTTTCATCATTTTTTAATAATAATATTAATTTATATAGTTGACCACTTTCAAATATAAATAATAATACCACATCTTTATTTTATATTATAATTTTTTCCATAATTTATGGTAATTACTTTTAGATATTTTTCAAATATTTTAAATTATAATATAGATATTTATTCTCACTTAATTCTTATCACTATATTTCAATATGTAAAAAAACTCTTATTATCCCTCACCATCACCATCAACCTTACTTTCAAATCTAATTATAATATAATTTAAATATTTTAATTATTTATATATTAATTTATTGAAAAATTTTGAAGATAGATAATTTTTTAACAAAAGACAATGGTCATTAATATTTTTTTGTTGTTTAAACCTTACATTATATTTATTAAAAGTAATTTACTTGACAAGTATTTTTATATTTTTTTATATTTTCATCCATTTCATTTCTAGCTAGTTATAGGCAGCCCTTATTTTAAAATCCATGTCAACGGTAAGCATTAGTTTTACCCCTCTAACCAATTAAAAGGCACAAATTATCTTATTATTAAAATAATACCAAAAAAATTATGTAAAATTTTGAACTATTCTTTATTTTAATTTTAAAAAATATTTTATTTATTTATCATTGATTGACTTAATATTTTATTATATATCTAAAAAAATATATGCTTTCTAATTTACACTCTCTCATTTATTAAAAATTACTAATTTTTATCAAATGTTCTATCAAGATCATTTTGTTAATTACTATAATCCACATCACCAACTTCCTCTTTATTTATAATATTTTCCGACATGTATTTATCTTTTATTTATATACAGAACATTTACTGCGGTTTAGTTATTTTTTTATTTTAGAAAAAAAAATTATATTCGAGTAAACATTTAAATCTCGGCTGGATAAAATTATCATACATGACAATTGAATGGAAATTCATTATATATATATTTTTTTAAATTACTTTCTAACTACATTACTTTCCAATATTTTAGAAAGTTACTGATTTTTTTTTTCTGCTTTGTTTAGTATCCAGTTTGTTTGGTATCCAGTTTGAAGCTTTCGTTTTCCTTTAATGAGGAAACAAGACTAAATTTATTTCACTGTATAAAAATTTCATTCCTTGTTAGAGAGGGGAGGGTGGATTTTTCATTATTTGCTTTTTTGGCTCTATATGGGCAAGTTGCGAGCGGTAAATCAACTCTGTAGAATTTATTCTCTGTTTGCTGCATTGATAATATGAGATTGAAAAGATTTGAAATAAATTTATTTTGTGTAAGCAACCCACTTGGATTTCCCATCATCTTAGATGAGGATGGTAGTGTGTCCTCAGAACTGTTATGATTTCAGTTTTTAGCATCTGTTCGAGCTGCATTAAATTAGAAACACAGATCACTGTGAAAACGAAAGAAGAATCACAAAAACCTCTAGCTCAAAACACACTATCATAAACCTCTCAGATAACAAACAATAAATTCATTCAAGTTATATGAAACCCTACCATGTGACCCGACCAACCGGCCACCGTAGGAACTATATACTCACTCTACGCTGATAGTTATAATTAATAAGAGCCGAAAAAATAGGCATAATCTATCTAATATGAAGAATTCATAAATTGTAAGCAAATCATTATAATTCTGAAATTCGCTCGGTGATTTTTTCTTTTTCTTTTTTTTTCAGGTGGGATTAATTACATGGAATCGAGTGTGTTCGGTCCGTATCTAGACCTGTCTGGCGAGCTCTCCCTATAAATTTTTGGTTGGATGGTGTGTAATGAGATTCTCGGATCAAAAGAACTAACTCCACAAATCATAGTAATTTAACTCTGATACTTTTATCCATATAAAACAAAATCGCAAAAAGAATGCATTTTGAATTTCACAATTCGGAAGTCGATATCCTCTGCGTAATCGTGAATGCAGTAGGATATTGTAATTTAAATTTAAATTTGAGGATGTTAAAGACGTCATGTATGAGAACACATGGTATTGCTATAATACAGTGAATCAATAATGAAAAAATGATTTTATAAAAATAAACTTCATTCATTTTAATTGTTTTTCAAAAATTGATTTCAAACCCAATAAGTGCCATGGGGCGGCTAAAGTACTTAACGATTTGCATATTGTTATTTGGTGACAGGCTGTTTTCTGGAATGTGGACAACATGTTAATGCCAGGGAAAATATCAATATTACAATTAACACAGTATTACGTGAAGCGTATGCTACGCAATAATAATAAAAGTCATAAAAGAAGATTCAAGAAGGAAGGAATGTGCATATTATGAAGACAAAAACAGTTATTTGAAATTGAAATGTATTTTTTCTTAAAATGGAAACTGCTACTATGGAGAGGTAGAGACTGTTGGAACTAAAAAGTGCTATGCATGTTTAAACTCAAATGTATGTTTTTTAAAGAATTTCTTCTTGCATGTGTTTCATCAGCTTCAATACTACACCAAAACGCAGCCGTTTCAACTCTTGCAAGGACTTCACCTGCTTCAATACTGCAAGCATATTAAACAGGCAGTTTTATGAAATATATAAATACAAATACAAAAAGTAGTATGTAAACACTGGACTCAGTCTATTTTAAAAGATCTGATGGAATACAGGCATAAAAAGCATGGTACAAATTAGTTTTAAAATGGAAATAATCAAATTAACTCTATAAAATGCCGCAGAATATGCATTTAGTAATTGTAAAAATCTGCAGTCCCTACCTTATGGTATTTTACAGCTTACATCTGTTGAATACCTCAGTAACTTTTGGTTGTCCAAATGAATGGATGGAGGGAGGGCCGAATAAATGCAAACGACAGCCACTCTCAATTAATGATTTGGGCCGCCTTCAACAACTCAAAAGGTTCGAGCTTTAAAACAATGGTGAAATAATTTCAGAATGATTTTGATGGGAACCATGAAGCAGATGCATTCATGATAGGATTTCCATGTTAAATTTAAGGAAACTTTGGTTGTGATACCTTCAATTGCTCCAACGGCTAATAATTATTAGTGGATTATTTCTTGCACAAAATAAAGTATAATATCGTGTGAAATAGATACGTAAAAAAGGTAATGCAGTATGTGTGCGATATCCAGATATAAGTATGCAGTCCCATGAAATATGATATTGAACCTTAACCACGCACTGCGTTGTTATATATCAATAATGTAGATTATAATGACACTAAAAATTAATGAATGCGTATTTTTTGTATGTAATTTTCACACTAGTCACCTTTATATATTGAAAGCGTGGGAATATAAAATGATGTTTGGAAATTTATATTATTGGAAAGAAAATATTTTTGTTTACCAGATTTTTGTTTCTTGGGATATAAGATAATTTAACATCTATGTCTTTTCTTTGGGTCGTTGAAATGTGATATCAGTTTATAATAAAAAAGCTTTAATGAAGGATTGGACAATGCACATAAGCATTATAGAACAAGTCTATGGACAAAGGGTTAATGGATTTTAGGACCAAACAAACTCTACGAATGGTCTATTAAACGTAGATGATAAGTGGTTAACCATGAAATATATTTTTGCTATTCTATGTACTTCTAGTGTCTTTAAAAGAACATTTGGGACTATGTTATCTGAATACACCCAAAGGTCCTCATGCAAGATATAAATGATTGAAATGTCATTGGTATATGTAAGAACCAATGATACATCAAAAAGAAAGGCTATTCGCATGATTCTTTTCCCTCTTTTTTTCTTTGGCAGTTAAATATAACAAGCAAGACCTTCATTTTTTGAGATTAGAGAAAAGAGATGAGGAGGATTAGAGAATGAACTTTGACATCCTAGTACACAATATGACCATAGGCAACCATTTTTTGAGAATGAACTCTTATATCCTATCGGGATAGGAAGATCCAATCTCTATTATTCCCCAATTACTTATTTTCAAAGCCTTTATCTTCTACTCTATGTTGCTTTTAGCACAAACAAATAGTTCTATGATTAATAAAAGCATACATGAGTATAATATCATACTCATAAAGATTGAAGAATACGAAATCCAAATAAGAGAAAGATAGTTTCTCCAAAGAACAAAAAAGAAAGTTTTCTTCCTATGATGACCTTCAGAAACTAGTTAGGGGCAGAATAAAGAAATATGTCAAACTAATTGGTTGGCAAGTTTCATCCCTTAGCAGCCCCAGAGCAATATTAATGTATGCATTCATCATAGTTTTCTAAGGTATAGAGATACATTTTCTCAAATGGGTAGGGCTCAAAAGATGGGTTTTGTACCTCTTGTGTTATGTTTGGTATTTTTTATCAGCATTCATCAGGCTAAAGGAAATGGGTTTGTGAAAACTCAAGGCACACATTTTTTTGTTAATGGAAATCCCCATTTATTCAAAACAAATGCATCACTGAGAAATAAAATCACTTGTGTTTTTTAGGAAGCTGTAGGCCATGGCCTCAATCTTGCTAGGACATGGGCCTTCATTGATGGCCAATATAAGGCATTGCAGGTTTCTCTTGGTGTTTATAATGAACATGTATTTCATGTATGTTCCCTTAGGGCTTTTCATTGTAAATTTATTTGTTGATTGTTCTCTCTATCATTTTCTCTAGTTGATTTTAATGGTTTTGGCTATGCAGGCTCTAGATTTTGTGAATTCTGAAGCCAAAAGGCATAACATCAGGGTCATCCTTAGCTTGGCAAACAATTATGTTAACTTTGGAGGAAAATTTTATTATGTAAATTGGAATCACAATGCAAGACAATATCTAAGCTCTCGGGATGATTTCTTCAAAAATTCCACTGTTAAAAGCTACTACAAAAATCATGCTAAGGTATATACATTGCATATGTTTTTCCCTCCCTATGGGTGTATAGTTGCTCTTAATTATTTATGTTTGTATAAAATTTTAGGTATGTGCATGAAGTTGGTGGACAATTCTATGGACATTTTCCATAACATAATCATGTTATTAAATAATGTGATCATGTTATTGACATAATGTGATCGCATTATTTAAATTAAGGCTCGGCAATTATCAATCCATAATGTGATCGTGTTAATACATAATGTGATTGTGTTAATAGATAACACGATCGCATTATTGTAAAAATAATAACGTTATTGTGTTCCTGTTGTTTTGCACATAAAAGCATGTGAGCATGTACACGAAGCCAATCTTGACCTAAAGCTTATATTTACTGCTCTAAATATTAAGTATAAGTTTACATTTATATTGTTAATTTATTTCAGTAAATATAGGAAATTATGGTCAATCTAGATCTAATAGAGTTGGTCTCATAGTTGTACACCTTATGATGTGAAAAATAGTTTTTCAAAATATAATATGGTTAGTACTTAAGCATTTTCAGGATCTAAGTATTGAACCTAGGGATTTCAGGGCATAACTTTTACAATTGATGTCCATTTTTGGTAAATATATAATCATTTTTTAGGTTTTTATGCCATTTAGATTGCTTCTTGGTATTTATAGGAGTCCTAGGTTTGTCAAAATTGAAGTTTGAAAACCACTCACTTTGAACTTGATCAATGGTGGTGTGATTGGGATAGCATAAGTCACATTGATGACTTGCACACATCAAACAACTATTTTTTGTTAATTTTACTTATTCATCATCCATCCCTCATCCTTGATCACTCCCTACTCATCTCTCATCACCCCTAACCACTCCCTCCTCATTTCTCATTGTCCCTAATCGCTCCCTCATCGACCTCACTATCCCTCATCATCTCTAATCACCCCCTTGTCATCCCTAATTACTCTCTCATTGACTCTCACTATCTCTTACCATCCCTAATCACTCACTTCTCATCCCTCGTCATCCCTAATCACTCCCTCAGTGACCCTCACCATCTCCCATCATCTTTAATCACTCCCTCGTCATCCATAATCACTCCCTTATTGGCTCTCACCATCCCTCATCAACCCTATCACTCCCTCATCATCCTTAATCATTGTTTCATCATCCCTAATCACTCCCTAACTCTCCCAAATGGATATATTTTCAAAATTTAAACCCTCTTAAGTTCAACCTAAGCATATTTTATTATCTTCACAAGCTATGGAACACTATAAATACATGATTTTTAGACCTCTAACCACTAGATAGAAAATAGATGCAAAATACATATTCAAACACGAAACAATTTGAGCAAAATCAAGGTTATTAAACCTTATTATGCCCCACTTCTGCATATTATCATCTATAGTTACCCTAAACCCAGAGTTTCAAGATTTCCAATCTCAAGCACACTTAAGGCATTTAAGACCACTATCATTCTAGCATCACTTGCATTTGTCCTATCACTTAGGTGGAGAGAACTACATCAAGCTTGATCCTTCCTCAGAGTATTGGTATGCAGGGAACTCTCTTCACAGCGGGGTGTTGAGGATGTCCAATCTATCCTTCTAACGAACACATATTTTTTGTTCATGTCTTACTTGTAAAAAGGATTAGGGTTTACATCACAAATCAATTATTATAGGCACAATATAAAGTTTTAGACATCATATGCGCAAGAACAACACAGTGCACATGCACCCAAATTTTAGAAACAAACCTACACATTAGACACTAGTGCCATTTTCAAGACAATAGAACCACATGACGCTACTGTCTAAGTGTGGTACTATTGTCTATGAGAGGATTTGACATAGGGATCATGTTGATGACACTCAAACTTATTTGTATCCCAATTTTTAGTACTCAAATATTATGTGTCATTTTTTTCCCAAATAAGTCTTTATTTACACATATTTGTTACTATTTTTAGAAAGTCAAATCAAGTCAAATTTTGTAACAAATCAGTGGTTATTCATTACATATTATTTCACTGATTTAAACTAATCATCCTTTTAATCAAACATAAAATTTACATAGCTAAACCCTAAAAGGGTAAAATAACTCAGTGTATGTAGTAATTTTATTTATCTAGTTTTATATCAAATATGCTTCACAAATATACATGAGTGATGCAAAACATTTAGGTTAACTCATGTAGTGAATTCATTCATTGATATGTTAAACGACATCCTCAGGGCCTTTAACTATGTCATTTTTTTAATCCACCTTGATGACATTCTAATCTTTAGAATTTATATGGGATAAACATCTACACCATGTTGAACTAGTGTTTCACATTTTATAGAAACACATTTTTATGATAACATGAATAAATATTCATTTTTCATGCAAGAGATAAAATATTTGAGATACATTACACACACAAAGAGTGCATGTGTGAATTTGACCAAGATTCAAGTCATACATGAATGTGAAACACCAAATAAATTTTCATAGATTCAAAAATTCTTAGAATTATAAAATTATAAAAGAGATTTGTATTTAAATTTTATCTTTTGAACCAAGCTACCAAAGGTGGAATTAAATAAAGTTTCATCTAGTCAGCTACACAATAAAGATAATTCGATGAACTAAAATTTAGACTCTATTTTGTGCTAGTACTTGTGTTACTTGACTATAGATTTGAAAGATCATCCAATTCATTCAGTAATAAAATTGACTATCAAAAACAGGCATTGACAACACAAAGTCCTATAAAAAATAAAATTTCTATTATAATGGATTAAACAACATATGATTAGAATCAAAAATACCTTTAGAGTATATACTTACGTCAGATGATGAGGGAGAGATTAAGGATGATGAAGGATGGTGAGGGTCAATGGAGTAAAAGAGGATGGTGAAGGTCAATGAGGAAGTGATTAGGGATGATGAGGGATGAGGAAAGAGTGATTAGGAATTATGAGGGAAGGAGTGATTAGGGATGATGAGGGATGGTGATAGTCAACAAATGAGTGATTAGGGATGATAAGCTTAAATGATTAGAGATGATGAAGAATAATGAAGGTCAATGAGAAAGTGATTTAAGGATGAGGAGGTATGAGAAGAAAGTGATTAGAGATGATAAATGATGAGGAAGTGATTAGTGATGATGAGGGATGAGATAAGAGTGATTAGGGATGAGAAAAGAGTGATTAGGGATGATGAGGGATAGTGAAAGTCAATGGAGGAGTGATTATGTACGATAAGAGAGTGATTATAGATACCTAGAGATAGTGAGGGTCAATGAAGGAGTGATTAGGGACAATGAGGAATGATAAGAGAGTGATTAGGGATGATGAGGAATGAATAAGAAGTGATCAAGAATGAGAGATGGATGATGAACAAATGAAATTAATATAAAATGATTATTTGATATGTGCAAGTCATCAATGTGACTTATGTTATCCCAATCATACCACTTTGGATCAAATTCAAAATGAGTGGTTTGCAAACTTTAATTTTGATAAACCTAAAACTCCTAAAAATGTCAAGTATCAATCTAAAAAGTACAAAAACCTTTAAAATAACTATATGTTTACCAAAAATGGACAACAATTGTAAATTTATGTCTTGAAATCCCTAAGTTCAATACTTAGACCTTGAAAACACCTAAATATTGACCAAATTGGAATGGAACATAAACTTGTAATTTAAAAAAAATATAAGTCCTAGATTCTTTATTTATGTGACTGTATTAATTTTAAAATTTATAGGTCCTATACAATCCTTCATGTACATTTTTTCTAATTATTTATTCTAAAAAATATTAAGGTTTATTGGGTTATACGTTCTTTTTTTTTTAAGTTTCTTTTTTTCAATAAAATATTTTTATAATAAATCTTTTGATTTGTAATTAATGTGTATTCAATATTTTCACCATCTATTTGATGCATTACATGTGTTATTACATTTTCAATATAAATTTTTAAAATTAAAAAATAGAATTGTCAACTTTTTATATTATTTGCATATACAAAATTTAAATACATTTAAATTGCATTAACTAGAACCTTATCATGATTAACTAAAAAAATTACATAAAATATATATAACATATTTTAGTAGAATATAAATATCTACATCAAATATATCAATTGAAAATGCACTGAAATATATCAATTGATATAAAATGATACTTTTTACATAAATTGACTATAATTAAATATACATATATGTTTGAACTTTTATTATATATATAATTCAATCACATATCTAAAACACTCTATATCTACTATTTATTTATATATATATATATATATATATATATATATATATATATATATATATTCTATTCAATCGCATATCTAAAACACTCTATTATATCTACTATTGATAACTGTCTCTTTCTAATATACAATATTTTTCTTACCCACCTATATCTTTACCTTTTGAATTCCCCAATTTAATATAAACTTATATTATAATTTTTAATACAATTAAAAGGAACTATCTATCATACACAGCCCTTATGTACTTAGTTTACCTTATTATTATTGTTTGTATTAATGTACTTAGTTTACCTTATTATTAATGTACTTAGTTTACCTTCGTGCATTATGAACAAATATTTATCCACAATAATTTTAAAGTAATTTCACGTCTTAAATTGTTGGTTTATTTACCGTCTAAAACGCGCAACCTCAGCGTGTAAGAGCTTTTTGGTCTCCAATTTTGTACTTTTTCCATTCCAATTTTGTACGATGTATCAGATTTTTGCATTAATGCTGCTATTGTACATAAAATAGACTTGACAACATAGTAATCGGAGATCGTAATTCGAATAGAAAGGGCAATGTTAATAGAATCAATCGAGATTGGTCTTTTCCCAAATACTGAAAAACATTACATCCACTTTCGATTCCGTATGTCGAAAGTCGCGTGTATACACGGATATGGACGCTCATCTGAATTGGAAGGGAACTGACCCATCATCAAACGAACTAAGCAGCAGGCGGAAGAGATCTTAAAGCAGGAGCCATTTTGGGCATGGCAGCCAACAGGGAATTCTCCGTCACTTGTTGCAAACCAGACAAAGTTTGAGCATCAGGAATTAAGTCCGGCCATTTGAAGTCCAGAGTTGGGTCATTGTAAATCTCCCACCACTTGTTTACCAGCATCTTTATATCGTCTCTGTCCATGTTCTCCTCCTTCCCTGTGTACCTCCACGGCTTAGATCCCTGCACCACAATAACAAAATAACACCGCTACTCAAATCGTTGGAACAATTGTTTATCTTAACATCAACGAGAATTAAACAGGGCTTAAATTTATGCTTACAGCTGCACAGTAGTGGACGACTTTCACTTTATCTAGCTCCACATTTTCTGGATGCCGCCACAGCATAGCCAGGACCAAGTTGTAAGCCAAGGGAATGGGCTTGTATATCTTCTGGAAAAACATGTTCAAAAAGTCCTGCTCTGCAAAAGGCGTCGGAGGGGTGACCTGCAAAGTCTGCAGGAGGGCATCGTAGGTCAATTTAGTGGGCTCAAACACAAACATGCCCGCATTGAAATACAGAGCAGGGGGCTGCCCGAATTTACAAGGCCACTGGACCTTGTCTGGGCACTGTTGGCAGTATCCAATCTTATACTGCGGAGTATGACTCCACGTCTTCTCGCAGAAGCAATCCATAACAACATAAAAATGGCCGTCCGGCAGGTCGAAGAGATGGTCAATGTTATCATAGACTTGAATATCGGCATCCAGATATATCATCTTGCTGTATTCTTCAAACTGCACCTCACACACACCCCAATATCAGATCAATCTCATTATGATGGAAGGCGATGAAATAGATTAGAAAATAGAAAACCATGAAATATTACCTCCCATATGCGTAGCTTGGAGTAATTAATAACATAATAGGCCATGGCAAACTGAACATGATTCTCCGGAGGATAAATGGGTTGTATCTCTCGCACAATACACCCCTGATTAGACAACAGTTGTCTATGTTCGACTGGAACATCTGGCAAAACCGCCACAATTAAAGGATACACGCTGCCCACTTTGCGCAGGCCCTTCATAAGCCCAACCACGCCTTTAACGTAATCCCCATTTCCAGCAAGGAAAGTCACATACGCGCGTTTGCAGTATCTGCCGCGTAAGCTAACCATCTTTTCACCGAACACCTCGGGTGTATCCTCCGCAGCCATATACTAAACGAATACACACCCACAACAATGCTATCTACTCTAGTAAAAAGGACACCTACAGAGCCTGCACAGCTATTGAAGTTTTAATGGTTAACCGAGCGTAACTGTTTGGGTATATAACCCTAATATGACAGATTCAGCGAGCTGGCATCGGATGAACAGGACTCAACGAGGGTTAGAGATCAACGTAGGAAATTGGCTTTGTACCTGACCGAGACCCTTTACTTGTTATGAAAGGAGTAAGTTGTAACCTATATATAGTCACATATATTCAAAAATTCGACTGAAATCACCCCCACATTCCACCAAGTTACAAGAAATGAAGCTCTAGATCGTTCCGATGAATTTGGTATTCCTAGCCTATTTTGCTCATTTATCATACATATTAATAAATTTCAGATACCTGTCTAGAAGCTTCTTCCTTCGGAAACCAACGGCCAAGATCAATGCTCCTCTCCAGTTAACAAATCGACGGTATTATCAATCTTGAGCGGAAGTTTTAGTTTATGGCTCAAATTTACTGCGGTTTAGTGGGCCTATTGGAATCTTGTGGAACCTTCTTTAATAGATTTTGATGGGAATCTTCTGGAACCTTCATTACTAGAGTCTGAAGGAATCTGGTGGAACGTTTTCCATTCTAATAGACATCATAATGCCGATTTGGGTTCGGTATTACATCTATTTTTTCTCAAAGCTATTCTCCATGTTTCCTCCGTTTTCAAGTTGAAAATTTAATTTATTCAAAAATATTACATGTATTAATTAGAGGTTTTATAAATTTGTTATACATTAATTAATTGTTTTATTAATTTTGAAAAAAAAATTATTAAAGGATATAAAATACATAATCTTAATTTAATTGTATTATTTTATTAAATTTAAAATAAAATAAAAAAATAGATTTCAAATTTTATTATATATTTTAAAAAATTTAATTTAAATTATTCTATAATAATCAAATAAGATGTTAAATTTAAAATGATTATTAATTATTAATTGTTAATATCTCAAAATATTGCATTTCATTCGACCCTAATTATTATAGAATGTTTATATAAAAAATTTATTTCCTTTAACTTAATTTTTTAAATAAATAAATTATTCTCTTATAAAATTTAATCGACATATATTTAAAATGAAATTAAATAAAATTATAATAATGATATTTTTATATATTTTATAAATAATATTAATTATAAATTTATAATAAATATAAATTAAAAAAACTTAAAAATATATATTTAATTAAATCAAAGTAAATAGGTAAGCCCACGGGAAAAAAAAATGAAACTATACATAACAACATAATGCACATACATGATAAAAAATAAATTTTAATGAATGTCATCTGCATTTGAATTCTATGTCCAGAATTTAAACTGTTAATATATGGTCATTATGTTTGTAAAAAAATCCATCTAATGTGTGTGTTGTGTTTTTAAGTTATATTTTAAAACCTATTTAAAATTGTTGATGATCTTTTTTTCTTTTTCTAGAAATTTATTAATTTTATTGAATTATATGATTTTAAGTTATTTATATATTTGTTAATTATTAGTTTAAATTAGATGTAATTAATATATATTTTTATTTTTGATGGTTTTTGGACTTTCTCATAATCCATTTTAATTGTCAAAATTCTTCTTTCAATTTTTTACTATTTTGAATACATTTATTGAACTTGTATTATCAATTTAAACATGTTTATAATGTTAATATATAATCCTATCAAATTTGTGTGGCTCCTTATGGTTAGAGTGCACTTGCTTTGTTTGTCCTACTTTTTCTTTTTGTCACTGTTTATTGTCGATTTATGTGTTAATAGGGTCTTGATTTAAATTCAATTTATCTATAAATAAATAAGCATTATATAGTTCATTTACACATAAGAACATCTAGAAAATTCATTTAATCTTCACAAAAATATGTAGAGCACTTACAATCATTCTAGATAAAATCAAAAAATCTTTAGAACCTTCATTGAAACACATAAGTCCATGTTAGATGCATTGGTTTGCATGATGTTGATAATTGAGGTTTCTATTTTTTCGATATTCTTTTGTCTAGACACTAAGAAAATATCAAGATAGTTCGTATATTCTTTAGTTTAATGCATGCCCCCAAAACACATATTGTTTTTCTTAAGTTATCATATATTATTGCCCAATTAGGAAAAGTAAAATAGTTTTTTTCACAAAGGATCAAAGTGAAAGATCAACAAATTGAGCAAGGATTTTTAACATCAGAACCACATCAATACGGTTGTAAAAATGTTTTGGGTGCATGTCTACATTTTTTTGAGAATGGCAGTGTACAGTCCAAACTGTCTAGAGCATAAATGTATAATACAAACTATCTACAGTGTAAGTGTATAGTCCTAACATGATTCTTTGATCATCATGGATTTTCTCTGTTAGCTTCCTATCATTCTAAATGTGCATTTCCATTGTCACCTTTTGATGATTGCAACACAATCTCGAAATGAAGTTAGATAAGCCTAAAACCTTATATGCCTTTCTTTTTCTTTAGTTAATTAGTTGATTGGGTTAGTTATTGTTTTGCATATGTTATTCAACATGGCTGAAAGTATTTAGATATTTGTGTTTTAATCTAGTGTGTGTCTATTTATCTATATTACATTTTGGTAAAGTTGCATTGTCTTTTATGCAATCTTAGAGTTAGATCTTTCTCCTTTAGGGTTTTATAAAAACCTGATTTATTGTGCAACTCACGCCCCTTCTCCTTCTTCCCCCTCCCTCTCCTCTCATGCTTTCCCCCACCCTATCTACCCCTTAAGGTTAGATCTTTCTCCTCTACGGTTTTATAAAAACATTATTTATTTTGTGAACTCCCCCACCCCTTCTCCCCCTTAGGGTTATATATGGTCCATATAGTGTCAAATATGAATTTATATGATCTTTATATGGTTAATTATATTGCACTTTCTTAGTTTTTAATGGGTAAAAGTGAGTTTACATAAAAATGCACTCGTCTACCTATAAACATTACCTCTAAACCTACTAGGATTTACTCTAATAAAATAAGAAAATCAGACCTAATTACAATAAGAAATATTCTATAATAAGTAATTGCAAATACCTAATTTTTTTCCATTGCTAGTTTATATGTTAGCTTGCATTGATTTAGGGTACATAAATGTTTATCGATTATCAGTTCATATTGTCACGTGTGTTTTGTGTTCTGGGCCAAGTTTTCTTCCCTTTCCTTGTATTTTCTCTCTCCTCCTTGGTTTCTATGTCTTCCATTTTTTCCCATTATTTCTTGGGTTTGACCAAGAAGGTAGAAATATGCTCTTCATTGACGAAGAGTGTATTATTATGCATGGTTCTTTTTTCTTTTACATCCCTTTGACTACTCCCTTTGATTTCCTAAAGGTTTGTGCTTCTTTTTTTCAACTTTCGTGCCCTTTGTATGTCAGGGTATGCACCAATAGGTTCCGAATTTAAATTTGATAAGTCTATATATGCATTGGTATATCAATGCATATAAGAAATGAAAGGGAATGAAAAAGTGAACAAAATCAAGAGTTCCAAGAAAAGGTCAAGAGTGATAAGCAAAAGTCTAGCCTTTTATTTGAAAACAAAATTTTATTTAGAGTCTTCATATTACATCATTTTAGTTGTCCTTGTAATGAAAATACATATAATGATTAGGTCTTGAATCACCTCAATTTCATGTTGAACTACACTGAGTGTTGGATTCAAACTTTCCCAATGATAGGGTTCTGAGTGAGACAAGCCCCTTAATGATTACACTAGTTTTAAGGTTTTGAAAGGTATTTTGAACTAACTAGGTTTTCAAGAAAGGAGATCAATTTCCTAGAGATTCGGAGTGATTTTTAGAAAAGTGAACATAATTTTTAGAGCCCAATAACAAAGGCTCATGGTCATAAAATTTGTTCTTAAAATTTATATTGTAATCGAGAGCTTAATTTGACTCTAAAGTACAGTCGTAGAAATGACCAGAAGTGTAGCAGTTCATTCCTAGTCAAAAATTTAAAGTTATCAATTTGAAAAATAATTATTGGGTTTTATTTGCCTTAGTTCTTAAATTTATTTTTAACTAATTTCAGCTTCTAAAATATCTAGTTTTGAAAAAATTAAGTATTATTCTTATAATCCTAGCTTTGAAGTTTTCAATTATTCTAAGATATTCCTTTATGTAGTTAGGTCTGAATTTTTCAACTATAATATTATAATCTATTTAGATCTAAAATTGCAACATTATTTATGCTTAGGAGTAATGCATTGTTGATTTAAAATCACTTTCCCTTGTTAAATTTTGGTGATCGCATGCCCTCTTATACCCCTTATGACTAGATTGTGATTCCATTTCAATATATCTTATTTTTCTATGGCTTTTTTTATATTTATGTTTTTCATCAATGGCCCTAGCCCATGTGTGTTATTGTACATTCTAATTTCTTGTGCTTCCTTTATCATTCAAATTCTATGGTTATATCTTTCTTATTCCTAATGTTGTTTTTGTTTAGGCTTAGGTTGTTAGATCTCTTTAGCCCTAATTTATTTGTGATTTCTTTAAACCTTAATGTTCTTGCAATGGATCACCCTTTCGATGTATTGATTCAAGATGTTTCAAATGCTTCTAGGAATTTTGTGTCTTTTCATATTGATGTAGAAGATTCATATTGTGATTATTATACTAAAGATACCATTCATGAAAGACTAGGGTAACTAAGATTCAACTGTAAGACCAAATGAATATGCAAATGATATGAATGTTTTGGGTGTTAGTTTCCTTTGTATAAGCCCTCATAATTATGGAACTCAAAAATATATCTATTACTTATCCTCCCTCTTACATATTTATGCCTCTAAGTCACAAGGGTTTCAGCCTAGTAAGATGATAAAAACCACATGTAACCATACAAGGGTAATTATTTTTGTAACTTTTGCACCAATATATTGATAAAAATAGGGGATGTAACAATAAAATGGGGTTCTGATATGGTGGTAATTTATAAAATTAATTGGGGGGTATTCTAAATCCCATGGTTGCATGTGTATTGAACATTTTGTACCAAGTGATCCTCTTGTGCTCCAAGTGATCATAATTTTTTTGTGTTTTCTCAATATTTTCTATAATTTAAACATATTTTTACAATTCCTATAGTCTAATCATCTATGAATTATCAAAGTTATCCTAGTATTACTAATCCACCTTTTATTTATTCTATTCCAATTTCTTCTACCACTTGTATTCCATTATAAACATCTGAAACGGGGAATTTAATGCAAATCTTGCATGATATAAAACAAGAAGAAAAAATATCTAAGATCTTAAAGTCCAAGTGATAGGGTATCTTCTCATCATATACTTTTTAACTATTTATCTCATGATGTACATGCTTATCATTTTTTTATTAGTTTTATTGCTCCCAAAATTTCATTGTATAATGGAAAATAAATCCTTCTCACCATATTAGATAATTTTACAATTCTTGCTTACACATTGCCCATGATGACAAACTATTACCTGATTTATTTCTAAGACACTTGAGAGGCTATTCACCTTTTTTTTAATGTGATAATATGTGGTTCCATACATTCCTTTGTGACTCTAGGTGATGATTTATTAATACATTTTCAAATCAATATTTATTGAGAGGTTACACTTATAGAATTGGCTTAACATAGACAAGCATCTAATGAATATATCAAAGATTATATATTTTTGTGGGTGAAAACATAATAATGTGTCCCACATTTTTGTGTTTTGGGGTCACATACATTTCAATCTCCCTCCCAAAAAAATTAATTTTAGTTGGCCAAAATTAATAAAATGTGTACTTTAGACCTTTTCCAAAATGGAAGCATGGTTTACATACCACCAAGGTATTCGTTCCTTTTTTTAATTTTAATTTTTCATTTATTTCATTTGGTTACATTATTATTAATTTATTAAGACATTGATCTACTTATAAAAATTCATGTTTTTTTTGCAAGTACATTCAAGACATTGACATTAAAGCATGCACAAATCTTCAGTGGAAATATGGACATTCATGTAGATAGTGAGGAGACAAGGTTTTTTATTTTTCAAGTTGTTGGACATGGTCTTTGATAGAAGGTAATATATCTCCTCCTTTTCACTTTAGTATCATGAACTAACTTCAAACATAATTAATTACAAGGAGTAAGGTGCCCACAACAACAAAAAATATCCACCCTTGTTTAGTTTAATTTAAAGTATATGCAAACACACACACACGTTAAATTAGGAGATTATAGACACCTAATTTTATTACAAGTAATATAGTTGTGGTGGTTTTATAATGCTTTCATAAATTTAGATCATTAGCTTACATTTGACTTTTATTGGCTCACTTTTCCTTCACACTGGACCACGCATAGCTTTTGTTATCATAATTTGCTCAAGAACGCCTTCAAAATTTTCAATTATTTGCCTTGGGATACTCACCTCACTCATGAAAACACATTTATCTTTGGTTTTTTATCCTTGTTTTGCCTTGACCAGAACTAAAACATTGCAATAGTTATCTGACCACTATTATCATGTATGATTCTAAGCATGTCATTTTTTGGTCCTTTGTTCCATATTTTCATGTTTTCTAAAAGAGTTCACAACACCCTTAAACCAAGATCTCTCAAATACACCATTACCATAGCCATGATTACTTTAGTATACATAAAAGGAATAAACCAAGTAAGAACAAAATCAATTATTATTCAAAAAAATCATGTATAATACAATGGAGAACCCTTGCTTAAGTAAGCAAGGAGAAACATGAAGCAAGCTAATCTAATCAATGTGGGATAAATATTCACATAAGATAAAATTAGGAAAAGGACAAAAATCCTAGCTAGAACCTAGCAAGCATTAGAAATATACTCTAACACCCGGGCCCCTGAAGTGAAGCTAGGGGATAATAATAAAGGATGCAGTGTGAAGCCACATGTCCCTATGGACACAAATCTATCTTGTGAGATTACATGGATGTCAAGTTGTTGTAACCACCAAGTGAAATTAGGAATGGTGATGAATATGAGGATCACTAAACATGAACACTGCTCTCCAAAATACTAGGTATAATGATAAATCTAAGGAAGCATTACTTGAACACCCTCCAACAAGATGGTAAGAAGTGAGCACAAAGACTGGTGGGGATACCACACTGGTGTCACTGGTGGGGATACCACACTAGTGTCACTATAAGAATCACCAAAACATTTATGGATTCAAGTAAAAAAATCCTTCTATGGGTTTTGGCAAACAAAGTGCCTAAATAAGATACCCAGTTTAGAGGAATCCAAAAAATAATCAAAAAGTGTAAAATACACATATAACTGTCATAAAGTGGAGAGAATGGATAAAAATCATAGGAAAAACTCCCCCCCCCAAAAAAAATAGATAAAAGAAGATAGAGCTATAAATCCCCCCAAGATGATGTTAAAATAGTCTGTACTCTAAGGACTCAAAAGTCACAATGGATCTCAATATGCATGAGTGGTCTAAATCCACTATTTGATCACAAAAACAACTGACACTGGGCTTCACCAAAATAGCTTTAACTAAGAAGACTATTAGTGGTGATGAAATTACAAAAGAGTATTGGTGCAAGGAATGCTCAATACCTAAGAAGTAGAATGTACACCACACCCCCCCCCCCCATACTGCTAACTAGGTGGGGTGGAGAAAAAATTCAATATGAGTAGTCTGAATCCACTACTCAAACACCAAACAAGATGACATTGTATACACTAAAATAGCTCCATATCACACTGAAAGAGATTGTCAAACTATCAAAGAACATAAAATGACATTGGGATTCACCAAAATAGCTACACTTTAAGCTGTAGGAGACTATCAACTATGTAAAAGTGGTGTCAAAAATATATAAAAAGGTCTCTTAAAGATAATGGCCCATGATGGTGATGAAAGAGACAAGTAACTAAAGAATTGAAGGGGTACCCAAAATAGAGCACACAAACACATGATGGTAGACAAAGTTGAATAAACATACCCCCCATGACACTTTATAAATTAGTGTGAGTATAATATATCCCATACACACAAAAATACTAAATGGAAATAATGAAGACAATGGGCTTCACCAGAATAGATCCAAACAAGGAGACTGTCAACCTGCCAAATAAGTCATCAAGAACCATGAGAGATGTTCCAAAAATAACAAAGCAAAAAAGTGTCTCCGCATTAATAAATGGGCCTTGATGGAGACATGACACAAACTACAATAGTGTCAAAGTACCAATGCATTTCATAAGCTAATGGAAGAGTGTGGCAAATGGAAAAAATAACCATCATGTAAAAATACACCAAAAAGGGATCAGCTACCAAAAATAACAACCTACAAAGCACACACAAAAGGACATCAGGCTCAATCAAAAATGTGTTAGAGACAGTGTGTGAATGAAGTACAATGTCGAAGGTAATATCGCCCATAGCATAGGCAACCCCCTGTGAATATGGCACTTTATAAATTTAGTGTGTTTATAATAAAAATATGACCAATGGAATGAGAATGAAAAAAAATTACTTTTTCAAAAAGTGGTACTCAAATCCAAGTTACCGATCAAAAGTTATGGCTAATAACATTTCCCATCATTAATGACCTATTTAATGAATTTTCACTCTAGAGTTTAAAAATCTCAACCAAACAAGGGGTAAGGTAGCCTATTAACCACTCATTGTAACCAAAAGGAACCATCGACCTCCTCAAGTCAATAAAAGTCAAAAAAGAACTCATTGTCTTGACCTTTACAAGGATTTATACATCACAATATATTTCTTTTGTAAAAAAATAATAAAAAAATAATTCCTTTCAAATGAAAGTGCCCTCCCATGGGTTAAATCATCTCACCAAAAATATCCACCTCCCCAATTGTCCAACATAAAATTATCCCCATCAAATGCTTTGGAAATAGACTTTATAATTTAATATCAATCATAAACATGTGAATGACATTAAATAATTATAAAGTAAACTATTTTTTAAAAATACTTTCAACCTTTTCAAAATAAAATGTGGCTTTTACCAATACCATGTGTTGGTGGTTTGCCAATGGTATTTTCCTATTCTAACGTGTGGGTGTAACTAGAAATGGTGAGTGAATAGCTACAAGGGACTGGAGAGGTCGTGCTAAAAAAGGAACTCACCCTGAATAGATCCTCATGGCTATCAAATCACTTGTGCATGGATTGGGATGGGTTTTCTTAGCTCAACTTAGTAGAGTTGACAAAATAACTACTAATAAGCAAGCCACACCAATGCCATTTTCTTTATGGAATTCTTGAAATATATGCACCTTGTGGGTAGTGCTTCTCTCGATAAGGGTATATGCTTATGGTCATCATCCACAGTGCCTTCAATTGGGACCTCTATATTCACACAAATAGCATCTCTGACCTCACCTGGTCCTTCAAATCCTACTACCTTTGTTCCACCTTTGACAATAGATATGGGACGTCACATGTAAACTAGCTCCTGTCATAGTTGGATGGACTCTTCATCGACCAAGAAGCCATCTAAGAGACCGTGTTGAGATTTGGTTGGTTGAAGGTGATCAGAAGGAGGCCGAGATATCAAAATAATTATAAAATAGAGTAGGCCAATGAGTAAAAAAAATGGTATCAGACTATGTTGCACTGTAGTCCAAACTTGAGGAGGTGCACAACCCAAAATAATATAAATCTAATCCACAAATGCCAATCAATATAGTTTCTAAAACCTGCAATTAAATGTGAAAAATATAAATCCATAAAGTAGTTGTAGATGAATTCAACCTCCAAAGCCTAAAATTTGAACAATCAACCATAGATCAACCAATCAAACGAGTCAACCAACATGATACAATAGAACCAAGTAGATATTTTGGAAAATGGAGTTTGTCAACACCAAACAAATGGTCAACAATCTAAGACAAATAAATAGTGTGCATGAAAATGCCAATCAAACCCGTGGAACCAAGGAGATCTCACAAATGTAAAGAAGTCAACAAAGCCACAAAAAAGGCATGATTATCTGTAGGTAGGAAAAGAACTTATCTACACATAATTTTTAGGCCCTTTTTTATATCTAAAAAAAATTATAGCCGAGGTCATATGACAAGATTTGAAAATTAAGGAAAATCCTATAAACTCACAGTAAATAAAATTATACTAGTAGGGCCAATTAGATATTGAGAAAAAAAGACAAATAGAGGTTGCAACATAAAATCCCTGAGTATTGGTTGTTGGAGGTGCTTCAATACCATGAAAGAGTTCACAACACTCTTCAACCAAGATCTCTCCAACACACCATTACCATAGCCATGAGTACTTAAGAATACACATAATGAATAAACCAAATGTGAACAAAACCAATTGTTATTTAGAAAAAGCCTGTATAATACAATGAATAACCCTTGCTTAAGTAAGCAAGGAGAAACAAGAATCATGCTAATCTAAGCAATGTGGGATAAATCCTCAAATAGGATAAAACTAGGAAAAAAATGAAAATCATAGCTAGAACCTAGCAAACATGAGAAATATACTCTAACATTTTCTTGTTATTTGATTCTCACCTTTCACACTTTTCTATGGTTGGCTTGCACACAAATGTGACCTTATTTGAATGTAAATAAACCTATGTATACACATGTACCCTAAGGTCCTAATCATCATTGACATCAAGTCTTGTCAAGAAGCTCACACATCGATCATATTTTGTGTAGTGCCCTTATTTCACTCTATATTATGAATTCATGTTTTTGCATAGTTGTACCAAAATTAGTGAATTGTATTAATGAAAGATCATATTATTTTATTGTACAAACCCACATCTCATAGAGATAAGGGTGGTAACTAGACATAGACATCGTATGTGTTAAGTTTATTTCTATCCTTAGTTCGGCACAACAAAGTACTAGTCATGTGCCTAGAGTAAGGGAGAAGCCAATGCACTATCATCTCAACATATCACATGAGTGACCTCACGTGCTCACCTAAGGCACACAGCCTAGACTGGTTCCCATTGGTTCTATCATGCGATGGTCGATGAACAAATTTTAAGTGCTTGAGTTAACACAGTTAATCATTGTTATTACAATCTTCACTCTAGAGTTATCTATTTAGTGCATTCACATATTGCAAGTACTCTAGTATCATAAATCAAAATTAGCATCAAATAAATTCATCATATCAAGATTCATATAATATTAGTTCCATTGATCAATTTGATAAGATTACAAAAGAACTTTATTTAGTACACACTTTCTAGATCTCTATCTTGATAGTAACAACACATCTATATTTAATAACAACCACCACAACAACCCATTCTAAATAAAACCAAAGGTGTATTTATACATAAACGAACCCCTTTTTGGGTCAATAAGTTTTACAAAGAAATAATTCATGTCAAGCTGTTAAAATTAAGTTCCTCTTAAATCAAGCCCAATAACTCCTATATACTTTCTCTATGCTAGATATTAGCATTCATGTTCCTCCTCCTTCACAAGTTGGTGCTAGATTCATGCTCCCATTAATATTTGATACTTCCATACTACTTTGTAACCACCTTCACATCATGCACCCTTATCTATTCTTTCTCTTCTTTTAGTCTTGCATCTTATGCTTCTTATTCTCTATTTCCTTATCTTTTGTAACACCCATCCATGCCAAGGTCTTTCACATTGCTCTCCCCTCATTATCTCTTCTATGGCATTTTGTCCTATGTCATGGTCTTCCATGCTCATCTTGTGCCCTTACATATTCATGCTTATAGCTCAAAAATACTTTAAATATATTAAAAAATTTGGGTCCAACATTACCCCAGACTAAATTGATAGTCTATCCTAAACTATGCTATAGTTTCCTCAATTGAAAAAAATGTCAGATCCACCTCTTGTACTTTACACTTGAGCTTCTCCCACTAGTTGAGGGTTGTTTGAAGATTGGAATTAATATCTTTCACTTTAGCTTTAAATTATTTCATGTATGTGGATTTTTATCCACATTTTTTAGTTTTAGAGCAGTCAAATTTTAATCTCAGACGTGCTCGACAAAGTTCAGCATTTGTTTTGAGCTCCTCTTATCCATTAAGTTCCCTTTTTTTTGTCTAAGTCCCATATTCCTTCCAAGATTTCCACTTGGAAACTTAATGATCATTTATCACTAAAGGTTCTCAGCTTGCCCAGGAGAATCACTAGTGTTCCATGTGGTGACCCAGTGCCCATCCAAGGTTGGTTTTATTTTGTCAAAGCTTAAAGCAACACCATTAGTTGATGGGATAATATATGGTGCCCATCGTTAAGTTACAAAGAGGGATGCATATTTTTCAAGTGGCACCCCTATGGTCATTTTGGAAAAGGAATAATCGATTTCTCTAGGAGAATCACTAGCACACCACATGGTTTCATGATGCTTCTCAGGAACAAAGGTTCTTTTGTCAGGACTTGGGATCGTGTCATTGGCTGAAAAAGTTTGGCAGGGTACCCACCAAGTTGTTATGATGAAGGAAGTGGACCCACCACATGCCATCCTAGTGTTTCTCATGAGTAAACTTTTCTTGTTACACATTCAATCAATTCCATTAGATGAAAGCAGTGGGTCCCCCCTTCCTAATAATATTCCAAGTGCAATTCGAGAAGCAACCATGTATCACCATCGCACTTCTTCTAAGCATCATGGGCATCTTATTTCATTGTAGTCATGCCATATCTAGGATCTCTGAAGATCGATTTCACTCATGAGTTAGAGCTCCCCTGTCAGCTGTAATGGCCTCATCATGAGTGTGAGTGCCTATTTTTAGGTGTTATTTCCTTAAGAGGATATCATGCCTATATAAGTAGGGCTCTTTTATTTTATAAGAGTGGATTTTAGATAATTATTTGTACTAGAGTAGCTATTTTAATAAGTTTTAGTTCTATAATATAAGTAGCAATAGTTAGCATTTTCATTCTTTGACCTTAGCAGGTGCCCCTTGCGGGTTGGATTGAATATTGTATATTGTGCCCGTAGAGGCCTTTTGTATTTTGTTCTCCACCTAACAATGAATAGGATGTGGTGTTCTATGTCAAACTTAGTGGAAATTTATTTCTATTTGCTATCTTCCCTTTTTTACTTCTATAGTAGTAATTCTTGTCTATGTTATGGACTTTAATTCATGAATATACTCCTTTAATAGTCTATAATGATCAAAAATTCTAGCTACTTTATGCAATTATAGGTGAATGCTTTTAAAGATCTCGATGCATCGCTTTAGTTAGTCCTTATTTTAAGTTTTACATATTTTTATTCCTAACCATTTTCCCCAAAACCAATTCAAATAGTTGGCTTCTAAAACCCCAGAGGTTGCTTTACAGACCACATTCAAGTCCCACACCTGTAGACCTTCCCATAAAAGACCTTTTGCCTAGAGTGAGAGTTTTAGGCATCAATATTTTTTTATAGCAAGCCTAGTGGGACCAAATTACTTGTCTAACTGACTAAAATTCATATTTTATGAGACATAGGTCCATTACGAGGTTATAAATAGTAAAGAATCCAAGCTTGTTAACACCACCTTTGGTAGCCCCAACTCACCAAAGGACTACAGGATCTATCACGACACAAGAACCACAATAAATGGTGATCCTAGGGCTAGAAGGAAACTTTGTAGTATGGAACAATGGTAGCCTACTCATCCCTCCAGTAGTGGTAACTACATGGGATCCTATTCTTGCTAAGGCCTTAAAAGTACTCCTTTAAATCCTGAAGGAAGACTTCAAAAGTACAACAGAACATCTTCAAGATGTTTTAAATGTATGCATTGTGCACTATGTTACACAATAGAACATGGCCTTAAGGCTACTAGCCACCTCTTTCAAATGGCAAGATCTTGATTGGTATCAATCCTTACCTCCCAACTCCATCACCACCTAGGATGACTTGGGTAATAGATTCTTTGAGAATTCAAACAAAAAGATAAACTGGTCATTTATCTTGCAATAGCTAATAAATATAAAGAGAGTCCTACAAGAGGCTATTATTGATTTCAATACTAGATTTAATAAGACCTGGTAGATAATCCCAATAGTGGCTTGATCATCAATAGGCTGGCCATTATCTTCTACCTCAAGGCCTTCAACTTGGATATTGCCATCATGATCCAGTATTTTGGAGGCTAGATGTTACTAGATGCATATGAGCTAGTAGTCAGAGCTAAAAATAATTTGATAGACATCGAGATGCTTCTTCCTCAACCACCAATGCTGATGTTCCCAGAGATATCAATGCCACTGTAATAAGTCCTGAGCATCTCATAAGCATTGCCTTCCATGTATGTATATCTGCTTACCCAAGCAAATATGTCCTCCTCATCCTCAATAGTTGTGGAGATGAACAACATGAAGAGTATCTTACAAAACTTCTCCAATGACATTATAAATCTCAAAAGGCAGTAGGTTATACCTCAAAAACCCCCTTTCTAAAACTACTAAGAAAGGAGAACACCCTATTAGAATAATCAGTTCTAGGAGAGCCAAAGGCCAAATCATTAGGGACCAAATCATCAAGTGTTGAACCAGTAGATGTGACCCATGAATCAAATTGTTTCAGTGCTTGATCCTTTGTAAATGGTCTCATCAAATGTAAATAGAGAACTGGTTGCAGGTTAAAACAACTTGGTGGGTGACTCGAATTCATGGTGTTTTCCATGTAATAATGCACATGCACCCTGAAATTGACCAAGAGGCAATCTAAATCAAAAGGTTTTTGAATAACAAAGACAAAGAAATACATCTTATGGACACCAATCTATCTTGCCAAAGTACATAGATGTCAAGTTATTGTAACTGCCAAGTGAAATAAGGAATGGTGTTGAATATGAGAATCACTAAAAATTAACATTGTGCTCCAAAATATTGATTAGAATGATAAACCTAAGGAAGCATTGCTTGAACACCCTCCAACAAGATGGTGATAAGTGAGCATAAAGACTGGTGGGGCTACCACATTGGTGTCATTGGTAGGGATACCACACTGGTATCACTATAAGAATCACCAAGAAGGCCATGGAGTCAAGTAAAAAATCTTCATAAGGGTTCTGGAAAACAAAGTGACTAAATAAGATATGCATGTTCAAAGGAGGAATCCAAAAAATAATCAAAAATTTTAAAATACACATATAACTCTCATAAAGTGGAGAAAATGGATAATACTTGTAGTAAAAACTCCCCCCCCAAAAAAAAAGAGATAAAAGAAGAAGAGAGAGCTATAAATTCCCCCAAGATGATGTTTAAATAGTCTGCACTCCAAGAACTCAAAAGTCACAATGGATCTCAATATGCATGAGTGGTCTAAATCCACTATTTGATCACAAAAACAACTGACACTGGGCTTCACCAAAATAGATTTAATTAAGAAGACTATCAATGGTGATGAAATTATAAAAGAGTATTGCATTTGCAAGGAATGTTCAACACCTAAGAAGTAGAATGTACACTATAAACCCCCCATACTACTAACTAGGTGGAGTGGAGGAAAAATGTCTATACAAGTGGCCTAAATCCACTACTCAAACATTGAACACGATGACAATATATACACCAGAATAGATCCATATCACACTGAAAAAGACTATAAAACTATCGAAGAAGACAAGATGACACTGGGATTCACCAAAATAGATACACTTCAACCTGTGGGATACTATCAACTATCTGAAAAAGGTGTCAAAAATATATAAAAAGGTCTTTCAAACATAATGGCCCATGGTGGTGATGAATGAGACAAGTAATTGAAGAAGTGAAAGGGTACCCAAAATAGAGCACACAAATCCATGATGTTAGACAAGGCTAAATAAATAAACCCCCCATGTCACTTTATAAATTAGTGTGAGTACATTATATCCTATACACAAAAAAACATCATATGGAAACAACGAAGACACTAGGCTTCACCAGAATAGATCCAAACAAGGAGACTATCAACCTGTAGAATAAGCCATCAAGAATCATGATATATGTTCCAAAAATAATGGAGTGGATAAGTGTCTCCATATAAGAAGGCAAGGTGTTAATAAATGGGCCTTGATGGAGACATGACACAAACTACAACAGTGTCAAAGTACCAATGTATGTCATAGGCTAATGGAAGAGTGTGGCAAATGGAGAAAAAAACAATCATGTATGTAAAAATACACCAAAAAGGATCAGCTCCCAAAAATAACAAACTAGAAAGCACATGCAAAAGGACATCATACTCAACCAAAAATGCATTCAAGATAGTGTGTGAATGAAGTATAATGTAGAAATTAGTAGGGCCCATAGACAGGCAACCCCCCATGAATATGGCACTTGATAACTTTAGTGTGTTTACCATAAAAATATGACCAATGGAATGAGAGTGAAAAAGAAAACACTTTTTCAAAAAGTGGTACTCAAATCCAAGTTATTGAGCAAAAGTTATGGTTGATAACATTTCCCATCATTAATGACCTATTTAATGAATTTGCACTTAAGAGTTTAAAAAGATTGACCCAACAAGGGGTAAGGTAGCCAACTAATCACTGTTGTATCCAAAAGGAACTGTCGACCTCCTCAAGTCAACAAAATTAAAAAAAGAACCCGTTGTCTCGACCTTTACAAGGATTTCTACATCACAATATATTATTTTTGTAAAAAAACAATAAAAAAATAATTCCTTTTAAAGAAAAGTGTCCTCCCATGGATTAAATCATCTCACCAAAAATATCCACCTCCCCAAATGTCCAACTTAAAATTATCCCCACCAAAAGCTTTGGAAATAGAATTTATAATTTAATATCAATCATAAACATGTGAATGAGATTAAATAATTGTAAACTAAACTATTTTTAAAAAAGACTTTCAACCTTTTCAAAATAAAATGTGGTTTTTACCAATACCATGTGTTGGTGGATTTCCAATGGTCTTTCCCTATTCTGATGTGTGGGTGCAACCAAAAATGGTGAGCAAATAGCTACAAGGGACTAGAGAGATCATCTTAAAAAAGGAACTCACCCTAAATGGAGCCTCATGGCTATCAGATCCATTTGTGCACAAATTGGGATGGGCTATCTTATCTCAACTTAGTAGAGATGATAACATAAATACTAATAAGCATTCCACACCAAAGCCATTTCCTTTATGGAATTCTTGAAATATAGGCACCTTGTGGGCAGTGCTTCTCTTGATAAGGCCATCTGATTATGGTCATCCTCCATAGTTCCTTCAATTGGGACCTCTGCAGTCACACAAACAACATTTTTGACCTCATTTGGTCCTTTGAATCTTGCTACCTCTGCTCCACCTCTGACGATAGATGTGGGATGTCCTATGTAAACTAGCTCCTATCATAGTTGGATGGACTTTTAATCAACCAAGAACCCATTGAAGATTCCATGTTGAGATTCGGTTAGCTGAAGGTGATCATGAGGAGGCTGAGCTATTAAAAAACTGATAAAATAGAGTAGGCTAATGAGTAAAAACAATGGTAGTAGGCTGTGTTGCACTATAGCCCAAGCTCGATGAGGTCCATGTCCCAAAATAATATAAATCTGATCCACAAATGGCAATCAATATGGTTTCTAAAACCTACAATTCAATGTGAAAAATATAAATCCATAAAGCAGTTATAGATGAATTTATCCTCCAAAGCCTAAAATTTGAACAATCCACCATAGATCAACCACTCAAACGAGTCAACCAATTGTTATTCAAAAAAAACATGTATAATATAATGAAGAACCCTTGATTAAGTAAGCAAGGAGAAATAAGAAGCAAGCTAATCTAAGTAATGTGGGATAAATCCTCACATAGGATAAAACTAGGAAAAGAATGAAATTCATAGCTACAACCTAGCAAACACGAGAAATATACTCTAACGTTTCCTTGCGATTTGACTATCACCTTTCACACTTTTCCATGGTCGTCTTGCACACAAATGTGTCCTTATTTTAATTCAAACTAAACTACATATACACATGTACCCTAAGGTCCTAATCATCATTGACATCAAGTCTTGTCAAGGAGCTCACACATCAATCATATTTTATGCAGTGCCCTTATTTCACTCTCTATATTATGAAGTCATGTTTTTGCATACTTGTACCAAAACCAGGGCATTGCATTAGTGAAAGAGCATATTATTTTATTGTACAACCCACATCTCATTGAGATAAGGGTGGTAACTAGACATAGGCATGGTATGTGTTAGGTTTCTTCCTATCCTTAGTTTTGCATGACAAAGTACTAGTCACATGCTTAGAGTAAGGGAGAAGCCAACACACTAGCATGTCAACATATCACATGAGTGACCTCACGTGCTCACCTGAGGCACATAGCCTAGACTAGTTCCAATTGACTCTATCGTGCAATGGTAGATGAACAAATTTTGAGTGCTTGAGTTAATGTAGTTAATCATTATTATTAAAATCTTCATTCTAGAGTTATTTATTAAGCACATTCACATAGTACAAGTACTCTAGTATCATAAAGCAAAATTAGCATCAAATAGATTCATCATATCAAGATTCACAAAATATTAGTTCCATTGTTCAATTTGATAAGATTACAAAGGTACTTTAATTAGTACACACTTTCTAGATCTCTATCTTGATAGTAATAACACATCTATATTTAACAACAACCACCATAAGAGCCCCTTCTAAATAAAACCAAAGGGGTATTTATACATAAATGAACCCCTTTTGGGTCAACAAGTTTTAAAAAGAAGGAAGTCATGTCAAGCTGTTAAAATTAAGTTCCTCTTGGATCGAGCCCGACAACCCCTATATACTCTTTTTATGCTAGGTATTATCATTCTTGTTCCTCCTTCACAAGTCAATGACAGATTCATGCTCCCATTAATCTTTGATACTTCAATGAACTAGTTTTAACCACCTTTTCTTCATATACCCTTGTCCTATTCTTGCACTTCTTCAAGTCCTACATCTTATGCTCCTTATTCTCTATTTCCTTATCTTTTGTAACACCTGTCCGTGGCAAGGTATTTCACGTTGTTCTCCCCTCATTATCTCTTCTATGTCATTCTCTCCTACATCATTAGTCTTCTATGCTCATCTTGTGTCCTTACATCTTTGTGTTTATAGCTCAAAAATACTTGTAATATATTAAAAAAAATTGGGTCCAACATTACCGCAGACTAAATTGATAGTCCATCATGGACTATGCTATAGTTTCCTTAATTGAAAAACATGTGGGATCCCCCTCTTGTACTTTAAACTTGAGTTTCTCCCACTATTTGAGGGTTATCTAAATATTAGAATTAATAACTTCCACTTTAGCTTTAAATTATTTCATGTATGTGGATTTTTATCAACATTTTTGAGTTTTGGAGCAGTCAACTTTTAATCTCAGACGTGCTTGACAAGGTTCAACATTTTTTTTGACCTCATATTATCCCTTGGGTTCCCTTTCTTCTTTTTTTATCTAAGTCCCAACTTCCTTCCAAGCTCTCCACTTGGCATACTAGTAATCATTTATCAGTAAAGGTTCTCAGCTTGCCCAAGAGAATCACCAACATTCCATGTGGTGACCTAGTGCTCATCCAAGGCTAGTTTAATTTTGTTAGAGCTTAAAGCAGCACCATTGGTTGATGGGATAATATATGGGGCCCACCATTCAGTTGCAAGGAAGGATGCATATTTTTCACGTGGTATCCCCATGCTCATTTTGGAAAAAGGAACAATTGGTTTCTATCAGGAATCTAGAACATAAATGCTCTGATACCAACTGTTAGGACCCGGAATCACAATTGATTACCATGTACAAGCAACTAAATGTGGAATTTAACCAAAAGTCACAAGTAACTAGAAATTAGAAACAACACAGAATATGAGAGACAATACCCAATTGTATTAATACTCTTCCAGAAGGAAATACAACAAAGAAGATGCCACAGTCTTCTTCCTTACACACCTCTAGGGCTCCCACACCTCTAGGGCATAAACAGTAAATCTCTTCAAGAGCTCACTCTCTCAATTACGATTCCAACACACAACTCAAACATAGAGTTGGTGTTCACCTCCAACCAGTCAGTATCACTACTGCCATTACCACAGTCAGTATCACTACTGCCAGTACACAAGTACTCCACATACTCCATGATCGAGTACACACCGTACTCCAAGTACACAACATACTCCAAGTAGATCTCACCTAATATTGCTACCTATTGTGTTGCTGACCTCCCTGATCTTGCACACCTACAAATCAACTTGGTTTTGCAACACCTGCAAACCTAGATCTCATACACACAAATACCTGCAACTCAAATGATCTTACTTACCATGTAGATCTCCCATGAACTTGCAACAACCTACAATTCAAATGATCTTACAATTGGAAGGATTTACCTTGCCTTCCTCTATTGCTCCCCTGTGGAACTAGGAGGAACACACCTTGCTCTCTTCACTCTGAAGGAGCTAACCTTGCTTTCTCAACTAGAACAAATTACAATATAGCCCATGAGTCTCTTAAATAGATCTCATGCAAACAATAATTAGACATCCAATTACAATAATTAGATCCATAGCTCCAAGACTAAAATTAGCCTTTAACATGCAAACAATCACTTTGTTAACAAACTGTCCATAAAACTCACAGTTCTGAACTACACATGCGACTGACGTCAGTCCCTGTCTGGCTGGAGATGACCGACATCAGCCGATACCTGACCGATGTTGGTTACTCTACTCACTAGATATGACCGACGTTGATTGATCAGATTGACGTCAGTTACTCTGTAACTTAGCAACCTCTCAACAACCTCCTCCATGTCTGCATCAGTGAAGCTTTTAGCTTCACAACCTAACAATCTCCCACTTGGAGATAAATAGTTGCATTGCACTTGTACCTGTACATCATCTAATCTATTTCCTAGCTTGTATCCCTCTTCAAGCTCAATTTTGAAGACCAACCATCACACATCCTGTGGTGTAACAACTGCCATCCAAGTAACCTGCCATATCCAAAGTGCCTGACCCTACATAGCAAGAATTCTTGTTGATGGTCCCTCTCAAATACTTGAGAACCCACTGAACCACTTTCTAGTGCTTCCTTCCCAGATTAACTACAAACCTACTGACAACTCCCACTACTGGGGCAATATCAGTGAGTACACATGTACTCAACCTCATCATGTGATTGGGGACCTTATTCTATGAACTATCCATCCATGGGTGTGCTGCCCAATTCTGCATCCTGCACTACCTTCACACAATCATCCTATGACAACATCAACTTGTGATCTTCCTTGTCTCTAGGATTACTCATGCCAAAGAATTTTGCTGCTCCAAAATTCTTCATGACATACCACTGAACTAACTTTACCTTTAGTTCAGCAACTCCCTATATGTATGCACCTACAACAAGCACATCAACCACATATAGTAATAGGATACTGTCGTGACCATTATCCACCCTGGTAAGACAAACACAATGGTTACACTGACATTGACTAAAGCCCTACTTTGTCATACCCCTGCCAAACCTGTACCACTATCCTGCAGCTTCCTCAAGACCATATGACCTGGCCTTCCATCTCACGTGTCCATTCTCTCTATTCTTTAACCAAAGAATCCATTCGTCTCTTAGTGCTTTTATCCCAGCTAACAACTCTACCAAATCTCCCATTTGGTTCTTCTCCAAAGAATTCATGCCATGCTCCCACTGTTTCCTGGATCCTTCCTACTCTGCAGTGAGCGACAAGTAGTATAAAGAAGAGGAATAACGAATTTGAGGCTTACTTACCCTTTTAGTCCTCTATATGGGCATTTGAGACTCCTTGACAGCGTGTTGTCCGCCCAAAATCCTTCTAGTGATCGATGTCAGTCACCACCTAGTCTGCATCTGACCGACATCAATTCCATGCGACTGACCTAATCACCGACGCTGGTTATCCTACCAACATCGACTGCCACCTGCCTGACACCACTGACTTCTTTGGTCAGCACATGACCGACGTCAGTGCCTGTCTGTTCGACATCGATTTCTCATAACCGACATCAGTATTTGTGTTTTCTTGTGAGTGATGACTTTTTACCCACGAGCTTACTTTGAATCAAAACCCTATCCAAACTACCCTGCTCAGAGATATCCAGTCCCATCCACTGATCTCTGTCCATCATCTTCTCCAAGAACACCAAGGCTTTCCAGTTCTTGAGTTTGTCAAAGACATCTGACTTCTGCTTAAGAACATGCATCTCCTTTTTGCTCATGCGACCAAGCCTACAAAGTCACGTCTGTGCAACAGAAGAAGAATCAGTAATATAAGCAAGTAGATAAAGAGTACCTACTTTCTTACTACTAGCTAATTCAAGTGCATCCATTGTGAGAGTTCCTGTGCATCTCTCATCACCCAAATTTCTTGAATAAATTAGCCACATCTTCAAAACTGGGACCTGCATGACCTCCTTCAACACCCATGTGTTGGCCGTCTGTAATTTTAGCAACACTTCCCCTTTGCCAATACTTTGACAAGGCTCACCAACCCCTCTATATGGGGCTGCATGGAAAGAAGCAACAGAATCTATAAACCAAGATTCTACTTTATCCAAGGAATGTACAAGAGCAATCCATGCAACAATACCTGCAACACATGCTTCTTCATTCCCTTTATGCTGATCCGCTATCAACCAACAATTTTTCTTTTCCTGCTCTTTCTTTCCATAACACCGTAATTGACCATTCATGCTTTTCAATTCCTCCATTCTTAGTATACTTTCTTCTACCATTGCTATACTCCCACTCAATCAAAAACCCTTGAGAGTGACCTATAATCAAACACAAACTTGTTCCCTGCAACTTTAGCTCTGATACCACTTTGTCAAAAATCTAGAACATAAATGCTCTGATACCAACTATTAGGACCTGGAAGCACAATTGATTACCATGTACAAGCAATTAAATGTGGAATTTAACCAGAAGTAACAAGTAACTAGAAATCAGAAACAACACAGAATATGAGAGATAATACCCAATTGTATTAATACTCTTCTAGAAGGAAATACAACAAAGAAGATGCCACAGTCTTCTTCCTTACACACCTCGAGGGCTCCCACACCTCTAAGACATAAACAATAAATCTCTTCAAGAGCTCACTCTCTTAATTACGGTCCCAACACAGAACTCAAACATAGAGTTGGTGTTCACCTCCTACTAGTCAATATCACTACTGCCAGTACCACCAGTCAGTATCATTACTGCTAGTACACAAGTACTCCACATACTCCACGATCGAGTACACACTGTACTCCAAGTACACAATGTAATCCAAGTAGACTCACCTGATCTTGCTACCTGTTGTGTTGCTGACCTCCTTGATCTTGCACACCTATAAATTAACTTGGTTTTGCAACACCTGCAAACCTAGATCTCGCACACACAAATAATTGCAACTCAAATGATCTTACTTACCATGTAGATCTCCCATGAACTTGCAACAACCTGCAATTCAAATGATCTTACAATTGGAAGGATCTACCTTGCCTTCCTCTATTGCTCCCCTATGGAACTAGGAGGAACACACCTTGCTCTCTTCACTCTGAAGGAGCTAACCTTGCTCTCTCAACCAGAACAAATTACAATACAGCCAATGAGTCTCTTAAATAGATCTCATGCAAACAATAATTATACATCCAATTACAATAATTAGATCTGCAGCTTCAAGACTAAAATTAGCCTTTAACATGCAAACAACCAGTTCATTAACAAACTGTCCATAAAAATCACAGTTCTGAACTGCACAGGCGATCGACGTCGGTCCCTGTCTGGCTGGAGATGACCGACATCAGCTTATACCTGACCGATGTTGGTTGCTCTACTCACTAGATATGACCGACGTCGATTGATCAGACTGACGTCGGTTGCTCTGCAACTCAGTAACCTCTCAACAATCTCATCCATGTCTGCATCAGTGAAGCTTTTAGCTCCACAACCTAACAGTTTCTCTAGGAGAAACACTAGCTCACCACATAGTGTCACGATGTTTCTCGAGAGTAAAGGTTCCTTTGTCATGACTCAGGATCATGCCATTGGCTGATGGAGTTGGGAAGGGGACTCACCAAGTGGTTTCGATGAAGGAAGTGGACCCACCACATGTCATCCTAACATTCCTCATGAGTAAATTTTTCCTATCAAACCTTTAAGTAGTGCCATTAGATGAAATAAGTGGGTGCACCCTTCCTAATAGTATTCCAAGTGTAGTTTGATAAGTATCCACATGTCACCATCGCATTTCTTCTAAGCATCATGGGCATCATAAGGTGTTACAATCATGCCATATCTGAGATCTCTAAAAATTGACAACACTCATGATTCAACGCTCCCCTATCATCTACAATGCCCTCATCATGAGTGTGAGTGCCTATTTTTAGGTGTCATTTTCTTAAAAGGTTGGCATGCCTATATAAGAAGGGATCTTTTCTTTTGTAAGAGGGGATTTTAGATAATTATTTGTACTAGAGCAGCTATTGTAATAAGTTTTAGTTATATAATATAAGTAGCAACAATCAGCATTTTCATTCTTTCACCTTAGTAGGTGCCCTCGTAGGTTGGATTGAATATTGTATGTTGTGCTTATAGAAGACTTTTGTATTTTGTTCTCCACCTGACAATGAAGAGGATGTGGTGTTCTATGTCAAACTGAGTAGAAAGTCATTTTTGTTTGTTGTCTTCCTTTATCTACTTTTTTAGTATTAATTCTTGTGTATGTTATGGACTTTAATTCATGCATATGCTCCTTCAATAGTCTATAATAATCAAGAATTTTAGCTACTTTACGCAATTATAGGTTAATGCTTTTAAAGATCTCAATGCATCTCCTTAGTTAGTCTTTATTTTAAGTTTTACTTGTTTTTCTTCCTGATCCTTTCCCCCAAAACCAATTCAAAGAGTTGGCTTATAAAACCCCAAAGGTTCATTTATAGACTGCATTCAAGTCCCACACCTTTAGAGCTTCCCATAGAAGGCCATTTGCCTCGAGTGAGAGTTTTAGACATCAACAATTTTTTTATTGACATGCCTGATGGGACCAAACTACTAGTCTAACTAACTAAAATTCATAGTTTATGAACCATAGGCCCATTACGAGGTTATAAATAGTAAATAATCCAAGCTTGTTATCACCACCTCTTGTAGCCCTAACTCGCTAAAGGACCATAGGATCTAGCATGACACAACAACCACAATAAATGGTGATCTCAGGACCACCAAAAAACTTTGTAGCATGGAATAATGGTAGAACACTCATACCTCAAGTAGTGTCAGCTACATGGGACCCTATTCTTGTTAACACCTTAAAATCACTTCTTAAATTCTTGGGGGAAGACTACAAAATTACAATAGAACATCTTGAAGATGTTGTGAATATATGCACTGTGCACTATATTACATAATAGAATATGGCCTTAAGGCTACTAGCCACCTCTTTCAAAGGGAGAGCTCTTGATTATTATTAACCCTTGCCTCCCAACTCCATCACCACCTAAGAGGACTTCGGCAATAGATTCTTTGAGATTTTTAATGAGAAGCATACCATTCATTTCTCTTGTAATAGCTAATAACTATTAAAGAGCCCTAAAAGAGGCTATTATTAATTTCAATACCAGGTTTGATAAAACCTGACAAATAATCCCAATAGTTGCTTAACTACTAGCAGGCATGGCCATTGTCTTCTACCTCAAGGCCTTCAACTTGGATATTGCCATCATGATCTAGTCTTTCAGAGGCTAGATGCTACCAAATGCATATGAGCTAGCAGTTAGAGCTTATAACAACTTGACAGACATTAGGATGCTTCCTCCTCAATGACCCATAATGATGTTCCCAAATATATCGATGCCAATGCAAGAAGTCTTGAGCATCATGCAAGCATTACCTTCCATGTATGTATATCCACTTACCTAAATGAGCACGTCCCCCTCATCCTTAATAGTTGTGGAGATGAATGACATGAAGAGTTTCTTATGAAACTTCTCCAATGAGATCATAAATCTCAAAAGGCATCAGATTATGCCTCAAAAATCCCCTTTCCAATACTACCAATAAAGGAAAGCACCCTATCATAATAATCAGTACTAGGAGAGGTAAAGGTGAAATCATCAGGCACCAAATTATAAAGTGCTAAACCATCAGATGTTGCATGTGAATCAAATTGTTTCAGTGCCTGATATTTTATAAATGATCTCACTAAATATAAATAAAGAATTGATTACATGTCAAAACAACTTGGTAGATGACTTCAATTCACGGTGTTTTCTATGCAATGATGCATATGCACCCTGAAATTGCCTATGAGGCAATCTATAATAAAAGGTTTTTAAACAGCAAAGACAAGGCAACACATCCAATTCATCCTCTTATGGGTACTAGTACTTGGGAATTAAAAATGTTATCCTAACAATACAAATGCAAGGAATGTCCTTAGAACAAGAAGAGGAGATAGCTTTGGATCATGTGTTTTTCTCTTGGGTAGAAGGCGATGATGCAGTCTATGTGAGTAAGGTCCCCATATATAGAGCTCCGCAAGTCCAATTGGATTATTACACTTGATCTAAGAAGAGATTGGGAAAAATCTAAGAATCTTCCACAAGACCTAAATTGACTTTTGAGAAGAGTTAATCACCCCAAAAATCACCCTCGACATATCAAAGGTGGGGTGATGCAGCGCAAAACAAGGTAAAAGACCTTAAGGTCCTACCTCTAGGTTCATACAATGTGGTAGAACAACTAAAGAAAGTTCAATCTAACATTTCTCTCTAGGATGTCATAGTTATCCCTAACCAAAATTCTTTACTGAAAAAATCCTTGGAGGATTGAGAGAATCTTGCATGAGGAAAATCGGCTATGGGGACCATACAGACAAAGGGAAATGAAGCTACCATGAGTGCACAACCCCAAGCAACATTTTCATTCATCAACTCCAAAGAGGTGGTAAGTAATACAAAACCTACCCCATTCTATTTTATGCTTAAAATGGGGAAGAAGTTGTTACACATTTCCATGATCGATTCTGGTGTTAGCACCATAGTGATGCCTAAACAGATCGTGGATGCACTGAAACTACACTATGAACCTTAGAATAAAGGAGTCATAATTTGGATGGGAAGAAATTTCAAACCATAGGTATCATCAAGGCTCTTCCCCTCACCTTATTTTTTTGTCCCAACATCACTATATCATAAGAAGTTATAGTAATAGACATCCCACCAGTCTTCAAGCTATGTCTATCAAGCGATTTCACCACCAAGATAGGAGGATACTTATCATTTGATTGGTCTTACTTGATCCTAAGGACCAAATATAGTTTGAATTTGAAGTTATTATCCAAACCACTGCACCCAAAACACATATCTAAAGATGCTATGATAAACTTCAAAGTAACACACATGTATTTTTCCAAGAAATCAATGTATCACATAGAAATGCTTGAATAAGAAAGGGTAGCAGACAACCGAACCCTAGAGGAAGAGATCCTTATCAATGAATTCATCAATAGTGATCTATTCATGAAATTTTATTCCACTGGTTTAGGGACCTACATGATTCATGATGAAGACCAAGCCATTCTCTTGGTCATAAAAAAGAAAGAGGATCAAAGCGAAGAGCCTAAAAGTGAGTCTGATTTTTGGACTCTATATTTTGATGGTGTGAAATGCAAGACCAACTACAAAGCTGCTACCTGATTAATGTTCCCATCTAGAAAAGAGACACTCTGAGCTTTTTTCTTCTAACTTGTTTGTACAAATAATAAATTTGAATGAAAAGACCTAGTCCATGGCCTCAGTCTTAACAAACACATGGGCTAAAAGGCTAAAAGTGTTCAATGATTCTGAGCTAGTTGTAAAGTAGGTGAAAGGAATCACAACCATAAATAATGTCCACATGAGATCCTATCAACATCAGATATGAGACTTGATTGAATCATTCAAAGCATTCAATATGTAGATCATTTGTAGATATATGAATGCAAAAGATGATAGGATTACAGTGATTGACTCCTAATTTGATCTAGTGATAAATTTGCTCACCAATGAGCAAGCAGTATGGGTGATTATCATACCCATCATCCCAAATAATAATTAAAATTGGTAAGTGTTTGAAAGTGATTCCTAAATATCCATGTTCCTTTTTTCCTTCAACAATCATGCAAATTCACAGAGCAATTACAACCAAAGATTGAGGAAGCCTATGGGGACTAGATCATGCAACTAAATACAAAAATATTCTAAAAGGGTTGATCACCCTAGATAATCTATTCTATTTTAATGGCATGAGGAATGACAAATTAGAGTTTGTTGTAGATAAATATGACTACTCTGAGCTCGATGTCAGAGATGAAAGAAAAATGAAGGTTAGGAAGGAAGTTCCCCAAAAAGATGAGTGATTGAATTTTTTATGCAACAAGTATAAAGGGGTCATGATATGGGCCTATGATGATTTCAAATAGTATGACCATGAGGTCATCCAACACACCATAGACCTAGTAAAAGGAGCCAAACCTGTCTGATAAAATCAAAGGCCAGTAAACCCAAAGATTGAATCTTTCATGGCTGAAGAGTTGAGTAAATTGATCAACTCATGAATAATATACCCAATCAAGCATTCAACTTGGGTGTCTAACCTAGTTCTAGTGAGGAAGAAGAATGGAGAGATTAGGCTACACATAGAATTTTGGGACTTGAACAAAGCATCCCTGAAGGATCATTACCCCCTACCTTATATGGAGTAGATCCTCCAAACAGTGGTGGGTACAGAAATATTCTCTCTACTAGATAGCTTCTAAGGATACAACAAAATTTGGGTCAACAAAGAGGACCAACATAAGACCACTTTCCTCATGAAGTGGGGAACCTTCACATATACAATTATTCCTTTTGGCCTCTCAAATGTAGGGGCTACTTTTCAATGAGCTATGGATGTAGTTTTTTAGGGTTTGATCAATGAGATCATCCTCATCTATCTAGATGACCTCACTGTGTTATCTAAGAAGAGATAATATCACTTTGATCATTTAGAGAGGATTTTTTAGAAGTGCTAGGACTTTGGGGTATCTCTTAACCCCAATAAATGTTTTTTTGGAGTCCTACAAGGGAAGTTTCTTGGATATATTGTATCTAAAGAAGGGATCACCATTGATCCATAAAGATTAAAGTCCATTAGGGATTCAGCCTTTTTAATCAACAAGAAGGGGGTTCAATCTTTCCTAAGAAAGATTAATTTCATCAATAGATTCATATCTAACTTTGTAGCGCTGGTAAGGCCAATCATACTAATGTTGAAGAAAGACTAGCCCTCCAAATAGACCATGGAAGGAAGAGCAAAATTTGACAAAATTAAAAAAGTGATATCAACTTCCCCCATTTTAGTTAGTCCTGACTTCTCCAAATATTTCATCATGTATGTCTATGGGAGTGAACATATCCTAGTGGTTGTGTTAACTCAAAAGGCAGAAGAAGGGAAAAGTGAGCACCTTATTACTTTATTTTCAAGAAACTTGTGTGAATACAAGGTTAAGTGTAATTTTGTTGAAAATAGGCTTTCACCATTATGAAGGGCCTCAAAAAATTTAGACACCTTATAGCAAGAAACAAGATAATGGTATATGTGGCACATTCTAGCATTAAGGAATATATAATGGAAGGAGAGATCACCACAAAAAGGGCCAATTAGATCACCAAGATCCTAGATTATGACATTGAAATCAAGCCAACCAAGGCGATCTAGGGAAGAGGACTCTATGAACACTTGACCATATGCATAGATGACCTGATAGAAGAACATAATACATCAGGAAGGGTTTTACTTAATCAATGTGAAACTGACAGATCTTGGGTTGTTGATATAACTCAATTCATGCAAACTGATCAATATCTCGATGGTCTCCCTATACACAAAAAGAAATTATATAGGCTGTAAGGGGATAACTACACACTAGTCCAGGGAGTCCTATTTAAGATAATTTTTTATGGAGATCTGCTCTGACGCATGGATAGATGCCAAACTAAGATCATTCAAGATATGCAATTCACCCCTTCAGGTGGCCATTTCTCAACCAAGACCACTACAACCAAGATCATTCATGTAAGATACTACTGGCCAACTATGTTTGTGGATTGCCATCAATAAGTCAAGAAATGTCAACAATGTCAATTATTCATGAGAAAGTGAAAGAATATGACCATGCCATTAACCAATTATGATTGATGAGACCTTCATTTAGTGGGGCTTGGATTTCATCAAGATGATCAATCCTATCTCTGGCATAGGCCATAAATGGATACTTATAGCTAGCAATTATTTCACTAGATGGATTGAAGTAGCCCCAATGAAGGAAGCAACTGAAAACATGGTCCTCAGCTTCTTAGAGGAGCTAGTATCAAGGTTCCACCCACCCAAAATTATAATTTTAGATAATTTGAAAGCCTTCTTTAGTTCCAAGATTTTTGAATTCATCCTTTGAAATGGTATCTTCCTGAAGACTTCAACCAACTACTACTCACAAGGGAATAGATGGGCTGAATCAACAAAAAAAATATCATTAGGCTAATCGAAAGGATAGGCACTAAAAAACAAAGGTAGTGAAATATGGATGTGAGAACTTCCCTATGGTTTGACCCACATACCCCCAAGAAAATCCTTAAGACATCCCCGTATGAGTTAGTATACGGGAAGGAAGTGGTCATGCCCATATCAATGGAAATCCCCACTTTACATTTTTTAAAAGTTGTTAAGATTACGAAGAATGGGGTAATGAGGGTTAGCATGGCATAACTACTCAGCCTCCAAGAAGTAAGAGAGTGACCAAGTTGTACAAAGGTCACCCGATAACAAGTAGTCAAATGGTGGTTTGATAGAAATCATCAAACCCAAGCTTTAAGCTGGGGACTTGGTCCTCAAATATAATAAAATGGCCAAAAAACTAGGCCAACATGCAAATTTTAATTCCCTCTAAAGGGGGACATTTTATTTCATTGGAAATTGGTAAGGTAATGCTTTTGATTTAGAAAATGAATAAGGGAATGCATTAGGGATTCTGGTATATAGTTAGCTAGTTTCTTTTTTTTTTTGGTTTCCCTTTGTTGATTCATTTTCCTTTGTTAATTTCTATTTCCTTTTGAATAAGTGTTGTTAGCATAAGTGGCTCATCTCGTTTCCAAGTGTCCACACCCTGGCTCTCTTTATTTTTGAAACATTCTCTGAAATATTGTTATCTACCCATCTCCCCAGTAATTAATATTGGACACTCCATATTGCATGATCCCCCATGAGGATCACCATAAATCCTTTGTGGGGGATCCTGTAAGCATGTGTGCCACCCTTGACATTGATGAGGCACCCAAATTCAAAATTTGCATGTTAATCATGCTAGTTATCATTAGCTTATAAATACACTTCTCCTTACCAGGTCAAACACTTAAATGCCTTAAAAGAAATTTTAGCACCAAGCGAAACATAGCATATTGAGCAAAGAGATTTAAGCCAAGAATTGTAAAAAAATTGATTAGAGGCTAATATCTATCATTTTCTTTGAATCACAGAGAAATTTTTAGAAGAATTTATAGGAATGAAGACTTCTACATCCTCATCTTGTGGTGGAAAGCATCTACTAAAGCAGAGAACCCATGGGTTAGGTGGTCATGGAAACCTTCCCTTGTAGTATGTGGTAATAAAATCATATGCTTCCACTTTCACGTAGCCAAAGCCTAAGGTACCTAATGTCAAACGTAATCTAAGGGGTGTTGTAGAGCCCACACATTGGTTATGGATTATATAGATGAAATCTATGACCCCAAATTGGCCAAAAACCCAAGGAACCTAAGAGAGGCACCCATGTTAGGATGATCAAAAAGTTGTAGAGAAATGACTGAGTTATTCAAATATAGAATTTAGAACTCCATGCTAGCCCAGTATATGGTGACTCTTATGAACCCATGCCCAAAGATTGTAACCCTCTATGTAGATGGGTATGATGTCAGCACTAGCATTATTACATGGACTAACCACTTAAACTTAGATGTCAATGCAGATGCCATAAGGGAGATTCTCTTATTCTGGATCAACCCCAAAACTAATGTTTATAGTATGGAGAGCCTACATAATGTATAAGACACCCGATTCCATAAGATAGAGTTCCTACATTTACTCCTCAAGAGCAACTACATCGAGGTGCCTCCTTAGACCACCACCCTTACAAGCTTTATGATGCAGGACGTGAAAGACACCCTTTCTATGTTAGCATTTATCTTTAGGATGGACTCAGATGCCAACATCATTAATTTCCAATTGATGGTAGTTTCCTATTGATGACAATGATCAAGGAGGTGTACAGGATAGATTTCACAAATACAATCACTACCACCATGCAAAATGAACTAGCAAACTTCTTGACACTGAATACCTTCCAGTATTCCTCCTCTCTCCTTCACCTAATCCTATTTTAGCACTCCCACTTCTTCTCTTCATACTTCACTTTCAACTCCATTGAGATGGGCACCTATCCCAACACAATGATCCTTGTCACAGCATAGACCCACATCCTATCGATCACATAGGATTACTATGAGTTCTCAGAGCTCTTCCCATCCACAATCCTTATTGACCTTAGTCAAGAGGCCATCACCTTCAAGATGATAGATAGATAGAGGTCATGACTCATTGGTACCAAAGTTTTGTAAAAATGGTTTTTTGGGGCCCATTTCACCTTTATTTGAGCACATGGATTCATGGATAAGCCATTTTGGCTCCTGTGCCTATTCACAGATAGGACCCTAGCCTTGGAGCTATCTCACTAGCTCGATGTGATCAACTTAATATATAACATAGGATATAAGAATAAGGCCTTGTATAGCATCCCTTTCATAAGAGGGGGAATGACAATGGTGAGGAGGTCATGGGAGCACCTACTTACACTCAAGCTTATAGAGCTTGGCCTCAACTTGATCGATGACCAGTGGAACTATGACTCGATTGGTCATGTGGCCTCTTTAAAGACCACCAACCCATTTAATCATAATCCTCAGCCATACCTTGAATAATGGAGGTTACATTTGGAAGATGATATCAAATATTACATGGATCTATCTAATATCCCATCGAACACCCACAAGCCATGGGAGTCCTTTTATAACATGGGCTAGTAGTCTGACTCCATGAAGAAATTTATAAAGGGGATAAGGGTGTAGCTAATCCAAAGAGACTAGATCCAAGAGAAAATTGATGCCTATTGGAAATATAGATAGGAAATTGATAAGCCTTTTCTAAATTTTGAGGATGTGGACATGATGAAAATTTTAAAACATCTGGGATGAGCACCATGATGTGGAAGCTCTGGCAGAAGGATAATTATCTATCAAAAAAGAAATGGAATAGGAGGATACTCCTTCCAAAGAAGAGGAGGATGTCCTTCTAGAGAAAGAAGAATAATTTATGGTGATCTAGAGGCCCACAAACTATCCTCCTCTAATGTACCCATATTTGAATGCCCTACAGTAGTAACATGTCTCTTCAGGGCATCTTATAATGGGGTCATCTCAACATGGATGACCCAAGGCACAAGTTTTTAGTCCTCCCCTTGATAACCCATAAAGGAAGGTACACTTTTCTTAGCCCCTTATTTCCACATCCACTTCATTATTCACTCCCTCTTCACCCTCCACTATTTCTATTAAGCTTGTGACACTCTCCACTACCTAGTTGATCACCTCCATTGTACCATTTTCATCCACCCAGGATACCGCCAAGATTATGCCACTTTCCTCCATGATGTTGATCACTTCCCTTGCACCATTTCTCACTCTTCCACCCTCATCATCTACATCATCATCCATCATGGCATAATCACCTTCCACCCCACTCCATGGTCTCCCAACCTTTCTCTCCCTCCACCCTAACCATTTACATGCTCACCTTTGGGAGAACAGTGTTTGCTACTTCATAGCAGTAAGTGACCATTACCTTCAGGATACCATAAGGATCCCCCTTTATGGTGTAAAATATTTAGTTACAAGATTATTTTCATTAGTAAATGGAGACTTCTAAAAAGGCCCAAGAGGCTTGGGTAGAGAAGAGGAAAGGAAAGATAGCCAAGGCCCTGGTGGTGCCTCATATATGGTCATTCTTTGACCTAGCATAACAATCCCTAATGACTCTGCACATTATACCCCAAGTAATCAAGCCCTTGGAATAGATGCAGCCAAGGGAATACTCAATCCATGTCATTAACCTCAACCTCAGCCAGGCCAAACTCATTGACAGGGTCAAATTGATGGAGGAAATGCACAAATCCATCACTATGGAGTATATCAAGGTTGGTAGATGGTTGGAGAAGAGAGAGATGGAACTCACTAGAGTGAAAGCTAAAATTTATCAACTCAACATTAATGCAAGGGCAAAATATTTGGGGCTCAAAAAAATAAGGGTTGACCTATAAAGTTACATCTCTAATGAGAGCTTCTAGGTAGAAGCCAACCAAAGAGCCTAGTTGTGAATCTAGGTTACAAAGTTAAAGATTGAGATAGAAGGTCTAAAGAAGGAAAAGTAGGTTATGAAAAACAAGATAAATGAAAAGTATCTAGACTTTACATAGACTTATCAGGGTCTTTCAAACTCTAATAGGGTGCATCAATAATTGCATCAACAGATGGAGCACAAGTACTTAACCAAGGACCAAGAGATCCTATAGTTGACAAATGACCTCGACACCCACTCCCAAACCATCAAGATCCTCCCCATGGTCTAAAAACTTTACATATCTTATTAGGAGAGGATCAAGAATGTAGTTACTAGCTTAAAACTAGTGCTTAGGTTCATCACTGACTCATAGAGGCTAAGATCTTAAGTGAGCGCATCTATAGATTAGGTCCTTGCCTTCATGTCCCCAAAGGTTCAAGACTCACAGTTCCTTATCCAAAACATTTATAGCATAATCTATGGGACACTACAATTAGTAGCATTGGCTAATTGAAGGCAAGTGACAACAAAGGTCAAAGAGTTTTTTAGCTACAATAAGGCAACAACAAAGTGCAAGGCATTATTTAATAACTTAGAAAAAGTTGTCCAAGATAGGAAGGGACACATCAAATAGCTATTCTAGTTGGGACTCCCCTCTCCATTCCTTACAGACAACACTATCCTCTTGGAAGACAAAATAAAAGAGTTATTGAAGTAGAAGTAAAATGACCAAACCATGTTCATGACTCTTGGTCAATTTCCAAGTGTCTCTAAGGTGAAGACCATATTACAGCCTCTCACCCAGCTATAATTTCAAATGCTTGAAATAGTTTAGGGTTTGGGTAGCATCTTCTTCAAGGAGATCATAGATCTAGATAGATCCTTTGAGGCTCTGAGGAAGAAGACCAAACCTAAGGAGGAAGAGTATATGCCTTTGAAGGCTTCTCTTCAAAACTTGTGAGTTTTGTGGGCTCTAACCCTTTTTTTATTTTTGTCCTAACTAGTCTGCAAAACCAAAATTTTAGATTTGTCCATCTGTAGGTGGATTCCCCCTTTGAGTTTCCAAGAACTATGGATTTTTATCCACATTTTTAAGTTTTGGAGCATTCAGTTTTTAATCTCAGACGTGCTTAGTGAGGTTCAACATTTATTTTGACCTCCTCTTATCCCTCGAGTTCCCCTTCTTTTTTTGGCTAAGTCCTAGCTTCCTTCCAAGCTCTCTACGTGGCATCTTAGTGCTATTTTATCACTAAAGGTTCTCATCTTGCCCAGGAGAAGCACCAGCATTTCACATGGTGACCTAGTGCTCATCCAAGGTTGGTTTTATTTTTTTAGAGCTTAAAGCATTACCATTAGCTAATGGGATAAAATATGGGGCCCACCATTAAATTTTAAGGAGGGACATGGATTTTCCACATGGCACCCCATGCTCATTTTGGAAAAAGAATAATCAATTTCTCTAGGAGAAGTACGAGCGTGCTATGTGGTGTCATGACACTTCTTAGGATTCAAGGTTCTTTTGTCAGGACTTAGGATCATGCCATTAGATGATGTATCTGGGAAGGAGACCCACCAAGTAGTTATGATGAAGTAAGTGGACCTATCATGTGTCATTCCAGTGTTTCCCATGAGTAAACTTTTCCTGCCAGACTTTCGAGTAATGCCATTGGATGAAACTAGTGGGTCCCCCCTTCCTAACATTATTCTAAGGGTAGTTTGAGAAGCATTCACATGTCACCACCGTGCTTCTTCTGAGCATCATGGGAATTATAGGGTGTTTCATTCCCACCATATCCAGGATCTCTAAAGATTGACTGCACTCATGATCTAGAACTCCCTTGTCAACTAAAATGACCTCATCATGAGTACAAGTTCCTAATTCTAGGTGTCATTTCCTTAAGAAACCATCATGCCTATATAATTAGGGCTATTTTCTTTTGTAAGAGGGGATTTTATATAATTATTTGTACTAGAGTAGCTATTGTAATAATTTTTAGTTCTGGAATAGAAGTAGCAATAATTAACATTTTCAGTCTTCAACCTTAGCAGGTGCCCCTCATGGGTTAGATTGAATATTATATAATGTTCACATAGAGGCCTTTTGTATTTTGTTTTCCACCTAACAATGAAGAGGATGTGGTGTTTTGTGTCAAACTAAGTGTAAATTTATTTATGTTTGTTGTCTTCCTTTCCCTACTTTTATAGGCTACTTTATGTAATTGTAGGTTAACACATTTAAATATCTCAGTGCATCACCTTAGTTAGTCCTTATTTTAAGTTTTAATTGCTTTCTTCCTAACCCTTTTCCCCAAAAGCAATTTGAAGAGCTAAAATCCTAGAGGTTTCTTTATAGACCACATTCAAGTCCTAGACCTATAGAGCTTCCCATAAAAGGTTGTTTTTCTAGAACAAGGGTTTTAGGCATCAATAATGTCCTTTGGCTGCTCTAGAAAATTATTTTCTTGAGTTGTCAAAGTCTCAAACTAAGTGGTTGTAACTTTGTGAGTGTCATTGAGTACCTTTACCTCCATAAAAAATTATCATTAAAGCATTGGGAAACTAGAATTCAACTATTATTAATGGGCACTAATTAATTTTTCCATTTATTCAATGTCCTAGAATACTTTTGCATGATATCCCTATCCTTAATGCTTATAGCATTCTCAGCCAATTATTGGCACTATTGTTCCTCAGGCAATAGTCATGATTATAAATTTTATTTGGCCATGCAAAGTTGACAAAAATCCCATTGACAATGGGATTAATGGTGCTCAATTTATTTAAAAATTCAAAGTAAATGTCCATGGCCTTGGTGAACTATGTGGTAGCCCATAGTTTCTCTTGTTTAGGATCCACCGTGTTTTTACATTTATTCAACAAAAGGTCCATGAGCATCTCCAATTTATTAATTATTTCACCAATAATGGGAACCCCATTTGTGAGTGTTGGTTCACTTCTCAAAATTGTTTGGCAAAGCCCCAACAACCTAATTTGAGCCACTTTGATTGCATCTATTTAGCACTTGATTTATTCAATCTCTTATTTAAGCTTGCACCTCATTTCATGCTCTTATTAATACATCTTGATGACCTCTTAATGGTTGTAATGAATCTGACCCACGTCATGTGACTATTTATAATATTTTGCCTAGAAACCTCTAGGGCAAACTTTATGAGGGTTGCACCTAATTACCCCAGAGAGCAATTTGTGGGACTTATCCAAAGTGTATCTAAAACATTGGCCACCTCTAGGCTTACGTTAGTGTTTGCCCATAGAAAATCAAATCATTCTTCATCATGATGCATTCCATTACAAAAGACATCTCACATTGAGTTTGTATTATGGACTCATGATCGGGGAAATAACCCCACAAATATAATTGTTTGTATGGGGTGTCTTATTGAAATGTATCATGAATAGGGGGCTCCTGATTCTTTTATTTCTATTAATATGCCTCCTTCATAGGTTCATTTCCCTATTGGCAGTTGCACTCTTGATTAATAATTTTAGGATTATTTTCCCATTGCTCATTGGTACCAGTGCCAAGGTCCCCTATATTGGGGCTTTCCCCTCTTTCTATTTCTTCAAGTTTTGTACTCTTCATGTCCATTTGTTACTCATCAATAGGTTTTATTCACTAGGACCTCTAGGTTATTCTTTAATGGGATCAGGATATGTTTCCTTGGTAGGTTGTGAAACTAGAGATGCCTCACCCATGTCCATAATCACCACTCGAGGTGCTTCTTGCTCGATATCTACTTGGGTAGTTGGTTATGAAGTAACATCTTTCTATACTGCAGGTATCCCCTAGGCTCTTGTTGGTGATGGGGTTCACCTATGTCATTTAAGATTGGTCTAATGCTTCTCCTCTTATGCCATACTTGAGCTGGTGGACTTTGAACTTGGCCTCTTCTCCTTCATGCATGCCCTTTAATCTTCACATGTTTGCATTTAAGGTGGGAATGGTTATTTTTCCACCTCTTGGCTTCTTGATGTTTTCTTATGGGGCCTAAACATATAGAAGACCACCTAGATCTACCCTTGCATGACTATCTTTTAGGGATTAAGATCAGTGTTATCAGTCTTCTATCACTCTACATATATGTTCCTCCCTATATAGATGTAAATATTACAAAGAGTATATATCTCAACTTCAATCTTTTCTACATCAATATTTATAGGGCATGCATCCTTAATGTGATTCATAGAGTCCATGAAATATCTAATAGTGAATGTGTAGGGTAGTTGGAGCCATGGTGACAAGTCATCAGTGCCTACCATCTAGATTTACACGAGGGAGTAGTGTTGATTTATATCAAATGCAACATAGGTTCCCATCTACATATTCAACTATGTGGGTATGCACCACTCATTCCCTAATGCCTCCATCATTCCATCAAACCAACACTTCATATTTGTTTTATAGGAAGGTGTGATGGCATCGAGATAGGTGAATTATTTGAACCTTTTGATAGGGGACTTATGTTAATGTGGGTACACCCACATTAGCTCTTGTCAGAATACTTTAGGATGTCAATTTCAACAAAAACAAGCAATAAGAAAATTTCACCCCAATGGAACTTATGGTTAGGTAGGCGATGCACCTTTTTAACATACTACTTAGTTTTCTTAGGAAAGTATAGGGAGTAATTATACTTTGTTCCCTTGGCCATTTGGCTGGTGACATAGAGGTGGGCCATATCCACCTCCTTCCACCTATCCACACCTCTCAACTTGGTCGTGGCCAAGCATGTAGTGAGTCAAATTATGAGATCTATAAGGATCTTAATGTACATTACATGGCCTTCTTTTTTATATTGTATTTTGACCATCATTTTATCAATCCCTCTTGATCTTCAAGATTTGTATCAACATCAATGCTAGAACAAAGTAACCCCATTGCTTTATTAATCTGCTCAGGGGTGATTCTCATTCTACACTTAATAAAGTAGAGGTAGTCTTCATGAATGCATGCAATTAAAAAGCAAATGACCTCCTACAACTTTCAAAAAGAAGGTAGTTGTAAGAGTTATAGCACCCAGACATCCTCTAGTAATTTATATACCATGAGATCATAGGTGATCTCATTCCTAGTGTTTTGGCACTCCACTTGATAGTCTCATTTCAAATTAATTTTTTTTTAGGATACATATGGTTGTAATCAAGGACTTGACAAGTGGATACCTTTGACTCCTAATCATCCACGTGTAGATTTGTCTCTAGGTATTGCATTTCCTCAATCAAAATAGGAGAGGGTAGTGGTGTGGTAGCAGCCTTCTTTCTTATGCATGCCATTTTTGGTGCCTTTTTAATAGATGTCCCTTCTTCCATATTTATGGGGTCCATGCCTTGCACATCACGTTCAGTAGATCCTTCTTGGATATAGATGGGACTTTCTTCTTCTATGCCCTCATATTCTTCTACTTTGGGAATGGTTGGTCATGGCTCTTTGCTCTTATTAGACTTTTGCTTTGGTTGCATCACCAATTGGGTTTTCTTAAGGTTAACGTGTAGCCAACCAACTCTCCTGAATGAATACATTTCGGTTCTTTTATCTCTAGACCTGAAATGTTTTAGCTTCCTGCTTCAACCTCTTCTAATGGTGGATTAGATGCCTATAACCTGTAACTTTTTCACACTCGCTCCTATGGTCACGTTATTACTTCTTTCATTCAATGTTCTTTACCATAATTTTTGCTTCACATTTTGTCATTGAATCATTGTGTAATTTCCTTCTCTTTTTGCTTGTTCACACTTGGTTTGATCTCTACAATGGCTTATAATTTTTTTTAAAAATTAAAATGGAAGTTCTCTCTGTCTTTTATAATCCACACAAAATTTTACATTAATTCCTCCACACCACCATCCATCACTTCAACCATTTAATGGTTTAAATTAAATGCCTCAGTGTCCATTTGGCATGCTTATCATTCATACCAATCTATCATTAATAAATGTATGTCCCATCCTTTGCAAGTTATTACATCATCCTCAAACTGCATGCCAACTGTAAAAATTCAATTTTCCCAATTTGTTTGTGGGAAACTACCTTTTCTAATTTAACTCACTTTTTTAATGATATTTCTTTTATCATATTCATTCTTCTTACCTAGGTCACGTGCCACTTCGTGCATACCTCATGTTACATCTTACATGCATCCCTCACGTGCCCTATTATCTTCTAAGCTCTCTGATCTCACACAATTTTTCTATCATTTCCTTGACTTGCTTATTCTAAATGCTTCCTCTGGCACACTTTTACCTTAAGAATCATATCCATCCCTAAACCTATATGCACCTAAATTCACTCACCTTAATTATCCTACTAATCCTGTTAATTTATTCTATAGACATAACCGTAGCCAATTCATCAAATACCATTTCTTATTAAATATTTACAACATCCCATTAACCTTTCTACACCCTCATGACCAATTAATAACTTTATTATCTTACTAACATCCCACTTAACTACTAATTATACCTCATTAAGTATCCACTAGCCCATTTGCAAACTAAAATTTCAACTACCACCTTAGCCAACCTACCGCCCTAGCCTTTCCTACATCCCTATGAGCTTAAACCTCATTTAATCTCCATCTAATCCCTATTATCCCTTATTTTGAGTTAGAAATCTCTATATTTAGAGAACCCTTTCTAAGATTCTAGAACTCTCCAAACTAGAGGCTTCTAAAATAATTAAAAACTCCCCTAAAACTCCCTCTATCAACCTATAAATATCCATGTTTGGAGCATGGATAAGCTAATTATAAAGTCTATAAGCCTTCCTTATATTTTCATACTAGACTTCTAAAGCACCCACACACTCCTGCAATCCACTCAAGCATCCGAATATGCTATTAAATATATCTTGAAGTAATTATAAAGCAATCTACAAACAAGTCAAATAGCATTAAAATTGGTTGGAAAACCTTGGAGGGAAGCTACTAGGAGCAAGGTGATGGTAAGGATTTATTCTTAAATTGTTGATTGTTCCTACATTCCTCTCTTTTTGATGTGATTTTGCTTTTGGGTTAAACTTATATTTTATAGTAGTTTTTTATTCATAGCTCAAAAATACAATCATGCATTGGTGATCACGGTGGGACAACCCCTTTAAACTAATTATTTTTCTTTTAGAATTGTTGAGATAGTTTACAGGACTGGTTCGACAAAGAAAAAGTTTTGGATTTTGTCAAATTTTCATATCCAAGTGAAAGATGATTTTTCTCTACAAACTACAATATTGCATCAACACTACTAAAGACTCTAGTCACGATATTGCACAAACTATACCATATAACTACTAATGACTAGCTTTTTTGGTAGATCTTTCATCTTTTGCAATAATGCATATTACAAAAGGTAAACTTACAGATCAGCTATGGTTTTGACTATCAAACTATGGTTTTGAAGAAATATAGTGTTAAAAACAAACCTTGGCCCTATATACATCTATTTATTTTTTGTAGGTCTATACTTACTTGACTTGTCTGGTAGGGATAGAATTAAAGTCTTCTCATTTTTACCTTTAGTAGGTTTTTCTTACTGATTAAAACTACATATTTGCAATCTTGATATTGATTCTAAGTTATAGTTTTGCCTCTGTAAAAGGTTATTTTTAATTAAGCTTTAAAATCATTAGTTTAAACTACTAACCTTGGCTTTTTGACAATTTTTTTGTCTTTATTTGACTATCATTTGTTCATAGGAAGGGGTGGGTGTTGGTACAATACTACATTTTTCAAAAGGTGGTAATGTTGTTCATATTCAGTTTTGCATATTGATAGGTGGTTTTGATTTAAATAGTTTAAACAATACATTAATATAGTTATAATTTAGTATAACCACAAACATTCATATCATTTTGTAAACAAGTTATCATTCTATAAATAATTTATAACATCTTGGTCATTTTGTGAAATAGTTGTTATATCTATTATTAACATTATTTTCTACAAAATTGCAAGTTGAAAAGAGCAATATTGACTCTTAGAGTCAGTTTTGACACTAATGGTCAGTTTTGATATTATAACACATTTACTTTGTTGGCATCATAAATAGCCTTATTGTGATCATCTTTAATCATTCTCTAAACACTTTAATAATTATGTAAATATCTGTAGCAACTTAATCATTTTGTAAATAGTTTGTGTCTATTATTAAGGTCATTTTTTGCAAAATTGTAGGTTGTAAAGATAGGCATTTCCACCTAGAGTTAATTTTGAATATAGAAAATTAGTTTTGAGTTAAGTAGGTCAAATAATATATTTGTGAAGTTAGATATAGCCTCATTTTAGTCATTTTTCTACATAATGTAAATATTTTTATCAGATTATATATTTTTTTATTTTTGCTAATAAACTATGTTGTGTTTTCCCTAAGCATCAAAATCGCATCTCATGATCTATGATATGGTATTTCCCTAACAACCTATAGTTTTTCTCAATTATGTGGTTAAGGCTAACTGGCTATCAGCAAAAATATAGACTACCAAGTTGTAGTATTACCTAATAAGTTTAAGCGGTTGACATAATTATTTGAACCCAAGATCATATCCTCAGTACTTCATGGGATAATATTCATATGGCACAAAATCAAATGAAACAATAGGCTAATCAACACCTTTCTGAGTGCACTTTTCAAGTAGGTGATATGGTTTTTCTTCACTTGCAGCCATACAAGCAATCCTCCCTAAAACTCAAAGGGTGTCATAAGTTGGCTCCCAAGTTCTATGGACCCTATAAGGTTCTCCAACAGATTGGGTCAATTGATTATAATTTGGAGCTCCTACCTTCTTCCTGAGTTCACCCAATATTTCATGTCTCTTATCTAAAAAAATCTCTTGGCATAAACATCAGAGTGTAGACTATTTTACCAAAGCTTGATAATGAGGGATCTATCCTTATCGAGCCAGAGGAAGTCTTGGATAGGTACACATGCTAACTTCAATCCCAATCTATCACAAAGGTTTTAATTCAGTGGCACATGATGAAACTAGAGGATGCCATATGAGAACCACTATTTTAGATTTAGCACCAATTCCCACATATGAAGCTTTGAGGATAAAGCTTTTTTTAAGAGAGAGGGGATGTTAGGAACCCATGCTACCCCTTCTCTCTACTTTTTTAGTATAATAATTGCTATGGATGCATATGCTTTGTAAGTTATCATGTAAGAATTTTATTTTATCCCACATTCATGAGAAGTAGTAGTTGCTTAGATTGGACTTAACATATAAATAAGTGTTTAGGCCAATGAAAGCATCCATAAATTTATTGTATTGAGCTTGCTCAAAGGAGATTGCCCCCTCAAAGTGGCCTATGATCAATATAATCATTTTGGTGCTTTTGTTAATTATATAAATCTATTATTCCATACATTGCCATTAATTTGTTGTAGGAAGATCCTCTTAAAACCTTTTCACTTAACTATTTTTCAACCCATTTTTTATTTTTAGGAGTGTACGCGATGTGGAATTCATCCCCATGAATTTGCCTAATCTCTAGGGGTTGGTGAAGTGGATTTCATCACCACTCAACCAAAATCCATGTTCTGGCAGATTTTAAATATTAGGGATAGTTTTCGTTAGGCCAAACGGTTAACCCTATATAGGTCATTTGTAAAGGGGAAGAGTTAATTATCTAAACTAGGCATTAGACATCACCCTAAATGAATTTGGGCCCCACACACCTTGCATATCTTGATGATGCCTCTAGATACTTATGTGTATACCTAACATAAGACCATCGATCATAATAGGCAACTTGCTACTGGAGTCACTATCAGCTCCCATGTGACTATCATGTGAAGATGGGATTGAGAGGGTTTAGGAGATTTTGTAATAGGTCACTAACCTAAAGCCTCACCCACATAGCTATTAGATAGTGTAGTCATTAAGTTACATACCTTTTCTATTGACTAATTATAAGGCTTTTGATTGGGTGTGCTTATGTGCATGTTGTGTTAAGACTCGTATTGTTTGTGAACTGAGTCAGCGTATCTATTTATCACTAAAACATGGGAAACTTTAAGACACGCCCAATATTAGGAATAAACCAAACTATTTCATCCTCATATCAATATCCACACCTCTGATTATTAGATTTTATCTTGGAACCAAAACTATAGTGGTTGCCCAACACAATTAGTCTTAGTCATCACCTCATTCAACTTATTCTTGATTAAGCATTATCAAAATTTTCAACCTTGTTATATTTTATCTCGAACCTAGTTGTCTCTTCATCTTGCCTATTCATACATAGCACCCATCTAATCAACATCTTGATGGTGTGAAAGTGTTACATCATGATTTCCTCATTAGACAAACTTACTAGATTATCTGTGGATATCTATAATTAACAAATTTAGACTTTGTTATATTTCTGGCTAAGATTGAGAATTATGCTATTTCAAGATTATATAATATTTCTTAGTTAGATGATAGTACATGATTACCTATTATGAACTGGATGATGTATGCATTTACATTTTTAAGCATATTAATAAATGGTTTTAGCTATATATTATTGCTTGTGATTATCATGTAAAAAGATCTAATTACTTGTGTGTTGTGAGGTGGATGCAACAGAATTAATTACTTGAGCGTATTAGAGGGAAAGCATCTTTGGAGAGGATGATGTAGATGGAGACATCATTGGTCGATAGATAGCTATCGAAATCTTACACACAACATGATAGTTAGTCATGGTAGAAAATGCATTTTAAAATTATTACATTGGTGTTTTTTTAAATTATTATTTTTCTATGTTTGCCTGAGTAGGTAAAACTATAGAAACAAATTCCCTTATGTGCTTATCCTGATATGCCATTAATAACGTAGAGACAAATTTTTAAAAAGGGTAAAATTTAATACAAGTTATTATTTATGGTTTTACCATTAAAATTATTGAAGTGTAATATTAAATTAGTTTAATATGAAATTAGAATTTCATATAAAGGAAATTGTTTTAAAAAAGAGAAATAAATTAAAATCTAGAAAAAATAAGAAAAAAATTAAAGGGCTTAAAATTAGCAAAAACAAAAATAAAGCCAAAAATAAAAATATGAAAAAGAAATTAGCATCTATTTTTCTATTTAAGAGAGAGATTAAAGGATAAATGAGGTAGATTATATGCATTGAGGTAGGGAAGAAGAGAAGTATAGAACATTGAAGAGGAGAAGGACTAAACTGAGCAAAAATTTATCTGGATATTTCCATTCAAGTTTAGAAGCTTACAAGGTAGGTGGTTTCTTGAATTTTGTTGTGAAGTTTGTTAAATAATCTAAGTGTAATATGTAATCCATTATATGATACTATTCAATCACTGTCTAAAATAACAAATTTATTAGAGGATAATATGTGTGATCTAAGTATTGACTATGAGTATTGGTTTTATATATATGAGAGGTCTATAACATATGCATGAATCTTTCATTATATTTTATCCCATACTAAAAATAATGAAATTAACCTATGATATCCCTAACCAAACTAGCAGTCTCTAATCTATTGTGGGACGGTGATTCAAAGCTCATATCCAGGTGTACTAACTCATAGTTATCTTTGCTACACCATGGTGTTTTCTAAGCACTTTCATTAGATCTAGCAGAACCCATGAAATTTTCTAGCTTTGAGACATTAGGTGCAGTTCCTTCTTTTTCTTCCTCAAGATGATTCCTAATTTGTGTGTAATATAAGTTGATCTTCATTTCTAATGCAAATTTAGGAAAGGCCTTTCTTTACAAGCATGATAATTGGTGTCATTATGTTTTGTATGGTCTTAAGGGAATCACTCTTGACCCATTCCAAACAACAATGTACCTTGTAGTAATACTCAGCTGCCCATACTATAAATTACCTTCCTCACTCGCTCGTCCTTTCTACATCTATTATATTAAATCTTTTATTTCTCAAACAAGTGTAGGTGTATCCTAAATCCTCGTTGGAATTACATGTAATATTGACACTAATCGCTATATATATGTAGCATTATTTTAAAGAGATATTTTATACCTATCATTAGAAGTGAGTAGGGTATAAGAGGTGTGGAACATTTTCTCAATCTAGGGGATTGGAATAAACTTTTAAGTTGTTAAACATTTTCTCAATCTAGGGTATAGGAGGTGTGGAACATTTTCTCAATCTAGGGGATTGTAATATGACTATAGTTCACTTTTAAATTACTATTTGTAAAACTTTGGGTCAAAATATGTTTAGTGAGACATTATCATTTCATGAGTATGATTTATATGTATGTGTGATACCTTGCAATAGATCAAGTTTTATATGATACACTGCATGTTTAATTAGTTAGAAATCATATAACACACAGGTGCTTGCTAATTTCTCTAGATTTATGTGCCATCACTATCTACCCATCTATGAAGATAGGGCCATTTCCTAATGAGATTAGTGTGGAGGATCATTGATTTGTGGTTGGTGTGGAAAAGTGCTCAGATGATGCTCTCCCTCCTCACAATAGTATTACTTATCAAGATGACACTTGAGATTTCCACATATACTTGAAGTTTGGGAACTATGATCTAAGGTAGCCAAGTATTTTATATGTACATTATATTATATTGTACTTGTTATTTTAAATTTTCATGAAGAGTTGTAAGTATACATTGATGCACTTTGACAGTGGTGATAATGGATTTAGATAAGTTGAATATAAAATGTTATACTTACTTTCTATTTTGAGTTGTCATTCTCTCATGATATTAGAGATCCATATTTTTATGTTATAATACTAGTTGATGTCATGTTTTCACGTGAATACTATTATTATCTCAGTTAGACTCTCAAGATGTAGTCTACTTTTGCATATGTGTTAATTTAAAAAATAATAATAATAGATCCCATAAGAGATGTTACAAAAAGGGCATTTAGTCATCTCATCCCTTAGTCTCCTTTCTAGATTAAAATTCTATAGGGTTGTTACCTTGGTAATATTTGATCACTTTGGTCTTCAATATCCAAGTCCAAATACAAATCACATTCATATCACATCTCTTGACCACTTTAGTCTAGGATTTAAGATAGAAATAGTATCTAGAGTTACTTTCTCTCTCTTCTTACATCAAAACAACACTTATTCACTCTCACATCACCTTCACTATCGACCATGCCTATTAGAACCTGTGCCCAATTATTAAGAATGGGATAAGGATCAACCTTGAAAATGATATCCTTGGGACTCTAGGTGACTAAAGTTAGGATAATGGAGAAACATAAAGTGATATACCCACTCTTAGAGAAGAAGAATGATTCACAAATGACTTCTTTAATAGTGATCAGGTTAGAGCATAGTTTGACCAATACATATATGAGAACCACAACTTGATTTTCACCCAAGTCATTGGAATCGGGGGCACACTACCCCCTACATTTAATCCAAATATCCTACAACACCTCATTTTCCCATCATCTAGACTTAATAATCCACCTTGTCAAGATAACACTAACCAAGAACAAGGAAAAGATAACCTTGTAGATCATGAACAAGAATTGGAGGAAGAACAAGAACCCCCATAGAATAACCACATTGAGGTTGAAAGGAGGAAATTAACTTTGGAAGATTTTTTAGACTAATTGACTCAACAAATTAATTCCTTCACCTCATAATTTTTTGCTCAAACTTCACCAAGATGGACTGCAAGAAACACCAATATCGATTTATCAATACCAAGAATAATCCAAGCAAAAACCTCTAACCCCTTAATGAACCCCTCATTTGCCCAAGAGTGGAGGATAATGAAATAGACTCTTCAACATATTAACCATTACACACAAGTAATGAGATATAAGTATGAAGACTTTTCTATGTCTCCATTGTAAATGAGCATCTTACAAATACCCTTCCTGACACACTTTGAGATTCTTAATTTGGACAAATATAAAGGGAGAGGGGACCCACGTGACCATGTTCAGTAATTCTATGTGGCATGCCATGAGTTCACGTATGATTATGCTTATCTACTTAGACTCTTCCCCAAAATTCTTACAGGACCCATACTAAAATAGTTCATGCATCTACCAAAAGGGTCCATCTTTAGTTTTGGAGAGCTAACAGATAAATTCATGAGGCATTTATCCTTTAACATTGAACATGATATTTCCATTATAGATCTTTACAACACCAAACAGAAAAACTGGGAGAGATTATCATCACTTCTACAATGATGGAGAAGCCTTGATAGCCTATTCCACTGCACAGTCCTTGAAAAAAGGGCTAGCCAAAATATTTATTGATAATCTCAATGTTGAATTAAAATTCCAATTGAAACTATAGTGTGCCAAATATTTCAATGAAATTATAGAGAAGGGTATTCAGATTGAAAAAACACTCATTGATAAGGGGACAATTAAATTATATACCCAAAATGAACAAGGACGAAGTTAAGATAATATTTTTTTGGGTAAACCTAATGTCTTCAACAAAAATAAAAATTTAGTAAGGGATGGTGTCATGGACTTGAAACCTGTACAAACAGTTCAGAAATCTCTCCCTACTACTAAAAGGCAAAATGTCTCTAGTATAATTATACTAAAGGGAAAACCAAAACCTAAAATGGGAAAGAGGCATATAACTAGTCTTGGTGTACCCATATAAATGGTCCTATAATAATTAATTATTAATAATATGATCACTTTCCCTGAGTGTTAGGGTGTGGAGCTAAAAGCTTCACCAAGGAGCACACTATTTCGGGTCTACACAGACACTGGCGTCGATCAGGAGCGACTGACGTCGGTCAAGTGTAGTTGCAGAGGTGACGGTGTCGGCAGTGGGTCGGCCGACGGCGGTCACAGGCAAGCAGCAGGAACCAGCGTCAGTTACCTGTGTGTCCAGAAAGCTATTTCCGAGAACAGAAGCAAGTGTTTGCATGATGAGTTTATGTTGTAGTCTTAAGCTCGCGTCTCTATTATTAGTAATATTATTTTTAGAGCCCTTGTTCAAGAGGCTTAACTGTTTGTTGCAAGTGCATGCTCAAGTTTCCTAATTCTATATGTAGAATTAGATCTTCTTAGCTTTATGTGAATTATTGTAGAATTGGTATGTTGAAGAACAGTATAGAATTGAATCAATCTAGGTTTTGTTGGAGTTGATTGTTCTTGAGAGAGAGAGCTCTTGAGGAATAGAGATCTAGTGAGAGATCTATACATCTAGGAGAGGTGTGGAAGAAAGAAGTTTCTTCAATTGTATTCCTTTTGTAAAGAGTTTGTTAATACAAGTTTTCAGGGTGGTTTCTTGTATCTCTTGTTCTTGTTGTTTATCATTCTAGTTACTTGTTTATCTGATTTATTTCTGCATTTAGTGCGTTCACAAGTGTAATCTATTGTTGGTTGATCCCCAACAAGTGGTATCAGAGCATTGGTTGCAGGTTCAAGAGTTGATACCAACAAGTGGTATCAGAGCTCAGGTTCACTAACAGGTGGTTCAGATCTGTGTAGTGTGTATTGATTATAGGTTCTCACAGGGGTTTCTGCAGGGATTTCTATTTGAGTGTGAGAAGCAATGGCAGATGAAAGTAAACTGAGAATGGAAAAGTTCAATGGCAAAAATTACCAACATTGGAGAATGCAGATAGAGGATTATCTGTATCAGAAAGATCTCTACTTACTGTTAGGTGGGGTTGCAAAGAAGCCCAAAGACATGGAGAATGAAGAATGGGAAGTTCTTGACAGAAAAGCTCTGGGGTCTATAAGATTGAGTCTAGCATCCACTGTGATATCTAATTTATCACAGGCAAAGTCTATGGTAGAGTTGATGACTACGTTAGCAAATTTGTATGAAAAACCCTCAGCTTCTAATAAAGTATATCTTATGAAGCAGTTATTTAATTTGCATATGAATGAAGGTGGATCTGTTTCTACTCATCTGAATGATTTTAATGGAATTGTGAATCAATTAAGTTCAGTCAATATAGTGTTTGATGATGAAATAAAAGCTCTTTTAATATTATGTTCTTTGCCTGAAAGCTGGCATGGCTTAGTAATGGCAGTAAGTAATACTGCATCTGCATCAAATATTTTGAAAGTAGAGGATGTTAGTGTTAGCTTGAATGAGGAAATTTGCAAGAAAAGCATAGAAGAGACATCTGGGAATGCTTTAAGTTTTGAGAGCAGGGGGAGGCAGAAAGAGAAGAGCAAGAACGGCAGATCAAGATCCAAATCTAAGGGGAAAGGCAGATCTAAATCCAGAAATGGCAGAAGGCCACAATGCTGGGATTGTGGAAAGATGGGGCACATAAGTAGAGATTGTTGGTCAAAGCCTAAGGAGGACAATCAGCACGAAGGAAAGGAAGAAGCCAAGGTTGCAGGTATTGCACAAGATGCTTTAATTTTCTCTCTACATTATAATATAAAATCTTGGGTGTTAGATTCTGGTGCATCTTTTCATGCTACCCCTAACAGGGAATATTTTAGTGACTATATCCATGGATATTTTGGAATAGTGTATCTAGGGGATGATGAGCCCTGTAAAATAATTAGCAAAGGTAAAGTCCAGTTGAAGATGCAAAATAGCAACACATGGGTGTTGAGAGATGTGATGCATGTTCCTAGCTTGAAGAGAAATTTGATTTTTGCAGGAAAGTTAGGGGATGAGGGTTGTACAGTAACTCTCACAGTAGAATCTTGGAAGGTGACCAAGGGTGCACTTGTTATGGCCAGAGGTAAGAGAGAAGGTACTCTCTATTTGTGTAATTGTGTTACTAACAAATCTCCTTCTGTATTATCTACTTCAGATGTGGATGCTAAATTGTGGCACTCAAGGCTTGGCCACATGAGTGAGAAGGGGATGTCAATTCTTAAGTCCAAAGGTATGCTTTCAAATTTAAAAGGCATAGATCTAGAGTTTTGTGAGCACTGTGTATTTGGAAAACAGAAAAGGGTTAGTTTTCTCAAGACTGGGTCTACTAAGAAGAGGCATAAGTTGCAGCTTGTTCACACAGATGTGTGGGGACTGGCTCAGGTTGCTTCCATTAGAGGATCATAGTAGTATGTATCTTTCATAGATGATGCTACAAGGAAGGTATGGATCTATTGTATTATAAAAAAACCTGATGTATTTGAGACTTTTAAGATCTGGAAAGCTATGGTTGAGAATGAAACAGGTAAAAGACTGAAGTGCCTGAGATCTGACAATGGCGATGAGTTCTGTAGTTATAAGTTCAGAGATTATTGTTATATGCATGGAATCCACAGGCAAAGGATGGTTCCAAGGACACCTCAGTAGAATGGAATTGCTGAAAGGATGAACAGGACAATAATGGAGCATGCAAGATGTATGAGATTGCATGCCGGTTTGCCCTTACAATTTTGGGCACAAGCTGTTGACACTACAGTATACCTGACTAACAGAGGACCCTCTACAGCTCTGGATGGTGGTATTCCAGAAGAGGCATGGACAGGTAAAAAGGTTGATCTCTCATATCTCAAAGTTTTTGGTTGTGAAGCCTTTGTGCATATAGATAAAGAAAATAGAAAGAAGCTTGATGTTAAGTCTATGAGGTGCACATTTATTGGCTATGGCTCAGATGATTTTGGTTACAGATTATGGAATCTAGAAACTAACAAGGTAATTAGGAGCCGTGATGTTGTTTTCAATGAAAGAGTGATGTATTGTGATCAGCTAAAGAAGCTAAATCAATCTGAGCAGAGCAATGGTGAATTGGACGAGGTGAAGGTCTAGTATGAGCTCACGAAAAAAAGAAATAATCCCTTGCAGGAAAACACAGAGACCGACGTCGACAGGACAGGCACCGGCATCGGTCAGACAGAATCGGCACTGGCCAGTAACAAGTCTGGAGGTGATCGAGGTTGGTCACTGTCAGAGAATTTGGGTGGACAGCGTGTTATGAACGAGTCTCAGACACCCATCAGGAGGTCAGAAAGGGTGAGTAAGCCTCCAATTAGATATTCTCCTTCTTTATTTTATCTATTGCTAACTGATGGTGGAGAACCAGAGAGTTTTGAAGAAGCAATATAGGTGGAGTCCAAGAGTCAGTGGGAGTGTGGCATGGTTGAGGAGTTGGAGTCCTTAAGAGAGAACCAAACATGGGATTTGGTTGAATTGCCAGCTGGTAAGAGAACACTCAAAAACAGATGGACCTACAGGTTGAAAGAAGGTGAGAATGGATAGATGAGATATAAGGCCAGATTGGTGGTAAAAGGATTTGCACAAAAGCCAGGTATTGACTTTGGTGAGATTTTTTCTCCTGTTGTTAAAATGACTTCTATAAGGGTTGTATTGTCTTTGGTTGCTTTTGAGGATTTGCATCTTGAGCAACTAGATGTTAAGATAGCATTTCTTCATGGATATTTGGATGAGGAAATTTATATGGACCAGCCAGAAGGATTTGAGTTCAAAGGTAAGGAGAAGTTTGTGTGCAGATTGAAGAAAAGCTTGTATGGCCTCAAGCAAGCTCCTAGGCAATGGTATTTAAAATTTGACAGGTTTATGACTGAGCATGGCTACAGTAGGTGTCAATCTGACCATTGCGTGTATTTCAAGAGATTTGATAATGGTAGATATTATTCTATTGTTGTATGTAGATGATATGCTGGTTGCAGGATCACACATGTAGGATATCTCTGAGCTGAAAGTGAAATTAGCTCAAATGTTTGCTATGAAGGATTTGGGAGCAGCAAAGAAAATCCTTGGCATGAGCATTAAGAGAGACAGGAAATATCACAGGTTGATATTGTCTCAAGAAGATTATGTGGACAAGGTGTTGAAATGGTTCAATATGCAAGATGTTAAACTGGTAAGCACACCTTTGGCTGGACATTTTAAGTTGAGTAAAGAACAATGTCCTAATTCATATGATGAGGTAGAGTACATGAGTAAGGTTCCATATTCTTCCGTAGTAGGGAGTTTGATGTATGCAATGGTGTGTACTAGACCGGATATTGCCCAAGCAGTGGGAGTTGTAAGTAAGTATATGGCCAATCCAGGTAAGGAACATTGGAAAGCAGTTCAGTGGATCCTTAGATATCTGAGAGGAACCAGCAGTAGGCACTTGTGCTATGGAGGTTCAAATACTTCTCTACATGGTTATGTAGATTCAGATATGGCAGGTGATTTGGATGGTAAGAGGAGCACTACAGGTTATGTTTTCACTGTAGGTGGAACGGCCATTAGTTGGATATCTAAGTTGCAGAAGGTTGTTGCCTTGTCAACTACAGAAGTAGAGTATATTGCAGCCACAGAGGCTAGCAAAGAGATGATATGGATGACACGGTTCATGGATGAGCTTGGTAGGGAGCATGAGAGTTGTAGATTGTATCATGACAGTCAGAGTGCAATCCACTTGGCTAAGAATTCAGCCTTTCATTCAAGAACAAAGCACATACAACTAAGGTACCATTTCATACGACAGGTATTGGAAGATGGTGAGTTGAAGCTGGAGAAGATCCATACGGATAGGAATCCTGCTGATATGTTAACCAAGCCAGTTACAAAGGAGAAGTTGAATCTTCATTCAACTTCTATTGGTCTTCATGATTGAGTTGAAGATGGAGGAGCTAGAAGATGTTGTTGTACAGGTACTGGTGCAGCTGTTTATCTCCAAGTGGGAGATTGTTAGGGTGTGGAGCTAAAAGCTTCACCAAGGAGCACACTATGACAGTTTCGGGTCTACACAGACACTGGCGTCGATCAGGAGCGACTGACGTCGGTCAGGTGTAGTTACAGAGGTGACAGTGTCGGCAGTGGGTCGGCTGACGGCGGTCACAGGCAAGCAGCAGGAACCAGCGTCAGTTACCTGTGTGTCCAGAAAGCTATTTCCGAGAACAGAAGCAAGTGTTTGCATGATGAGTTTATGTTGTCGTCTTAAGCTCGCGTCTCTATTATTAGTAATATTATTTTTAGAGCCCTTGTTCAAGAGGCTTAACTGTTTGTTGCAAGTGCATGCTCAAGTTTCCTAATTCTATATGTAGAATTAGATCTTCTTAGCTTTATGTGAATTATTGTAGAATTGGTATGTTGAAGAACAGTATAGAATTGAATCAATCCAAGTTTTGTTGGAGTTGATTGTTCTTGAGAGAGAGAGCTCTTGAGGAATAGAGATCTAGTGAGAGATCTATACATCTAGGAGAGGTGTGGAAGAAAGAAGTTTCTTTAATTGTATTCCTTTTGTAAAGAGTTTGTTAATACAAGTTTTCAGGGTGGTTTCTTGTATCTCTTGTTCTTGCTGTTTATCATTGTAGTTACTTGTTTATCTAATTTATTTCCGCATTTATTGCTTTCACAAGTGTAATCTATTGTTGGTTGATCCCCAACACTGAGATTTGACAGTTGGATGATAATAAGCCATGACCAGACTAGTATCGAGAAGATGAATTTTTCCAATATCATAGGGTCAAAGGACATGACACCAAGAAATGTATGTAGTTATGGCACTTCATCTAATATTTAATAGAAAAATGAGAAATATAAGTTCAAGGGGAGAGTCTAATAAGCCAATCCAAGAATTAGCAACTAGGTATATATCAGGACCCATTACCCAAGCATGATCAGAGATAGAAGAAACCACCAAAGGATCAGGGTCAAGCCTCCACTTCTAATAGAACTATCACTCTATCCCATACAATTACATTAGTACCATAAAATTTTGAGGCCATTAAGATCCCACACATCTACCATCCACCAACCTCAAAATTAATAGGGCAATCATTGATTGTGTAGTAGTCACTACACAACATGGCAAGATCATAGTTCCTAGAGCACCTCCAAAGGACCCTTCCACCTCCTCATCTCAAAAATTCAATATCCCTAAGAAGGTCTCGAGTCCTTATTACAAACCATATGATATCATTTATCAACTTAAGAAGATTCTCTCCCAAATATCTCTTATGGTCCTTCTCAAGATGTCATTTGTACATTGAGAGATACTCAATCAAGTCTTAAATGAACTAAATTCCCCAGGGATATTGACACAAGTCAATTTCAAGCTTTGGTGGGCCATTTGTCCCCTTCACAGCAAATTACCTTCAATGCCCAAGATATGCCATCTATAGGCCCTCACCATAACTATCCACCATTCATTGATATTTCCCTCACCAATCACAAGATCCCATAGGTACTTTTAGATGGTGGATCAGCCCTAAATTTTTGTAATCTTGATTTTCTTAAGAATTTGGGGTATTCTGAGTCTTCATTAGGGCCCACTTTAATAATTATCAAAGTATATGATGATAATGAGAGGACATCTGCAAGCACAATCTATCTTCCTATAACTATGGGACTTATAGTCCACCAAACCCTAATTTATGTAGTGGACATTGATCTCCCATATAATCTAATTTTGGGATGCCCTTGGATACATGAGATGAGATTGATGCCCTCTATCCTCAACCAATGTCTAAAATTCCCACATTCTAGAATGGAGATCATAATCCCAATGGAAATTGAACATTTTCTTAGCTTCCAAATAGACCAATCAAATCCTATTTACTACTACCCCAACACCCATAGTTCCCCTTATGATCCTAAAGTTATGAAATACATCCACCTTGATGATCTATCACCCACTTCATCTGAATCCCCAAACATTACTCACCTTAAAATCACTTCCAAGGGTTATGGGGAGTATGAATATAAATCTTTATATGTCATAAATGTATTGTATCCACATGCAACTATGGGTCCCCTACTATGAGGCAAGATAAACCTGTCGCCTATTAGTTGGGTTCTATGGCATTCACCAATGTAGTTATGTTATGAGATGAATATTTTTAAGAACTTGATGGTTAGTGGATTTTTCTAGAAGATGAGGCCCTAGAATTTCACAAGAATAAATATCCCCAACTTCATAGAATGCTTCAAAACATGAACTATATGGGCAAAGGACTAGGTAGAGAAGAACAAGGTAGGATATAGCCTATCAAGGTTCAATAACATCTAAAATTTCTTAGCCTAGGGTACAAACCACTAGGCATTGACCTAAACACTATAATTATGGATACTTTTTCAGTTTTTGAAGAGTCTACTTCTAACAAATAAGTCAAGAAGAGTTCCATATGTAGTCTTTACAAAGACTTGCCTACCATAAACCTCTTCGCTGACACTGCCATATCCACCATCAACATCTCTTTTTGTTATGCCATACTCATAGACTAGGATTAGAAGAGTGATCCATCTTTTGATGTATTCTAAAATGATGAGACCATTATTGAATATCTAGGAGCTCATGATTTTATTCCATTAGGAGACCACAAGAAAGGATTCTCTATCAATATAAATGAATCCACATATTTTAGAGAGAAACAAGAGTCACTAAATCAAATAATAAAAGAAGAATATCAATAAAATGACCCCTCTCCAAACATAGAATAAATCCAATCAAATCTTGATGAACAAGAATCTTATTTGGAATTATATGCAAAACTTCTAGATGAATTTACTTTTGGAGAAGTATTACCACTGCCCCCAACATATCTTCAAGATCAATCACCTTCTCTCATTAAGGAGGTCATAGAAGTAAACATTGGGACAGATGAAAATCCTAAAATTGTCAAATAGAGTGTGATTCTCACATCTGAAGAGCAACAATCCTCATTGAGCTTATCAGGAAATATATAGATGTATTTACATGGAGCTATTCTAACATGTCTGGGTTAGATCCTCCCTTGGTGGTACATCACTTAGTAGTTCATCTAAATGCCAAACTAGTTAAATAGAAAATCTAAAAAAAGCACCCCAAGGTAGTACTATTGGTTAAAGAAGAACTACAAAAATTCTTGGAAGTTGGGTTTACTTGACCAATTGACTAATCTAAGTGGATATCTAATATTGTCCCTAGGCCAAACCATAGGGAGGAATCAGAATCTATACCAACTATTGGGATGTAAACAAGGCATGTCTTAAGGATGACTTTCCTTAGAAATAATATGTGAATGAATAGCTCAAGATTAAAAATAATAATTTACTTCCTTATAAATAAATGGTTGATCAATTGAAGAAAAATTTTCATTTAATAACTTTTGAGCAAGTTCCTAGAGGAAGTAATAAAGTTGTCTACTCAATGGCCACTATTAGTTCTTTGATAGATCTTTCATAAGATGTAATTGATGGCAACTTTCTAGTTGAACAATTATTATTTCCTACTCATTAATCAATGGCTCATTATGAAATTTATGTTATACCTAATCCCAGACTACCCTAGCACCGTGAAATTTACACTTACCTCAATAAAAACATCCTACCACCAGACCTCAATCACAACCAACATAAATAATTCATCCATGCCACATCATTTTATACTATCCTCGATAGCATGATATATCAATGGGGCTATGATGAGACCTTATTGAGATGCCTGACATTAGAGGAGATTATTCTTATAATCAAGGAGGTCCATGATGGTATCTTTAGAGGTCATGTTAGTGGGATGGCCCTACCCAAGAAGTTACTTAAAAATGGATACTATTGACCCATAATAGATCATGACACCTACTAGTATCTACGTAAATGTGTAGCCTATTATAAACATGGCAATCTCATCCATGACCCAGCATAATAACTACAACCTATAATGAACCCATGGCCATTTTCAATATGGGGACTAGATCTTATCATTAGGATTAATCCCACATCATCATATCAACATAAATTCATTATCACAGCTAGAGATTATTTCACCAAATGGGTTGAATTAATGCCACTAATTTATACCATTGGTCTATAAATATCAAAATTTATTTGAATAAGATTATTTATTGCTTTATAATCCTAGCCAAAATCATATCAGATAATGGCAAATCTTTCAAAAAGTAGGAAGTATAAGACTTGTGCAGTCATTATCACATTGAGCAGCATTTCTCTACACCCTACTAATTCTAGGGTAATGGACAAGCATAAGAAACCAACAAAATGCTTTTCAAAATTCTCAAGAAAATTGTTAATGATTATGGTATAAATTGGCATTTACAATTATATCCAGCTCTTTGGTATTATAAAACTAGCAACAGTTTACCAACTAGGGTTACTCTGTATTCTCTAGTATATGAAGCCAAAGCAATATTTCCTATTAAATTTGAGCTCCCCTCCTTATGAATATATTTATAGGGTATGATACCTGATAATAAATATAGACAATAAAGGTTATAGGAGCTTGAACTATTAGATGAAAAGTTTTGAAATGCCCTAAATCACCTTAGGGCATATAAGAATAAGTTTAAGGGCCAATATCTCAAAAAAATCTAGTCTAGAGAATTTGAAGTTAGTGACCTAGTCTTAAAAGAGAATAAAAAAAACATCAATGTTGAGTAAGAAAAGAAAGGCAAATTTAAAGCAAATTGGCTTGGTTCCTATGTTATTATTGCAAAATTTGGATCAGGAGCTAACAAATTGGCCACATTAGATGGTGATGAGCTTGATGAGTCCATGAATGTTATGCACCTAAAGTGGTTATATACCTAGAGGGATCTAAATATCCTCCATCTATAGGACCCCAATATTGGGATCACATCCATCAATCAACACTCCACTTCTCTCATCTTTCCATCCCATCCACTCATTTCCCATATGACCCTGATCCTAATAGTGGGTATAAAATATGTGCTTTGTAAAAACCAAAAGACATGATTTTTTAAATGGGGAAGATCATTATTGAAAGTGCAAAGGGAATACCTTTTGAAGAGTTATTTAAAACATCTAATCCACTTTCAAACTTACTCGATCTATTTTGACATCTTAATCCAAAACCCTAATCATATCCTCCTAGATGAATCTTCTTCTTGTTATCCTAAACCACACCCCACTTTGTTCATATCCACTCATTCCCTAATAAAAAATCAAAATTAACCCACTCACTTCATCACTAAAGTATGGTCATACAATATTTCTACTCTAGGAGCTATAGTATGTTTTCTACATCACCGAATCCTAACCGTTCACTCTAGATCCTAAGATTATCATTATAACTAAGTTTTGATCCTTGTCTCAATTACCATAAATATTATAGGGAATAATTTACCTTATTAATATTCATCTAGTCATACCCTTAAAGTCATTTCCTTTAGTCTTAGTATAAATTAGGACATTTTATGCATACGTATAATTATTATCCTTTTATTCTACATTGCTTAGTTGCTTTTTAGGATGTGTGTTGAAAAAAATAAGTTATTTTAGGGTTTATCCCATCTTGTAAATAATATCATCATTATCATTTTATTTATAATGATTTATTTTCCTTGTAAATTATGTCTTAAAATAATTTAAGTCCTTTATTAGATTATATCTGTTGAGAGTCAATGTATATATTTAGTCTTCATTAAGTTGTCTTGATTTTGTCATAGTCTTGTATTTTCAACTATTAGTATTTATCTTATATATGTTATCTTTTTAAAATTCAATGTGTGTAATTAGTATTTTAATTCACATGTAAATATTTTCATAGTCTTGTTGGGTAGTCTTTTTAAGTGGTAATTTTGTAGTGTTCACTGGTTATGTCATCTTTTTAAAAGTTAGTTTTTGTCCTTTTTAACAATGGGAATGAGGATGGCCTTAAATGACCACCCAATTTAGAAATTTGGAATGTCATTAACAAATTTATTGATCTAATTCCCCCATGTACTATGAGTTAAACGTAACCTCGATTATCCTCGTGTCACAGAAACACTTATAATCAGAGTCTAATAGTTAAATTAGATTGCCTACATATCTACTAGCTTAAAGACCCCATAAATCCATATCCATTCCCCCTAATCATCCCATTACCATGTTTTACTATCCCATTCTACTAACTAAACCTCCCCCCACCTCCTTGATGCAAGAGGATTTTACCCAACACAAATTTGTGAGATATATGATTAAATTAAAGGACCATCAATCTAGCACATGTCAATAGTTACCACATTTTCCATTTTATTATAAAATCATAGTATCCCATGAAAAATTATAATAATAATATAACATCTATATTTTAACCATGTCATATGCATCACATAATAATAAAAATCATACACATCATTATAAATAAAGAACGTCCATAATCACATATAATCCAAGTCCATAAATCATCATAAATATCCAATGACATAATCTAAATCTATACATCGACATCATAAATCTCAAATCCATAATCCATTCATCCATAAATAATCATAACATATAAGTAAACTAGTCCATACATCATAATATAAAACATACTCACAATAACATATATCATATAAATAGTCGCATAATGTCCATAAGATTCCATGTCAAAATATATAAGTAAAAATTGGGCCCCATGGGCATCCATGTGCTACAATAATACATGTCAAAAATATACATTTTCTCATAATATAAGTTCAAATTAATGTTATCTAGGAGGCCTCCTAGTTAGATGATGCATGGACTAAGAGGACATACTGGCTTTAAAGGATGGGGCATGCTGATTGGTGGCACTGCTCCCTCATATAAGTCCTTATAATATTAGGCCTCATGTGTCAATTAGGATATCTACCTCATAACATCTCCCATACCCTACCTATATAATAAAACAACATCCTCCTCCTTAGCCTTGTCATCCACCTACAACTCTAATTCTCTCTACCTCAGTCTCACTTGAATATGCACTATTTACACCTATAATATCACTATATGTGCATCTCATGAATGGATATACCTCTGTAATATAGTAATATGACCATATTAGGCCTAGATTTAGTTCAATTTCCCTTGTAATGATGTAAATTTTCCTTGAAAGGATGTAATTTATGTATCCCTAGCTCCAACCTATCCTAATAAACCTATAAGTTACCCCGGTAGAGCCCCCATCTAACTATCTTATTGTATAATTTAGCATTATAAGTCTACCACCATCTTGTCCCTCTTAGCAGTAATCCCTACCACCTCTATAACCTAAGCCTTCACCTCATACCTTAGTCTATCTAGCAATTCCTGGTCATCTGCACTAAGAGGTGGCCTAGATGGCCCCATATCATCTGAACCCACTCTCTTCATTACTTGATATCCACCAATAGCCTAGTCTCCTCTCCCAACCCCCTAATCTCCACCATCAATGCTAGCCCATCCCCATCCTATCCATCTAGCCCTACTTGATCATCTTGTATGTCATATCCACCCTGAGCTTGGGGTTGTGGTTTTTGGGTTTGCCTCCTTCCCAAATGAGCTCATTCATATAGCAACCTTTGTATTTCCCCTCTCCTCTTCACTCCTATCAGCCATCTTAGTAATCTCTGGAGCCATCTTTGTGCCCACTATCCTATGTATGTTGCTATGACTCTAGGATTTTCCATGGGTGTATGATAATATCATATCACTAGGGTAATGCTCACATAATCCAACCTCACTAACACTATCCATTATTGATCCCCACTAAGGCTTCTTTCTATCACTCTGTGAAAATAGGTGCTCCACTCTTGGGATGTCTTGATGTCATCCAAACTATTGTTGAACTCATTTTGGCCTATATCTCTTGATGATATAAAATGTCGATCAGTCAAGTAACACTCTGTAAGCATAAATCATGTCACATCTACATCCTCAACCCATCTCCACTACACCTACCAATAAGTCATCCATGTAACCTAGTCAGCACTAAAGTTATCAAATTTCTACCTATAAAACCAAATGTCTCTAGTGTGGGCTCTCTTAACTCCTAGAATGATATACCAACCAAAAATTAGAGGATGGTCCAGCTCCCTATCCCCCCGAGTACACAATGGTCTCTCTATAGCTATATGCTCCCAACTCCAAGTCTATAACAATAATGATGGACCAAATCTATCTACCCCTCTATATGCACCCATGTGCAACTCTCTATATTAGTGGTCTAGTAATACAAGACCCGAGGCAAACACATAATAATCATGAACCATGTCAGCCACTACATTCCCTGATCTAAGGTGAAACCACTTTCTACTCTTGTTGGGTAAAATAATGGTAGTGATAAGAGACATCATAACTAGAGTCAGTTTGTCAATCATCTCCTCTCTTAATGCCCTATTAATATCTATACTTATATCCTATACTCTAATTTGTAGATACCCACATAGTCTCTATACTATAGCACTAAGGGTCTGAGATTACTAATAGATCTGATCATCTCTTATAGGTAGATGAAAAATCTATAGCACATCCTCTAAAGTCATAGTCATCTCTCCAGTCATAAAATAAATTATACTAGTCTTTGAATGCCATTGATCCAGTAAAGTTGTAATCAATGCTCTATCTATATGGATCATCAAAATCATCATAATATAGTAGAGTCAAATCATCTCTAAAACCCTATAGTCCATAGGAGTTAGTCTGTACATCTCATGCAGAACTAAAGGATGATGTAGTCTAGACACCAATCTCTTAAGTCCTATTACACCAATAAATAACTTATAAATCCATAATCATTATTTATCCAATCTCACTCATGCCTATCTAACCAATCAACTATACCTTCACTAGATAAACCATTTGAATAAATTACCCATATCTAAATAATCATCCCTTATTATGTTATCTACCTATGCCTAATCACCCATCTTATCCCTCATCATAAACCTTTTTGCTTATCTAACTAATCTGAATAACCACTTAACCTTTTCTATCTACACGTATACTTATCTAACTAATATAATCCCCCATCACTCACCCACCTTATCCATTTAACACCTTCATCTACCCTATACACCCCCATCCCCTTCATATCTCCTTAACTAACCTTAACCTTCATTTTCTTCAATACTACCTTTTCCTCTTAACCCTAACTCAGGGCTTTATCAAAACCATAGATCTCAACTCATGGTTTTACAAAATAGTAAGTCACCACTTGAGGTTTTTCAAGATCGCATAACCCCCCTCATGGTATTTTAATACCATATTTCACTCATTTTAGTATTGTAAAACCACATATCACTACATGTAGTTTTACAAGACCATAACTTATGGGTGTAATTCTACACTTCATGGTTGTAATAATTACACTAGAGGAAATGCCCCTAGAGGTGGTATTGCCTTACTCAATAATAATTGCAATAAATGAATTTAAAAAATGAAAAATGAAAAAAATGACTATGTGGGGTTCATGTACTCACTCGTGGTCCTGCATCTGCTTCCCTCTGGAACTCCCAAACTCTCTTTGTAGTGTGATGAGCGAGAAAGGTGGTCCATATTTTCTCTCTAGAGCTCAAATACACTATAAACAATAGTCAAAATAACTTTTTTACCCCCATATTTTTTATTTTACTCCCCAAAATCACCCCATTCTTTTACCCCCTTCACCCCGTTAACCCTCACTAACTATACCATCCTATCAAATCACTTAATTTTGACCTGTGAACCCCTTCATACATCTCATTATCCCATCTAATCATAATTATCTATCACCAACCCATTCTAAATATTTTTTGGGGCATGGTCTTCCACTTCTCGCTCCTCTCTAATATCTTGAGTCATAACTACATCAGCCTCGGGTCTTTTAAGACTATGTAGGTAGCACTTGGCCACTTTATAAAGTGTCCAAAGATAACTCAACCACTACTAATATCCCATCTCATCCCATCCCTATTGGCTTTTGTTTGTTGATTCTAGCTCTAGCACTAAAGTTTCTCCCAACAAGCTAGCACATTGGCCTTATCACGTGAGAGTTAAGTCTCATGTACTCACCTGAAGCACACAACCAAAGACTGGTTCTTAAAGGTTTTATAGCATAATAGTGTATGTTTGTTCATCTTCCATTATGCAGCTCTAAATAATTATTTAATAACATATATATACTACTACTATCCTTCTCATCCTGGATGTAACTATCACTAATACAAGGGTCACAATATTATCTAATAGTTGTAACTTAGAAAAGAAAAAGATACCAATAACAAGACAAATAACTAAACGTCCATTTCCAACACTTAATGTATTTCATCATTCATAACTCAGTCTGGTACAAACTGATCTCTCATTATATTCTTAATGAATTACATGATAAATATCTACTATCCATTCTCCAAATCCACCCATGCAAATGATTACAAAAGAGGTATTTATACATAGTTCTCCCTAACCAAATTTTCTTTATCACAAATGTCATGAATAGAGATGGCACATGGACTCTCAACATACTGAAAGTCATGGCTCTTAAAATAAGTTCTTCTATAAACTTGGGTTCTTGTGCCCCCTAGATCCTCACTCTATGTTATATTCTAGTAGCCATATGTTCTATTCCTAATGGGTTGGTACAAAACTTCCAATTGATAAGGTTGAAGTGTCTCATATGAATAGTTCTTCTAACTACTCTCGCTTCCCACGTGCTCTACTTCCCCTATGCTCCCTTAGTCTTCTAATTTTATTTTTGAGTCCTACGTTCTTAGATCCTTCATGACTCATTTAATTCTGATTGGGTCCTCTCATGCTAGATCTCCTGCACCATTGTCCTCTTATGCCTAATAAGTTATACACTATGATGCTTTTACACCCATCAGCTACATGCCATGGTCTTTTTGTGTTGTGTTAGTTTTATGCCTAAATAGGACAATGATCCTTCCATGTCATGCTAGTCCCACTCACCAAAATGGGCTAGTACTTAGTCAAAATTTAGGGGTCAACATCACCCCACACTAGTCCATTAGTTTGTATCAAATTAAGTTGTTCTAACATCTTCCAAAAATTTTGACCCCTTCTGCTCAAGTTTCTTCTTTAGATCAACCCAATGGGATAATGCATCAAGGACTTTGGCAATTATTATTTTAATGGCATCTTTTGATTCTTTCAAATCCTCAAGTTGAGTTGGATTCTTGATCTTTTTCACCTTCTCATCCAGAGCTATGCTAGCCTCCTTCTAGATGTCTTCTAGTATGGAGACCTCCTTATCAACATATCCTCAAAGAGTTGTAAAAATTTTATTTAGTTGCTAATGATGGTTATTAATGGCATCCTCCATCATTTTGACATCCCTAAATGCTTTCATGCACTTAGTATAGTCTTTTATTAAAAGGGAAGCATTTGTCACATGTTGCCTTAGGACCTCCTCATCGTGGAGTCAGGCCTCAAAGACTTTATTTAGGCATGAAAAAATGCCATCCATAATTGGGATAACTTCCTTGACTCCCTCCAAGGTGTGCTTGAAGATGTCAATTTCCATGGTGAACTATTCAATTTCTTTCTCCTCATCTCTTAGTGCGGGTCACTCCTTGCATTTCTTGAGTAGTAGTTCAACCAGGGTCTCTAATTTTCCAATGGCATCCCTATTTAGAGGTATGCCATCGAGAAGTGTTGAATCATCTTTTAAAATTATTTTACAAATGGTTAAATATGGCCTCTTGAATCTTTTGCTTCAAAGAGGCCACTTCCTTGGCAAGTTCTTACTTCTCTACAAGCACTTTATTGTACATGTCCACCACTTTAGCATGTTTCCCCTTTGTTGTGTGCACATCAAAATCTGATAAAATGTTTTGGCATGTTATTTCCATCCCCAATTTTAAAAATGTGTCACTCACCATTAGTAGGGTTAGCCTTTGCAGATCAACCCTCATTAGGTATGGCAGTCTTAGAGAATCCAAACCAAAAAATATGCTAACTAGTGGGAGGTCAAACTCAACCTCCTCACTGTACATCTCCAAAAGGAATGAAACTTGATTCCTAGTGTTTGTAGTCATGTCCTTGGGGTGGAAGTGCTACCAAATATAGAGGTATTTATCCTCTATGCTAAACTGGTAATGTTTACACGCAGTGGTCAGCTTTCTCTATTCCTACTCTTCTTCTTTGATTGGCCCCTTTCCCTTGTTTGGGTCTCGTTCAAGCTTAACCTCTTGATGGATTCTTGTGGCCATCTCACTAGCCCCCAATTCATCAATATTGAGTTGGGGATCACTGGATGGGACTTCCTATACTGGGGATGGAGTCTTTTTAGAGTCTAATCATGAACTATCGATATGTACCTCAGGGGACTCCTATTAGGGCACTCACCTTAGAAGTCATTTTGGGGTAGACCCTATGGTATTCCTTAGAGATGGTTGGGGTGAAGGTGGAAGTGGAGGTGGAAAAGGTGGTGGAGAATGTGGGGGAGTGGTATGAGGAGATAAAGGGTCAAGGATATGTGAGTGGGGAGGAGTGGAATGAGTTGGGGATAAAGAGGCAGGAGGAGATGAAGTGCAAGGAGGGGATGGAGATGGATGAGGTGGTGAAGGTGAAGTTTGAGGTGGAGGTGGAGGTGGAGGTGGATGAGGTGTGAAGGGGTGAGAATCCATGGGTTTGAAGGGTTGTGCCCTATCCACCCTTTACCACTTTTTTTGGGACTACTAACCACTTGAACTTATGCTTGGATTTGGCCGCTTCCTCTATAGCTATGGTGTTGGGGGGAGCCTTTCTTTGGGGTCTTTGTCCTAAGGGTACTAGTGGGGGCATAACATATAGAATAATTTATGAACTTTCTCCCCAACCAAAATATCCTTAACCTTGATGTCAGTTAAGTCCATCTCTGACCTCTCCACATAGGTCTTCTTTCCTAGATATACATACATTTTTTGAAAGGTGTGGCACTCCATGTCGATCCTTTCTACCTATAGAATGATCGATTGCATGTCATATATATAATTAACAAATTCTATGAAGTATCATTCAAATAAGGCATATGGTAGCTTGAACCATGTTGAAATCTCTCCCAATAGATTCATGCAAATGCATGCAAGGGAGTAATGTTGTTTTACATCAAACTATGTTTGATCTATGGCCAAGGGGGTAAGTCCTTTATAATTTACCATTCATTCCCAAATGTTGCCTTCATCCCATCAACCAATACCTCATCTTTACTTTGTATGAGGGTGTGATATGCCGAGGATAAGTGAATGATTTGAAGTACTCAGCAAGGGATTTATAAGTGGGAGGGTACACCCACTTTAAATAACTTGAACTATAATTTGGCACCCCAATTTCATCAAAAACTAGTAGTAAGAAGATTGCTCCCCAGGTAAATCTATACTTGGGCATATTATGGGCCCTCTCTACATCTTCAATTATTTTATGGATAAAGTAAAGTTCCCAATTATACTTTAGGCCTTGAGAGACTTGGTGAGAAATTTATAGGTGGGCCATGTCCACCTCCTTCTAGTGATCGATCCCTCTGATCTTGGTGGAAATGGTCTACACTATGACTCTAAGGGTGGGATCTTATAATTTTTTTATATACATCACATGCCCTTACTTCTAGTACATAAGCATTATGGCAATATGTTGAATCTCCTCTATATCAACTAAGTCATCCAATATATTCATCCTCGAGCATTGTAGTCCCATGACTTTATTGATCCTTTCTAGGGTGATCTTCATATTTCACCTAGCGAAGTAGATGTATTCCTCATGGATGTGTGAAAGGAGGAACTATACTGCCTTTGTAGGTTTACCAAAATATGGTAATTCAACAAGTTGGAAGAGGCCTACTTGGTCCAATTGGTTTTTAATGGACAAGTCATAGACCACTTAATTTCTTATATTAATGGTCTTGACATAGTAATCATTCTAGAGCTCCACTTAATATCCTAATTGGTGGTGGTTATAGTCAAATATGGTAGTATTTGATACTTTGGAGACCCAATTCTCCATGCATAAGACCAAATTTGTATTTTTCATCTCCTCTATTAATAAAAATAGAGGGGGAGATGTTGGGGCATTCTATGTTGAAGATGTTTGTGCATTCTTCCCTTTTGTCACCATCTTTTCCCTTTATTATTTTGTAAATTCTCTCACCTCTTATTTTGCACATTCTCTCACCTCTTCTTCTGTGTATTCTCTCACCTCTCCTTTCATGTGTTATACTTGTTCTAGTCTCTATTTTTGGTTCTTTGAAGCCTCTACTCTAATAAGGAACCAGTCTCCTCTGCTCACCTCTTCTTCTTTTGGTATAATTGGTAGCTTTTCAAGTCTCTTGGACTTTTTCTTAGGTCGCATTACCCTTCACGGAGCCCAAATTTTAACGCATGTCCATCCATGTTTCCAAATTAATACATCGTGGTAGACCAACTTAATTCAACTCTATGAGCTTCACACCTCATCAATGATAGACCTACAACCTACAACTCCAAAAACTCACTTCTTTCCACCAATCTGGTCTCCTTTTGCCTGGGTAAAAACTTTCATGACTTGGCCAAATACAAACACTCTAGTCTACTTCAGGAATTGTGTAATTTGATCTTAGTGTGATCTCTAGTTCTCTGATTTATTTCTTGTTCTTAGCACTAGCACTTAGAAACTTATCACAAGGTAAAGTGTGAAATGGCTTTAACATTCCTATTTATAGTCTTTTTGGGTGGGTTTACCTTCATTAATTCCTTCCCTTTCCCCATCACTTCTAGTCATAAATGCAAAGATTTTAACTGCCATCATATTTCAAACCTTGCATTATGTATTTAATGTCTTAATGGTTTTGTCCCATCATTCTATTCACACATTTATTGTCTCGCCACATTAATGGCCCATCCTTTCTTGTACCATTCTTGGAAGTGGAAGACAACTGTATCTCCCTTTTTTGATGGTGGAAGATAGTTTTTTACATTTTCATATCATATGGTGGGAACCTTTTCTCAAGGTGCCTTAAATGCCTCAAGCAACTTTAATTACTTGAACACCTTTAATGGCTTACACACCCAATTTTAACTTGCACACTTTCTTTATTTCTATCACTCTATGTATGATTCCTTACCCCATATTAAAAGGGTTTGTGGTTATCCATGAAAAAAATAAAGTATAGAAACTCAAAATTACATTAAAGGAGAAATACGTGCCACAATGATAACACTTTTATTGAAAATAGTAAATCCTAACCGAATGGCATAAGCCTTATTGATTACAAAAGTGTAGTTATACTGAAGCAAGATAAGATTGAAGCTAACTTCTATTATAGTTCTATGGGAGGAACTATCCATCCATTCATTATAACTGATAATCCCCGATAGGGTGAATAATATGTATTATTAAGGGACCATCCCAATGGATGCAGAGCTTCACAAGGTGGCACACAAACTTGGAGTCATATAACAAAACTTTCGTGCCTAGAGACAAGACTTTATTCTTTAGATGGTGATAATGTCAAGACTTATGTTTGCATTTCTTGACATCGTAACTCCAATGGGTGAGAAACTAAGTCTCATCTAGTTTCATTAAGCCATGTATTTATGCTTTTAAAGATGCCTCCTGATCCATTTTTTCATACGTGTTATCCGGAGAGATGGGACCAAGAACTCCACTAGCATAACCACTTCCTTTACATACACTAAGTTAAACGATGTGTTTTTATTGAGATGCTTATGTGTAGTTTAGTAGGCCTAGAGTAATGCAAAAACTCTATCATCCTAATCAATCTGGCCAACATTGCAGATTTTTGTTAAAGTGGTACCAAGGATCTTATTCAAAGCTTCAATAGTTTTATTGGCATGTGAGTGGTATGGTGTCATTTTATGGTGTGTGATCATGAGCTTAGCAAAAAAAATGTGAATCATATCATTCAATAAATGGGTTTCCCAATCACTGATGAAACTTAGGGGACATTTAAACCATGTTATAATATTCTCCTAGATGAATCACATGGCAGTTGTTGTAGTACAGTGCTTTATCAGTGTTACTTCAGCCCAGTGCATGAGGTAGTTGATCAATGTAATAATGTATCGAGAGCCTATTCATCATCCTTTTGGAGTGATGGGCCTAAAAAAATCAATATCCCATTTTTTTAATGGTTCTTGAGAAAGTATGGGTCATAAAGGCCTAGCATTTCTCCTATCAAGTTTACCTATATGCTAGCAGACATCACATTATTGGCCATATACCTTAGCATCTTTAAATAGACTTGGCCACTAAAGTCTATCAAGTAACACCTTGCATGTGATATCCTCTATAGCATAATGTCCTCTGGTAATACCTTCATGAACTTCTTGTAATACTTTAAGGTGCTCATTTTGTATAACATAGCGTTGAAGCACCTCATCATGATCTATCTTATAAATATCTCCTGCTATGAGCTTATAGGGTACGGTGTGGACCACAAGTATTTAAAAAAATTATTATATATTCTAGTTCGTTAGGTACCCTTGCAACTGAAAAGAGTTGTACATTAGGAAGATCATCTTCTATAGCACGTGGGGGTTCTCCGTTCTCAATCTAGAATAGGTGGTTAGGTTCATGGTTAGCCTTTGTTGGTTCTACCATTACAAAGAATTGGAATTCTTGGAAAAAGACAATCCATCAACAAATTTTCCATGTAGCACTAGTTTGTTAACAAGGTATTTCAAGGCCTCATGATTTGTATAAAATGTAAAAGGATTAGCTAGAAGATACTACCTAAGATTTTGTAAAGCATAGACCATAGATAAATTTGTGCTTGATGGTGGTGTAATTTATTTCATCTAGTTTCAACTTCCTACTGGTAAAGTAGATTGTGTGGTCTAAATGTATTTCACCTAGTTGTGTGATAATTATGTTGATTTCCATACTAGATGCATCAAGATGGACATGAAAAAGCTTTGTCTAATTATGCAATTACAAGATAGGATTAGTAACCAAATTTGTTTGAGTTTTTCAAAGGATGCCTTACAAGAATTAGTCCATATGAATTATTCATTATGCTTTAAAAGTTCTTTTAGGGGTGCGACAATCTTAGCATAACCGTGAATGAACTTTTTGTAATAGCCCATGTACCCTAGGAAGGTGCACACCTTATACTGATTCTTGGGAACTGGTAGATGTAGAATCATATAGACCTTTGCTAGGTCCACTAGGATTCCTTCCTTGCAAATAATATGCCCAAAAACCATGCCAAAAGTTGTTACAAATAAGCACTTCTTCAATTTTAAGGAAATTTGTAACACCCGATAGCACTCAAGCATAAGCCTAAGATTATAACAATGATCCTTGACCAACCCATATATTATTCAGTCATCTAAGTAGACTTGGAGAAATTTGTGAATGAAATATTTAAAAGCTTCAATTTCTATCCATGAAAATACTGTTTGGGCTTTTTTTAACCTGAAAGGCATAATGGTATAGGCAAAAGATCCCCATTATATAGCAAAAGTTATTTTAGACTGGTCTTCTTCAACTATTTAAAGTTGGTGGTACCCCAAGAATCCATCTGTAAAATAATACACTTTGAAACCAATACCACCTTCTAGGATTTCCTCTATGAAAGGTATTGGAAAGGGATCAGTAACATAAGATGCATTGAGTACTTTGTAGTCCACAGAAATATGTATACATCCATCTTTTTTTATATTGATTACCATAGGACTGACCCAATCAGATTTGGCTATAGGAGTGATTACTCCAATGTGGAGCATACTGTCAATTTCTTCCTTCATCTGTACCCTAAGATTAGGATTTATTTTATACGATCATTTTTTCACTAGTTGAGCACCATCAACTAGCTTAACGTGCATCTTCCCTAAAGATGGATGTATTCCATTCATTTTGTTGTAGCTCCTCAGGAAAACATCTTGGTATTCTTTCAGTAATTCAAAGATTTTTAAAATTTATATTTTAGTCCAATAGTTTATGACTATCACCATTTTCAATTCTTGATCTGTATCAATGTTGTGTTGTACAATTTGAATAGTTCTACGATAGGGGTTATCTATTTGAAGATGTGTATCTTGAATATTTCAAGTACCAATGCTTGTAGGGACATATAAATGGTTAGTCAAGGGGTCGAGTGAAGTAGATCCTTCACCTTTTTTACTTGGAAGATGAATTTTTTCTTTCCCAGGTGGATCTCTTCACATCATTTTTCATTAGGAACTAAAGTAGGCACAAAAACTAGAGGTGTTGGAGGATCATCAAACAAGTGTAAAGGTTCCTTGAGTTCCTAATGGATGTTTTGTAGGTGGTCTTCTAGAGGACTTACGTGTTCAAGAACTGATTTGTTCATGCCCTACAAAGTAAGGTGCATGTCCATCCTTGATGAAGAATAGGATAGCATCACCTTCATGTTTTCCTTTACTAACTGCCAAAACCTTATACCCATGAGCCTCTCTTTAAGAATGTACCATGCCTATGCCTATGCCCAAGTGCATAAAGTCCCATAGAATGCATGTACCCAGAGGTACTCTAGTAATAATGTGTCCTCAATTTGTCATATTGTCTCACAAACCTCAATGTGAGGTTTGGGTGCTTGCATGCCATTGTAACTAAGTATTCCCCTGACCTTATTATCTTGATGAAATATATGGTATAGATCATCTCACACTTAATCCCAATACAAGAGGTGATTTTTATGAATACACCACCATCTGGTGGTGGTGTCATAAAAAATGTGATCTAATGACCTCATCCAATCATTCTCGATATCATAAAACTCTTTAAGATGTTAGACAAAGTCACGTACCTCTATTTGTCCTTGGAACTATGGGGCTTCATCAAGTCTTTCCAGTGGTGGTCCCATCAATGGTCCCCTCATTTCTAACCCCATGAGTCGAATAAACTTGTGATGTTTATGGAGTGGGTACATGAGGTTCTCTTGACTATTGATGGTGTTACATACTCTCCCAGTGAGATCATAATCACCATGGGCCGAGTAATTACATACATTACTTGTAGTATTAGAAATTGAGTGGGTATCTATCTACTGTAGAATACCATCTGGGGTTAGATCATGTTGCTCATCATTTTGAGTTGTGACATTATATAAGTGGTTGATGTCTTCATCCACATTGATGGTTTCTATATAAGGGGGTCATTGTACTTGATCTAATGGGATTACAACATGTTGATCAACATTCTCAAAGCTAATGTATCACTTTTTAAAGCTTAGGTCTACATTATTCTCATAGCACCAAGTCCTTTTTAGTAGGGCTAGGTAATCATCAGCTTTGGCTAACTCTAGAACCTCAAAATTTGCTTTGAATGGTACTCCAAGTATGTCGACTATGGTGTTCTTAAGGACCCCAATTGGGTAAGCATGAGTCTTATTATCCATGAGTAAGACATGAGGTGAAGGTTGTAGCATCGAGATATACATTTTATGCCAAGTTTCCTTGGTAAGGACATTAATTTTTGTGTTAATATCCACTAAAATGTCTTTGATTACCCATCTATCGATGGCAGTGTTAACCAAAATTTCTCTATCTTCTGAGGGAGTAGATGAACTAGGAATGTCTTGACATCGGGTATAATTTAAATAATGTTCTTCACTTTATTGAATTATATGAGGATGAACCTTCTTTGGTAGTCGAGCTTGACTCTTAAGCCAAATGATGAGCTATGAAATGATATATGCATCTAACATCTGCTTACATAGTTCCTAGAAGTTGTCTTGGGCCATAGTTTGGATTTTAACTTCTCTTTACATAGTAGTGTACTATATCAAGTCCTTATCTTTGAGATATCAAATCTTGCCTTGGGGATCTCATACAAGTTCCATTTTATCTTGAAGGACACCCTTTTGTTGTTGAGCATCAGGATATTTTCTAGCTCATGATTCTTCTCATTATACATGCTTCAATAGATTAGTTGACTGGATCTATCAACCACTATGGGTGGTAATGTTTACTTATTGAATAATGGGGATGGTTGGGCATGCATACCATTATGGTTTATCAATTTGAATCATACTAGCACCCTTTTTATTCTTCTCCTTGGTGATATCCATGTATAGATCAAGACACTCTTCCAATTGATCATCCTTTTTATAAAATGCACATGTCAGGTACTTTGGGAAATCCCTTTGATAGTGATTTTTAGAACCACATTTGTAATATTTTCTCAGTGGAAACTAACCACCACCTCATCCTCATTCTCGCCCTTGCCAACAATAGCCACCATTGTCTTAGGTATTAGCAACTGAGGTTTGGCATGTGTCATGTGCTTGAGCTTCATGGATATCACTGATCAATTGGTAGTCATAGGTGTAGGCATCACAAATCTTATAATACTCAGACACCTTAGTGTTCATATCCCATTATAAAAGAGGACAAGAATGGATATCATATTTTTCATGGCAGATCTCACATGTTTGTTTTATTACTATGCAGATGTTCTTGCATGGGTAATTGTTCATCATATGCCCTTCAGTTGCATAGTAGGTACACCAGACACCACTATGTGTCTCATGTGTATTGTTTATTATCAACTTTTTAAGTTGCAATGTTATGGACCCTATTTTAGCCTTCATAAAATGACTAATATTGGTATCCATGCTTCCAACTGCTTCAGCATGTAGGGTAGCTTCCAGAGCCTCACATACACTAGTGAAGGTTCTTTTTGATAAAGTTCGTTAGAAAGGTAACAATAATCCTCGCACAAATAATTTTTCATGCTAAGTAGGGTTTATTTCAAATGATAATTTAGAAATAAAGGTTTTGAATCATGCATCATACTCACATATACTCTCTATAAGTCCTTGCTTTATGTCCTTTAGCATCGATATACTTTGATACTTAAACTCAAGAATGTCAAATTCTTATAAGAAGGTTGCTTTGATCTAATCATAGTCAACCACCACTTGTTGAGGGTCACGCTTTTGATAACACTTATGTGCATGCTCTAGGAGCATAGCTACAAATTGTGTAGCCTGATGTTCATAATATGTGATGTTATATGCTCTTGAAATTAGTTAACACTTGTGGACATGATCAACTACATTTTCTACCCCTCGATATTCAAGTAAGTGCGGTGTCATCTCATAGTAAACCATAGTGGGTTGTGGTTGAGTAAGTGGTTATTGGGAAGATCCAACTCCTATTTCATGAGGATGAGGTCTACTTCTACCTATGCCTCCTCCTAATCCTCCCCCAGTGTCTCCAATAGTAGTGCTTTTGGTAAGAGGTGTGGTAGAGGGTTGGTTACCCAAGTTTGGGCCTATATTCTGGCATTGAGGACCAAACCCACAAGGAATCCCAAGTTGTGGGATAGAATTTCCTTTAAGGGGGAAAGATAATGTAAAATATGAATGAATGTCCAATGTCCTAGTTTCAATTTCCCTTAACATTTTAGTTTCTGACTCTATACTACCTGTATCCCAATTTTGTATATGTATTATGTCTGACTCAAAGGTATGAGCATGCACTATGGTGGGAGATCTTGGTTGATTCAAACTTCATTCCTTGACTCTTGAATTTCACCATAGTTTTCCTCCATAAGATAGAAGTGGCAAAGAATGTATCTCAAAATTGATGGGTTCTTCATGGGTGTTTTCTTTGTTACATCTCCTTACATCACTCCTAGAGGTCTCCCAGTTTTTTCCCACACCACTAATTCCTATGATCCTTTATTAGGCTTCATCATACTTCCATTTCTATAATACTCCTTTGATTACTACCATGTTAAACCATAATATTTAATCAACCCCTAGTCTACCCTTCCAAATATGCAGCTCATGCATAGAATAATTTAGCCCTCCATGGGTATTATTTCTAACCCAAGATCAAAAAACAACTTTTTCATCTCAAAAGAAAAAATCCTAAGATAGTAACCCCTTGTCTCTTAAATAAATTGAAATTTGGCATGAATAGGTGGTTACAACATACTTTAAAATGTATCTAGTCCAAACTCCTTTCCACCAATAGTTAACTGCTCACATCTATGGAAATCCAACTCGTGCTAAAATCCTTTGTCATTCAAGTGTCTAAGGTTGCCTCCTTCCTAGATTTCTAGATTGTCCTTGAGCATAGGCTATTATCCAAGCATGTAAGAGAACTGGGACCTTGGAAAAGAAGTTCTCATACAAGGGACTATAGAGATTTTGATATACCCATTGTCATGCAGAGATGCTTGGTTTAAGATATAGAACTACAAAGTTGTCTTCAACACTGATAACCCATTCTTCTATATTCTCCAATGTAATGTGCTCAAAATTTTCCCCATGACTATGCTTCAATTACTTTAGGTCCCAAAATGGAACAAAAATGTTGGGTTTTGTTCAATGATTCTAGCTCTAACACTAAAGTTTCTCCCAACAAGCTAGTGCACTGGCCCTATCATGCGAGAGTAAAGTCTCGCATGCTCACCCGATGTGCACAGTGAAAGATCGATTCCTGAAGGTTTTGTAGCATAGTAGTTTATGTGTGTTCATATTCCATTATGCAGCTCTAAAAAATTATTTAATAACATAGATATACTACTACTATCCTTCTCATCTCAGATGTAACTATCACTAATACAAGGATCACCATTATTATCTAACATTTATAACTCAAAAAATATATATACCAATGACAAGACAAATAACTAAACATCTATTTCCAACACTTAGTGTATTTCATCATTCATAACTCAATCTGATACAAATTGATCTCTCATTAGATGCTTAATGAATTACATGATAAAGCTCTACTATCTAATCTCCAAATCCACCCCCACAAAAGATTACAATAGAGGTATTTATACATAGTTCTCCCTGACCAAGTGTTATTTATCATAAATGTCATGAATAAATGGCACATGGACTTTCAATAGACTGAGAGCCATGGCTCTTACAATAATTTCTTCCTATAGACTCAGGGTCCTACACCCTTAGATCCTCACTCTATGCTATATTCTAGTGGCCATGTGTTTCATTCCTTGTGGGCTAGTACAAAACCTCCAATTGATAAGGTCAAAGTGTCCCATATGAATATTTCTTCTGACTTCTCATGTTTCCCATGCATTCTACTTTTCATGCACTCCCCTAGTCTTCTGATTCTATTTTGAGTCCTATGTTCTTGAGTCCCTCGTGACTTGTTTGATTTTGACTAGGTCCTCTCATACTAGATCTCCTTTGTCATTATCCTCTCGCACCCAGCAAGTTCCAAACCATGATGCTTCTACACGCATCATCTATGTGCCATGGTCTTTCCATGCCATGTTGGTCTTGTGCCACAATGGGACAATAATCCTTTTGTACTATGTTAATCTTATGTGTTAAAATGGGATAGTACTTAGTCAAAATTTAGGGGCCAACAGTCCCCTTTGGGTCACTCAAATCTATAAACTCATATTGAGCTATGGTATTTATATTAAATTTGTCTATTATCACTAATCACTTGTTAAATGTCCTTTATCAGCCTATAGCTATCCCTTGCATGTATCCTTTTTAGGGAATTATATCTAGTTCATGTCCTATCTCATCTCTCCATTTCTCACACACTTGTCAACATATCGATAATTTGCATCTTAACATCTCAATCGGATTGCCTCTCTCCTTAGCATTGATCATTGCTTAGGACTTGTATTTTAAGATTGAGTAACCCTATCCCATTGCAATTCTACTTGGGGCATCTTATCTTATCTCAACTATCACTCAGGACATCCTAATCCCTCATTGTCTTGGTCTTATACCACCTTAGAGCTTTCTTTTTGAGTGACCATCTAACTTCTTCCTCCCTGTATATCCCCTTGAGGGGGGATCATTTCCACTAACATCATTTCTTAACTTATCCATCAAATGGTTCTTATTTGTAAGACCACTACTCCTTCCACTTTGTCCACTCACAATGCCCTTTCAAAGAGGGGCAAAATGTATGCACCTGAATTTGATCACCTTAATTATCCTACCAATCTAGCTAATTTATTCTATAGTCATAACCCTAGCCAACTCATCAAATCCTATTTCCTATTAAATATTTCCTACATCTCATTAACCTTTCTGCACACCCATGACCAATTAATCACTTCATTATCCTACTAACATCCCACTTAACTACTAATTCTACCTCAATAACTAGCCACTAGCCCATTTGCAAATTAAAATTTCAACTACCACCTTAGCCTTTCCTACATCCCTATGAGCCTTAAACCTTATTTAATCCCCATCTAATCCCTTTTATACCTTAATCTAACCTATAAGTCTCTAGATCTAGAGAACCCTCTCTAAGATTTTATAAATCTCCAAACTTGAGGGTTTTAAAATAATTAAAAATCCCTCTAAAACTCCCTCCATCAAATTATAAATAGTCATGCTTGGAGCATGGTTAAGTTAATTAGAAAATCCATAAGCCTTCCTTATATCCTCATACCATCCATCTAATGCACCCACACACTCTTGAAATCCACTCAAGCATCCAAAGAATCCATTAAATCCATCTTGAATTCATTATCAAGGAATCCAAAAATAAGTCAAATAGCATTGGAATTGGTTGGAAAATCCTGGAGGGAAGCTACTAAGAGCAAGGTGATGGTAAGAATTTAGTCTTAAATTGTTGTTTATTCCTACATTTCTCTCTTTTTGATGTTATTGTGATTTTGGGTTAAACTTTCTATTTATAGTATTTTTTTATTCATGGCTCAAAATTACAATCATACAAAACCCACCCCACATTAAAATTTGTGCATGGTCCTCCATGTAATATCATAGTGCAATTCATATCAAGAGAGAGAAAATGTGAAATACCAAAAGAGTTTTAAAAATATCAAACTAATTACAAAAAGGCATTAAACCAATGTGACATTTATTTTAAAATGAAACAAAATCATAGACTAACCTAGTGGCATATGCCTTATTTACTAAAATAAAGAATTACAAAGAATGGTAGGGTTGGAGCTAACTACCATTGAAATGGCCTGGTAGGAATTAGTCATCTAGTCTTTTTAATTTGCAAGCTCCTATCGATTGGATAACATGAAAAATAAATGGACCATCCCACTCGATCTATGGTTTACCTGAATGACATGCAAACTTTGAATTTTAGACTAGGACATGCATACCAGGATAAAAAAACTTTGGTTTTAATATGTTGATCATGTCAAGCTTTTTATTTTTGTTTTTTAACTCCTTAGCTCTAGTGTGTGAGGAAACATGTTTCATCTAGCTGAAGTAGAGTGTCTAGGCATGATTTCAAGGACTCCTCATCATCTAATCTTCTAAGGTGTACAATACAAAAATAGGGTACAAAGAACTCTATCGATAAAAAAGACAAGACTGAAAGGAGTAATCTTGTTTAACCTTTTGTATGTGGTCTAATATACCCATAAGACTGTAGAAACTCGATCATTCCAATCATTGTGATCGATGTTTCAAATATTGGTCAGTGTGTTACCCAAGATCTTGTTGAATGCTTTAGTTGTGACATTAGCTTGACGATCGTATGGTATGGTTTTATGGTGTGCAATAGAGAAATTAGCCAAGAAGATGCACATTATTTCATTGAGGAAGTGAGTGTCATGATCACTTGTTAAAATTAAATGGAATCTATAACTTATGATTATATTTTCCTATATAAATATGGTGGTATACATAGTATTACAATCATGTGTGGGCACTACTTCAACCCAATATGTGAGATAGTATATGGTAGTAACGATGTATTATGTATCAGTCTATTGTGCAGCTAGTTGAATGGGTCCAATAAAATTAACAGCCCATTTCTCAAATGTATCATGAGCAAGTATTAGATGAAAATGCATAGCATTCATTTGATTTGGTTTACCTACATGCTAATAGATATCACATTGGTGCACATAAGCTTGGCATGTTTAAATAAGGTGGGCCACCACAATCCAGTGAATAGAACTTTTCATGTTATTGTGTCATCAACATAATGTTCTCTTATGACACCCTCATGGACCTCTTTAAGGACTTTTGTGTGATCATGTTGCATTATGCACCTTTATAGTACTTCATCTTAGCTAGTTTTATATAGTGATCAGATAATATGCTAGAAATGAGAAGCACGTATAATTAGTTTTTTTTTAATTAAGTGGTAAGGTTGTCTAGTGTAGATGTTGTTGTAAGAAAAGTCATAATCTCTTCTATTTCTTTGGGCATTCACGTAACTTAAAAAAATTGTACATCAAGTCATCCTCTATGGTGCACATTGGTTTACCAGAATCAACTCTTGAGAGGTGGTCATGACTGAAATTAACTTTCCCTAGTTGAACGACCATAAAAAATTAGAACTATTGGAAGAAGATAATCCATTGGTAGATGCGCCCATGCAATATTGGTTTATTTACCAAATAATTAAGTGTTTCATGATCTATATATAAGATGAATGGGGTTACCAACAAGTATTGGTGAAACTTCTGAAGCACATAAACTATAGATAAGGCCTTATGTTTTTATCATAGAGTAGTTTTGTTCTACTTGTGTGAGCTTCTAACATGAAAAATAAATAGGATGATCAAGGTTTTCATCACTGGGTTGTGCCAAGATAACACCTAATTCTATGCCTAAATCATTGACATGTACATGAAATGGTTGGTTCCTATTTGGGAACTATAGAATGGGTGCAATCATCAATGTCTCTTTCAAGGCCTTAAATGTTTATTGGTGTTGATCCATCCATAGGAATAGGTTATTGTGCTTGATTAGTTCTCCCATTGGGGTAACTATGTTATGATAACCCTAAATGAACTTTTGATATTACCCCATGTGACCTAAGAAGGTGTAGACCTTGCACTGAGTGGTTGGCACTGAGAGTTGGACAATGACCACAATTTTAGTCAGATCTACCAATAGTCCATCCTAACAAATAATATATCCCAACATAATCCTAAATGGGGTGGCAAAGATGAACTTCTACAGAATCAATGAAATATGAAGTTATTGGCAATGTTCAAGCATGAGGCATAGATAATCATAGTGGTTTTGCACTAAACCATACACAATCTAGTCATCCAAGCACACTTGAAGGAACTTGTAAATGAAATCCTTGAAATTTTCCACCACAATTCATGAGAACATGATTAGTGAATTCTTGATGCTAATATGCATAACACTATACATAAAATAACCCCATTCATTTATAAAGGTTTTTTTGCCTTGTCTTCTTCAATAATTTGGACTTGGTAATAGCCAAAAAATCCATCAGTGAATGTGTAGATCTCATACCCAGAAACACCTTCCAAAGTTTCCTTGGTGAAAGGCATTGGGAAAGGGTTTGTTACACATACCACATTGAGTAGCTTATAGTCCACACAAATTTGAATCCGACCATACTTATTGATGTAGATCACCATGGGACTAACCCATTCAGATTCATCAGTGGGAGTAATATCTCTAGCATTTAACATGCTATCGATTTCCTCTTTAACCCAAGTGCATAGATTTGGGTTCATTTGATATGGTTATTTCCTCATTGGTCAAGTGCATTTAACTAGTTTGATGTGCATTCTATCTAATGATGGATGCACTTCTTTCATTTCCATGTAGTTGCATGGGAATACATCCTGGCACTTAGGTAAAAGTTCAAAGATTTTCATTATCTCAACATTAGACTAGTAATTTCCTACAGTGGATAGTTTAGGTGCATTATCCATTATAATGTTCTATTGAACCATTTGGAGTGACACAGAATATGATTTCTTATCTAACTAAATCATATCTCTAACATCACGTGCCACACACTCTGTATGTAGATTTAAGAGCTCAGTTGATGGCTTTGATTGATCAAAATTGATACCCTTATCAACTTGGTATACAACTTTTTATTTTCCCTTTCAGATTTGTTCCCTATATGCATGGTCTGGTTGAGAGTTAAATTCCAATGCAACCATGGTAGGAATATTATGTTCTTGGAAGACAACCAAAATGTCCTTAGTTTCACATTGCATATGTCATATCAAGTCTTTAACTAGTACTTGATCATTTATAACTACCTGATGAATCACTTTCAAAGACAAATTCAAATCTATATGTGGTGAAGAAAATGCAAAGGTGGCAAGTAGACCATATTTGATGCACTCTTAGGTATCTGTGTCTCTGCACATTTCTTGGTGAATGTATTACACCCTAGCCTAGGCATGTGGGTACCATATAATGAATTCACCCATAAGAATTTTGGTAAAAATGTTTCATCAACACTCTAAATGATTTCACATTATGTTATATGTTGTTTCAAAGAAGTAATACCACTATAACTTAGGGTGGCATGAACATGATTGTCATGGTGGAAGAGATTATGCATGGATGGGCATACTTATTCCCATCTATCTAATTGATACCGATGAGTATAACACCATTGAGAAGTTGTCCCTTGAAATAGAAAGGTGATCGCATAGAACCTTTCATCATCATTAACATAGTAAGCCTCTAACTGTTGTAAGTATTCCCAAACTTCCATTTGACCATGAAACCTAGGTGTCTGGTCCAACTATAAGGGTGATACAACCATCAAGTATCCACCAATGAGTTAAATAATTTTATGAGGTTGAGTGAGATTTGGAGGGCAACTTAGGTGACTTTATAAAACACCATAGACATGCCTTGTTAGATAATATGTGCCTTAAGCCCATTAGTTGCAAGTGACAGTAGTAGTGTTAGAAATAGATTGAGTGTCTTCCCATTACAAGATGTCATCAAGAGTAAGATCCATATTTTCATGTCCTTAAGTAGTAATGCTATAAATTGTATTAACATCCTCATCAACATCAACAAATTCCATAAAGGGGGGTCCTTGATCATTATTTAGAGGTCTAAAAAACCATTGAGTGCCATTCCTAATGTTGATATACCTATTCTTGAAATGCAAGTCAGCATTATTTTCATAACTCCAAGGTTAACCAAATAGAGTAGGGAATTCATCAACTTTAGTGATCTTAATTACCTCAAAATCACCATTGAATTTAGCTCCCAAGATGTTGGTAGTGACATCCTTAATAATGCTTATGGCCAGTGTGTGAGTCTTATTGGTCATGAACAAGACATGTGGGGAGGGTTCCAAAGTGGGGCTCCCCATATTTTTCTAGGTAGATTTGGTTATAACATTAACTTTTGTGTTAGTTTCTACCAAGATGTCACAGATCATCTAAACATCAATGGATGTATTGATAAGGACCTCTTTATCACATTCTAAGTTTGGTTAAATATGAGTCTCTTGTCATCATGCATGGTTCAAACGATGGTCTTTTGAAGTCTTTATTATTTGTTATTGTAACCAATTATTGAAGAGAGAAATGATGTCTTCATTAAGGAATATTTTTCATAACTCTCAGAACTCATCATGCCTTGAGTTTATGGGTATCATATTTCTTTGCATCTCATCCCACATTTTAGCATCCTTATCCTATAAGAACTCAATTTTACCTTGCAGTTCCTAGACTAAGGCCATTGTGTTGTGAAATACCTATTTATGTCAATAATCAAGATAGTGTTGCATATGAAGTTATTCATGATGAACCTTTTTGTTAGGTGGATTTGAAATTGGTTGGGAATGAGCACCACTCTGTGTAGTAATATTGACCTTGGGTCCTGATGCTGGAGTGGTAGAGTTTAGTGTCCACTGAATATTAGTATTTTTTGCAACATGTATCATCCTAATGCCCTTCTCATTTCATTCTTTAATAATTTAGCATATAAATTAATGATTCTTCCATGCAATGTTTATTTTTAAGAAAGGTACAAGTTTGATAAATCATACAATCATGATAGTAGTAGTCTAGATAAATACACTTGTAATATGTCCTATGTGGAAAATGACCACCTTCGCATGTATTTCCATGCCATTGACATCTAAAATATTGACCTCCACTATCTTCTCAATTATTAGTTATGTATGTTTGGTGCGTACCTCACATGCGCACTTCATGAATTTTATTAATGACTTGGAAATCATTGGTATAATACATATATGCATCACATATTTTATAGGATAGAAAAAAATTTAGTTAGGTGGAATGTTTAAGTAAGGGACAAATCCTTACATCATGATATTCATTAAAAATATCACTGGACTATTTCAATACATCATGAACATTCCTCCATGGATATGTGTTCTTTTTATGGTTTTTTACTTTGTAGTAAACACACCATAAGTTGTTGCAGGTATCGTGAGAATTAATGGCAATAATCTTCTCTATTTGAGAATCCATCATAGTGATCTAAGCCTATATAAAAGGTTTGATTCCCATATCTATACTTCTCACACCTTCAGCACAACGGGTGGCTTCCAGTGCCTCACACGATTCAATGAAAGTCTTGTGAGATAAGGCTCATCGAAATGAAAGTAATAAACCTCCCATAAGTCACTGGGAATATTACATCGAGTTAATTTCAAATGATAGATTTTAAAGAAAAAAACTTAAATGTGTATCACATGTGCACACATTCATATTGATCTCTTACTTGATATCTTTTAAGGCAACAATACTTTATTACTCAAATTCAAGGATATCAAATTCTTAGAGAAAAGAAGTCTTTAACAATTCATAATTCAAAACCACTTGTTGGAGATTAAATTTTTGGTACCATTTGTGCATATGATCCACTAAATTAATGTAAAATTGAGTTGTCTTTCACTCTAAATAAGTGATAGCATGTGCTCACAAAATGAGCTCACACTAGGAACATATTCTATTGCATTTTTGACACCTTGATTTTCAGGCAAGTGAAGTGTCATCTCGTAGTAGACTATAGGTGAAATGGGTGGTTGTATTGGACCTTGTTGTGGCACTATTATGTTCCACCTAAACCCTAATTTTGAGGTTTTCCAATGCCTCCTACACCACCTGATCCTCTAGCTAGAGGAGAACCACTATCGGTACTCCCTCTCATGCCTCTTGTATCAATTGGTGAACCAAAGATAATAGGTGCTAGGGGAGGTTGATTATTTATTGTTGGTCTAGTAGTATGCTCAGTAGTTATATTTTGTCCATCAGCATTCTAATTTGATCCATAGGTCCTCCTTGTAATAGAAAAGTGGGAATTAATGGTAAATTGTTATCTCAATCTTACACTTTCAAAGATTCTTTTATAATTTTGATTTCAGATTCAACTTTAGATTTTGTACTATCAGTATCCTAATGTATAACAATAATTCTATCAAACTCAAATGAATGATCATGCATTATGGTGGGGGAATTAGGTCTATTTGGATTGGGTTATGTGATCAATATTTGCCTACTTCTACATGTACATCTATTAGCTAAGGGTGTGAATCCATGGTTAGGGAGTTCTCACCATGATTTTCCACCCTCATTTAAATTCTCATGGGACTTATTTCATCCTCATGTTTACCTTTAGTATTTTTGCCTCTGATAGCCTTATTCCTAGCTTCATCATACTTATGCTTTCGCAATTCTGTAGCATCCCCACTGGGATCTACCTAGAAATACATGATTTGTTTTTAACAACATAAACCTTAATTATATTACACCATGAGAATATAATAAGTGATCCATATAAATTACTATAAGTATGTTAACTATAAAATAAGCATGTGACATTTATCCATCACTGATCACTATTATTATGTAAAACACATCATAACTAAATATAAAAAGTAATTACGATCTTCCAGCCACGGCTGGTAAAATCATACAACCATTTTTGTCAATTTACTATAATTAAATAGTTATAGATCATTAATATTATGTTTTTAATAATAAATACTATACAATGTACAAATATAAGATACATAGCTCTATGAATAATGACTTTCTTGAAGCTCTAGTATATATAGCAATCTCAAGTGTCATCTCCAAAGAAGTACTATTATAAGGAGGGAGAGCATCATCTAAGAATTTTTCCACACTAACCACAGACCATCAATCCCCTGAACAATCCCCCATTAGGTATTGGCCCTCCCTTTATGGATGAGTAGATAGTGACAGTGCGGGAATCTAGAGAGACAAACTAGTATCTATGTGTTGTATATTTTTAAAAATATATAATGTACCATAAATAAATTCATTCTAACATGATATCATATAAACATGTAAATTATACGTATGAAATGATAATGTCTAACTAACATTACTTTGACCAAAGTTTTCAATAGTAATTGATGTCTAGGATCAGTCAATTTTTAAACACCACTTGATTAGATTACCTTCACCTGGCATTGTGATGTTAGTAAGCTAGTGAAGTCCATCTCATTGCTTACTCAAAACTAGTAATGTGAGATTGGGTTATCATAAATATAACCATATATTCATACATATTATCTTCTACTAGCAACATAAAACATGGTAAGTATAGGAATATCAAAATGCATACATTTAGTTCATCAAACATATGAATGAATCTCCACAAAATTATTTAACACATAAATAACAAGAATAACAACTACAGTGTATACCATATGGGTATAATATATGTCTAAACTGAAATTTTATAATTACTACAAGTAATTTCTAATAAAATATATTCTATGACATCCCATAATATCATATTCCATAACTACTCAAATACAAACAACCAGTCATGACAATGAAAGTTATAGTTTTCATGAAACACATAATCTTCTGTTTTAACAATTTGTTGTTTTTTTAAGGGGGTTGTGTACATATGCAAGTAGTGTTTTATTCTTTAGATGCCTACAACTTAGTTTTGAACTGTCAATAGAACTATAAATATAGGCATATTTTATATATTTATGCACCCACATTACATATATTAAAAAATACATAAGTTATTAATACATAATTACCATACTACTGTGTTATTCATTTTTCTGAGAGAAACTTATTGCTTTCAACCATTATTTAAATTTTCACAAAAAATGTATCATCTATATGGGGTTTTCTACATTCCAAAAACCTTATTTGACTCACTTTGTCCTACATGAAGGTTATAATTTGTTGTTTGGGAAGTTAAATATACACTATATATATATATATATATATATATAAGAGCTATGAAGCTTTGACAGTCTAACTAGGAAATATATATATATATATATATATATATATATATATGCATTTCTTAGATATTTCCTAGTTAGACTGTCAAAGCTTATAGCTCATACATCCTCTCTTTTGTTTTACTAATGCATACTTTGTTCATATATATCTATACATATATACTCATAGTTTGTAGACAATTTTGCCCAGTTCATGTATGTATAAGTTCATAAATTTTATGACATATAATATTAATTTGTTCAGCTCTATATATTCACAATTCTATGTACCATTTACACATGCACAACCCTCATTAATAACCAAATTTTAGACCACATCTATTTATATGTCCTAGAGAAAATCTAGTGTTCTATGCAAGCGTTTGGTGAAAAGTGGTCTTAAAATATAATCCAACGATATGTGTTAATGGATTGTATATATAGGTAAGTCAAAACTCCAATGAGGAAATGGCTTAAGCAATAAAGGCACTTTATAAGGAAAAGTTTATAACAGAGGTAGAGGTTAACTATAGATATTATACACCATGATACCACATGTACTCTATCAGGATATATAGTTTAAAATTTATAACTTTGAAAATTTAATGATATCATACACTTACATATAACCGGTATAATGTATATAGTTATATTAAATCGTTACACATCCCCATTTACTATAGCGTTGTGCATAATTAAATCGCTGCCAGTTACCACTATATAATATTAGTAGAGATTTCAATATACATGCTTGGCTAACCAAATAGATATAAAATCCTAATATTAAATGTTAACAATGGACATACGTGATAAGCTTAATGTAACACTCATAATATTATATCAATGGGTTGACAATAAACTCATGTTACATATAACATGCATATATCCTACAAATAGTTTAATATAATATAACATGCATATATCCTAAATGCAATATTATGGTGTATTATAAATTACTCTAATCTCTTTTTAAATGTAGCTTATCACATACAAACATAATATTACCACAGATTTATATGCAGGAAATATCTTTATGGTATTCAAGGACACTTCCAAATCATTTTATTTTTTTTATGTATGAAGTCACTTTCTTAAATAAATGTATGCTTTGTTGTGTACTGAATAATTTAAATCCCTTTAAAGATTTAAACATATGCCATATTATTAAGGTGTGTTCACATTATTAGGTGTGTAATAGAGTAAATGTTGTTAGTTAAATAATATTACGTTAATAGGTGTTTGTATGGTATATTATTATTATGAATAATAACAATATTATATGGGTTAGTTTTATATAGTTTGTTAGTTATACGAATATATTGTAGTAAAAATATATTTTGTATATAGTCGGTTGGTTATTCTTATGAGAGATTGTAGGGGTCTCACCATCCTGAATATAGGAAATATATCCCCTATATAAGCTTTGTAATATGTTGTATGAAATTATGTTGAAGAAGAGTGTAATAGAATATTATTATTTTATGTATTCATTGTTTGAGAATTTTTCTTGAGTGTTTTTTGTTTGACTTATAAATTAGAATCAATATCTAATAACAGATCCATCTGATCATGAGAAATTAATCAAAATGGAGGCAGTGTCTAAGTTTTTGAATGCCCCAATTCATGAGATAAGAGATTTGTTTTAAGGAGTTTGCAAGCTGATTGGTGCTATAAATATTGGTACCACAAATAGATCTGCACTTACGTGTCTCACATTTGATGTAGAAAGGGATTCAATTCAATCAATCTAAAATTTGCATTAGCATCAAAGTTCTCATCTCTACTAGTGTTCACACATCCTTATATTGAATTAATATCCAATGTAGACATATTTATTTGAATGAAGCTTGCCTATTGGTATACACATAAGATTCAGTTATTCATACAGTCTACTTATTAGATCAATAATTATAAATAATAGGCTTTCCACTATGTTAACATGATTCGATGCCTTATATAACTATTGGAGATTCTATCTCAAATCTTCTTTGATCATCATCTTATTTATCTTGAATATTGCATTCAAAGAACCTTCAAATGATTGTCAATCTCGTGATGATGTGCAGATCTGCATGATAGTGGATGAGAAAGTGATACACATTACCATGGTAATTTTAAGATCTTAGGAGGATCTCAAAACATCATAAATAATCAAAATAATGGTGTTTTGATCCATATTCATGCACAACAGTGAATTACACACTGAGATTATATTTTCCTCATGCCTATATTAATTATATTGTGTTCTATGTTATTTCCTACGTTTTCTATCACAAATATTTTCTTGGACCATTTGTGAGCATTAACCTAGGCCAGATCAAATCAAAGGCATATCATATCAAAGGCATCTTAGATCAAATTAACTTCCAATATCATCTATTATTCTGCCTATATACACGTGCACCATTAATAAAGTCTTCCCTATCAGTTTCCTCAGGTTCATGCATTCTAACGCAATTGTCTCTTTGTCAATTCAAGCCATCCAAGCATCCATAGCTCCATCTTTCACATGCAAAGTTTGTGTCAAGTCCGTTATTTTTATAGCCCAACCAGTTACTAATCATGCTAATCATGGCCCATGCATAGTCTTCAGCAGTAAAGAGCCTGTGCTATTAAGTTTCTAAGTTTGTTCATGTTTTTATAGTCTTAGTTTTATCTTTTAAAGTCTTTGTTAGTTTTGTTTATTACATTTTATTAGGTTGTATTAAAGGCATATTATTTGATCGAAGGTTTAAATAGGTAATAGGGAGTCACTTTTTAGTGTTTCATTTATAGTCCATTAGCATTGAGTCACTATGTTTGGTCTAAGTACATAATTAGTTTATTATCTGCGTCTAGTTGACAAGATGATTTATAAAAGCATCTTGTAGTTTTATTATAATTATTTAGGTTTGAGTAAGTGCCTTAAAAGGCTTTTAGGTGTTTTTTTAAATTCATAGCATTTTAAGTTTGTATATCAAAAATGACATTAAGTCCAAATATTTATGTCGATATTCAAAGTTGATTATCATAGGGTCCACATTATTAGTCTATTTTATTGAGTCAATATTTTTAAAAAAATGTCAAGAGAGTCATTTTTTAAGAGTGTGTCAAAATTATCAAAGTCAATTTTTTTTTCCTTGTAATGGATGCATTTTGGGGTGACCTCGACGTCCAAGTTGGAAAAATTACATCAGTATTGAGGGTGGATCTTGTCATAAAAAATGACATGCAAAGTATGAGCTTAAAAATTTTATCTATTGAGTAAGCAATGACCCTATTCGCGGTCAAAGAAAATAGAGGTTGGAGGTTTCAAAGCCTCTTGTTAGCCACTAGCGATGAGGCCATTTATGCTTTAGTGGTACATTTTCATTTCAGTTGTGTATTTGATTTTAGTTTTGTGTGAATAAAAATAGATGATGTATACCTATTCACATTTGTAATAAGTGAACTAAAAATTCATTTGTAACTTCTCTAAAAAAGTGATAATGAAGAGAGCTAGTAACTGTACTACACATCATGATGTAGTTTGTGGTAAGCCACTTGTAAAACCATTAATTTTTTTTAATTGGTAATCCACTTGAAAACCATCCCATTATAGTTGTTGGTAAGCCATATGTAAAACCATCAATAAATTTTGTGATTGTCCTATGAAAATCACTGAATCATGAGTACAAGTGCAGATATGAGATTGATGTTTTTTTCATGTTCATATTAAGGGGGTGTAGACTAGGGGTTAATAATATTCACAAGGGCATGAATGTTAAGGTGTGTTCACATTACTAAGTGTGTAATAACGTAAATATTGTTAGTTAAATAATATTAAATTAATAGGTGTTTATGTGGTATATCATTGATATTAATAATAAAAATATTATACAAGTTAGTTTTATATAGTTAGTTATACGAATATATTGTAGTAACAATATATTTTGTATATAGTCAGTTACTTATTCTTGTGAGAGATTGTAGGGATCTCACCATCTCAAATATAGGAAATATATTTCCTATATAAGTTTTGTAATATGTTGTATAAAATTAAGTTGAATAAGAGTGTAGTATATTATTATTATTTTATCTCTCATGAATGGGTCAATCGTACTCCTTGGGAAAAATCAAGAAAAGGCAAATGTGCATGGAATCCACCACCTGTATGCTGGTTTAAACTTAATTTTGATGGGGTATTAAAGGGTAATCTTAGGACTTCAAGGGCAGGATGTATTATACAAGATTACAGTAGATCTCTAATCTGAGCAATGTCCAAAAAACTCTAGGATGGCACCAACAACGAAGAGGAGGCCCAAGATCTTGCTAGTGGGATTGAATTAGTAATCTAATGTGATATTTCAAAATTAATTATGGAAGTTGATTCATAAATAATCATATTTGCATTTTAAAATAAGGTTACCATTTCTTGGTACTTATAAAATATCCTATCAAGTACCTAGGATAGATTAGCATTGTTTTTTTATCTTGATTCTAATCATTGTTACCACAAAGAAAACTCGATAGCAATTTTTTTAGTAAATTATGGAATTGATCAAGTGGAAGTAAGTTGAGTGGATAATGTGAGGGAGGCCTAGGAGGATTTCCCATCCCTCTCCCTTATTGAGATGGGTTGATTTTCATCTTTATTTTCCTTTTTATTGTTAAGGTGTGGAGCTAAAAGCTTCACCAAATGAGCGAGTGCAGAAGTTGCAAGAGTCACACAATCACCGACGATGGTCAGGAATGGACCAGAGGCTGCCGGCGTCAGTCTTGGATCGGCTGACGTCGGTCATAGGCAGATAGGTAGGGACTGACATCAGTCACCTGTGCATCCAAAAAGTCTATTTTCATGGATGGAACAGATTGTTTGCATGATAAGTTTAGCTGTTAGTTGTAAGTCTGTGTTTCTATTTTTGGCAAGACTATTTTAAGCCTTTGATTAGGAGGTGTATCTAATGGTTGATATTGCATTTCTCATGATCCCTAATCTTATATAATAGGGATAGATCTTCATAGCTTGTGTACTTGTAAAAGTGTAAGAAAGAACAGTACAAGACATATTGTATATGTGTGTATCAATCCAGGTTGTTGGAATTGATTGTAAACTCTTGAGGGAAAGAGATCTATACATCTGAGAGGTGTGAGAAGAAAGTGTCATCTTCTTCATCGTATTTCTTTCGGGAAGAGTTTAATACAAGTTTTCAGGGTGGTTTCTTGTATCTCTTATTCTTTGCTATTTTTTATTCTAGTTGCTTTCAATTATGTGTTTAATTGCTTACATAAAAGTAATCAAGTTTGTTGGTTGATCCCCAACAAGTGGTATCAGAGCTTAGGTTGACTAACAGGTGTTTCAGATCTGGTTAGTGTTTGTTGATTACAGGTCACTCACAGGGGTTTATGTTTGAGTGGGAGAAGCAATGGCAGAAGAAAGCAAACTGAGAATGGAGAAGTTTAATGGCAAGAATTACTAATTATGGAGAATGTAGATAGAGGATTGTCTATATCAAAAAGATCTGTACTTATCGTTGGGTGGGGTTGATAGAAAGCCCACAGATATGGAAGATGAAAAATGGGAAGTTCCTGATAGAAAGGCTCTTGGATCTATAAGATTGAGTCTAGGATCTTCTGTGATTTCTAACTTGTCACAGGCAAAGACAACGGTAGAGTTAGTGGATACTTTAGCAAATTTATATGAAAAGCCCTCAGCTTCAAATAAGGTATATCTTATGAAGCAGTTAATTAATTTGCAAATGCAGGAAGGTGGATCTGTATCTAATCATCTTAATGATTTTCATGGAATTGTAAATCAATTAAATTTAATCAAAATAGTTTTTGATGATGAAATTAAAGTTCTTTTAACTTTATGCTCTTTGCCTGAAAGTTGGCATAGTTTAGTAATGGCAGTTAGTAATACTGCATCTGTTACAAATATCTTAAAAGTAGATGATGTTGTTAGTGTAATCCTGAATGAAGAGACTCGCAGGAAAAGCACAAGGGAATCATCAGGTAATGCTTTAAGTTTTGAAAGTAGGGGGAGGCAAAAGAGAAGGGCAAGCATGGGAGATCAAGGTCTAAGTCAAAGATGAGCAATAGATCCAAATCCAGAAATTGAAAAAGAAAGATAACCTGCTGGAATTGTGGAAAGAGAGGACATGCAAAGAAAGATTGTTGGTTGAAGATTAATGAAGAGAATCAACATGAAGGTAATGAAGAAGCAAAAGTTGCAGGTATTGTTGCACAAGATGCTCTTTCACTTTCTTTACATAATAAAATAGAATCTTGGGTTTTAGATTTTGGTGCCTCTTTCCATGCTACCCCAAATAGAGAATTTTTCAATGATTATGTCTAGGGAGATTTTGGAAAAGTTTATTTAGGGGATGATGAGCCTTGTAAAATTGTTGACAAAGGAAAAGTGTAGCTAAAATTGCAGAATGGCAACACATGGGTGTTGAAAGATGTCATGCATGTCCCAGCCCTGAAGCAGAATCTAATTTTTGTAGGAAAGTTAGGTGATGAGGGTTGTACAGTAACTCTCACAGCTGAATCTTGGAAGGTTACCAAGGGAGCACTTGTATTAGTCAGAGGTAAGAGAGTAGGTACTCTCTATTTATGTAATTGTATTACTGATTATTCTCCTTTGGTATTATCTACTTCAGATGTGGATGCAAAGTTGTGGCACCAGAGTCTTGGCCACATGAGTGAGAAGGGAATGACTATTCTTAAGTCAAAAGGTAAGCTTTCAAATTTCAAAAGCATAGATCTAGATTTCTATGAGCATTGTGTTTTTGGAAAATATAAGAGAGTAAGGTTTGTTAAAACTAGGTCAACAAAGAGGAAGCACAAGTTAGAGCTTGTTCACACAGACGTGTGGGGACCAGCTCAAGTAGATTCTATTAGAGGATCACAGTATTATGTTACTTTCATTGATGATGCTACAAGAAAGGTATGGGTCTACTGCATAAAGAAGAAATTTGATGTTTTTGACACTTTTAAGATTTGGAAAGCTTTAGTTGAAAATGAAACAGGCAGGAGATTGAAGTGCCTTAGATCTGATAATGGTGGTGAGTACTGCAGCAATAAGTTCAAAAGTTACTATTATATGAATGGAATACGCAGGCAAAGAACGGTTCCAAGGACACCTCAGCAAAATAGAGTTGCTGAAAGGATGAACAGAACAATATTGGAATGTGCACGAAGTATGAGGTTGCATGTTGGTTTGCCCTTACATTTTTGGGTAGAAGCTATAGATACTGTAGTTTACATGATTAACAGAGGACCCTCTACTGCTCTGGATGGTGGAATTCCAGAAGAGGCGTGGATAGGTAAAAAGGTAGATCTTTCATTTCTCAGAGTTTTTGGTTTTGAAGCTTTTGTGCACATTGATAAGGAAAATAGAAAGAAGCTAGATGTTAAGTCTATGAGGTGCACATTTATTGGTTATGGCTCTAATGATTTCAGATTCCAGTTTTGGAATCTAGGAACTAATAAAATAATTAGGAGCTGTGATGTTGTTTTTAATGAAAAAGTGATGTATAGTGATCAGCTCAAGAAGCTGAAGAATTCTAAGCAGGGCCATGAAGATTTGGACGAGGTGACGGTCTGAAATGAGCTCGTGGGAAAGAATTATCATAGACAGGAAAACACAGAGACCGATGTCGGTCAAACAGGAACCAATGTCGGCAATACAGGAACCAATGTCAATCAGACAGTGACCGACATCGGTCAAGAAGGAACTGAGGTCGGTCATGTGGAACCGACGTTGGCCAGTAACAAGCCTAGAGGTGACCGAGGTCAGTCACTGTCAGAGAATTTGGGCAGACAGCAAGCATAAAATGAGTCTCAACCGCCCATCAGGAGGTTAGAAAGGGTAAGTAAACCTCCAATTCGATATTCCCCTTCGTTATTCTATTTATAGCTCATTGATAGTGGAGAACCAGAGAGTTTTGATGAAGCAATATAGGTGGAATCCAAGAATTAGTGGGAGCTAGGCATGAATGAGGAGATTGATTCCTTGAAAGAGAACCAAACATGGGATTTGGTTGAGTTTCCAGTGGGAAAGAAGACACTGAAGAACAGATTGATCTATAGGTTAAAGGAAGGTGAGAATGGATAGATGAGATATAAGGTCAGGTTGGTAGTGAAAGGATTTGCACAGAAACCAGGTATTGATTTTGGTGAGATTTTTTCTCCTGTATTAAAAATGACTTCTATATAGACTGTATTATCTTTAGTTGCTATTGAGGATTTGCATCTTGAGTAGCTTGATGTTAAGACAACATTTCTTCATGAAGATTTGGATGAAGAAATACATATGGATCAGCTGAAAGGATTTGAGGTCAAGGGTAAGGAGAAGCTAGTGTGCAGATTGAAGAAAAGCTTGTATGGTCTCAAGCAAGCTCCTAGACAATGGTATTTGAAATTTGACAGGTTTATGACTGAGCATGGCTACAGTAGATGTCAATCTAACCATTGTGTTTATTTTAAGAGATTAGATAATGGTAGATATATTATCTTGTTGTTGTATGTAGATGATATGTTGGTTGTAGGTTCACACATGCAGGATATCTCTGAGCTTAAGGTGAAATTAACTCACACATTTGCCATGAAGGATTTGGGAGTAGCAAAGAAAATTCTTGGCATGAGTATTAAGAGAAACAGGAAAAATCACAGGTTGATTTTGTCTCAAGAGGATTATGTGAACAATGTGTTGAAAAGGTTCAATATGCAGGATACAAAACTGGTAAGTACACCTATGGCTGGACACTTTAAGTTGAGTAAAGATTAGTGTCCTAATTCACATGATGAGGTAGAGTACATGAGTAGAGTTCCATATGCTTCCACAGTTGGGAGCTTAATGTATGCAATGGTATGTACTAGACTGGATATTGCCCAAGCAGTGGGAGTTGTCAGTAAGTATATGGCCAATCCAGGGAAGGAGCACTGGAAAGCAGTTCAGTGGATTCTCAGATATCTGAGAGGGACCAACAGTAGGCATTTGTGCTATGGAGGGTCAAACACTTCTCTACATGGTTATGTAGATGTAGATATGGCAGGTGACTTAGATGGCAGGAGAAGCACCACAGGTTATGTTTTCACTGTTGGTGGAACGGCAGTTAGCTAGATTCAAAGTTGCAGAAGGTTATTGCCTTGTCTACTACAGAGGCAGAATACATTGCAGTCATAGAGGCTCGCAAAGAGATGATATGGATGACACGGTTCATGGAAGAGTTGGGAAAGGAGCAAGAGAGTTGCAGACTATACAGTGATAGTCAAAGTGCAATTCATTTGGCTAAGAACTCAGCCTTTCATTCAAGAACCAAACATATACAGCTTAGGTACCACTTCATAAGACAGGTATTGGAGGATGGTGGGTTGAAGCTAGAGAAGATCCATACAGATAAGAACCCTGCTGATATGTTAACAAAGCTAGTAACAAAGGAGAAGTTGAATCTTCATTCAACTTTTGTTGGTCTTCAAGATGGAGTTTGAAGATGGAGAAGCTAGAAGATGTTGCTGTACAGGTACTAATGCAGCTATTTATCTCCAAGTGGGAGATTGTTAAGGTGTGGAGCTAAAAGCTTCACCAAATGAGCGAGTGCAGAAGTTGTTGGAGTCACATAGTCACCAACGATAGTCAGGAATGGACCAGAGGCTACCAGCGTCGGTCTTGGATCGGCTGACGTCGATCATAGGCAGATAGGCAGGGACTGACATTGATCACCTGTGCATCCAGAAAGTCTATTTTCATGGATGGAACAGATTATTTTCATGATAAGTTTAGCTATTAGTTGTAATTCCACGTTTCTATTTTTGGCAAGACTGTTTTAAGCCTTTGATTAGGAGGTGTATCTAATGGTTGATATTGCATTGCTCATGATCCCTAATCTTATATAATAGGGATAGATCTTCATAGCTTGTGTACTTGTAAAAGTGTAAGAAAGAATAGTACAAGACATATTGTATATGTGTGTATCAATTTAGGTTGTTGGAATTGATTGTAAACTCTTGAGGGAAAGAGATCTGTACATCTGAGAGGTGTGAGAAGAAAGTGTCATATTCTTCATTGTATTTCCTTCTGGAAGAGTTTAATACAAGTTTTCAGGGTGGTTTCTTGTATCTCTTATTCTTTGCTATTTCTGATTCTAGTTGCTTTCAATTCTGGTTTAATTCCGTGTTTAATTGCTTACATAAAAGTAATCAAGTTTGTTGGTTGATCCCCAACATTTGTATTGTTTTTATTCTTAAATACAATTTCAAAAAAATGGTTGTTTTAGCGATGGCCTAGTTGGTAGAAAGATGGAAACTTTCATAGCATTCCTATCAAGTGGAACATATCTTAGAAAAATATTTCCTCATTACCCCCTCTTCATGATCATCACATATAGGCTATGATTATCAATGCAAAGGAGGTAGATTTGATTGGAAACGATGATAGTTTATTCGTGGCACAAGGGAATCGAGAGCCTTCCATTATGTTTCATGATCACTTGCTATATTTTGTTTTTATTTTTAGCGAGCCGAATGGGAATGTTGGTTCTTCATTGATGCTTCACTATGATCTCATATAGATTACTATAGAATGTTGGTGGGTTAGACTAGCTTAAACATAGAAAAGATAATCAAGATTGTTATCGTCACTCCCTGTGTTTATGGTAGAAGCACGGTGTGTGAAATGGAATTCTAAGGCTCAATTTCATAGGCTCACATGAAAAACATTCTATGGATTCTGTTAGAAGATTTTTTGAGCTGATTTTGCTAGTTCTGGGGTTGGAATTTATGGCATAGGGGTTTTACTACCGGGTAAATTTTGAGGTGGCAGTAGTTTTTACATCAAATTTAATGGCTCTTGTGTCAAATTTTGAAGTGGTGAAAAATATTATTTCTTTCTACATTAGGCCATAACACTACATTGGGTTGGTGAAAAAGGTTATTTTGCATGACCTATCCCCCTACCCAAGTTGTTGACGGGATCGAACGGTTTAGGTATGGTTCCTGTGTTAGCCTTTTGAGTGTTAGAAATGCATTTCATGATTATTTTGGGCTTTGTGGAGGACCTATAGAAAAAGGTCAAATCATCTAACCCTCTGAAAGGATAATTTTTAACCCTACCACCTATGGCATAGCTTTAAAGTTTGATTCTAGAGATTTCTCAATGGCAGGCTAGTCACCACAATAAGACAAGGGTTGAAGCAGTCAAGAAGTTAGTGAAATTGGTCGCTTGAACTCTACATTGGTTTAACAATGCACAAAAATTGGAAGCTTCCTAGGACAAACCTATTACTACAAGTCCAATGGCTCTTGAAGTAGTTAGTAAAGACCCATGGAAATCCCATAAGTGCGAGATCATAGGGGAAGTCGAGGACAATGCCTACAAAGGCAAAGATCTCATATTTATTTAAGATGTCGATAATGAGGTGTAGGCATGCATAAAAATCTGATGTTCTCTTATGTTTTTGGTATTTGGTTTTCTAGCTTTTTTGATTCTTGGTTGGGTTGTGCTTAGTGTTTTCTTGTCTTTCTTTTTGGTTTTTTGTATTCCCCTAGTTTATTTTGGGGTTCTTCATGGCCATTATGTGTCGGTGGTGTTTCAGTTCATACTAGACTTTGGTTTATGCTTGTTTTGGCTATTTTTATGTAAAATTATTTATTTTGGCTAGGGGCCTTAATTAACCCCATATTTATTTATTTTTAAATTATTATTATGTGTATTCATTGTATAAGAATTTTGCTTGAGTATTTTCTGTTTGGCTTATAAACCAGAATCAATGCATACTTGGGAAGGAGTTTGACCCATACAAAAAAAACTTATTATCATAATAGAAAATATAGATTTTTCAAAGTTCACTGATTATATTTTGGGGTAATTAGTTGTTGACTAGTGCTAAAAAATTATATATACTATTATAGTTTAATTCGATGTGTCTTCCTAAGTTGTTTAATCTATATTCTAATCACCGCACTATAGATTGATACAATTATTTATATACAACTACTATGAATAAGTATATTCAGTTTAATAATTATTCAATTTCCCAAAACTATATAGTTTGACATCTAAATTTACATCGCCACACTCATAAATAATAATAATAATAATAATAATAATAATAATAATAATTACATCATACTCTTGTATAATTTTTAGAGTTTGTTTCCAAGTTTAGAGTTTTTGGATATCAATAAATTTTGTTTACTCATTCATATCAAATACACAGAATTTAAGTGCAATGCCTACCTATTAATGTTCCTCTTGAGTAACGTTCCCTATATGTTCTCCTTTCATGCTTCCTTCTGTGCTCTCCTTCTCTCCTCTTCCAAACTCTTCCCCCCTGTTGTGCCTCTCTTTCCTTTTAGATAGCCTCTTTTAATATTTTTTTTCTTTCTTTGAATAACTGTTTCTATTCTATTATCATGAAAAGGCATAGCTTTCTTTTTCCTTTTCTTTTATTCTACATTTTTTTTTAAATCTTCCAAATATATTATTTTATTTATTTTAATTCCTTTATTACTTTTTTTTTCTTTTGACACTTTTTCTATATATATTTTTATTATAATATATTTACTAATTCTCTTTTATTATTTATGTATTATTATTATTTTAAATAAAATATTATGACAATAAATAACCTTTTAAAATATTATTACATTCCATCATTAAAATGGTAAATAATACCTTGTTATCTAAATGGAATTAAAACAACCATAACATAAATCCTATCAGGTTAATTTATATAAACATAAATTTTAATTAAACTAACACACATTTTCAAACACCTAAATACAGACAATTATCAATAAGCAATTATGCTAACCATTTAATTATGCATCTAACATGTGTCAGGTAATGTTATGTGTTTAGGGTTCTAGTCGATATCTTGTCATCTTCCAACATCTTCATCTATGTCACCCTCTATGATGATGCTCTCCCTCCGTCATACTCTGAGGGATGAGTTCTCTTACATCAAACTCACAATAAGTATCTAGTTAGACCATAACATCATGATATACATATAACATCAAATATAACTGAAATAATAAATCAATATGATCATGTTGTAATAATATACACTTAGCTAACTCATAGCAATATAATCATGTAACTTAAACAATATCCAACAGTCCCATAATAGCTTATATCTCAAAGTTTAATTAATAATAAGCAAATAAAATTGAAAACTATAAATATCTACAGATAATCAAGTAAGTTTGCTTAGTAAAAAAATCAAGATGTAATATCCTTCCTCCCTAAAGCTAGTCATCATCTCGGAAGACTATTATTCAAACATGAGTTATGAATTAAAAACATTATTCAACATAAAAATAAAATAATGTAAAGTATCAAATCAAGTAAATAAATATGAAAAATACTTGTATAACTCATCATAGTCTTCTCAAGTAGCACTATCCTCAGAGTATTGGTCCCATAGGACCTTGCAATTTGACATATTTATATTAATAAAATAAATTCTTTGGGTGTCAATTAATCTGATTGGTTCTACCATAATTACTCCAGGATTCAGAACCTACAAAGCATTTCAATCCAACACATGCATAGAATCAGCTATATACTTTTTAAGATAAGAAACATGGAAGATATGCAATAAAGCTTATACGTTATATGATTAGTGAAAATACAAGCCTATACATTATATGATTGACCACTTCTAATATCTCAAATTGTCCCACATATCTTAGTGATAGTTTCATTGACTTTCCAAATTTAATCAATCTCTTCTACGGCTTAACCCTCAAGAACACTTTATCACCTACTGAAAACTATCTATCCTCTTTAGATTATTATAAATATTTTTCTTAGAATTTGCCTTAAATAATCATAGCCTAATTAATTTGACTTGATCTTTTATTTTTGAAAGCATCTTAGGTCCAAATACTACCCTATCCTCCAACCTGTCCCAATTGATTGGTGTCCTGCACTTTCTATACAAGGCCTCAAATGGTATCATCTTCAAAGATGATTGGTATGAGTTATTATAATCAAAATCAACTAACATAATGTAATATTTTTACTTTTATTATTGATCCATGAAATACATATGAAGAATATCCTCTAACACCTGATTAACTTGTTCAACCTAACCATCAATCTCTAGGTGATATGCAGTGTTGAAGTTTAGTTGCATACCCAAAGAAAAATTCAAAGTTACCCAAAATTTATAAGTCATCTTCGGATCACAATCGAAAATGGTCTTCTCAAAAAATTCATGCAACCTATATACTTCTTTTATTAACATCTTCACAAAAGTAGGTGCATCATCTATCAAATTGTCTGGTATAAAATAAGCCTCCTTAATTAGTTTTTCAACTACTACCAAGATCATGTTATTCCTATTTCATGATCTATAAACCTTGGAAAATTTTCATATTGATTACCTACCACTTTCATTTTGGTATATCATGCAGATAACAATCCAATTGGATGCACATGTTCATCTTTCACTTACTGAGATTTTGATAATGTGACAAAATCCACTACATCTTTCTTGATTCCCTTCCATAAATACAGTGATCTAAGCTCTACTATGAGATTGGTTACTCCTAAATATCCTAAATATAAGGCATTATGTAGTTCCTTTAGTACTGTGCTTTGTAGATTCTCTTGATCTAGCACATACATCCTTCCATTATAATGCAAAAGACCATCACTTTCCAATTTTAATCTTTTATATTGAAGATTCTAAACATTCTCAGACTGCTTTTCTAACCTAATCATATAATTCATCTCTTGAAATTAATTTGATCACTTGATCCCTAAAATTACTCGTGAGAGTAACCATGACTGCTATGTACCTTCTATGACTAAGGGCATCAACTACTCTATTTCCTTTGTCCTTGATATAGTTGATATTAAAATCATAGTCAAAAATGAACTCAAGCCAAAATCTCTAATGAGCATTCAAATTTAGTTGGGTGAAGATGTACTTGAGTCTTAAGTAATCTATCTTGAGCTCAAATGGTTTTTCCAACAAGTAATGATGCCAAACTTACAAAGCATGCACAATTATTGCAAGTTCTAGGTCATATAGGGTATAGTTCACCTCATATGTCTTAAGCTTTCTTGATTCATAAGCTACCACTGCACCATCCTACATAAAGACTCTTCCTATTCCATCCCCAAATGCATTTTTAATCACCAAAAATTGACCATTGGGATCAGGAACTCTTAACACTAGCGTTGAATTAAGACTTCTTTTCAATTCTTGAAAAGCTACTTCACACTTATTTGACCAAACAAAAATTTGGTTATTTCGTTGCAAAGAAGTAATTGGATTGGCTATCTTGGAAAAAATTTAAAATGAATTTCCTATAATAATCATCTAATCCCATAAAACTTCTTACCTCGTGCACATTCTTTGTCATCAGCCATTCCATAATGGCTCTTATCTTTACTAGATCTACAAAAATACTGTCTATAGAAATAAATGTCCCATATATTGCACTCTCTCCTAGAAAAATGTGTACTTAAATATTTTTTCATACAACTTGTGCTTTCACAACCACTGTAGAACTAATTATAGATGTTGAAGATGTTCCTCTTCATTCTTAGAGTATATAAGAATGTCATCAAGAAATACCAAAATAAAGTGATCTAGATAATCTCTGAACATACTGTTCATGAGATTCATGAATGTTGTCAAGGCATTAGTCAACCAAAATGGTAACACTATGAACTCATAATGCCCATAATAAGTTTTGAATATTGTCTTCAGAATATCCTCATCCCTAATTCTTAGATGACGGTACCCTGATCTAAGATCAATCTTAGAAAAGACCGTTGCTCCTCATATTTGATTGAAAAGATCATCTATACGAGGTAGTGGATACCTATTTTTGATAGTTTCTTTGTTCAAAATTATATAATCAATTCAAAATGAAAGAGTACCATCCTTATTATTGATAAATACAATTTGGGCATCCCATGCTAACACTTGGCCTGATCAACTCTTTTAACAATAGTTCTTAGAGTTGAGCCTTCAATTCAACTAATTTAGTGATTGTCATGATGTATGGTTCTTTACACTATAATTCTAAACTAGATATAATGTAGATAGAAAAATTGAACTTGCGTCTAAGAAGCAATATCGACAACTCTTCTAAAAACACATCATGAAATTCTTAAGAAATGAATAATCTTTATAATATGGTTACTTAGGTTCTTCCATTTCATTTATCTTGATGATAAATGCTTGGCACCCTTTTCCTTGGGCCCTCTTGAGTTGCATTGCAAAAATATACCTGAGCCTCAACTCTCTTTTATTGCCTTGAATTTGTGTCTGATTTCCAAAATCATCCAGACACTCAACCTTTTTTAAATAACAGTCAACCTTGGTCTTATCTTTTGCAAGTCAGTTGACTCCTAAGATCACATCATATGACTTTAATAGTGTTACATACAAATACAACATATTCCTTAATTAGATTACATCACGAGAATCTAATTAGTGATCCATATAAAGTATTATAAGTATGATAACTGTAAAATAAGCTTGTGACATTTATCCATCACCAATCACTATTATTATGTGAAATATATCATAATTGAATATGGAAAGTAATTACAATCTTCCAGTCACAACTAGTACAATCATACAACCATTGTTGTCAATGTATTATAAGTAAATAATTATATCTCATTAGGAGTATGTTTTTAATAATAAATACTATACAATCTACAAATACAAGATACATGGTTCCATGGAGCATGAGTTTCTTAAAACTCTAGTATTTATAGCAATCTCAAGTGTCATGTCTAAAGAAGTACTATTGTGGGGAGGGGATCATCATTCAAGCACTTTTCCATACCAACCACAGACCATCGATCCTCTACACAATCCCTCATAAGGTAATGGCCCTCCCTTCATGGATGAGTAGATAGTGAGGTGCGAGAATCTAGAGAGATAAGCTAGTACCAGTGTGATGTATGATTTCTAAAAATATTCAGTGTACCATAAAAAAAAATCTAACATGATATCATAAAAATATATAAATTATAAATATGAAATGACAATGTCTAAATAACATTACTTTGGCTAAAATTTTCAATAGTCATTGATCTCTATGATCAGTCAATTTCAATACAGCACTTGATCAGATTACCTTCATCTGACATTGTGATGCTATTAAGCTAGTGAAGTCTGTCTCATTGCTTACACAGAACCAGCGATGCAAGATTAGGTTATTATTAATATAACCATAGATTCAAATAGATTATCTCCTACTAGTAACATAAAACATGGTAAGTATAGGAATAATCAAAATGCATACATTTATCCTATCAAATATATGAATGAATCTCCACAAGATTATTTAACACATAAATAACAAGAATATCAACTACAACTTATACCATCCGAGTATAATATATGTCTAAACTACAATTTTATAATTACTACAAGTAATTTTCAATAAAATATATTTTATGGCATCCCATAATATCATAGTCCATAGCTACTCAAATACAAATAACTAGTCATAACAATGAAAGTTATAATTTTTATGAAACACATAATCTTCCATTTTAGCAATTTGTTGCATTTTTAAAGGGGTTGTGTACATATGCAAGTAGTGTTCCATTCTTTAAAAGCCTAAAATTTAGTTTTGAACCGTCAATAGAATTATAAATATAGGCATATTTTATATATTTATGCACCCGCATAACATATATTAAAAAATACATAAGTTCTTAATACATAATTACCATACTACTATTTTATTCATTTTTCTGAGAGAAACTTATGTGTTTTCAACTATTGTTTAAATTTTCATGAAAAATGCATCAAGTCTATATGAGGTTTTCTACATTCCAAAAACTTTATTTGAATCACTTAATCCTACATAAAGGTTATAATTTGTTGTTTGGAAAGTCAAATATACACAATATATATTTCCTAGTAAGACTGTCAAAGATTATAGCTCATATATCCTCTCTTTTATTTTACTAATGCATACTTTGTTCATATATATCTATACATATATACTCATAGTTTGTAGACAATTTTGCCCAGTTCATGTATATGTAAGTTCATAATGTTTATGACATATAATATTAATTTGTTTAGCGCTATATTTTCATAGTTTTGTGTACCATTTACACATGCACAACCCTCATAAATAACCAGATTTTGGACCACATTTATTTATATGTCGTAAAGAAAATCTAGTGTTATATGCAAGGATTTTAGTGAAAAGTGATCTTAAAATATAATCCATAGATATGTGTTAATGTCCTGTATATATATAGGTAAGTCAAAACTCTAATGAGTAAATGGCTTAAACGATAAAGGCACTTTATAAGGAAAAGTTTATAATAGAGACAGAGGCTGACTATAGATATTATACACCATGATACCACATGTACTCTATCAGGATATGTAGTTTAAAATTTATAAACTTTGAAACTTTTATGATATCATACGCCTACATATAACCAATATAATGTATATAGTTATATTAAATCGTTGCACATCCCCATTTGATATAGTATTGTGCATATTTAAATTGCTGCCAACTACCATTATATAATATTACTATAGATTTCAATCTACATGCTCAGCTAACAAAATACATATAAAATCCTAATATTAAATGTTAACAATGGACATACGTGATAAGCTTAATGTAACACTCACAATATTACATCCATGGGTTGATAATACACTCATGTTACATATAACATGCATATATCTTAAATGCAATATTATGGTGTAATGTCAATTACTCTAATCTCTTGTTTAATGTAGCTTATCACGAACAAATATAATATTACCACAGCTTTATATATGGGAAATATCTTTATGGTATTCAAGGACTTCCAAATCGCCTTACAATTGTTGTTTTTATGTATGAAGTCACTTTCTTAAATAAATGTATGCCTTATTGTGTACATAATATTTTAAGTCCCTTTATAGATTTTAATAGATGCTATACTTGGGAAGGAGTTCGACCCATACAAAAAAAACTTATTATCATAATAGTAAATACAATTTTTTTAGAATTTGTTGATTATCTTTTGGGGTAATTAGTTGTTGACTAGCACTAAATAATTATATATAGTACTATAGTTTAATTTGTTGTGTCTTTCTAAGTAGGTCGATCTACATTTTGAGCACCACACTATAGATTGATATAATTATTTATATACAGCTACCACGAATAAGTATATTCAATTTAATAATTATTCAATTTTCCTAAACTATGCACTTCGACTTTTAAATTTACATCGCCACACTCATAAATAATAAGAATAATAACTACAACAAACTATTGTATAATTTATAAAGTTTATTTCCAAATTCAGAATTTTCGGATATCAATACATTCAGTTTACTGTTTCATATCAAATACATAGAATTTAAATACAATGCCTACCTAGTAATGTTCCTCTTGGGTAACATTCCCTCTATGCTCTCCTTCCATGCTCCCTTCTATGCTCTCCTTCTCTCCTCTTCTAAACTCTTCCCCCCTGTTGCGCCTCTCTTTCCTTTTAGATAGCCTCTTTTAATATTTTTTCTTTCTTTCTTTGAATAACTCTTTCTATTTTATTATCATGAAAAGACATAGCTTTCTTTTTCTTTTTGTTTTATTCTATTTTTTTTTAAAGCTTCCAAATATATTTTTTTATTTCTTTTATTCCCTTTGTTTTTCTTTTGATGCTTTTTCTATATATTTTTTTATTATAGTATATTTACTAGTTCTCTTTTATTATTTATGTATTATTGTTATTTTTTAAATAAAATATTATGACAATAAATAACCTTTTAAAATATTATTACATTCCATCATTAAAATGGTAAATAATACCTTATTATTTAAATTGAATTAAAACACCCATAACATAAATCTTACAAGGTTAATTCTACATAAATATAAATTTGAAATAAGCTAACACACATGTTCAAGCATCTAAATGCAAACAATTATTAATAAATACTTACACTAACCGTTCAACTATGCATCTAACATGTACTAGATAATATGGTGTGTGTAAGGTTCTAGCCGATCTCTCTGTCATCTTCCAACATCTCCATCTATGTCACCCTCTCCGATGATGCTCTCCCTTTGTCACACTTTGAGGGATGAGTTCCCCTATGTCAAACTCACAACAAATAGGTAGTTAGACTATAACATCATGATATACATACATAATAAAATATAACTAAAATAATAAATCAACGTGAATATGTTGTAAGAATATACACTATAGCTAACTCATAATAATGTAATCATGTAATGTAAGCAATATCCAAATGTCTCATAACAACAAACATCTCAAAGCTTAGTTAATAATAAGTAAATTAAATTAACAACTATAAATATCCATGGATAATCAAGTTTACGTAGTGAGGAAATCAAGATGTAAAAAATTCTCATCCTTCAACTTTTATGTTGAACTACCAATCCCATACCAATGCATAACCCTCTATTTCCCCATCAGTCTCATTTCTTGTGTGCGAGAGAGTTTATTTATCCATGGGAAAGTTCTCAAGCCCAGAATCAACCATAAGCTTCCTAATTTCTAAAGTAAATTATTTGAGATAACTTGCACGGTTCCCTCAAAAATTTGAATTGTGCTTCCTCCATATAAGAGTATGTAGAGACAAAGTATTCCAAAATGTATCTATTGAGCGCTCTTTTTCTACCAAATGTCCACTACACATGTCCAAGTAGCTTTCAACTTTACTAACATTTTTTGTCATTTTACTGACCAAGGAGCCTTTCATCCGTAATTTCTTGAACGGTCTTGCACATATGTCAAAATACAAACATGCAAGTGAACTGGTAATTCTAAAAAAAATATTTTATATAGAGAATCATATAAGTGTTGCTCTACCTATGTGCACATAGAAACCCCTGGTTCACTATGCTAAAGCACAAAGTTATCCTCTACGGTACCAACTTAGTGCTCAACATTTTCCAAAGATAGCCACTCAAACATCTTTCTACCATCATGTTAACAATTACAATGGGTCCCAGCAGTGAAACCAAAATGTTGTATGTCTTTATATCCTTAGTTATGCACAACTAAGTACTAGTCATGTACCTAGATGAAGGGAGAAGCCAAATTGCTAGTGTGCTAGCATATCACCCGAGTGACCTCGTGCGCTCACTCGAGGCACACAACCTAGATTGGTACCCATTGGTTCTACCAAGGGATGGTGGATAAATGAATTTTAGGCACTTGAGTTAACACAGTTAATCATTTTTATTACAATCTTCATTTTAGAGTTAACCATTTAGCACATTCACACAATGCAAGTACTCTAGTATCATAAATCAAAATTAGCATCAAATAGATTCATCATATCAAGATTCACATTATATCAGTTCCATTGATCATTTTTATAATATTACACAGGTACTTCATTCATTACACGCTTTCTAGATCTCTATCTTGACAAAAACACATCTATATTTAACATCCACCCCTTCTAAACAAATCCAGAAGGGTATTTATACATAAATGAACCCCTTTTTGAGTTGTAACATTAACACACTACAGTTGACAAGCCAACCACTATTTCAAAGAAAGAATTCATGGTGAGTCGTTACAATTAAGTTCCTATTGAGCCGAGCCCAACCCATATATACTCTCTCTAAGCTAGATATTAGCATTTGTATTCTTCCTCTTTCGCGAGCTGGTGCTAGATTTGTGCTTTCATTAATCTTTGATACTTCCGCAAATTGCTTTGTAATCACCTCCGCTTCTTGTGCCTTTATCCTATTCTTGCGCTTCTCCAAGTCTTGCATCTTGTGCTCCTTATTCTTTCTTTCCTTGTCTTTCACAACACCCGACCATGCCAAGGCCTTCTATGTTTTTCTCCCATGTTTATCTCTTATGCATCATTATCTCTTGCATCGTGGTCTTCTCTTACATCTCCACGCTTATGGTTCAAAAATACTTAATATATTACAAAATTTGGGTCCAACAATTTTCTTGTTAATAGGGATGAACATTGAGTTCCAAATGTTACACCTATTGTAAAAGGAGTATTGGAGCTAACTATGACATATCCCTTAACCAAAACGCATTTTTTTATTCCCTCTTAGAGTGGAATTGAGCTTAAGCAAAGAGAGATAATTTTGACATTTTTTAGATTATATCTACACACTAAAGAGAGGTTTGTGGGTATCATCTACTAACAAAGGGTATAAGAATGTTTCATGTCACAGAGATCTACACAACCATCATTTTCCAACAAATTGACCACTTTTGGGGGGATTGTCATTTTCAATGCAATACAATTATAATCATGTTATTATCATTACATACAATTATGGTCATTGTCTCAAATTATTGTAAATTTCTTTTTAAATGTTCTTCTACATTACTTCAAAGTCTTCTTTTTTTTTGCTTTGTCTCTATCAAATCTCAACGAAGTCAAAAATTATGGATGCACCTCTCTTTCCCTTTTCAATTATCAATTAAACTCAAGGTAATTTCATTCTCCTTTACTAAATCTCAATTCATGACTTTATTTATTATTTTTAAGTATTTATATCAAACCTAAATATAATGGGTGCACCTTTCTTTCCCTTTTCAATTATCAATTACTTAAGATACTTTCATTCTCCTTTTCTTTTTTTTTGTTAACTGAGGGTATCATGGTTTATTACTTCATCTTAGAGGGGCCTAACGATCAGGGGCACATTTAAGTACGTGATAGCTAGACAAGTTCTGAAAGAATGAGCAGGAGATACACAGGATCCATAGGAGAAAGAACCCACAACAAGAAACCTGCAAAAATTATACCAGAGAATAAAATATGTTTTTCTCTCATGCCTAAAAAATAGGTGATAATCTTAAAAAATCTCTGTATACTCTCTATATTCTCTCTCTTGCAATCTACTAAATTGTAAAGTATATATAATACAAATAGTTTATTTGACGATAACAAACTATTTGTTGTGATTACAAAATAGAGAAAATAAACTATTTGTTTTCAAATACTACGCACAAAAATATTGTTGAGAGAATCTCAACAATAAAAACAAACTATCCTAGGTAAATAAAATTAACCCTAGGTAATAAATAACTTACCCTATTATCCCTAGGTAAGCCTAAATATTCATTATTCCAACACCCTCCCTTAAGCGAAACATAGGGAGAATGACAAACAAATATGGGTCCCGACTACTAGGCCTGATAAGGTACCCATGTACAAACCAATCAAATATATGAAAAATAAAGGAAGGACTTCATGGGAAATCCCCCCCCCAAGTACAACATCCTTCACCCCAAGCATCGCTCGCAACTGAAGATAACGAGGAGAAGCCAAAGGTTTAGTGAAGATATCTGCAATCTGCTCAGCTTTAGGCACAAACTCCAAAGAAAGAACTCCATCCTGAATAATATGTCGAATGAAGTGCATGTGAATTTCAATGTGTTTGGTCCACTGATGCTCAATAGGATTACGTGAAATAGCAATCGCGCTTTGGTTGTCACACCAAAGAGTATTAGGACCCTGTTATGTGAAGCCAAACTCTCCAAACAACTGTCAAAGCCAAAGTGTCTCCTGAATAGCTTTGACAGTGCCTCGATACTTAGCCTCAGTAGAGGACAATGCAATAGCAGTCTACTTTTTGCATACCCAAGCAACTGGACCTGAACCAAGTGTGAAAGAAAATATGCAAGTGGACTTGCGAGTGTCAACATCACTAGCCCAATCAGAGTCAGTGTATCCAACAAACTGTGTAGAACTCTGTGGTGTGTAATGTATACCAAAGTGAGCGGTGCCCCGAATGTAGCGCAAAATATGCTTGGCTGCTTGCCAATGACTCTCATGAGGCTCATGTGAGAATCGAGAGACAAGGTTCACAGCAAATGTGATGTCAGGATGGGTATGAGTCAGGTATAAAAGACTACCTACAAGTTACCTATACAAATTTGGATCAACAAGAGGAGTCGTACAAGTGGTAGACAACACAACACCTGACTGATATGGAGTGGGGGCAGGGTTATAATCAGCCATGCCAAATTGATGAAGAAGGCATGTCGCATACTTCTGCTGTCTAATAGAGGTGCCCTCAGAAGACTAAATAACTTGAAGACCAAGAAAATAATGTAGAAGTCCTAGATCTGTCATATCAAACCTATCTGCCAACTTGTCCTTAATGTCATGTATCAACGAATCTGAACTACCAGTGAGGATGAGATCAACATACAAAACCAATATGACAATTTCCTCACCTTGCTTCAGGATGTATACATTGTGATCTGACCCACAATGAATAAAACCATAACTCAAAAGAAAACTATCCATCTTCTCGTACCAAGCTATAGGAGCTTGTTTGAGGCTATAAAGAGAAGGACGGAGTCTACAAACCAATGATGAGTCCTGCACAAATCTTGGAGGCTGCTCCATATAGATCTCCGCATGGAGATCACCATGCAAGAAGGCACTCTTCATATCCATCTAAAAAATTGACCAAGAATGTGAAGCAGCAAGAGAGAGTACAAGTCGAATAGAATCCATCTTAGTTATAAGGGCAAAGGTCTCAGAGTAATCAACCCCTTCAACCTATGAAAAAACCTTAGCTACTAATCTAGCTTTGTACTTATCCACTGATCCATCTGCAGCATATTTGGTTTTATAGACCCATTTACATTTTACAAGTTTTCTTCCCTTAGGAAGAGGGACAAGATCCCAAGTATCATTCTTCATCAATGAAGAATACTCATCATACATTGCAACATCCCACTCGAGTATACCAATGGCCTCAGAAAACAACACTAGATCATCTGTACAAGCTTGTCCCAAAAGAGCAACCCCAGATGTTTGTGAGTGAGTGCGACGAGAATTAGATAGATCACTAACGAAAGACCCAGTTGCTTGTAGAGTGCTCTTTGACCACTTGGGCAAAGGTGGTGAAGAAGATGGTTGTGGTGGCTGAACAAGTGTAACATCATCATCATCATCAACAATAGAAAGCAAATCCTCACTATCCTCGGTAGGAGGGGGAGAAGAAGAACTAGATGTACACTTCTGTGGAGTGGGTAGCTCATCAACCTGAACATCTCGTCGAAACAACACATCATGTGTGACAGGATTAAAAAGGTGATAGGCTTCTACATCTTCACAATAGCCAACAAAAAGGAGTGGTTGGCTTTTCTTCTCCAATGCTTTGTGTTTGTCATCAGGGACAAACACCCATGCTTGACTCCTAAAGATGCAAAAATTTGAAATATCAGGCTTGATCCCAGACTAAGCTTCTTCAGGTGACATATTTTGCATAGGTTTGTGAGGCATATGGTTTTGAATGTAGTTTGCACAATTTACTGCTTCAGCCCAATATTGTGGACCCAAATTTTTAGAGTGAATCATACAACTTGCCATCTCTTTCAATGTTTGATTCTTCCTCTCTGATACACCATTTTGTTGAGGAGTGTGTGGTACAGTGAACTGGTGTTGTATCCCATGCTCAATACAAAAATCATGGAAAGCATTATTTTCATATTCTCCCCCATTGTCAGTGTGTATCTTCTTAAGAGGAAGAGATGATTGTCTTTCAACAAAGGCTTTGAAAGCCTTAAAAGTCTCAAAAACTTCACTTTTCAACTTGAGAAAATATACCCAAGTATTACGAGTGAAATCATCAATGAATGTGAGTGCGTATTTGGCCCCTAAAAAAGAACGAGTTGGAAAAGTCATCAAATCACTATGAACCAACCCTAAGGGTGCATTTGCACGTGTGGCCTTACCAACTGGAAATGGATCCTGGTGTTGTTTACCAACTAGACATCCAGAACACACCCCATCAATACATGAGACTTAGGAAGGCCTTTTACAAGATGTTTTGTACTCATTTGTTACATATATCCATAACTCAAATGCCCTAATCTCTCATGCCACAATTTGTTGAGACTATTACCAAGTGTTATAAGTGAAGAATCAGAAGACATAAAAGACTCAAACTTATCAAAAATATAGAGTCTTGCAGTATGGTCTATTGTACTTGTAGCAACTATCTCACTAGGATCATTACATTCTCTTATTACAACATCATGTGGAGTAAACTCCACAGTTTTACCAGTACCAAAATTACATATTTGATATACAAAGAGAAGATTAGAAGAGATTTGGGGTACAAGCAATACATTGTTAAAACATTTATCCTGTTTGTCAACAGTACTTGATCTCAAAACTTCAATCTGTGAGGAGTTACCATAACAATATGTGATGTACTGCAATATGTAAGAGAAGACAATAGATCCTTAGAATGTGTGAGATGATGAGCACCTAAGTCAAAAATCCACTGATCATGACATGAAGATGTAGCCCTGGCTGAAAGTGCTTTCCCTTTTCCTGCAGGGGAAGCAGAAGGAGATGGAGACTAAATGAAAATTTTGTGTTGTTTGACTGCTGCCTCTAATGCTTCCATCTTCTTAAAACATCTACTTTCATCATGATTAGGACCACCACAAAAATTACATGGACCAAATGTTTTCTTCTTTTGCTTAAAGGACTTTTTAGTCTTAGTAGATTTAAAATGATGAGGTGTTTGGGTGGTGGACTCCGGAGGGTTATTTGAAGGTGCTTGCTTTTGCTTAGACTTAGGTGAAGGTTTTCCTTTGGAAGAATTAGCAACTAGAGCATGACTAGGCCCAGGTAGAGCATCTAGGGCCATTAATTTTGTTTGCTCCCTAGTCAATCTTTCACAAAAAACTTCAAAGGAATGCCATTTGAATTCATCACCTAATGTATCCATCATGGTATAAAAAGCAGAGGAAAAAACACTATATGGTCCTTTCAACTTTGACAAAATCACTTTTATCCTTGTCACCAGCTTTCAAATGTGACTTAATAAATTTGAATTTTGCCAAGAATTCATCTATTGAAGGAAAATCTGATGGAGAGAGAGTACTCAATTCTACATCTAATTGCAAAATTTTAAACTCATTAACTTTGCCAAATAGGTTTTTAAATTTTTCCCATACCTCTTTTAGCATTGTAGCATCTGCAATGTGAAATTGAAGATTATCTGAGACGTTGAGGCAAATCAATCCAAGAGCCTCATCCTGCTTGCAACCATATGCATATTTGTCCTTTTTAGTGGTGAATGTCGCAGGTGTTGTTTCAAAAAAAATCTCCATAAGCGCTTTGATTGAAGGAGTTGTTACATTTTCGGCTTCCAAACATGGTAATTTGTGGAGTTTAGGGGTTTAAATAATCGGAATTCCATTCTCGCAGAAGACGATGACATTGACAGGAACAACCTAGACATTCCTTTTTCCTCAAAAAATCTCCCGTTACAATTTAACGTCTCTCGACAAAATTTATTAGCCTTAGCTTATACAAAGGTAAAAAAAATGGCTTTATGCAAAAAAAATATATGTAGGGGGATTTGACCCCAAGACTTCCTCCCTACCAATTCCTTAACAAAATAACTCTAGCCACTTTAGCAAAGTCAACTTTGTTCATTTAAAGCTAGAGACTTGCTTTTAAACCACTAAAAATTAAGAAATTAATTTTAAAAAAGCCAAAATAACTCACACATGTGAGATGGATGCTGAAAAATGTTTGGCTTTATCAGAAATAATTTCTTGTTCCAGCAAGGCATAGTGATCAGGAAGAATTCTGATGAGAATTTTATAAACATTTGCCAAGGAAAAAAATTTCCAACCAATTTCAGAATGAGCTCCACATGATCTCCTCAAATGACAGTATGGCCTGATCCAAATCCATACTTCTCAGTTAGAAATGAAAGCCTGGAATGTCTGCTAACTCATACAACTTTCAGATTTTAAATTTATGCAATATAAGGCATTCAAAATGAAGAAAATCGTACGGCTATGCTGCAGAACAAAACAGATTATAAAATCCCTGTTGTAATCCCTCAAAACGTTGTATGGCCTGCAAATAAACTATACGGCTTTATCTGGAATGAAAGCTAGCACAATCAGCGTTCATGAATAGGTGTCAAATTTTAGAAAGGACGCCCGTATGATCTGCGACAGCAAAAAATCGTACAGATACTACAATCTGCCAGAAGAACCAGTCAGACGGTTTTTGTTTGGAAGAGCTGTACGGCCATGAAATAATGAAAAAAATCAAGTTATACAGAATTCTTGATTGGATTTTCTACGCCCCTGTACCAAAAAATTCTGGGTTTCAAAATCTGTACTGTCATAAATGATTATAAAGTACAAAAATTTTCCGAAAAAAACTTGTAAACAAAACCCAGAATGTGAGAGAATAACAAATATTTGGAACACATCAATAAAATAATGTTTTTGACTGTGTTAATAGATGAAATATGATGAAAAATTGCAGGGAAGAGGATCTTCAACTAGAACTCTAAGCTCTGATACCATGAAAGAATGAGCAGGAGATACACAGGACCCACAAGATCAATCCAGGAGAAAGAACCCTGCAAAAATCATACCAGAGAATAAAATATGTTTTTCTCTCACACCTAAAAAATAAGGGATAATCTTAAAAATTCTCTGTATACACTATATATTCTCTCTCTTGCAATCTATTAAATTGTAAAGTATATATAATAGAAATAGTTTGTTTTACGACAACAAACTATTTGTTGTGATTACAAAATAGAGAAAACAAACTATTTGTTTTCCAATACTACGAACAAAAATATTGTTGAGAGAATCTCAACAATAAAAACAAACTATCCTAAGTAAATAAAATTAATCCTAAGTAATAAATAACTTACCCTATTATCCCTAGGTAAGCTTAAATATTCATTATTCCAACAAGTTCATCACACTAGTCCCTCAAATAACATATAAATGTCTCAACCCACGTGTCACAGATAAATCAAAGTTGAACCCATGACCTAGTAGTCACCAAAACAACAACATACCATTGAAACACAACCCTGGAAGCTTAGTTTCATTCTCCTTTATTAAATCTCAATTCATAACTTTATTTTCTATTTTTTTAATTTATCTTAAACCCAAATACACCCTCCTCTTTTATGTGATTAATGTAATGTTTTGAATAATTGTATGAAAACCTCCACATAAAACACACTTGCACAAAAAACTCAAGCATTCACTCGACGCATAAAAATAATTTATTATATATAGACAAATGAAAATCATTATCATGCATAAATGTTACTATCAATTGTAATATGAAAAATTAACCATAAAATCAATACACTAACACATATACAAAGAAACATTCATCCTATTAAACTCATACATTTCATATATTCATTCATGTACAATTCTACAACATAATCGTATAACATAAACCTCCATGAACATACATTTTGCAAAACTCTCTCCAAAATGCATCATGACAACTTTACTAAGACTAATAACTTTGAAATAATCCCTGTGTCTTGGCCAAGGAAGTTTTAAATATCATAGATCTTTTTCATGACCCTTGCCTTACAATGTGTGTCATTAGACATCTTATAAAAGCTTATAGAAAATTTATTGGTTTTAACCGTGTGTACTTTATCATCGAGTATTCTCCATCTCCATACGTCTGTACGTGGAACACCTCAATCAATTTCTTACGCATAAATTTAGCTGAAACGCAACACCTCCATAAATTTCGTACTCATAAGTCTAATTAAATGGGATCCCTACCATGTGTAATGTCTTCCTCAACATACCCTTTTATGTTTTGTGCACATATGACTTCTGCACTTTAGTATTCTTAGTAAAAATCCAAATTTTCATCTTGATGCATACAACCTCTGAGTTCAACACCTAGTTAGAGTTTAGAGAATAAATGCACTTCCTTAACAATCATCACAAAGTTTTAAGAAATTGAGTCAATATTTTATAACCATAAAACGTTTTTATTTTATTTTTTAAACTTTCCAATATTCTCATAAATTATATTTCATACACATATTTTCATATATTATATTTTTTTACAATTTTAATATTCAAAAAATATATTAAAAAATAAAATTTGAACATAATGTACTTCTTTAATAGTCTTGTGAACCATCTTTTCTACAATTTTATTACTCGAAAACAGAACTGGGTGATTCTAAAAAGAATCTCTGTATATATTTTAAAATTTCTAGGATAACTTTCTTCTCTGTTTTAACCAATTTATACTTTCAAAAATATAATCACTATTTCTAATTGAATCCAATTTACTAGTTTCTAACTACAATACACATTCAGAAGCGATGTTCTGACGTTGCAATGGCTAAGATGGCAACTTTTACAAACACTTTTCCTCCGCAAAGGGTATGTTTTTCTTTTCTGTCCAAATCACGTTCATTGAGGGGCGACGTGGGATTTATTTATACATACTACTAAATATATTATTATTCTTGGTACAGATGATGTTTAGTTAGCCATGGCTACTTCTTGTTCGGCCAAAAGGGCATCACAGATCGTTTTTGGTTGGCATCCTTTCCATATGTTTTTCTTAAATCAGATGATAATTTTTGTGAGTATAATTTATTGGTATATATATATTTAAACCTTACATTTTTGGCCGTCTAATTGACTTGCATATATAAACTTAAAATATTAATTTTGTGTGGCCATTCATATTTACAAATATACTAAAATGTATAATTAGACTGTCAAAAATTTATGCGTGACCATTCATATTCACACGGGCAAGTTAAGTTAGAAAGTCTGGCCAGTTAAAAGAAACGCTCGGCAACAAGATATGCCCCACTCAATTTAGGGAGCCACACGGACGCATCACAACGATCAAAGATGCGAAGATAAATCGAAATTCAAGCTTATTTCCTTCTTTCCATTATATTTTAAGTTATATGTTACATAAAACAGGACCTGTTTTCAATGCCACCAACCCCCCAAAAAAATCTGTAGATTGCATGAAAAATATACTACGCAGCAGGCGGAAGAGATCTCAGAGCAGGAACCATCCTGGGCATGGCAGCCAACAACGAAATCTCAGTTACTTGTTGCAAACCGGACAGAGTCTGCCCATCTGCAATTACCTCTTTCCCTTTGAAATCCAAAGTTGGGTCGTTGTAAATGTCCCACCACTTTTTAACCAACATCTTTTTATCTTCTCTGTCCATGTTCTCCTCCTTCCCCGTGTATCTCCACGGCTTCGATCCCTGCACCACCGTAACAAAATAAACACCGTCACTCACATGGCTCCAACAACCATTCACCTAAATATAGGTGAGAATTAAACGGGGCTTAAAATGCTTACAGCTGCGCAGTAGTGGACGACTTTTACTTTATCCAGCTCCACATTTTCTGGGTGACGCCACAGCATAGCCAAAACCAGGTTGTAAACCAAGGTAATGGGCTTGTATATCTTTTGGAAAAACATGTTCAAAAAGTCCTGCTCTGCAAAAGGTGTGGGAGGGGTGACTTGCAGGGTGTTCAGGAGGCCATCGTAGGTCAATTTATCAGGCTTAAACACAAACATGCCCGCATTGAAATACAGAGCAGGGGGCTGCCCCAATTTAGAAGGCCACTGGACCTTGTCAGGGCACTGCTGGCAGTACCCAATCTTATACTGCGGAGTATGACTCCACGTCTTCTCGCAGAAGCAATCCATAACAGCATAAAAATGGCCGTCCGGCAGGTCGAAAAGATGGTCAATGTTATCGTAGACTTGGATATCAGCATCCAGATAAATCATCTTCCTGTATTCTTCAAACTGCACATCAACACAAATTCGACACCATTAATATTAACGCCACAGCGGACAACCATTAAAAAATTGTTGGTCGTTCATTTAATTACCTCCCATATGCGGAGCTTGGAATAATTAATAACGTAATACGCCATGGCAAACTGGACTTGGTTTTCTGGAGGGTATATGGGCTGGATTTCCCGAACAAGGCAGCCTTGGCTGGTGAGAAGCCTTCTGTGGGGCTCCGGAACGTCGGGCAAAACGGCCACAATGAGCGGATAGGCGCTGTGAACCTTACGCAGGCCCTTCATCAGTCCCACCACGCCCTTCACGTAATCTCCGTCTCCTGCCAGAAATGTTACGTACGCCCGCTTTGAGTAACCTCCGCGGATGCCAATCGCCTTGCCTCCCAAAACATCGGGCAGTTCTTCGGGAGCCATTTTACTGTAAAATATGAGAAGCGGACAACACGAAGAAAAAAACGGAGACTTCCGAAGCTTGAGAGCGACCAAACAAGAGACGATTGTAGATTATAGCTGAAACCGAGTTTAGCAGTCTTTCCGAGTAATTGGCGTTAAATAGAATAGTGTGGCAAGAAATTTGGCGTGATTTGGTGGAATTATGGTTCATTTGAATTAGGCTTGTGAAGAGTCCAGAACAGCACTGACTGGAAGGTTCTCGTTCTTTTCCAACCGACTGTTGTGATCGCGCATGGTAAAATCAACGGCGTAGATTTTCATATGATAAGAGCCTCAAATTCCTTGGCTGCAACGAGCGCGGGAGGACACGTGTGCTGCCCTAAAATAAATCAGGTTTTGGATTTGTACAACGTGGCGATCGCTTACAGTTTTGTGGTAACTTGAGATGATTGAATTGAATTGAATGAGTTTTAATAACGTTCACGAGACCAAACAGTCTATGGGACCAAGTGTCAAGACCATTAGAAATTCTTTATATTCTTTTCGAGGTCGTCTCTCTTCTTATGAATCTTTACCAACATCGAGTTCGTGTTGTGTAGCCTCTCCTCAAATAATTCACTAAAACTGCCCACATTCACGATGTTACCCTGTTGCATACGGATATCTTTGTACGCATTGCACTCCCTGATAAAGTGTCGTTCAGTTTCAACCACTCTATCACTGCAGAAAATGCAAGTCCTATCTTCCCATCTTTCCTTGGGAACCGTCCATCTTCCAGTTTCACACCTAAGATGGTGTGAACCGGTCCTCAATTGTGCCATTAGGATCCTAGCTTTACCTGTAAGTTTGGCACTTAGGTATGCTTTATCCCCGTGCTCCCAAGTGGGATTGAACTCTTTGATATAATGCATTTTTTTACACCCAATCTGATTTGTCCACATGGCAGTCTTGAATTTTTCTAACACAAACTTTTTTATTTCCTCTTTGGAGTTAGGGCACTCATGTAACTTAATGTCCCATTTTCCCAGCCACTTGATGTTTTGCTTCATCCACGTCTTCTTCCTCTGCTCTAACACCTTGTTCACCACCATTTTGGGCCACCGGTGATTCCCCGTGTTTTCAACCTTTTTTAGGTAGCTTAGTAACCGTGAAATCGTCACAGCTTCCATTGGGAAAGTACCGGCTTCCGCCAAGAGGATCTCATATAGAACAGTGGCTTTAACTTTAAGACTACTGGGGATAAGATGTTTTTGAATTCTTTCCAACTGTCTCCATCTGTGATTTGACATGTTGCTTCCCCAAACCTCACAACCGTAGAGGACAACCGGTGTGACCAGTGAACCAAAAAGGGTTTTCTTGGTTTTCCAATCCCAAAGTTCCGCTTTCCTACACCTATTCTAAAGAAGGTAAGAAGCTCTCCAACCTCCTTGAATCCTTTTCGCCCTACAAGTTTCCCAACTGACCCTGTTATGAAAAACAATGCCAAGATACTTGTATTTTTCGACGATTTCCAACGGGCTACCTTTGAACATAAAATTAGTTTGATGTTGTTTCCTTTTTAGAGAGAAGATCATGACTTTCGTCTTGCTAGTGTTCAATTGCATCCCGACATCTTGGCAAAATAGGTCTAAAGCCTTCAAATGATCCCTCAAACCATGCGCAGTTTTTGCTATAAGAATAAGATCATCTGCATATAAAAGTAGCTTTACTACAAGACTAGCCAACTGAATGCCACCTCCTTCGGTTTTATTTATCTATTCCTCAAGTTTGTCAATGTAAAGACCAAACAAAGTGGGGGAGAGTGGGCACCCCTGCTTGACCCCGATGTTGCTGCCGAAGCATTCATACATGCCTTCTCTAGTTCTAATTTTTGCTCTAACACGCTCATAGAGTTTGTGGACAGCAGCTCTAAACTCATCGGGAACCCCTAGTTCTTCCATCATTTTCCAGAGTTTGTCTCTGGGAACTGTGTCAAAAGATTTTTTAAAATCCACAAAACAACAGTAAGCTTCTCCAACTTGGTGTTCCAAGCTTTTTCAATCAAATGCCTAAGAGTAATACGGTGATCAATGGTAGTGTGCTTTGGTCTAAACCCACCTTGTCTCTTTGCTCTTTTCCCTTCTTTTTCTGCCCAACTGCTGATTCTAGGTTCGATCAAGCTCCCAAATAACTTTCCAAGAAGAGGGTTGACCATGATAGTACGATAGTTAGAGGGATTATTGATATCCCCACTCTTGAAGAGATGGATAACGACACTAGTCGTTCACTCCACTGGAAATCCCCATTGCGTGACTTCATTAAAAATTCTTTTAATGTGCGGAGCAAGGTGTTCAACGCCCCACTTTAAGAATTCAGCTTGCAGCCCGTCAATGTCCTGTGCTTTACCATTTGCTAATTTTTTTATACCCTGTTTGATCTCCTCATTCGAGAAGAGGTCAGTTGACGTGCTAACACTACGAGAGAGGGTTTCCTCATGTTCATGCTCATAAAGCATTGCATACTCTAACCATTGAGATTCTGTGATATTATTTTCTGTATGTTTCTTCTCTTGTTGTAGCTCCCTCCAAAAACCTTTGGGATTGTGCTTACCTAACTCTATTAGCTCCTTCCTTCTTAGTATAACATTTTTTTCTTTCTTGGCTTTTAACAATTTCGCATATTTTTTCTTGTTTTCTTTGTTTGGCTCGCTCTCTTTGTATGATCTTTTTGCTGCTTTGCACTCTTCATCATACCAGGGGTTAGCCGGGAATGTGTTAGAGACTCATTTTCGAGGCTTGGATTTTTTGCAAACATTTAGAGCCTTGTGAATCAAAGGGACCAACAAACTATTGTCAATGTGTTTCCCCGTAATATTGTTTTCCTTAAGCCCAACATTGTTTTTTGGTCATCTCAATGTGTTGCCCAAGGGCAGTAGTAAAGAGTTCCTGGTTTTTTTTATTCAAAATGATTTTACCATGTGGATTAGTTGTCCTAACCTTGTGTTGAGCTTTCCTTTCACTTTGCTTGTTTGTGAGAAAGCCAAACTTAACCAAGAGGGGCATATGGTCAGACTTCATCTCCATAGGGCATTCCCCTATAACAAACTCCAGCAACCTAGTAGTCGAATTTTTAGAGCAGATGACATAATCAACCACACTTTGACCATTGTAGGTTTTGCATGTCATACCTCCAGATCTTAGCCAAGCTCTTATACCGTTACATATAACCATGTCATACAAACTACAAAGTCCCAAAAGTTCGGCACCGAATTGTGTCACACTGCGTTTTCCATCTTGTGACATTCTTTTCCAAAGTTGGTCCCCACCCTCTTTCAGCCATAAGGGATTGCTATCTTCTCTATCTTCTCCTTTCATTTGAAGAGATTGATTGTTGGCAGTTCTAGCATTGAAGTCTCCTATTAAAACAATTTCCCCTGATGTGCTAAAAACATAGATATCTTTCTTTAGTGCCGCATACGGGTCTTCCCTGTCCAAGTTTCTCTTTTTGTAGAACTTTAACCCTTTTAGGGCACAGTAACAAGTAGCCAACTTGATTATGTTTTTATTGTCTAGTATTTTCAGCCAAATGTATTGTTTATTGGGATCCTCTTTCTCTATTTTCACTGTTTCAACCCACACTTCTTTTATTAGCACGGTGACCCCCTCCATGACCCTTCTCTGTTTCTGTCCCTTCGTTCCATATTGCGATTTTCTTGTACCCTACAAAGTTTGGGACTTTGCATCCATCATGCTCATGTGTTTCGGTTAAAATAATAATGTCTTTCCCTTCTGCGATGGGCCCCAATCCCAGTCCTCTTCTCCAAGGTATCCTCTGCAATTCCAACTTATCATGTGCAGAGATTCTCGTGGGGCCCTGAATTCTTATTTTTTGTGGAAAGAACGCTCGTTAATTTGAGCTTTTCTATTTTTCAGCGATGCCCATTTTCCATCATCTCTTGCTTTTTTCACTTTTTCCCACTCCTTTCTTCGTTCTTCTTGTTGTGCGAATGTTAAGTCCTCATCAACACACGAAGCTTAGCTTAACTTTGCAGCCCCAACAATAGCAATCCGGATTAGACTAAAATGAGGAGAGAGAAGCGTGTGTACCGGGATCCGTCCTTTGATTTTCTTGTTTTTTTAATAATCTGAGCCAACGCATTTATTTTTTCGATTTTAATGGAAAAAAATGTCACATAAATATTATTTTTAACTTAATATATTTTTCAAAAATTATAAACTAAACATTAATTAAAATATGAAAATAGTGGGTTTGATTCGTTCTAAAACGAAAAAAGTTTATTTCAAAGATGGAGATTATATATTTATCTTTAACGGATAATAAAGAAAAGAAAAGTGAAAAGAAATAGAAATATTAACTCTTTTTCTATTAAATGTTATTTTAAAATATTGATACTTTTAATTATTGATTCTTTCTTATTTAATATTTAATAATAAAATTTAAGAAAATCATTTACATAAGAATTGTTAAGTTTTTACCTTTTTTTATTCAAACTTTTATTTTGAAAGAACTTTCAAATATTTAGGTGAAATTCTTTTTAGATGGAGTGTTATCGAGAAAATTTAAATTAGTAAAATTTAACTTAGTTTTTTAAGTTAATATGTTAAAAAAAATTATATTATTTAAAATATTTAAACATATTTTATTTTTTTCAAATTTTAAAAAAGAAAAAAATTGTATTTTAAAATTTTATAGAAAATTTTAAATTTTTAAAATTATTTTATTAAAATTACCAAAAAAAAAAATTGTTGAAAATTTGTGATTTGGTTTTTTTAATTTTTTATAAATTAAAGATTTTTTTTTTGTTTACATTAAATTCTACAACATTTTGTCAAAAAAAAACTATGTATTAATTATTTTTTATGTAAATAGTTAAATGTTTTTTGGTTTTAATAGGTTTTCTTTTTTGGATCATTCCATGGTCCACGATTTTAAAATATATTTAAATCACTAAATATTTATAAGCCTTTATATCATATTTGTCAAAATTTTAATTAAAAATTTTAAAAATTTAATTAAATTTGATAATTATATCTAACCTTACAATATATTATATATATACTTGTAATTAAACATTGTTTTTTTCATCCTAGTAACATTAGTATTGCTAGGTAAGTATAAAACAATCTAATAAATTAATGATTTAATTTAAAAAATAAAAAAATAAATTGTAAATGCAAATTTTAAAAAAATATTGATATAATTTAAAACATTTTTAAAGTTACAATATATGTCTTACAAGTAAATATATTAATCTAATTCAAAACACTTACATCATTATATTATTATAATTTAGATTTTATTTTTTATCAAGACTACATTTTGTAAATAAGTTTTATGATTTCATTCCATAAAACTTGTTTGTGATTATTCAAGTAGTTTTGTACATTTATGAATTTTTAGTAGATAGTAATATTTTTTTAAGATTACGATGTGTTTCCAAAGGTGCAATGTTTTTTTATGCGTGTGATGTTTTTCTAGAATTGTAATGATTTTCTAGCCTTGTAATATTTTTTCAAGTCTGCAATGCTTTTTTTAACACATGATGCTTTTTCAAGTCTATAGTGCTTTTTTTTGTGATGTTTTTATGGACTCATGATACCTTCCTGGGACTACCTTGTTTTTCCGCTTCTATAATACTTTTCTAAGTTTGTGATGCTTTCTTACGTTTGAGATATTTTTCTAGGCTTGCAATGCTTTTCCAAGTTAACTATTATTTTCTAGACTTAATATATTTTTTCAAGTCTATGATACATTTACAAGCTTGTGATATTTTTGTAAGCTTACAATACTTTTCTAGGATTACAATGTTTTTCTAATATTGCAAAGTTTTTTTATAATGATGATGCTTTTGTGAGATTGCAATATTTTTTCAAGCTTACAATACATTTACAAAGGTTGAACAAAATAGACTTTTTAACCCTCTCAAAAATATTTTATAAATTATGTATCTTAAATAAAATAAAAAATGAAACTCATTTTTTCCTAATACACTTATTAAATTTAATAATATTAAATAAACTCAAACAAATATTTATAATTACATGTATTTATTTATTTTTAAACTTGTAATTTGAATATTTTGTTGTCACACAAAAGCCATCAAATCAGTTGTCAAGACAAGTTCCAAATTAACAACACTCTACCATAAGAATTCAGCGTGAATTTAAATTATAATCTGAAACAAGATTGACTCTAATAATTTAATAGATCAATGAAAATGATAAAAAACATCATGCACAATAAATTCAAAGGCCTCGTATGTTAAGGTTCCAACCTATTTAATGATCAAGGTCGATACTCTTTCCATTCTCGTTGGTAGTTGAAAATATAGTTGATGTAGAACAAACACAGAATGAAGGCAAGCAAAAAATTAATAGTACTCCCGTAAGGGTTTGGGTTTCAATAGATTTTCGAGGAAGAAAGAACAAATAGATAAAGTTTGAGAAAGGAAGATTAAATAACGTAAATATAATTAAAATAAAGAAAATAAAAGATTAAATTCCTTTTTCTTTTTCTTCTTTTGTTTTTTTTAACATTCTTTCTTTTTTGGGATATATATAAGGTTTTGTGTAGCTCTTAGTTATATAAAAGGTTTTATAAAAAAACAGTTATTTAAGGGTGGAAATATATAATAGTAAAGTTAGTATAGATGTACATCAGACATAGATTTTAAAAGATTAAATTACGAAGAATATTATAATAATTATTTAGAGAGATAAATCCATCACTTTCCCATGGATAATTAGTAGGAAGCAAAAAAACAAAAAACACCATACAAACAAAGAACTAGACCTTTATACAGGGCGACACAATTTCATCCAATTCTTCAACAAAGATAATTTCTCTGCCCTTAAATTCGTTGGTGGAGACCTCTCCGAAAACCATGCACTTGTGTTCCTGCGATGACACTTTGCAACCTCCCACAGAAATCGCTACATTGATGTTGTCAATTTGGCCCTACATTGCCTTTGAAAATGCATTTTTTGGTGATTCCTTGAGCCATTGAGGGGCTGCAACCGAACCATGAGCCACCATTTTTGACAATTTTTTAACTGCTTCCACCCTAGCATTGTTATGACGGCTTTCCCTCCATTGCGCTATTTGTGTTATTGGGTTTTTTATGTGTCATGGGTGGCAGTGTTAGAAAGTGTCCTTCCGAGGAGTCAAAGAAGCATACCTTTCATTGCAAATCTTCCACAAAGCTCACTACGAGCATAAACTGAGTTTCCAAAGTGAAAAGCTGACATCAGGACCAAGCTTGAGCCGTCTGAGTAGGTGAATCGCAGTTTGGGGAATGGACCCAAATCCTGCTTGACAATGTCCTCCACTAGGCCAACACGATGCTCCGGTTTGATGAAGGCCACCAAATTAGAAACCACCTTGGAGTCGGATATCAATGCCATGAGATTCGAAGCAAACACTGCCACCACCTCCGAGTTTATGCGACTATGGACACCCTGCTCTAGATAATCAAGTTCTAATACCAGTGAAATGATCTCAAAAATCTCTTCCGTTGGCACTCAAAAAATATTTTTTAATCTCGACCAAAAAATTCCTCCTTCGAACGCTATCTCACAGAGAACATAATACATTGTATTTTTCCTTGTTGTCCAAATACTTATTATGTTTTTAAAAAATATATAAAATAAGAAAAAAGAAAGTGAAGTGATGAATAAACATTTCTTTAAAATATTAAAAGAGAAAAATATATATATTCAATGATTGAAGTTGGGAAAAAATAAAGAATTATAATTTATATTAAAATAAATATAATTATAATAATATATGTTTATAAAAAAATTATATTAATAATTTTATGTTATTTAAAGATATAATTTAAATCGTCATAATATTTATAAACATTATAATTATGATAAAATTTAACGAATAAAAAATTATATATATATATATATATATATATATATATATATATATATGTGTGTGTGTGTGTGTGTATAATTACAAAGACCACGATACAAAGATTGGAGCCAAACAAATAATAATACAAAGTGTCTAAAGTTGACAAAGAAATTATTAAATTAAAAAATAAGTAAATTTAAATAAAGATTGAATTTTAATTGATTAATCAAGAATAAAGACAATACTTTACACATATAATTTAAAATGTTAATAAGAAAAGATAATATTTCAACAGAAAATTGAAGAATTCGTTTCAATTAAAATCAGCATTTACATTATCAATCAAATACTTATAAATAAATACAATATTTAAACACACATTTAATAATTTATTATAATTATTTGTTACTTATGTATTCACCTATATATCTTAGGAGGTACATAAATTACATTAGCAATAATCAAAGTTTTATAAAAATAAGTCAGAAAAGTTTGAATTTGAAATTAAATATAGGGAAAAGTTGAAAAATAAATTAAATGGAAGAATTTTATTTGAAAAAAATATATCAAAATTATGACATTAGTAAATTAAAAACATTAAAATAAAATTGTCATAAAATATATGGTACAACTTATATTGAAACAAAAGAACAATTAAAATAATATATATTAGGGACAATGAAAATTAAGAAAATATTATATTAAATTGAAGTTACAAACTATAAGAAAAAGTTGAAAAATAAAATGTAAAGTAAAAAAATAATTATTTAAATAGGAATTAAAAATATCACAATATGTATTAAAACCTAAAAAAAACTTAAAACAATATATATAAGGTACAATGAAAATTAAGAAGACAATAAATCAATAAACAATGTTAAAGAATTGAAAAAAATAAACCAATTAAAATGTAAGAATAAATATTAAAAAAATAAAATTATTAAACAAAATAAAAGAGAATAAACAAAATAATAAATCAATTAAAATTATTTATATCAATTCCCAAATTATTATTAAAATCAACAATTAAAACCTCAAAATATTTGTAACTAAATAATTACTATAAAATATACAACATTATTATTAAAAAAATATAACTTACATAAATCTAATCATAAAAAGTTAAGTCAAACAAACAATCACATCACAAAGATATTGACTCCAAACGAAGACAATATTTCAACGAGATTGAGCAACTAAAACTGATATCATTTAGAAGCATTTCAAGTTACATCTCCTCGATTAAGGTTCTATTAATGCTTCAAAAAACAATTTATAATGAGTGAGGACATTATGAAGGTTTGGAAAGAACAATTAAAACTCAAGCTATATCATATTGATAGGTTACCTTTTTTTTTTAAATTGTTAAGTAATTATAATATATTCATTAATTTAAAATAAAAAAATAAAAGTACATATGATTGTTTATAATAATAGTAAAGTTTCAAATAAGAAGATTAAATTTTGGTCATATCAATAAAAAAAATTAAAAAATAGTTTAAGAAATCTAACATTTTTGTAAGAGTTTATCATACTCAAAGCCTTATATATCTCTTTGGAGGTTCGACCAACAATATAGACCAACAAACGAAGATTCTATACATAAGGGAACCCCTTGCCCAAATCTTTATTTCTATATAGATAGAGGGTCGCCCATAACCAATCCTACGGGTTTGAACCCCTGCTTAGGCCTAAAGTTTCAACTTGCCAAAGACTTATTTAGTAATCCTTGTTTTTGGTAAGTTGCTTCAATTTAATGTTAGTTTATAGTTTGCTCTCGTCTATGAGTGGGCTTTGTTTATTTGGACAGCAAACAAAAACACAATACTTTCTAGAATTTAATTATATTGTTTCTCCAAATTGTTGAAAGCAAAGAAAAGGTATTTTCATTTCATATTGGAAGAAGATAATTTAAGGAATTAACTTATGAATAAAAATGTGTGCATTGTTTTTTTCTTCTTTTTATAATGGATCATGAAGTGTGATCCACAACATCAATCGAAATTAATTTAATTTTTTTTGTTTCTCTGAATTTTTAGACGCAGATAAAGGACATTTTTATTTCGTATTGGAAGAAGATAATCTAGAGAATAACTTCTAGATAACACCGTGTATGTTGGTATTTCTTTCTTCCAAATATGAATCACAAAGTGATCGAAACGTTGATCAAAAATAGAATACACAATTTTATCCATAAGTTAATCTTCAATTATTATGCATTGTCGAATTACTAAGTTTTTTATAATAGATATGTAGTGTAATTAGTAATGTCTCTGATGAAGCGAGGCCAAGACCTCATTCCAAAACCGGGCACCGCCACTACCCCTAGCACATTGTGTAAATACAATAGTAAATGATCCACTCGATTTGAGGGATTAGACCCTGGGTCAATCTTTTAGAAGATAATTTGTTTATTCTCATTTATTAGACATACACCAAAAGACATTTTTCTAGAATAGTTAGGGACTCCAATTTCTGAATTTGAGAGATCTTGACGTGGGCCCAAGATGCATCTTATTTTAATCGTTATGTACTGTGGAAATATTATATCTTTAATAATCATCTTAAAGTGGGCCCAAGATGCATCTTGTACTATAATGACTTATCTATATAAGAAACTCAAATTGTAATTCTTACATATCTGAAACGTCAATGAATTAATAAAAAAGAACGCAGCCTTTTTCAATAGTCTTCTCTAATTTTCAGGACCATGAAAACCTGAACTACTAATCTCTTAGAAGATAATTTGTTTGTTCTCATAGGCCAAAGTACATTTTACACAAATAGTTAGGAATTCCAATTTCTGAGTTTGCGAAAGGTAATCTATATTGCTATCATCTACTCATAAATCTCTCAGAATAGATATTTGGACCATTAATGGAAAGGCTATCTATATTGCTATTCACACAAATTAATGGAAAGGCTATCTTCATATTTCTTATTCACACACCAGAACTGAAAGGTCAAAAACAGCCTTTCCCAAGAAACCAATTGTGCACCGATCCATTTAAATTTCAATTCTACTAAACATAATGTATCCACTATACAAACCAAGAATTTCAGTTTCTTTGAGGAAATAATATATATTGTACACTCAAAACAAACACCAACTTATAATTTAGAACCTTGCTAACTTTGAAAGGAAATCAATAACGACCGAGGAGACCTGTTCTGTTTTATAATATGAATACACTTGATCACTGGGCGTGGATGAGAGAACAACCATCAAATGATAATTTAGGGCATTGCTAACTTTGAACAGAAATCAATAATGACCAAGGAGACATGTTCCATTTTATACAATTGATCAACAGACGGGGATGAGAGAACAGCCATCAACTGATTATTTTGGACCTTGCTAATATTGAACAGAAATCAATAATGACCGACAAGACACGTTCCATTTCATAATATAAATACAATTGATCAACGGACATGGAATAGAGAACAGCCATCAACTGATTATTTTGGACCTTGTTAACTTTGAACAGAAATCAATAATGACTGAGGAGACATGTTCCATTTTATAATGTGAATACAATTGATCAACGGACATGGAATTTGACAAATCCTGTCACTCAAACCTCTCCGCATAGGTACATTTCAGTAACCCTTCACCGATAGTTCAAATGGTCCAAATATAATAGACAACATTCCAATGACCTTAGTGAGATGATGACTTATAAACAGTTTCAAACACATAGAGCCTGAACAAGAAGTCCGGATTTTAAGTTCGCTTATCCATGAAGATGATTTCAAGCCAGCCTTTCACGTCAAACATGTCCCATCCGATTACATGCAATAATTTGATCCATTTTTATCGCACAGTGAAATCCTGCGAAGCAATATAAAAAAATTTAAGTTCGAGACAATGTCACAATCCAGTAAGACATTGATGAAAACATATTAGAAATTACCCCAAAGAAGCAATAATTGATTTGTGACAAATTCCAATTCTGTAAGATGCAACAATTAGACAACATTAAAGCTACCAGATAAATTTGAATTTGCCAGATGCCAACTCCAATATTCAGAATGAATTAAGATTGATTGTGAATTCAGAATGAATGTACAGCAGCAAAATGGAAGATTTTAATTTACAAAATTATCTTGAATTCAGGTTGCATGATAAAAATGAATTAAGAATTTATTCCGATATGAAACTCAGGGCGGCACGCACCTCTGTTTACTCACTAGAGAGTGCTATGTGCAGGTTATATATTACATCCACCGTTTTGAGGTCTTCAAACACTGCTGAAGAGGTGGGGTCTTGCAGTGTGACTCAAGATGTCCTTGTGGAGCTGAAATAAATACAAAGAATATATACAAATTTAAAGTACTATCACCCTAAAACAACAACCTATGTCCATGTGGTTTGTTCATTCTTTGACTAATGACTTACAAGCAACTTGCATTGATTCAACGGGTAGCCTTCCTGCAATAGAAGCTCGCCTAGACAGGGCACCTGTAAGTGACTGCCTCCTGGGCGAAGGATGAATTTGTCCACCACCCGAAAATCTGCGGCCAATTCTGGATACTGGAGAAGATAATTCCACTTGATTCGGACTTCTGATTCGCAAACATAAAAGAAAAATCAACAGACTCATTTATTGACTAATACCTGCCCGCACCATAATCATGGCTCTCGTGTTAATGCTCTCAGAAACATTACCTTCTTTCACTACCATTCATCAACTTTCCAAAGGTCTGCAGTGACTTCTTGATGTTTGAAGACTTTTTGGATGCTGTCACAACAACATTTAGTGTTCTGGCCTCTGATTTCACTTTTTCTGAAGACTTGCCCGAAATATCACTCCCCGTGCTTGGGTGATCAGGTGTTCTGGGTGGGAGACTACCCTTCTCAACAGTCTTACCATTCAAACTGCATCGACGATCACTTCCATAGCCCATACTATTCCTGCCAATTGATTTGCTGGTTTGCACCTCGGTATTATTGAACTTCACCTTGTTACCAGTGTCGAACAATTTTTCCCCAAAAGAACGTAATCCAAAATTAGAAATATTGTTGGGATTTGGGTCCTGCAATAAAAAGTCAAGCGATTAAAATTTAAGACAATCTGTAGATTTTATCACCTGGTTGGTAACTAAGGAGAAAAATGTGAGGATGACAATGTTATGCAAGTGTACCTGCATTTTGCTCATTCCTTCTTTGAATTGCTCAGTATTTCCACGTCCAGGGCCATCAAGACTTAATCGGCAAGAACGCACTGGTGTTTTTTCTATCTTGGGTTTATGCCTCTCAATCATAAGTGGAGATAACTTCACACCCTGTGAGATCCCTAGTTCGGCTTCTTTTCTTGCTAATGCCTTCTTTAAACTTTCTACCTGCAGAGAGAAAATTTGTATGGCATAAATCCAAAACATAACACAGATCCTATTTACCTGAAATAAATACCCAGACATGTTTGCTAACAAAAGGAACTATCAATGCATATTTCAGACTTGGTTAACATTCTTAACAGTGGATTTATGCAAATAATTTTTATGTATCTTACAACTACTCCTTTGAATTTCTTAAACATGTACCTGTTCTTTAAGCTCACGGACTTCTGCACTTTCTTTGTTCACACGAGCAGCACCGAGTTCAACAGAAGCCACCCTTTCAGCAAATTTAAGAGTGCTTATTGTTTCTCCATACGAATCTAATTCAGGGCTTATATGCACAAACATTAAGGTCTTGGCCTGACCACCTGGCATATGCATTTTACACAATGTTGTTATAGACTCAAAAGAGAAATTAAGCATAAAGGGAAAGCTAAATTTTCTATATGGATTAAGGTAAAGCACCTAAGGAATCTTGAAGCAATTGAGTCAACTTGCTGTTCCTATATGGTACATGTGAATTCTTCTGTGCCAGTGCTGCAATGACATCTCCAAGAGCTGAAAGGGACTTGTTGATGTGTTGGGCCTCCTTCAACCGATCTCCAGTTACTTCTGATTTATCCACCCTCTCACTTCCAGCAAGATCCACCAAATGTAGGCAGCTATGAAAGGTGCATCCAGAAACAGAATCTGTACCTTGCACATGCACAGTCAATACACTGCAGAGAACACTTTTAGAAATGACCACAAACAAAATATGTAAATGAATATATCATACAAATGGTATAAATCCACAAACCTGTGAGAGCGGCTGCTGCGGTCATTGAGGGCAGTAGAGCTAACAGTGCGATTCCTTTGACCAAAATTCATGGACTCTAAGACATCAGAGGTGGATTTAACTGGCAAAAGACTGGCATCTGGTACGCTAAATCCATTATGTGCATTATTTCGAATATCTAATTTGCAGGGAGTTGAGGGATTATTTATGCAATATTAATTTTCTGTGGATACGGATAATCAAGTGAACGATATCAATTTATACAAAACACAACTAAAGGATATTTCTTGATCAAGGCATCAGTCGCAAGAAGATCTCTCACTTGTTCATTGTATATCTCTATCATTTGAACAGCAACCTCGTACTTCATCAAATCTTTCCTCTTCTGAGATATCTGGAAAAGGTCACTGAGTGCTCGATAATTGACCCCCATCTCCTTCTCAGAAGCACCTGTCGGACCACTCTGAATTTTAAGAAATTAAAGAGGTTAGGCCACTATATCCAGAAAGTCCAACAATTTTTGCTGTTAATTAGGAACCAAGGAAATTCAAGTTCTGTGTGAAAAACAATGAATGCTTAGAAAAACTTCATAATATGCTGACCATGGTGTGTGTCTTCCCTGACCCTGTTTGACCATAAGCAAAAATACAGACATTGTAACCATCCATTACAGATCTGATCAATGGCTGTGTATCCAGGTAAACTTCCTCTGCCATCTCATAAACAATAATAAGTATATTAAATGAACTTGACAGAATTCAAGATAAGAAAGGCAACATGATTGATTTTAATTAATACCTTGCGTTACAGATGGCCCAAAAACCTTATTAAAATTGAACGTCTTCAGGGCATCTTTCCCAGTCTTCAATGTATTCACAATGACAAGGGACCCATCTTCCCCAGTAAATTTCACTGTGCTTTGGGAACCAGAATTTCCTGCATGAGAGGGCCTGACTCTGCAGTATACCCTTATGTTACCTAAGCCCTCAAAACAGTAAAGATAATTAGTGACTAAAATTGTAATATTATAATGACTGACATCCTTCTCAAAATGATTTTAGGGAAGCTACCTTTGAGGTCTTGTAGTGAATTATAAAGTTTCTTGTTTTCTTCGACAACTCTGTGATATCCAGCAGCAGGAACGGAGAGACGTTGGACCTCAATCCCTGTAAAAATATTTTAGAACCAAAGAAATCACTGTCACTGCTGAAACCAATTTTCAACTAACTGCATGGAATGCACAAATCCGTAGTTTATTATTAGTAACATGAACTTATTAGAAGTATAATTGTAAACAGTTTTCAACATCAACAAAAACGATCACACCTGACTGATATCAATTGAGAATGCAAACCATTTGGTGCTCTATCCCTCTCTGACTTACCTACTAATTCCAATTGCTTTTGATGTTCAGTCCGCATGAATAGTACATCTTCCCTTGTGCTTTTTAATAGAACTCGTATGTCCTGAAAACATCATGTACAAGGTTGAGAAAAATAAGCAGCAAATAAAGTTTATCATTCAACGCCTATCAATAACACTGAGATTTTAACACTACTTGACTGCACACTCGTGAACAAGTATAAGTTCTAGCATGTTTGTTGGTGCTATATTTTAAACCCATGCTGATGGCACCAAAGAGACAGTAAAACTATATCAATAATACTCAGAAAATTGAACACTCTGACTGCTGATAATGACTGCACAGGCTAATTGAGAGCACATATAATTCCTTAGGGACCAATTCCTAATTTCTAGTTATTCCTATGTTTAGAGAAGTTTAAAAGGGAGCTTGCCACTGAAGTGCAACTTCATCAAGGTATCTATCTTGGATTTGTCAAATAGTTTCGCCCATTGAAGGGTCCACATTGATTAATAAGTCCGTCACTTTCTCTGAAAATTTCCTGCTGACTGGTGATAGATTGGCTTCAATGTAGTGGAACCATTGCTTCAGTCTTGAAAAAACCTTTCGGGGAAAAAATTAAGTGGCTCCAAACTCCACTGTATTCCCATGATATCACGATTTTTTAATCATCTTCTCCAAAGAACAATTGCCCTTTGATTGTCAAATGGACATCAAATTTTAGGTTACGTCTATTGGTGTGTTCACTTATAATTCTGACCTTAAATTTGACATCCATATGACTGTCACAAGTTTTTCCTTTTTTCTTGGAGAAGTCAATCGAAAAATCATAATATCTTGGCCGTACAGTGTAGTTTGGAGCACAATTTTTTCTCTAAAAAGATTTTTCAAGCTTGACACATTGGTGTAGTTAGATTGACACGACTTTTCACAAGTCAATTGATAATTTGCGAAGACTGTAGTGAAGTTGTTAATAATTGTTATGTGAAAAAATCCAAGGTATGGACCTTGAGATTGATATCTCTCAGCGTTTTCAGATAGATGTTTTTAAGATATCTGTATTAGCGGTTATCTTCAATGCAATTTTAACTTCATAAGGAAAATGCAAATTAATTGACACTATAAGCATAAGTAACTCAGCTCTAATCAACCATTTTTCATTCTATTAAATAGTAAAAGAATACTAGAAGATAAATATTTAAGGACTAGCAATGCTGATCATATATGTCCATAACATTAGTATAGAACAAGTCGCAAACACACAGTAGCCAAACCACATGTAGACTGCCAATTTAGCATAGTTTCTTTAAATAATAATTGTTAAATCAACACAGGTTAGTAGCCAAGTTATCTAAACTAAAGTGTATTAAAGTGGTTATGCAATATGTCATTTCCATTGTGAATGTGACTATGAAATGACTTCGGAGAAACATCTTGGCTACAGTTGTGTGGTCCAAATAAAGGTGCACATAATTGCTTACAATATTTAAGTTTACCATTTTAAAACACTCTAGTTTATAGGTACAGTTGCAGGTATGGAAATTGTTGCATATCTCTATCTTCCTAGATGTTCTTTGTCCATAAGCATCCATACTATTGTCAGACCCATAGTTACCAAAAACGCGTTTTAAATGCGATTAATCGACATAAATCACAAAACATGACTAAAAATCACGATTTTAAACAAACAACAGTCAAACCATGAAAAAATCGCAAAAAAAGTAGTGAAAATCATGAATTTTTTAGATGTGGCGATTTATACAAGTTTTATACACGTTTTTTGGGGCTATATATAGCAAAAACGAATTTTTTTGGGTCATTTTCAATTGATTTTTCGAGATTTTATGTCGCGATTTATATGAGTTTTATACACATTTTTGGGGGCTATATATATAGCAAAAACAAATTTTTTTGGGTCATTTTCAATTGATTTTTCGAGATTTTCAACGGATAATCCAAGTAAAGCAAGAACTTTGAGGCAAAGCGAGAAGACTAGGTAAAATCCTAACCCTATTGAGGAAGAAAATCAACCCATAACAATTGGAATGTCACAAATGTTGTAGGCACTGAATAAACAAAAATACAACATGTTGAGGATGACTTAAAAATAAAAAAAATTGGTGAAAATTGCTTCTACAGTGAAGAATTTAAAGGCTACAGAAGAGGAAAAACGTAACATGACAAGAAGGATGCCTAGGGCACTGCACCCAAACCCCACAAGGGGCACTACTCCTTGACCCTACTCGGGGCTGCCGCCTCCAAACCCCTGCTTTTGGATTCCAGAACCAAAGAAAAAATTGATAAGGGAGTTGCGCCAATAAAAAGTGTTATTTTTTTAGTATTCCTCCTCCAGTAGTGCTGCAACCACCATGTACAATGAAAATGTTAAATTTTGAATGAATTGTACATGTTACAATGTTGACAAAATATGTTTTTGCAGCACAATGGTGGGACTTCTTTGGCAAGGAAACCAAACACCTTTGATGGATGGCAATGCATAATTTGAGCCGACAATGCAATTCATCCCAAAAATGCAATTAACTCACTAAGAACAGATGAATGATTTGGTGTTTGTACACTGCAATCTTCCCCTGAAGATGAAGAAAGCTCAAAGTTAAGAAATGCTGCATTTCTAATTCTCAATCCATATAGAAAGTTGATTTATATTCTTGTGAAGTATTATTCGTCAAAGTTCATTTAGATGCATTATATTTGATAATGTTAAGTACCATCGAGTGAAATCAATCGATCGACCTTGATGAATCGATCCAAAATCCAAATGGCTCAAAAATAATGATGAGCTTATTTATGACAAAATCGATTTTGACTTGTTGGAGAAGGATGGGTACAACATTGAGGTCGTCTCTCAAATTAGGAGAGACTCTAACCTTGGACCTTCAACATCTAGACCTGTTGATCCCTAGTCTACCTCGTTGCCATTGGCTCCCTCCCCTTTTTTGTTCCTTTTGAAATGCAAATGGAATGAAATTTGATTAGTATGTAAATTAATGAAATAAAACAGTTGGTTGATTTTGATGTCGAACAATTTCATTTATCGCCCTATCATAATCTATATCTATTCTATATGCAATTGAGATGCCTAATATGTATCTCTATGTAATGAAAATACCTTTAAATTTTAAAAACAACAGTTTTACTCTTCCACATTTTTTCGACAGTTTTAATTTTTTCTGATTTTCCCCCGATTAATTGCAATTTTTTGAAAAACACTTGGTGCTTTTGATAAAACTATTTTTCCCTCAAACGATTTTTGCTACTATGGTTAGACCTATTGCTAAGTTAACATGATATGGGTATGGGGAATGCTGATTTTTTAAGAATCCTAGAAACGTCGATACATAAAATGTAAAAATATAAATGTGTAAACAAAAAATAAACGATATCCATGTTTTTGTGCATAATCAGCATAATTATAAAGAAAAAGACTTACTTGGCAATATCCATAGACCACCTAAATAAGCAGTTCACTGAGCTGAGAGACACTTGGTAAGACGCTCAATAGTTACACATTACATCGTTGATTGCTTGCCAAGATGAAAATACAGATTGATAATAATAAATGTGTCAAACCACTTTTTATCTTAATCAATGTTTTGTACTAAAGATGCAAATGACAGAAGTCTGAACCATCTGTAGAATTTGTTAAACTTTGAATAAGGAAGGTGCATAAATAGGGTTTATCTTATTAGCTCTTAAGCTCAATTATTTGTATCTTTCTGTATGGGAGTTTTGTTTTAGCATGATCAAGAATTTGTGGGTGCCTTTCTTCCATCTACCATTGATATACCACTTTTGTTGCATTTTTTCTCATCCACAGTTGTTTTTCACAATGTGTATGGAGATTTATTCTACAATTTCCCTAAATAACCTTGGCCTGTACTTTAGATTTAATTAAATTAAGTTAAGTTGGATTACATCAGTGTCCATTGAGGGCAGAATGTGATTAACAGGACCTTGGAAAAATCTAACTACAAAAAGAAAAGGAATTCCCAATCCTACTCCAATTAGCAGTAGAAAAATCAATATAAATGATTCAAAGATGATGTTAAAAGTTGAAATTGGAGACACAGTAGAATTTATTTCTTCCATCTACCATTGATATGCCACTTTTGTGGCATCTTTTCTCATCTACAGTTGTTTTTCACAATATGTATGGAGATTTATTCTACAATTTCCCTAAGTAACCTTGGCCTGTGCCTTAGATTTAATTCAATTAAGGTAAGTTAGATTATATCAGTGTCCATTGATGACAGAATGTGATTAATAGGACCATGGAAAAATCTAAGTACATAAAAAAAAGGAATTCCCAATGCTACTCCAATTCGCAGTAGAAAAAGAAATTGATAAATGAGTCAAAGATGATGTAAAAGTTGAAATTGGAGACACAATAGAATTTCTTTTACTGCTCAAGGTACATAGACTTTTTACAGCTAAAGGTTGAAATTGAAGACCCTGTAAAATCTTTGATTCAAAGATGATGTTAAAATTATACAATAATTAAAGATACTTAATGCATACCAAGGGACTTCAAGAAATATTTCTACAATACTTCTGAATGTAATCCTTCATACCGTTGTTAATCTTTCTGAACCTTTCCCATAAAATGAAAATTCCAGCATTTGAGGAAAATGTAACTCACCACGAGTTCCTTTCTTTGTGCTTCCAAACGCATCTGATCCTCCTCACTGTTTGCCAAATGTTTTGAACGCTCCCTTTGAAAGGTTGTACACCCATTGTTATTCCGTTCTGTAGAATCCAAACATAGCTGAATGCAAATTAAAGTCAGTGCCACATTAAACTAGGAAATAGCTACTTAGCAAACATAACATCCCTGTCAGAATGGAATCTAGTAAATAATCTATGAAGAGAAAATACAATGTTTGGCTGTCTGTCTACATCACACAAGACGTAGATGGTGAACCAAGATTTACTTTGACACTACAAATATATGATTATTTAAATTGGTTTCTTTGCAGCTAACAAATTCAAGGAGTTGATTTGTGTGAGGCATTTTTCCAAGATAATTTAACTCATATGAATAAATCTATTAGAAATATATTCATTATCTCGAGAGAATGTTCTAATATCATTTCATATTTATGCAAATATCAACAATTGTGTTTTTTTCAATGACATTTTAGTAAAAGATTGTAAAATGCTTAAAACTTGAGTGAGCTTAATTGTTTTTTTTTCAATGGTTAGGAATTGTGCCATCCACAGTTCTATCTCCAAACTCAACTCCTTGCTGCAGTCACTAAAGACTGAGCTATATTACTTTGGGTCGAGTTAATCCAACATTATGGACAGGTACACCTATCCAATACTGTAGGCTTCTTTGCCTTGGTACTGCAAATTATTGTCTTAAGTTGGAGACCAGTCTAACTGTTAAATGTTAGGTACAAAATAGTAATGAAGGTAATTTTCAATAGGCTTGCACACATCATATCGCGGAATCAGACAGCTTTTCTAGTTGATGGAAAATTTTGGGTAGCGTCACAATTGTAATTTGATCTATAAAGCATCAAGAAAAACGTCCCCCTCGGCAGCCCACTCAGAGCTCCATGAAATTCGGATCAAAAGAAGCTATTGTCCCTTCAAACATTAGTGACAGTGACATTTTTGCTGAAGCAGGGGTTCCATTTGTATCACTGGCAGTTCCATTTGTGTCATTGGCAGTTGCATTCATGTCAATGGCGGTTGTGTTTGTGTCAGAGGCAGTCGCATTTGTGTCATTGGCAATCTTGTCCTGCAAAGTGGCAGCTTTTTCCTAGTCCAACAAAAAAGCTAAGTAACAGCCAAGAAAGGTTATGTCATTGGCGGTTGTGTTTGTGTCATTGGTAATCTCTTACAAATTCCTAACAATTGGGAAACCTTTGGCTTATGAAAGGTTATCTCCAACAATATATAAGTGAGAGGCAAGAATCAAGGAAATAGGAGTGGAGGAGTATATGAGCAAGTGATTGGCAGTAGAGGGATTGAGAGAGATTGGGAGTGAATGGCAGTATAGTGCCGATCCATACTCTGTAGTGTAGTAGAAAAACTCGGGAACTGTGGTAATTGGCAGCCAAAAATTGTGACCCGTACTCAGGACTCGGCAATTACCCAGCAATTACTTGGCACTTTTATCGCTACTTTAAAAATATATATAAATTCGTAAAATACACTAAAATACATAAGAAAATGAAATGATTGTAGAGATTCACAGAACACATAACTCAGAGTCATAAACATATTTTATATTAGTTTTTAAGCAAATAAGAGTACAATGTGAATGCCGAATGCTCTATTTGAAACAAAAAGAGGACTACACTTGTGTTAGTTTTCCCTCAGCCAATACTTCACATTCAATTATATTAGAGTTATGCTTAGCATTTAAACTTTCTAGGATCAATGGAAAAAGGTTTGTGTTAAGGCAGAGGCAACAAAGAGCTATATCTTCAATAAAAATACAATGGAATGTCACATTACTAAAAAATGGTGGACCATGGACATAGAGACCTTTTGCATACATATTGCAGGGAGAAGATTATATTTTGCATTTTGCTACAAATTAAAAAACAAATGCATCACCGTTTGAGTTATGTGTTTTGTAGAGATTCACAGAACACATAACTCAGAGTCATAAACATATTTTATATTAGTTTTTAAGCAAATAAGAGTACAATGTGAATGTCGAATGCTCTATTTGAAACAAAAGGAGGATTCCACTTGTGTTAGTTTTCCCCCAGCCAATACTTCACATTCAATGTTATTAGAGTTATGCTTAGCATTTAAACTTTCTAGGATCAATGGAAAAGGGTTTGTGTTAAGGCAGATGCAACAAAGAGCTATATCTTCAATAAAAATACAATGGAATGTCACATTACTACAAAATGGTGAACCATGGACGTAGAGACCTTTTGCATACATATTACATATAGAAGATTATATTTTGCATTTTGCTACAAATTAAAAAACAAATGCATCACCGTTTGCATGTAGGAGAAAACAAATCCACTGCCAATATGTTGCACTTGAGTCACCTTCTTTCTCTTTAATAATGCTAAAATCAAATAATAAAAGTAAAACTTCTAAGTTTACAACGTGAAATTACGAATGGAGTCGACTCAGTGGGGGCACAACACAACACAACAATTTCCTTCGACCCTAGGGCCTGACCTATCACCGACGCACGACACAACACACAACGAGAAAAAACAACGACAGAGAATGAATCGTAATTTTTTTTGCACTTTTGTTAAATTATTTACGTTGCCAGTTTTTGGCCAGTTAATGGGCCAAAAACCCTAATAACCGACCAGCAATTACCCGGCCGTCTACTCTTTCTACAAAAAAATAAGGTTTTCCGCGGGTACTCGGAGGGTACCAAAGTTTTTTAATACAATGCTCTATAGTGCTCAGTGTAAGATGTCAATAAGCATCATAAGAAAGAGAAAGAGGTTGCAAAGAGTTAAGGAATTAATGCTCGGTAGAGCTCTTTGTAAACCCCACTTTGCTGGAGGAAGGAGAGGTGGTGTTCAGCTGACACTACCAAGCTCATTTTACCGACGCCAGGGTTTCAAAGCTAAATCCTTTGTATCATGTGTGAATTGTTTCTTTCATTCCACCGTTAATTGTCATGTCTATTGCTCAAGAACGAGGCAGTTGCATGGCTTACTAGGCATCTTAAACATGGCCAATGTGGTAATAATGCCTAAAATTACACTCCTGCTGTTCCATAATATCAACAAGTACAACACTAGTTATAGGTTTTTCATATCTCAGATTCGCTTTCAATAAACAAGGCAGATTCCATAAGCTTCCATATGTGCAAGATGGGGGCATTTGCCTCTTATTAAGGGAGCCACAAGACTAGGAATTTTTCTACTAAGGAGATCAACTTTGGAAGATGCTATTTTAACAAAATTCTTGATTACCCAGTGCCCTTAAGAAACAAAATACAAACAGTTATTTCTTTTAAACCACTGGAATTTCTCATCTTGGACTCCACAACCCTATATAACATCATATGCTAAGCTTCCCTCTTGCTCTTTGTTATTCATGATATTTGGTCACACTTTATGATCCAAAAGCCCCATTTCAAGTTGTTTGCGTTCAGTAAAACCATGCCTTAATTATTGGAGAAAAAATCAAGTGTTGATTATTTGATTTCCATAATTATTTTATCTATCAAACAAAAATAAATTTATTAATTGTTATGCTCGTGAAATGGACACATTAAGTACATAACATATTTTAATCCCTCGGAATATTTCATCTATCAAACAAAATTACACTCCTGCAGTTCCAATATATCTATTCAACTATGTAACAAGTAAAGCGCTAGTTATAGCTTTTTCATATCTTAGATTCTCCTTCCATAAACAAGGCAGAATCCATAATCTTCCATATGTGAAGGATGGGGCATTTGCCTCAGGGAGCCAGAAGACTAGGTCTTTTTCAACTAAGGAGATCAACTGTGGAAGACTCTATTTTAACTAAATACTTGATTAACCAGCACCCTTAAGAAGCAGCCTGATCTGATCCCAAACAGTATTTTCCTTTAAACCACTTGAATTTCTCGCCTTAGATTCCACAACCCTAAATTACTTATTCATGATAGCTGGTTACACTTATGATCCAAAAGACCCATTTTCAAGTTGTTTGCATTCAGTAAAACCATGCCTTAATTATTGGAGAATATAATCAACAATGTTGATGATTTGATTTCCATTACTATTTTATCCATCAAACAAAAATAAAATTATTAAATTTTATGCTCGTGAAATGGACACATTTTAAGTACATAGTTTACTCCCTCAGATTATTTCGTCTATCAAACAAAATTTATATTAGATATAAATAACAAATGGTACCGACAGATTTTACTCCTACCAACTTATAGTGAGTGATGTGCAATAATATATATAGGAAATATGATTTCAGATCCTCACCAGGGAATTTTTGTCTAGTTTCTCTTGAAGAGTTGCAAAAATAAGATTCGTGAGTGTTTCTGTTGAGCCATTCTGCATAGACAGAGAATGGCATTAACTCTTCAAATTAAAGATCAACAAAAATATTAATTAAGAAATCTGATGGCTAAACTTGTAAATCAGAATGGCTGTCTAAATATTGCCGCTTAGAAGATTTACGGAATATTCAATTAGCTTACAAAATGCTCAACGTTTAATATGTACCACTAGGGAAGATGATAGTTTTGCACACCACACCACATGCAATCTAATAAGTTATGTTATTCCTTGATTTGTAGGAATCAAGAGAAAATGGTTGACACCAAATTTACATACCAGTGCGGCAGCATGTAGGGGTTCGAATAGGCTCTGGTCAATATTTTCTTTTGAATCTGTGATGACTACAACAAGCCTCCTTAGCCAAGCTCCAATTAGGTCTGCCAACCATAAACGCACAATAATCCATCATGTACTTGGGAAATGAAGCTATATTTTTATTTAATCATTGAAAAACATGAAAGAACAATTACAAATTTGAAATAATACAATCAAATCGCTTAACTAAGAACAGGTCAAGAATATAACCTTTGGAATTAGAGGTGTTAGTGTGTCTCTGTTCAGCATTGTCTTGCTGAATCTGCCCCGTCTTTGGATCGCTTTCTTTAGCCTTTTCATATCCTGAAAGATCCAACTGCCTGCAATTCTTTTGCGTACTACCATCTGTTGGATTTGACAGGTTTTCAGAGGCCCTTCCAAACATACAAGAAGAGGTGTATTGAGGGGATCCTGTGTTTCTGAAAATCATAGGGGACTTCAAAAGGCCTCCATGCTTCCAAGAACCATTTCTACCAGATTTTTTCCATTCATAATAAGACTTCAAAGCCAAAATACAGTCTACAATTTTTGTTGTAGAACCTGGCTGCAAGCTCCCCTGAATAAACAACAGCATTAGACAAAAAGTATAGAGAACCAATTAGAAATCGATAATATAGAAATGAATATCATTGGAATGAGAGTATGCTCACTTGTTCTAAATCAGAAGCTTCAAAAGTCGGCAACTTTAACTCCTCAACAGCTACAAGAAAATTTCTAACGTTCTCAAAGTATTGATAAGCAGATAAAGGCTGTCCTTCAGGACAAAGTGATGGAATATTTTCAACCACCTGCTTTCCAATTGTAGAAGTTATTATCATAATTGTCAGCATAACAAGGCAGAAAAAGAAAGAAGTCAATAGGAAGATAATGAAATGTTGATAAATGCCATGAACTAGCTAATAACAAAAACATCATCCAACCTTTGGCACTGCTCCTGGCTGAACCTTATTGATTAAGCTACATAAAATAAGTCCATTTCTTAAACACAGACAAAACTCCTCCTCAGATGGTTCACATTGCATATCTGAAGGCCCAGCCATGCTTGTAATCCATGCTGCAGCTTGAAACCTTCTACTTGCTGTGAAATGGAATACAGAAGGACTCGTTATAGATAGGAACACATTTCCATTGCTGTGAACCTCCATAGCAACATGCAAACATCATGACGGAAAGAAATTAATATTATGACAGTCAAAAGTTGAGGGACTAAACACACTAATGGAGATCCATTTCGCTAGGCAAAAGACAAAATTTAAACTACGCCACACCACCACCATAACCAAAACTCACTAGATGTCTTGTTTTAACAACATGACAAACAATTTCAAGAAAATAGTTGACTGGACACGGGATTATCTCAGAAGTAAAACACAACTCACTGACTGCAGTCAAAACAACACAACTGTTACCCGGCTGCCGAAATTTTCACCAACAAGAGGTAAACATTAGTTGCAGGAGGATAGGTGGTCAGATCACAGGGACCCAGGGACTACAGCTAACTTCAGGAGGAATCAACCAAGCATTGCATAAATGGAACGACGATTTTCACTACCTCAGAGCTCACGTTAGACTTTATATACTTCTTGAACTTAACATCCATAGGGCTTACAAACTGCAGTATAGTTAAAGTCGATTTAGTCAAATAGAAAAAAAAAAAAAAAAAAAATTGGTTCAATTATATACCCAAGAAGAGGGTAGGCAGTAGAAGTCAGTTTAGTATAATAGAAAAATAGTTCCACATGAATCCTGTTCAGTTCTATACCCAGCAAGAGAGTTACCCCTACCTCTTTAAGCATCCGCTCAGAGCATGAGTTAGACTTGATACTTATTCAACAAGAACATGGGGCTTGTAATAGAGTAGTAAAAGTGGGTTTGGTCTAACAGAAGAATGGTTTGAAAAGAATCCTGGTTCAGTCTATACCCAGCAAGAGAGTTACCACTACCCATTCAAGCATCAGCTCAGAGCTTGAGTTAGACTTGACATACTTATCAACAAGACATGGGGCTTATAATAGAGTAGTAAAAGTGGGTTTGGTCTGACAGAAGAATGGTTCCAAAAGAAACCTGGTATCATTCTATATCCAGTGATATGGTTTGCATTGCCCAATTAGGTATCAGCTCAGAGCTCTCATAGAGAATGGATTCAAAAGAACAGCCCATAAGGCTCTCATAGAAAATGGATTCAAAAGACTCCCGGGTTCATTCTATACCCAGCAAGAGTGTTTGCCCAACCTGGCATCAGTTCAAAGCTCATATTAGACTTGATATACTTCATCCACAAAAACTACTGTAGGTCTCCGTCTTACATTACAGTAAATGGGTTTGATCTATAGAAAATTGGATCCAAAATAATCCCAGTTCCATTCTGATAGATTTATTTTCACATAGCAGTATTAGTCATTAACCAAGTAGTAAATTGAAGATGAAATCTAATGTATTCTTCAACACACACAGCCAATGTATCCACAAAATAAAGAGGATTTCTATGGCTGCCAGAAAATAGACCAGGCTCATTATGATCTAGCTCAATGAAATATAATAATAAAAACCATGAAGCTTAAAGTAGAGTAGTACAAGTGGGTTTAACCTAATAGAAAATGACATAAAAGAATCCCGGTTCCATTCTGACAGAGGAGTTGCTTTCATATGGCAGTATTAGTCAGTAACCAAGCAATTAAAAGAATATGTGGTTCAATGTGTTCTTTAAACCTGAAAGGGGTCGTTACAGCTGCCTGAGGTTAAACTAGGCTCAATGAAAGTTACAACTCGATGAAAATTCGGTATTAATGATATATCCTAGACAAAAAAGTGCTTGTTCAATTGAAGGTAAAAAAATCTCATGGCTGAAATCTATAATACACTTACCTACTATGAAATATGTATACTTCTTTTAACTTAACAAGTTAACATCCATAGGACATACAGTATAATAATAGTGGACTTAGTCTACTAGAAAAATGGATCAAAATTATATTGGTTTAATTCCATACCCAGGAAGAGGGTAGGCAGTAGAAGTTGGTTTAGTCCAAGGTTGTTTGGGTACCCAGGAGCGGGTGTATGCAAGGTGCAGGTACGCAGCATCCGGTGTGTATGAAATTAAGGGAAACATACATGGTGCATTGGGGTGCATTACTTTTCCTTGGGTTATCATTGGGTGTGGATTTGGGTGTGGGTGTGCCTCTGGTGCAGCCCAAATATGGTTGGGTGCACGCACTCAGACAACCTTGCTGAAAAAAGATTCCAAAAGCATCCTGGTTCGGTTGTATACCCAGAAAGAGGGTTATCCCTACCCAACTAGGTGTCACCTCAGAGCTCATGTTAGACTTGATATACTTCTTCACTAATAACAACCATAGGGCTTATAATAGAGTATAAATGGTGGCTTTAATATAACACAAAAATGGATCCAAAAGAATCTTCGTATCATTCTATACCAAGTTACAGCTTAATGAAAGTTGGGTATGCAACCTAGTCAAACTAAGTTCTTGTTCATTTGAAGGTATGAATAAGTTAATGGCTAAAGCTAATTCAAACGTTTATGCACATTCCTGCCACAGCCAAAAAGGGTTTGCCCTACCCAACTAGACATCAGCTCAAAGTTCATGTTAGACTCGGTATACGTCTTGCACTTAACATCCATAAGGCTTACGTTATAGTACAAAGTGGATATAGAAAAATGGATCTCAAATTACCCTAGTTTGATTTTATACCCTGGAAGAGGGTAGGCAGCAGTGGTCTGATTATTCTACTAGAAAAATAGTTCCAAAATAATCCTGTTTCAGTTTTAGCTCAGCAGGACGGTTATCCTTACCTGCTTGGGTATTAGCTCAGAGCTCATGGTAGACTTAACATACTTCATCAACAAGAACAACCATGAGGCTTACAGTAATGTGGGTTCAGTCTACTATAAAAATGGATCAAGAGGAATCCAGATTTCATTCCATACCCAGCACGAGTGTCTGGCCTACCAAGCATCAGTTCAAACCTTATGTTAGACTTGATAGGGCAGACAGTAGGGCTTACAGTAAGATTTAATCTGATAGAAAAATGGTTCCAAAAGAATTCCAGTTTCATTTTGACAGATGAGTTGCCTTGACAAAGGAGTATTAGTCAGTAACCTATCAATAAACCGGAGATGGGATTTAATGCAATCTTCGACACAGCCAATGAATCCACATTGAAGAGGATTGATACATCCGCCAGAGAATCAACCAGGCTCATTATGCTCTAGGTCAGTAAAATTTGGGTATTAATGAAAACAACCATAGGGCTTAAAGAAGAGTAGTATAAGTCGGTTTAATCTAATAGAAAATGACACAAAATAATCCTGGTTTCATTCTGACAGAGAGGTAGTTGTCACATGGCATAATTAGTCAGAAACCTAGCAATAATTTGTGTCATTTAACACAAATTAATGTATTTTTTAAAACACACAGCCAATGCATCCACAAATTGAAGACAATGGTTACAGGTTTAGTCATTTTGACAGATGAGTTGTCAAGGCAAAGGAGTATTAGTCAGTAACCTGGCAATAAACCGGAGATGGGATTTAATGCAATCTTTGACACAGCCAATGTATCCATACTGAAGAGGATTGATCCATCCGCCAGAGAATCAACCAGGCTCATTATGCTCTATATCAGTGAAATTTAAGTATTAATGAAAACGACCATAGAGCTTAAAGAAGAGTAGTATAAGTGGGTTTGATCTAATAGAAAATGACACAAAATAATCCAGGTTTCAATCTGACAGAGAGGTAGTTGTCACATGGCATAATTAGTCAGAAACCTAGCAATAAACCAAGGATGCAATTTAATGTATTTTTAAACACACACAGCCAATGCATCCACAAATTGATGATAATGGTTACAGGTTTACAGCTGCCGGACAATAGACCAGGCTCCTTATGTCCCAGCAATGAAACTTGGTCATTAATAACAAAAACCATAGGGCTTATAGCAGGATGGTAGAAGTGGGTTTAATCTAGCAGAACATGAGACAAAAGAATACTGGTTCCATTCTGACTAAAGCGTTTTTGTCACGTAGCATTATCAATCAGTGACCTAGCAATAAATCAAAGATGTGATTTGATGTATACTTCAACACACACAGCCAACGTATCCATAAATTGATGATGATGGTTACAGCTGCAGGAAAATAGACCAGGCTACTGTGGTCTATCTCAATGAAGCTTGGTATTAATGAAAACAAACATAGAGCTCATAGTAGAGTAGCATACATGGGTTTAGTCTGATAGAAAATAATACAAACCCCGGCTCAATTCTGACAGATGAATTGTTGTAGACAGTATCCTGACAATAAAACGAAGATGGGGTTCAATTTGTTCTTCAACACAGAGCCAATGTCACAGCTCTATGAGAGTTGGATATTACTAATATAACTTGGTTATTCCCAATTGATGTTCATTTGAGGATAAAAATGAGTTCATGGCTAGAGCTAACTCAAAATAGCTGAAGGCTATCCTATCCACATTCATACCACAACCAAAAACAGGGGAATGGGTTCCAAACCTAAACAAATTAACACCATATTCACAAATCAAAACTAAGATAACAATGACTTACCTGCCTCCTCTGCCTTTCTTCTGGCGACTTCATCCATGGTAGAAACATTTGAAGCGCACCCACTTCTGATAACATTGTCTCCAAATGACTCGTTCCTTTTATGAGAAAAGGGACGCCTATGAGGTGCCAATGGAACAGGCCCTTCTGGTGTTGAGGCAGCCATTGCAAATTCTTGAGAAAAAACAAGAACCCAACCGTAGTCTCTGTAATTCGTAATGCAAGCTGTGTATGCCCAGTTCAGCAGGTGGGCATATGGCTTCACTATAAATGCGACAGGTGAAAAAAATCTATGGATTTTTTTACCATGGGTCCTTAGCCTCTGCCTTTAAAAGCTCGCCATTTTTGCACAGCATGTCGACTGTCAACGGGAAATTTTAATAACCAACGGTCAAGTGGGGTGGATCCCTGTTCCTCATATGATGAATCCAAGGCTGCAAGTTCGTATGAGACCTTGCCTAGGTTCGGACCGAAGCTCTTAGGCTCGGAACTTTTGGTATATTGTATTATAGGTTCAAATTTGAATTATAGTCAGGCTCGGTGTCCGAGCCTGCTTTCGTCACGCGAATCAAAGCGATGAAGCCGTGGACGGTCAGATTTTCTATAGCCGTTGGATGGACGGTTGGGATCTCTCGTGAAGTGAGATCTGATGGGCCCTTATGAGACCGTGATTGTTTTAGTACGTTATATGGTTTGGGTTAAAAGAGACAAAAATTTAATCTGTTTTTTTATTGGAATGTATCGAAGTAATTATTATTATTATTATTATTTAAAATTAAAGAATGAAGTACATGTATGGTTACAATTAAACGTAGCGGTTGTATTCAGGTTCGTATATATATGACACAAAATTAAAGACAATAAAATTAATGATAATTGTAATTAATAAAAATAATTTAAGAAATGTTAATTTTTTTAAAATATATATATTATTTAAAAAGGTAAATAGTTTGTAATTATATTTTAATGTGGAATGGGTATCTTTTTACCTTCACAGGGTGTAGGTTAAGTAGAATAAAATATAAATATTTAAAAATAATAAAGTTTAGTTATATTATGAATTATGAAGGTTTTATATCAAAAGTAATGTTTAAGTTTGTATGTATTATTCTGTCAGCGTTAATTTATAAATATTTTTAAAATTTTAATAATTTTTTTCGAAATGAGGAATGGTAGGGGAAAGGTCTCAATAGTTGTATATGTTCCAATTGTCGAATAGGGTTTTTTGTTAATATATGTTTTATTGATAGAACATATTAGTGTGTATGAATATTAAAGTGCATCAGACGTTGAACATGTAGTATTTAATATTTATTCAACATTTACTATATAAAATTAAAAGTAATCAATCACATTTTGGTATGTAAGACTCAAGTACTGATATTCTAATGCACAGTGATTGGTACTCCAAAAGTTAAGTTAAGTGATTGGTTCAAAAAATGTATTTTGTGATCTCTCGTGATAAAATTGGTTATATCCTAAAATGTATAATGTGTTAGACCCTGAAACCTTAGTTATAAATGGTTAAGATAGCATATTAAAATAGGTAAAAAATTTAAAAACTAAATATTATTTAAAAACTTTTAAAATTTTAAAGTTGAATTATATTTTGATAAGGTAAATGTTATTTTTTAAAAATTAAAATTTTAAGATTGAATTATATTTTGATAAGGTATAGGAAATAGAGGGTTAAAAGTAAATTTTATTTAAAAACTTTTAAAATATTGAATTATATTTTAATAAAATGTAGAATGTCAAGTTCGTATTTGTTCATACAAGATTTTTGTTGGCAAAACAATCAAATGATAAAGAATAAGCAACGTTTACAATTTTGTGAACACACAATGTTCATTAAATAGTGTATGTTGGGTATTAAGGTTTTGTAATATCATATGGGTTTTTTTTTTTTTTTTGGGAAAAGTAATGAATTAATAGATAGTGATGTTTATTAATTTTATATTAATGTAGATATTAAAATATGGTTTTTGGTATTTGATATATATTTATTATATAAGATTTAAGTATTTAAATAAGGTTTTAATTTGTCATCATGTTATATTTGTATGTTATTTTATAAGTTAATATTTCATTTTGTTGTTATATATATATACACATATATGAATATGAATTTTATTGTTTGTTTCAAACCTACTAAATATTATGTATATATATTTCCAAACTTTCATAGCAATGTATTTGTATATGGGTCAGTTCTGATAATTATATTTGTTATGACCAATCAATCATTGACCTACATTTATTGAAACCAACCCACTCCCATCAACGACTATTTTCTAAAATCAAACCCATCCTTATAATTAACCCATAAATCTAGCATGTCGATGGCACAAAAAGTTATTCAAAGGGATATATATAAACATTTTGAAGTCTCATTTAAAAAATTTGGGCACTTATATGTTATACATCTATACACTATTGTATATTGAGAAAACTTTCCTTATTCTTCCCATTTTGCATACCTATCACTGGGAATAGTCATAAGCCAATCATCAAACAATCAAAAGCCAAGTCAAAGCAAACATTATCAAGTACCAAAGCCAATCATTAGTCACATACATATAACAAATGAACATAATTACACAATCACACTATGTGGGAGAACTATGTATGCTTTGATTTCCCTCCTTGGAGTATAGGATATGTACGCAATAACCAATCATCAGAGGGAATGATTAAGGTCAACTCAACCCATTACATTTCCCCCATTTTTGAAGGTTTTTGACCTTTGTAAGCACATCTAGGGTTTGAAGGCAAAGGAGATTGATTTCTAAATTTATGTGTGAGAGTTTAGGATTGCAAATATAGAACAAGCATAGACAATCTCAGGTGGCCATACAACTCAATATCAACCAGCAAATCAGTATCAACTAACGATACTAACCCGATCTTACGAAAATGACCCAAGATAGGAAGCATATCAGTTCCTGAACTAAGTGAACTAGAAGTTTGTTTATCCTTGATTTATATTTACATAATACAATCACTGACAGACAGTCAACCAAAAAACTAAGTATCATAATCTCTTTAGTACTTTTCATATTTAACATATGCCCTTATAAAATCAAAATAATCAATTGCCAATCATTTACATTCAAATGTATGCTTGAATGCCATAACTATTGATCTAAATTTTTTATTTCAAAGTTCCATCTAAATTAGATTAATCTTACCCATTAATCCAAATTAGGGTAAAATATATTGGTGAACTCGTACACATATCAAATGGTGCAAACCCTTGAGTTTTCATCTTTATAAGGTTTCAAGTTTTAGTTTTATGGTCATATTTTTAGACATTTCCCCTTATGCTCCTTTTGATCTTAGGGTTTATCCTTATTTTTGGTATTCTAAGGTTTTATATTATCTACATGCCTAAAAACCCTCAGAACCCTACCCATTCTCCCATTGATTCTTTTATTTTTCTTCCCACCTCTCCTCAAGATGATGCTAGCTATTTTCCTTGTATGAAGGTCCATGTTGTTACTATCCCAAAAGGTAAAGAGCATTTCAAGGATAGCCAGGATATGAACAAGACTACATCTAACATGTGTAATGACCCTGTTGGGTTTGACATAGATAAACATAAAAAAAAATTAATTAAACACATATACTATAAATATAATACTCCACAAGAATCTAGGTAGAGATCATATATAATGCTCTAAGTGATAACTGTAAATGACGCATACTACATGATACATCACTGATCACTAACATCATAAGAAACACATCATAATACAAACATGAAAAGTAATTACAAATAGCCAGCCACTACTAGTACAATATACAACCACTATTGTCAAGCCATAGTAATAGGTAATTATAGCTCTTCATGATAATGTTTCTAATAATAAATACAATATAATATAATGTACATAAATAAGATACATAGCTCCATTGAAGCATAGTTCTCGAACTGAAGTATCTATTGCAATTTCAAGTGTCATTTCGATAAATAGTACTATTTTGGGGAGGGAGAGCATCATCCGAGTGCTTTTCCACACCAACCATAGACCAACAATCCCCTGTACTAATCTTATCGAAAAATGGCCCTCCCTTCATGGTTGAGTAGATAGTGATGGCACAAAAATCTAGAGAGATAAGCAAGTACCCATGTGTTGTATGATTTCTAAAACTAAACATGCAGTGTATCATAAAAAACTCATTTTATTGTAAGATATCACACAAAAATATAAACCATACTCATAAATGATAATGTCTCACTAAACATACTTTAGTTAAAATTTTAAGAATAATAAATAATAGCGATCTATAGATCAATCAAATACATACACACCACTTGATCGAATTACCTTCATCTGACATTGTGATGCTAGTAAGCCCGTGAAGTCCATCTCACTCTTTACTCGATATCAACAATACAAGATTGGCCAAACATAATTTAACCACAAGATTCATATAATTTACATCCTAATAGCAATCATATCACATAAACATGCTAAATATAAGAGAAATCAAATATACATTTATTTTGTCAAACGTATGAATGAATCTTACATTATTATCTATCCCATACTAAAAATTATGACTATAGTTTATACTACCTAAGCAAAATAATTATTTAACTATGGATTTGAACTACCACAATTAGTTTCTAACCATACTACAACGTACGATAACCCATATTACTATAGTCTAGTATTCTAAGATATAACTACTAGTTTTCACAATCAATCATATAAAGTAGTTTTAATTATATGGAAACATGATCTTCTATTCAAATAATTAAACATAACAAAATAAGTCACAATTTCTATGAAACACATGATATTCTATCTTATCATACGTTACACTTTCAAAGGTTGTATGCATGCATACATAAAGTCCTACTCACTGTCACTAAACATGTTGCATATAGTAATAACCAACACGCATACATATAATTAGTCAAAACTAGGTGTGAGTCTAGACATAACAATTATAGTATGTATAATCTAGGTATAACATACATTTATATTGTAGTACTCTATGACATCTCATACTATCATAGTTCATTGTTAAAAACACAACTACATAATTATGAATAACCAGTCCTGTAATTATAAGAAACAAGTGACCCAACATCATACATACTAATCCAACAAGTACAAGTTTATACCACACAAGTATAATCTACATTAAAACTACATTCTAATATTTAAAAGAACTCAACTCATACACACACATCATGATGCACTATTAAATTAAAATATATGTCTAAACACTTGTACAAAATATACTCACATTATGTTCTACACATAAGTATTCATTACTATATGTGAATATGTTTTAAAAATTTAATCATGTTATTCTGAAAGATTCAAATAACTCATAGCTAAGTTATTCATAATCTTACATTTAAATAACTTAATTCCTTTCCTAGGCAATTGTTTCCACATGGTTATAGTTTGGGTCCCTCAAACACTTTATGACTCATTTAAACCATCCATTTAACTATAGGTTTAGGCATATGACTCAATACATGTACATATGTATTAAGTTATATGAACACCCAAATCCATGTATAGCTATATTTTCTGTAAGAATACCCTCATATGTATTAATCATAATCATACTATATTTCACATAACAATGCTTACTGATATATATAAATATGGTTGCAAAGTTCAACAGTTATTAGAACTTTGATCAATAACTTAATCATTATAACTTTCCCATTTAAAAAGTACATTGATGATCTATTAAGATATTAATACTCTCAGAATATTAATGAACATATTATCATAGGCAACAAACTATTTATACTAATATCAGATCGCCACACAGTTCCTTATAGCCATTTAAGCATATTATCCTATGGATTTTGTTATAAGTTTGATTCCATCAACTTGTTGTAAAAAACACTTATACACACGTAAAGATAATGACACATTGGATCTAGTAAGGACATCATTAAATAAGCAAATATGTATGTAGGTATCACATGGAACGGATGCCACACAAATAAAAAGGGAATATTCTAGAATATTCAATGCTACATATATCACATACCACTTAGATACCACATATATTATTTTATTAATTCTATATCATCTGCCTGATATAATATAACTATAGTATATCCCCCATTTTATATTTGTTAAGTGAATTAAAATTCGCTGATAATAAAGACATATGGATATATCACTTAACTAGGATCAAACTACAGACATATGAATGAGAGCCAAATCACTTATATTAAGTAAAATATAGTGGTACCCTATAATAGAATTGTTAAATTAATCATTCTAAGTATCTATATTTTACACTTCCATAACCACAGGATCACTGCCTATTAGTTTGCTTGATTTATAAATATATAAAGCATCTATACCTATCACACCTAGTTATATAATATTAGGCACTTAGAGGAGGAACAACCCCATTCCAAATATAGCTATATAAGATGTCTAAGCAAACTTTCACCATGATACCACTAGGTAGATTATCAAATAGTAGCTATAATAAGTCTAAGCAAGATTAGTTATTTATGATGGTGATAATGTTTAAAATAATTTATACGCTAATTTAATTTTAAGAGTTTCAATAAGCAGAGAGTTTCTGGAGAATAAACGCTATCTAAACTATTATCATATAATAGCATACCTAAATATAATAGCTATTTAGTAGAAATACAGTAGGTACTCTTAACGTAATCTAAATGTTAAGAGGAAATCTAAACATTAGGATTACGACAACATGTGGAGAAATTAAAACAAGATAAACTATTTGATAATGTTTATTATAAGTCTAAGTAATAAGGTAAACGGTTCACTAATATTTTGCTATCAACAATCATAAATTATTGCACATCCACTTTAAATGACTGCATGATTAAAATCACATAAGTTTTCAAGTATAAATCGCCAGTCTGGAAGTCACAACAAATCCATATATATATATGATGTTGTTGTATTTAGTGTAGATCACCATTCTCTAGTATCCAATGCTACACCATAAATTGACACATAACTAATATATATGGATCACTGATTTTTTTTTCCTTTTTATAAATTTATTGCTTGTTATCTAAAACAAATGATTGAGAACAACTTGGGTTATAACAAAGATCATCTTAAGCTCTCTCTCTTTGAATAAAGAAAAAGAAGGGGAAGCTTGGATCTCTACAATGGGGAGATGAAGAGTCATCCTTCATTAATGGTGCTTCAAGCTTTCTCCTTGCGGCTCACCTTGGTCACCTTTGTCTCCTTGGTTCCTATTGTTTCTATTTTTTTTTGTGTTAGAGGTGGTCTTTAATTTTGTGTGTTTTCTATTTGATTTTGTTTTGTGTCTTGTTTGCTTTGTTTTGTGTTATCATTAGGGCTACCTATGTTGTCTTAGTTGAAGCATATTATTGACATGTGTATCTTTTTCTTGGCCTTTACTCCCGCTACCTTTGAAATTATAAAGGGGCATGTATGTATTAATTGAAGGATATAGAAACCTTTGCATTTGATGGAAAGGAGCATGCAGAGAGAGAGAAGTGTGGTGGTTTTAATGAAATAAATAATGCTACTAGGGGTAATAAGGGCAGCGGTAATTCAAGTAATGACCCTAGCTCAGCTCAAGTGGAAACTAAAGTGACCTCTGAAATGACTCTTCAACAAAGTCTTGTGACTGGAGGAAGTGGCTAGGCATTTAAAAGGAGTGTAATTTGTGGTGATCAAGGAAGATAATGGTGAGCAATAATGCAGGGAAGACCAAATCGGTAAGATCCCTAGCCTCCCTAAAACCCTGACCATCACTCTGAATGTTTCCATGAAAATTAACCTTCAGCAAGAAGAAACCATAATTAAAAATGTTGGGATTTTTTTTGGTTTTTTAAACAAAAATGATCTTTCTTCTATAAATTTCTTTGATAATTGGTTAAATTCTATGTGGAGCAAAAAATTAGGTTTGTATATTAGTTTTTGTAGGATGTTGCAGACAGGGGTTTTCATGATTTTGTTTAAAAACTCCAATATGCAATGTAGGGCAATCAGTAAGCCCTTATGGAATGCCAATGAATCAATCTTCAAGGCCATCCCTTGGTCTCTTGAAATGGACTGCAATGACCTTGTTTTCAAAACTTCCCCCAGATGGGTTGACATAGAGGAGGTGCCAATTCAACTCTTGAATTTTCTTCCATAGGCATTGAAACCCCTTAGTGAAGTTCTAAAAATTGAGGATACCAGAAGATCCCTTGCTCATATGAATGCTAGGGTTTTAATATCACTAGAACCCTTAGATTTTTTTTTAGAAACACTCAACTTCAAAATTAAAGTGAAATCTCACACTTGTGCTCTTAGAGGTCTGGGTGGTTTGAATGCCTATTTTTTTTGTAAAAATAATGGTCACTTAATAAAAATTGTCCTCTATTGGCCAATAAAAGTAATATCCTAAGTAAACAGCAAGAAAAGGACACTACAAAAGATGAGACTGTGTTGAGTAACTTATAGGTGTTTGAGAATCCTATGTTTTTAAGTGTACCATTGAAAGATAGTGCCTCCACTAGTGAGGCTATTGACACGTTTGGCCCTGATGCTCAAGGTGAGTGTGGCATGGAAGGCCCTCCTATTGATTCTTAGGCTTAGGACTCTCTATAGATTGATGGTGACAATCCCTCACTTGAACTAGTTGATTGCCTCCCTGGCAACCAAGTTGACACCTTCTTGAATCAGAAACCCTTCAAAGATCATTCCTTTGAGAAATATGTGGTAATCCTTGCTAAGGTCCCTAAACTATAAAATGTTCATCCCATTGCTTCAACTAGAAGCACTATTGATAAGTTTTCTAATGATGTTATACCAATGGCTATGTCCCTAGAGAAAGAAGTTGCAGGCCCCCCCAACAATGTTGTAGAGCTTTTAGATGGAACTCTAGTGGAAAATAAGAACCTTGTAGGAGTGGACAATTAGATGTCTAAAGGAGGTGGAAAAGGGCTTAAAATAGACTTGAGTCTGGCCCAGAGTGATCACACCATGCTTAGGGAGAAAAAGAGAGTGAATAAGGAGGGGCTACATAATATGCAGGAAGCCCCTTCTAAAAAGAAAGGAAAGGAAAATAAAGTCCTGGATTGCTTTACCAGGTTGTAGAATGGTGGGTATAAGCCCCATGGTTAATCAAATTGACCTCTAAAAACTCCCCCTTATTTTTCATGTGGATTGTTAGTTAGAATGTAAGAGGGTTAGAATCTCCAGACATAAAATCGATGGTAAGACAGTTCAGACTCTCGAGAGATAATCTTGATTTTCTCTTCTTGCAAGAAGTAAAGGCTATCAATACCCAACTTTCCATGGTCTTGAATTTTATCTAGCCTAATGTTCCTTATTTTTTTACTAATCATCATAGAGGTAAAGGGGGGGCCTCTATCCTGATTAGCCCCTTGTGGAAAGATTGTATTATTGAGCATGGTAGTTCTCCTAATAACAGGGTGGTATGGGTTTTGATAGAATATCAAAATCAGACCTTAGGCTTGTGTAACATATATGCCCCCAATGACTACAGGGAGTGGTCTAACTTGTGGAATTGGTTATCCACTAATCTTAATAATATTCTTTGGATTTTTCGTGTTGACTTCAACATGGTGGAGGATAAAGAGGATAAAATTAGAGGGGACCATCTTGCATAGAAAGGTAATGAGCTTTTCTTCTGGTCTAATTTAAACAAATTCAAAAAATTAAAGATCCTCTCTTGAAGGGGAAGAGCCTTAGCAGAGGAATATGGTATACTTGGTGCACTAATCAGAGCAATAATAGGAGACAGTCCTCCAGGCTGGAAAGATTCTATTTGAGCACAGAGTCTCTAGTGGTTAATGTTGTCATGAGTGGTAATGTTGTGACTGTGTTACCCTATTCTATTTTGGATCACCACCCTATAGAAATGACTTTCTCACTAGTTAGGGATGAGAAGAAGGACTCAACAGAGTTTAGAGGGTTATATAAATTTAATGTCTCACACCTTATAAACAAGGTATGTACAGAGGGACTACAAGCGTCATGAAACATTGGTGAAGCTATTTGCAACTCCATTTCTAAAATTGACCATTGGAACTCTAGTATGAAAATTGATAAAAACTTTGTAAGAACCTATAGATAGATTAAAGCTAGGAAATGTAAAAAACTTGCAAGAGATACTCAAGAAAAGTTTATTCATGTAGAGGACTTGCTTCAGCTTGACCCGATAAATGGGGTTCTTCTTGAAAAAATTAACTCTTTAAAACACCAAGCTCATTAGGAACAACAATACATTGCTAAAGGGGCACAGATTTGGTCCAAGCTTACTTGGCTTAATCTTGGTGACAAAGGTTCCAAATTCTTCTTCAAATTCTTACAAATTAAACATTCTAAAAGCAAAATTAAGGAAATCGAAGTCAACAGACAGATTGTTTAGGATGTTGCTAGTATTAAAGGAGCCTTCTTTGAATTATATTCTAACCTTTTTCATTATGTTGGATCAAGTGAATGTATTGAATAGAATAGAGCCTTATGCGAGGCATGCATTCCCAAGAAGGTCTCACAAACTCAAGTCTCTTTCTTGGAGGTTATCATCTCACTTGATGAGGTTAGAAACACTATTGACTTACTAAAATATGATAAGGCTTTAGGGTTGGATGGATTCCCTATGAAATTCTATAAATTCAATAAGGAAAGGATTGCCAAGGAATGTTTGGAGGTATTCAATGAGACAATTGCCTTTGGTACTATTAGCCCATACATAAATATAGGGGTGATCAAGCTTATAACAAAGGATGGTAACTTTTCATCGGTTAAGAATTGGAGACCAATTACCCTTCTTAATGTCTCCTACAAGATATTAGCAAAAAATTTGGTAAGGAGAGTGTCCTCACTTTTACCCTCTATTATCTCAAAAACTCAAATTGGATTTGTTGAAGGAAGATACATTTTGGATAATATCATCACCAACTGGGAAGATTTGTATCGAGCAAGAGATTCAAACCAAGATGTTGGATTGATCTTGCTTGATTTTGAGAAAGCCTATGATAGAATTGAGTAGCCATTTATTGAGAGAATGTTGTGAGCTTTTGGGTTCCAAGATAGATTTTTTAGAATGGTCAATATACTTTTCAAGGATGCTTATATGGTCATTGATGTCAATGATGATCTAATAGACTCCCTTGTGCTTGAATGTTCCATAAGACAAGGTTGTTTGCTTACCCCATCACTCTTTATACTAGCTATAGAGGCATTGTATTACCTCCTTAGGTTCTTAGATATTGGACCTTCGATTAAACGTATCTCACTCTCAAATAATGAATCTCTTCTTGATGTTTTATTTGCTTATGATACTTCTATATTTTTTACCTTGGACTACAATAACCTAGAATAGGTTGCAAAAAAGCTTAATATCTACTGCTCTGCCTTAGGTTCTAAAGGTACAATACATAAATCATACATTCTAGGGTAGAGAAATCACCCATTGGATTGGTTGACAACTTTTGATTGGAATTGTAAAGGACAATATGAGATAGTTAGATATTTAGGGATTTTGTTTGCCTTAACCCCTTCTTTCAAAAAGATGTGGGATTGGGTCTTTGATAAAATCAATAAGAAAATTGGCAAATGGTAGGGCCACCTGTTATCGCTACCAGGAAGAATCCAAATTTACTAGAAAGTTCTTTCTTCATACAACATATACTATGTTTCATGCTAGTTATTTGGCAAAACACAAGTCAACATGCTTCATAGAATTATAAGAGATTTCATTTGGTCAGATGGTAAAGGGGAAAGAAAAGACATGCAATCTCATGGAAATTTTGTTTGAAACCTAAGAGCATTGATGGACTGGGGTTAAAGGACATTCGGTTGTAGGGGATAACCTTGGTAGTTACATGGATTATCAGAGCTTCTATTAGGAATGAGCCCTGAAAAGTTTTGGTAAGGCATAATATCATGCAAGGCTTTACTAAAGGGAAGCCAAAATAGAAAGGATTGCATATTGCTAATCTGCTCATAGGATCTTTCTCTACCAAAGTTGTTGGCTTCCCTACATTTGCATCCATTTGGTCTACCTAAGATTCTACCAAGCCTTTCATTGCTTTAAAATAGGTCTTTAATTGGCATGGGACTTCGTGTCAAGGCTATATATCTATTTGGTGGAACTTGAGTGTCAACAGGACTCCACTGGCCCTCACTAAGGAATGCTCTACCATTGACTAGTACACTAAAGGATTGAGGAGCTTTAAGGATATCTTCCTCCATGGGCATTGGGCTTCATGGTTAGAACTTAAGGTCAGATTTTAGCTCTTGGATTCTCAATGAAGAATGTTCACCCTACTCCAAGCAGCTGTCAAAGGGAATAACAAGGTGGTATTTATGGAGGATGATGATGAGTTTTGGGACAATATGAAGTGGAAAAAATGCCCACCTTTGCTTGAGTATTTGATGCAGATGCTCTACAATAAACTCTCCTTTTCCAATGTCCCCTACCTTACCCTCAATCATATTTGATATGTGTTTGATCTTTTGCATGCTTGGTCTTTCAGGTCTATGGTAATCTAGTCCTCTTGTCTTGAACCTAAGAAGTCATGTTTTTAGTGGCTACTTATGTACAAAAAGCTAGTTGTGGGTGTTGTTTTCAATAATTGTGATCTTGCTAATCCCCTCTGTGCCTTTTGTAGTGATGTTGAATATATTGAACACATCTTTTATTCATGCCCGTTTGTTACTAACTGGTGGCAAAAATGTCTTAAACCTTGGAATATTGTTTTTGGATATGAGCTTGGATGGCTCAACATTGCTTTTGGATATGCTTATCCCAAAATTAAAGTTCATCCTTTTTTTTGTAAATTTTGGCTTATTTTTTCATCTAAAATTCTTTGGTTTTTGTGGAAACAAAGGAACCTGGAGGTGTTTCAAGGTAAGGCGATAGTTATTACTGACTTCAAAATTGAAGTCATTCTTCAATTTTTATCTTTGTAGATTTTCCTTCAGTTGAAGATTCCACAAGACCAACTTGAAAGGTTTATAAGGACAGGGTTACTCAAGGTCACTTTGGACTACCTGCTTGACTCAAGAGGATACCCTAGATTAAGCCCACATCTAGATTGGGTTGTCTCACTTAACAACTATGGAGTTACATATTTCTAAGTTTGAGTGGGAATACATTAAGGATGCCTATTTCGACCAAGATGATAATCTAGTGTAAGATTGGATCACCCCTTTCGATTCAGATAATAATGGTATCGATGAGTGGGTGACATCAATGATAGTGTTTTTCAAGATTTATTCAATGAGGAACATGGTATGTTCATTATCAAGGAGGCCAATGAAACCTTCACACTATTTGACGTGAACCTTTGTCCAGAATCAGGTGATGAGATTGCATTAGTAGGCCCTTCATCTCGGACTCCCAGTCCTAATGTTTCTATTCAGGGAGCATAAGCAAAAATTTGGTAATAGATTGACGAGAACATAAACACATTCTCTAGTAAACTGGAGAAGCTGATTGAGGGTGGTAGTTTAGTGGAGATGAAGATGTACTCAAGTATGTAAGGTAGAACAATATGAAAGGCCTCTTGGACAAAGTTGATTGTTACCCAGCTAAGTTGCTTCATGGACATCAACTGACTGAAAATGTTAGTGATAAAAGCTCCTCGAAGGGGAATGCCTTGTCTACTTTAAATGGTAGCCATGATGGGGAAGGCACTAATTGTAGTAGGGTATTGGACCTACACCTATGATTCTACCACCTTTGGGTGGCATCTTACTACCTTGTGTTTGCTCTTGTTATACTATTGTGATTGTGTTTTGTCTAGTTGCATACTTGGCTTCATTGTCTAAAAAAATTGATGGCTCTTTTTAGTTGGTTACCTGGTTGACACCTTTTCCTTTGATATTATTTTTTTTGGGCTGCCTTTTTGGAGCTAGTTTTATGTTGAAGTATCGATTATTAATACTACATGTGGGGGATGCCCCACCTATGATTTTTGTTCTACTTGATACTATGTATATTTTTGGCATCCTATATGCATATATTAGTAATCAATCTTCAATATATAAAAAAATGACTGCATAATAACAAAGTGTTACATATTGTCAAGCATTGCATGTTATCATTACATTATCCATAGTAAAAACATAAGAAAGAGTTTTTACATTTTTTAGATGCTACAACACAATCTAATACAAAAATTTGTGTTCGTGTGGATATGTAGGGTATGGGTTTGAGATATGCCATTTCAAATCAGGGTATGGTAGTAAACAACTATGATATATGTAACTATATTCATGAGAATATCTAGATATGGGGGACAGTTCCTCTACATAATCTCCTTGGTGCATATGCAAAAATATACATAAATGTGAGTATATATAAACAATAAATGAAATGACCCCACAACTCACTGCTCACACATGTAGAAGAAAGAGATAACTTTAGATGATAATAACATCACCCTAACAGATTATGTTGGAAGTAAATACTCGAGAAGCGAAATGTAGTGATATTTTCCTTTCAAAAATAAAAGGGAAAAGAATTACCCAGTTCTAATCTATTTGGTAAAAAAACAAGCACAAAGCTCCTTAAAACTAGGGATTGAGTTTTATTCAATGAATTATTTTATGCATGTGAAAGTTAACTTAATTCTTAGATGAAAATGCAATATTGAATAAGGATTTATAATGTGGTTTGACATAATTCTTGAATGGGACTTTGGATTGATTCATGTAGCATTTGATACAATTAAACACTTGTCTTTCCATTTCTTTCAAATAGCCAATACCTATAAAATAATAGATTCAAATTAAATAGACTTGATAACATTGATCACATGTAAATGGAAGGAAGTTGAGGAGCTTGCAGTCATCCATAGTGCAATGTTTCTGTAGGGTAGGAAATTCAGGCATTCCCATGGTAATGGGCTTTCACAATCATTTCCTCTGAGCTGCCTGGTGCATCCCCCTTTTCTATGCTTTTCCCCTTTTGCATGAATATCCCTTCTATTAACGAATTTTACTTTCTTCTTCTTTTTTTTTATCTTTTTGTTTCTATAATTTTTATTCCTTTTGATTTTCTTATCTTTTTTTTTTCTCCAAATTTTAAACCCTTCTATTTCTCTTTTTCCATTTTTTCACTTTATTGGTAATTCTTGATTTTTATTCATTTTAACATTAATTAAATTATCACTTTAAATATCACAAATATTTAATGATAAATATGTTAATCATTAACCTCTAATTTACACTAATTATGCCAACCATGCAAGACAAATTCCAAATAACCATGAATCAAATGACTATCTAATGTAAACATCATCATAATAAATTATGTTAACCATTCATTATACATCTAACATGTGCTATTCATTATGGTGTGTACAAAGTTCTACCAGGTCTCTCTATCATATTTCGACATCTCCATCTACATCACCCTCTCTGACAATGCTCTCCCTCCATCACGCTCTAAGGAATGAGTTCTCCTGCCTCAACCTCATAACAAGCAGGTATTTAGCCCATATCAGTATGATATACACACATCATAAATTATAGTTGAAATAATAAATCAACATGTTTGTAATATAAACACATACACTACAACTAATTCACAACAATGCCAACATGTATCATAAGCCATATCGTATTGTTCCATAATAGTATATATCTCTAAGCTTAGTTAAAATAGCCAAATATAAATTTATCAACTATATATATCTACAAATAATCTAGTAAACTTGCCTGGTGATGAATCAGGATGTAACATCTTTCCCCCAAAACTAGTCATCATCATAGATGACACTCATTCAAACACAAGTTCTAAATTAAAAACATTATTTAGTAGAGAAATAACATAAAATAAAGTATTAAATCATGTAAATAAATGTTAAATTACCTATACAACTTCACCATATTTCTCTCAAGTTGCACTAAACCTGGAGTATTGGTCCCATAAAACTTTGCTCTGTGACATCTCCCTATTATGTAAACATGGTTTGTGAGTATTACTTACTCTGATTGGTTCTATCATGACCACCTCAGGGTTCAAAACTATCAATACAAGCCTATATACTATAGGACTGACCATTTATGTTACCTTAAAGGGTCCCACATATCTCAGTGAAAGTTTCACTAACTTCCCAAAAACACATGAGGTCATCATAAAATCTAATAAGTATAACATGTCAATATTGCCACTATTCCACAGATCTCTGCACAACTATGATGATGAATAGGAATTAAAAATATTACATTTCCAATGTATACAAATTCAAGGAATAAATGTTCCACTATATACATGTGTATGGCCATATGACTAAATTTGACAAGTTCATCTGTCAAATCTCAGATTTGATGAGTTCATCTATCAAATCCAAATTCAATAACTGTTGAGTCAATGTGAGGCTAAGTATGATCCATTCCTATAGCTTAATACTCACATTCCTAGTTCACCACTCTTCCTTTAGGTCTCCACGACCTAATGATCTCCAAAATATGTACAAAGTTCAAAGAATCACAATTCTATACTAACAAATCATAGGAAGCAATACTAAAACTAAATGATTTTAAATGTATCAACATACATTCAAAAAAAATCATACAATTATTTCATAATTGCATTAAGTTGCCACTAGCCAAACATAGCTAGTATCATATTTCATAGCTTAACCTATAGTTTTATATTCATAGTTAAGAGAAAATATTGTTAAAATTAACATAGCATACAAAGGCCAAGGATCACACTAGCCTTACACCCCTATAAAGGAACAAGCGAGATAATATATCCTTACTTTCTTGATTAGTACACAACAAGTTAAAAAATATATCTCAACCCTTTTAGACTAACAAGATCTTCCACACATCCTATACCTTACTTGCTCCTGGTGAAGGTACATAAATAACTCTCCAAATAACATGCTTTAAGTAAAAAGAGAATAATATCAATCTAATCAAGGGTATATAATAACATAACAATTATAATCTACTAGAATAAATTCAAGGTTCTCCAATCCTCATGGTCAAAGTTCAAAAGTTAGATAAAGTAGTGACTCTAAAAAGTCACAAGTGAAAAGTAGAGAACTAACTTCTCAACAACAAAACTCTTAAATACCCTCTCAAGGTAAAAAGAAAACACCACAACCCAAGTTGCCAAAATCACTACATACTTACTAAATTTGTAAGAGTAGTATTATAACCTACTTCCACAATCAGAGAGAAAGAAATAATACCAACCACAAAGATGTATCAATCCATCCAATCCTACAACTTCTATCTCAACAAGAAGTAGAAGGCACTATTCCATGAACTCCAAGGAATATGGTTCAAAACAACATTTTAGAAACAAGTTTCAATATCATGAAAATAAGAATCCTCTCAAGGGATTATAATGATGTCAAAGGAAAGTGAGGGAGTGACAAATGACCTCTATGCCCACTATGAGATATGACACTTATTCCTAATCTCCATAACATAAGGGTGCCAACCAAAAACAAACTCCTAACACAAAAGAATTCTCAACCAAGACATCTACACTCTTCTACAAGAAAATTCCCACCACACTGGGTGGTACTCAACTAAAAATGGTCTTATAAGATTTCACACTCATAGGATTAGTATATAAAACTAATGCACAGATAATAAAGTGAGAAACATCCCATGTTCTTAAATACTCACAACACAAAACATAAATGGTAGAGGTAACTTGATTACAAAGAAAGGATGTAATCAAAAAATAATATAGGAATCTCTTATTCATGACCCAATAACTATGTTATGCACTCTCCTACCTAACCTTGATTATAACCAACACCATCGAGACACTCGATAAACCAACCTTTTAACATCTCTAAGAGGGTACAAATGCTTATAAAGTACACACTCAATATACCACACACATTCACTATTCTCCTTTCTAATAAATAGAAAGATACAAAAATGCTAATGGACTCATTAGGTCCTAGAGTTCGAGCCACAACTCTGATACCACATGTAATGAACCCTCTAGGTTTGACATAGATAAACATGGATTTTTTTAAAACTTAAACACATATACTATAAATAAAATACTCTAGAAGAATCTAGGCAAAGATCATATATAATGCTCTAAGTGATAACTATAAATGATGCATATTACATCATACATCATTAATCACTAGCATCATAAGAAACACATAATAATACATTATGGAAAGTAATTACAAATATCTAGCCACTATTGGTACAATATACAACCACTATTGTCAAATCGAATGGGGTCATTACATGTGGTATCAAAGAATATAATGTGTTTTGTGGGAAGGATGTTATGTCCTAATTCCTCGTCAAGTAAAATATCAGATATTTATAAGTAAAAATGATTTGTATAATAACTAGATAAAACAAGATCTTTATTAGAAAGACTTTTCAGATGTCCATGTAGTGAGTTGTGAGACTACTATAATAACTAATGAATAAAATATTATGACTCTATAGTAGAGGAGTGAACTATGGGTTTAATGTTCATTGTGGAACCCACTTTATTATCATAGTAACATGAAAATCAATATTTCTTATCTGTGGATAGACTTGAATAGATAATATTTGTATACTTAGTATGATGTTTAATAAAGGGATGGTATATATTCTATGTCATATTGAGATATCCATATGATTATTTTACGTCGATCTGTACATTATGGAAAGAGAACAATGATTTGTATATTGTCATATTGTGCAAAACATTGTCTTGTGGGGGACGATCTTTATATTATCAATTTAAGTATATATTATATTGGGTGTATATATTATAATTTGAAATTTGAATACACACACACACACACACACACACACACACACACACACACACACACACACACACACACATGTATGTATGTATGTATGTATGTATGTATTCACCATATACAAGAAATTAGTGAAATTACAACATTAATTTTTATTAAATATTGAGGGGAGTACAAAATTAGTAAGGTAACAAAAAGAAATGTAGCCCAAATAAAAACAATAGCATCTCATGGTGGTGATTGTAGACACCTAAATTTCATTTAGTGTCGAAATGCGCCTTAATCATTCTTCCTAAAATCATTAATCATTCTTCTTAATTTAATAATCAATATTTCTTCCCAAAATCAATTAATTGATTTATTCAAATACTTTTGAAAAAGTCAATTGTACACCTTTTATTCTTTATTTTAATTATTTAATTCCTTAATTTATCAATTCAAATTTCTCTCACTTTTCTCTCCCTCATCCTAACCAAATCCATGAAAACCTCCACTTCTTATGACTCCTCCACTGAGTTGTCAATCCACTTTGACTAAGTCTGCTAACCAACCCCTCCTTTTCCTCACCTAGTTGAAATAGTCTCCATCCTCATGGATGAGGACTCATCCTCAACCGTTGATCATTTGGGACCTTGAAAAATTCCAATTGATCCTTCATAGTCGGATCGTAATCCAAGCTTCTATAAATAAGTTTGAGAATCCTCATTTTAGAAAAAGAAAACAAAAATGTTACAATTAATCACAAATCTTGAGAAATTACAATCAAAGTCTAGCAAATCATAATCAAATCTTACATCTAAAACAAATCAAAGTCAATATTTTGCATCCAAACACTGCTCATTTCACCTTTACATTGGAGGAGTGAGCACCACATTTTAATAGAGCAAATTGGATTTGAATCACAATAGAGAATTCTTGTGTCTAAATTGTGAAGGTTTTTTATTGTTATTTCTTGCATTTTTTGCTCTAACTCTGATAGAATTTAGCTTAGAATAGACTTGTTCTTTGTTTTTACACTTTTTAATTCATACATTTCTAACACACCTGGTGGGACCTACCCACTTCTTTTTATCTTCTTATTTCCTTTGTGCACTTAAACAACACTGCTTTCTTGGTTTTTGTTGTTTTTTGTATATCTCTTACATTTAATTCATGTGCTTTTTGAGCGGGTATAGACTACAAGTTGATCTCTGTGATTTCATGTTTGACTTTACATTTTTCCTACGTAACAATGATTTTGGAACACATTTTAGTGATTTAATTAGATTGAATAATGTTTTTGTCACTTTTCTCATGTTTTTGTGCTTTTTTTTGTGTTTGCTAGGTTGATAATGATTTTATATCAGAATGACAATTTCATTAGAGAATAGCGATATCATTCTCCCCTGTAGCGATTTCATCATAACTGGTAGTGAAATTGTCATTTTGTGCAGTGATTTCATGTCTTTTTATAGTGGTTTTGTCATTTTGTGCAACAATTTCATCTTTACCTACAATATTTTCATACAACAATGATTTTGTTGTTCTATGCAACAATTTCATTAAGCATAACAATAATATTATTTCTATAAGCCTTTTCTATTTTTTGTCTTTTTTTTGTGTGATCATTTTGCAATTTCTCTTTTCTAACTTAACTGTGTAACAGTGATTTCATCACAAAGGCTTTTTTTGTGTGTTTTTTATGGTTTTTTTTGGTAGGTTATCTTATTCCTCAGCCCAAGTGAAACAAACTAACGCCTTGTTTATAGAATGCTGGCCAAAGAAAATTTTAAAAAAGCAAAAAATCAAACCAAATTTATTTCATTTATTTTCACTAACATCTTTCATTTTTAGTCTTTGGCATTCCTAGTAAATAAATCACACTTAATTTTCTACAGAGTAAATCTATTTATTATTTTTGTCTTCTTGTTTAGGTGCAAAGGTTGTGTATGATTTTTCTTTGGTGTCATGTTGGTGATGATACTTAGAAATTAAAATCAATCTTGTAACTTATTTGTTACCCTAGTTGATCTTATGTATGCTCTTTCCTTAACGTCATGTTGGTGATGATACCTGGAAATCAAAAATAAGTATTAACTCTTTATTTATCTTTTAATAAGGGCTCTATTGATCATGAATTTTACCACTATGTAATAGGACAAATCCCATTTTCTGATGGGGTATACAAATCGAGACCTAGATATTTCAATTTCCTTAGCAATTCTGTGTTTTAAGCACACCGTGATGTGAGGGGCTTTCATACTCTAATACCTAGGGTTTCAATAGCTGAATCAAGATATGATATTGATGATTATCAACACATTGAGACCCCTAAGACTATGTTGGGAACTTTGGGACAAGACCTAATAGTGTCCATCCGTATATCAATCTCTTTCATGATTTTATTCCCCCTAGATAAGCTCATGTATACCTTAATCCTAGGATTGTCTCTTTGCCGTTTGATTTTGGTGCAATAGTTAGTGGTTAGCACTGAGAAGTTACTTTTCACACACCTTTAAAATTAGACTCAGTGGGCCATAGACATGGTAAGATCCTTCATGGTTAGTGCTTTGAAACATTAGACTGCAGTTGAGAGCACAAATGAGTAAGTCACAAAGGAAAGCCCAAAAGTTGTTCACAACTCTTTATCCTAGTTTTCACCCTTTATGTGTAATTTATTATTCATTTAGAATAGAAATTTTTTGTTGTTTCCTTATGATTACCATGTGATATAAAATCCTTGTTTGTAAATAAATTCTTTTGAGTTTAAATTTTATCCTAAAAATCACAACGTTCTCTTTAAAAAGCTCAAAAACATTTAGTTAGCAGTCAAACTTTTAGTCACTTTAGTAATTTTATTTACTAGAGTTTAACTTGAAGTTTTTTTCATTATTGAGTCAAGTATTTCCTTAGTAGTGTCATGATTGAAAGAAGCATGGCTATGTGGAACAACCCCTTGACCAATTTTGTCCCTAATCACAATCCTAATAATCTTTGTTATAACCCAAGATTCAATCCAACCAATCTTGATTCAAATCCATATTTGAATTAATATCAAACCAATCATCGAATAAATCCAAATCCAAGTTTGAATATGTATTCATCCTCATCCATCCATCAATCAAATCCAAACTTGAATAGTCATTCAAGTTTTCCAAATCAACCTTTCTATAGTAATCAAAATCAATCCTTTGATTTTGCATGTAGTTCACCCCAAAACTCAAACCCAAACTTCTTCACCAATCCATCTAGTTCCAAATTTAGAACCAATCTAAATCAAACTTTTGATTCACCTTCACCATCACTTTCATATATATATTTAAACCAAAGTCCATTCATAAATCAAACTACATTCCATCCAAATCAAACGTTTAACTCCTATGCCCTTCAAAACCAACCATTCCAAATTCATCAAAATCAATCATTTGATTTTACATCCAACCCATTCCCAAACTTGAATTCACATTTATTCACAAACCCAATAGATTTAATTCCATCAAACTTCACGAATCCATTCTCCCAAGATCAAGCTACATCTCTAGCTAGGGAATCCCAAAACATTTCATATCAACATCACCTTAAAATTAGTGAACCTATTTTACAACAACCAAGTCTCCCCTCCACTACTTATAGCCTTGATTCTAACATCCCCTATCAAACTAGCAAAGGGAATCCAATTCTAGCACCTCCACCATCTAGTGTCACTCCATCCCCAGTGTTACAACAGTTAAAACACTCCTAGCTTATCAAAAATAGTACCGTGCCTATTAAGAAAAAATTCACTCCGTTAGGGGAACCTTATGCTGTATTATTTACAAAATTGGTGGGTGTAAACCTAGTTACATTTACAAATACCAAATACGTTGAGCCAAATGTCCCAAAACCTAAGTGGTATAGACCTAATGAATATTGTGATTATCTTTACATTGAAGGCCATTCCATAAACCATTATATGAGACTAAAGCATTATATCCAAGATCTGATTGACAAAGGGTACATCAAGATAGATCCAAGATTATCCATGTCTGAAAATCATAGCTTGGGGACATGCTAGGATGTATTTACTAAAGCTAATCAAGCCACACCACTTCCAAGTCAAGGTCATAATCTTCCATCCATTTTTCAAGATCCCATTTTTGACACATCCATTTTTAGCCAATCCATAACCAATCAACCTGCCTTTGAAAACCATGGTTTACCATCTATTTTTTATGAAGAGCCCATTTTTATTGAAGAGCCTATTTTCAACCAAAAATCTATCTTTGATCAAGATCCTATTTTTGACCAAGATCCTATCTTGAACAAAACCTCCTTCAACCAATATAGTCTTTTACCCATTATCCAAAGATCCAAATCCTTATCACCTATTGAATTTCCCATCACCCCACAACATGCACCCCAAGTGATAAAGGTAATTATAGATAAAATAATCCATGAGCAATAAATTATCAAACCCATCCATTTTAAAGTGAAAGTTCAATCGCATAACATCAATTGCAAACCATTTAAAATTCAATGTAAAGATGTTAGTGGTACTTTTGTGGTTTCTAAGGTAACTTCATCCATAATCAAAACATGATCTATTCATAATCTCTACTAAGACTTTGTTGCCATCACTCTTTTATAAACATCACCATTCCTGCCTTCCATATTTCAAGCCAGTATCCTACACCTTTTTGTTAGGACCAATGATCTTACTTATAGTTAACTTCCTTCCATGATAATAACATAATTACAGACTTCCTAACTGATCTACTACCAAAAGAGTATCAAGAAATATCTACATATTCTAAGAAACAACAAGTGTACCTCAATTGAAATGAATCCTGCAATCCAAATATAAAATCCCCACCCCATAGTGAAAACCTATTTGAGGCACTATCAGATGATCAAAATACAAAGTATAGTCAAAATCCAAATCAAAATATAGAAAATAAAAAATATGAGTCCCTTATTGAAAACCTATTTAAGGTGCTATTAGACAATCCTAATCTGAATCCTAATAAAAATAATAATGAAAAATCCTTTAGTGAAAACCATTCTAAGGCACCAATGGCTGAGAAAATTAATATATCCTCTGCATTAGCACATTTGTAGGATAGATCCCCATCACAAGTTGAAGATATCATTGAAGAAGCATTAAATGCTCAAATCATCCAACTTGAAGTTACTTCTAGTCTTGTTGAATGTGAGATTGTTAGTCCCATTCACCCTTTACATCATGACCCATATACTCATCCCCACTATAATTCCATCCCTTCAAATATTTCATGAACTCAACACACATCCTTCATCCAACATACTTTCTGCTTTACCCTGTCTAGCAACACCATCTATCATAGAGGCTATGACTATATCCTAGTAAATTTGGAAGAAGCCAACTTAGAAATCAATGAAGTTACTGAAGACATCTCTAGAGTGCATACCTAAAATATCAATAATGGTAAGCATCATGCATCTCAAACCCTTTTGTAATTGAGATGCCAAAAAGCAAAAAAAAAAATCAAAAAGAGAAAGAGAAATAAATTCATCCAAAGGTGAAAACTTTTTTTATGGCGCCTTGGGCAAGTACCATGATGAAAGCTAATTTTTTGACATCATGTATAAAATAATTAGTTGTTTATAAATATCTTACACTTGTAGGCAAGCTCATCCATTCCAATCATATGCATTCTACATCATCCCACCATCCTTAACCATTTTAAAAATTCTTTAATTCCATCTTGTTACTCTAAATTCATCCATGTTTACTTATCCCAAGTTATCCTAAAGCATACTTACTCATCCGACATCTATTTCAATCCATCCTAAGATCATCCTCAACCATCATATACCATTATATTTAATCACATAACATTTCAAAACCCATCCAATCTTTGCCATCGTAAAACCATCTTTATTCCCATTTTGACCTTGATAAGGAAGTGAAAACGTCTTGAGACATGTTCTTAAAAACATCTTGGTATATCCTTAAAATGTTATTTTGATGACTAAATTCTTGGTTATTACATCATATATTACCTAGATTTATTATCTTAATTGCAATCCATTCTTATTTGTCCATATTCCATATATAATGTATTCCTTCCATCCCCTGCTGCTTACTCTTCTATTCTAGAATTTGGTTTTTCCTTTGTTGGTATTCCTTATATATACACCTGTTAACTCCAAAAAAAACCAAAAAAAAAACATTACAAATTCCAAAAAAATTTAAAAACATTAGAAAAACCAACAAAATACCAAAAACAAAATCCAAGCAACAATCAAAAAATACTTTGCCTTTAGTTACATACACTAGTCATTCCTTATATAGATTAATCATCGAACATTTTAACATTGTAAAAAATTGCATATGCCAAAGGGTTCTACTCTAGCTAAGGACATCGAAAAAGACATTTGCTTACTTGTTTTAGTCATTTGATCACTTGTATGTATAGTCATTTACTTTCTTTTACATCATGTGTGTTTACTTTCTTCTGCAATGTTCATTTGCTTCTATGTTTACTTACATCATTTTCATTATTGCAAACACCTCTTTTATCTTATCTTTATTATTATTTCTTATGTCTAGATCACCATGTGTATTACTAATAGTGTTATTATGATCTTTCATATGATGATGCACTAAGTTTTGCCCTTGTGAATCTATTAGTCCTTATGTGTATTACATGATAATCATCATAGTTTTTCTATACCATTAGTGCATATTGTCATACACAATATCAAAAATCAGGTTGATTAACTCTTACACAATTGAGATTTCATCAAAAAATCCAATGCAAAGAATAAAATAAACACAAAGAAGCTATCAAACCATCTCACATCCTCAATTCGATGCATCTGTGTGTCATCTCTCTCTTTCATTCATCCTTATATCATCCATGTTGTCGAATCATTTGATCCATCATCATTAACCCATGTGATCACTTCATTTATTTGTTAATGTTTGCATATTAATCATCTACCATCATTTCCTAATCTTTCTGTTCAATCTCTTGCACATGTTGATTGGGACCGATAAAATCACATTTTTCATCATTTTTCCATCATCCACTCATAATGTACAATCAATAACTTAAGTCTATTATCCATGGGTGAATCTTACATTACTTCATCATTTCTCTTCCTGCATTAGGTGGACTACATATGGTCTGATATCCACACATAAACATTGTCTAAGTGGGTTATATAGGTAGTGCTTAGAGACACAAGGTCTCTAGGTCAGCTTGACCACCATCTTAACCATCACCTCTACCATCATCCATTTCATCCAAATTTTTTACTATCATTTAATCAAAGTATTATATCTCCTTATCTATGCTTGTAAATATCAAAATTTTAAATCTTTATCACAAATTGGACAGTCTATATTTTTCATTTTTTGGCTTGTGGCTTACCATCATTGGGATATATCATTCTCACATCTACTCATGACCCTTGAGTCTGAGCATAATCTAAGCATAAAATCTTTAAAATGGGACATGTAATTTTTCTAATATCTCTAGCATTTAACAGCTAGGGGTAAATAGTTTTACATGTACCCTCTACAATTTTGCAAACATTAGTATTGAGACAAGTATCTATATTATTGACGATAGTTTTTTCATTTCCATTCCTCCATAATACTAATTCTTCATCCATTTTCCAATTTCCAAAACCATTAAATCAAATTATTTCAAGATTGTTTTCAAAATCTTACAATCATTTTTTAGCATAAAATCCACCAACAATTTGCAAGTCAATAACTTTTTTCTATTTATCGATCCACAGTTTATTATTGCTAGAATATATCATTCTCGTACGTGCTACTTCAGGCCCTGAGCCATTATCAAACAATAGTAAATGTGCAATCTCTGAGTGGTTTAAATTGTTTATTTTCAAATCAAAGACCTAGTATTACTTTACTAAGGGCAACTCTTTTATGTTTCAAATACATTGCAAATTTGACATCAAAATTAAAATAGATTGATGTTTCATTCGCCTGCTTAACTATTTCCTCTTTTCATCAAATTTTAAGCATTTATCTATTTCTTGCACAAACCCTCGAGGGGCATCATCACACTCATTTTCATTCATTTGGGGCAAATTTTTATTTTTCTATCATCAACACTCTACTTCTATTCTTTGAAACATTATTGCTTTGCAACACCATTTCAAAGAGGGGCAAATATAGACATCCAAATTTCATTTAGTGTCAAAATGCACCTTAATCATTCTTCCTAAGTTTATTAATCATTCTTCTTAATTTAATAATTAACATTTTTTCCTAAAATCAATTAATTAATTTATTAAAATACTTTTGAAAAAGTCAATTATGCACTTTTTATTCTTTATTTTAATTATTTAATTCCTTAATTTACCAATTCAAACTTCTCCCACTTTTCTCTCCCTCATCCCAACCAAATCCATGAAAACCTCCACTTCTTATGACTCCTCCATTGAGTTGTCAATCCATTTTAACTAAGTTTGCTAACCAACCCCTCCTTTTTCTCATCTGGTTGAAATAGTCTCCATCCTTATGGATGAGGACTCATCCTCAACTGTTGATCATTTGGAACCTTGAAAAAGTCCAATTGATCATCTACCATTAGATCATCATTAGAGCTTCTATAAATAAGTTTGAGAATCCTCATTTCTAAAAAAGGGAATAAAAATGTTACAATCAATCACAAATCTTAAGAAATCATAATCAGAATCTAGAATATCAAAATCAAATCTTGCATCCAAAGTGAATCAAAATTAATATTTTACATCTAAACACTACCTATTTCACATTTGCATTGGAGGAGTGAACACCACATTTAAATAGAGCAAATTGGACTTGAATTGCAATGGAGGATTTTTGTGTCTAAATTGTGAAGGTTTCATATTATTGTTTCTTTCATTTGTTGCTCTAACTCTAGTAGAATTTAGTTTAGAATAGACTTGTTCTTTGTCTTTGCACTTTTTAATTCATACAATGATTACTTCGAATAGAGTGGCCAATTTAATTTTGAGAGTATGATATTTTATGGGTAAGCCAATCCTTTTAGATCTAACATGTGGTTAATTACTGGTAGTATGGCATATTGGTGAGAGTTAATGAACACTCTCTTATAGATTTTACAACACTTATCATTAGATGGATGGTGATAGTAGTACTATAATTTTAATATAAGCAATTCAAGATATGGACTTAGCGCTAAGGATAATTACATGGATAAATGTGATTTAAAAAAAAATTAAACATATGTACTATAAATGGAATACTCCACAAGAATCTAGGTGAAGATCATATATAATGCTCTAAGTGATAATTGTAAATGACGCATACTACATCATACATCATTGATCACTAACATCATAAGAAACACATCATAATACAAACATGGAAAGTAATTACAAATAGCCATACCCTATTAGTAGAATATATAGCCACTATTGTCAAGTCACAATAATAGGTAATTATAGTTCTTCATGATAATGTTTCCAATTATAAATATAATATAATATAATGTACATAAATAAGATACATGGCTCCCTCAGAGCATAGTTTTTGAACTCAAGTATTTGTGGTAATCTCGAGTGTCATATTGATAAGTAGTATAGTAGTGGGGAGGGAGATCATCATTCAAGCTATTTTCCACATCAACCATGAAGTAATGATCCCCTGCACTAATCTCATTAGGAAATGGATCTCCTTTAATGGATGAGTAGATAGTGATGGCATGAAAATCTAGAGAGATGAACAAGTACTCGTGTGTTCAATGATTTCTAAAAATAAACATGCAGTGTATCAAGAAAAACATGTTCTATTGTAAGATATCACACAAACATGTAAACCATAATCATGAAATGATAATGTTTCACTAAACATACTTTAGCTAAAGTTTTAAGAATAATAAATAATAGTGATCTATAGATCAATCAAATTCATACATACCACTTGATCAGATTGCCTTCATCTGACATTATGATGCTAGTAATTCAGTGAAGTCCATCTCACTTCTTACTCAGTATCAATAATGAAAGATTAGTCAAACATAATTTGACCATAAGATTCATATAATTTACATCCTACTAGCTGTCATATCACATAAACATACTAAACATAGGAAAAATCAAGCATACATTTATTCTATCAAAGGTATGAATGAATCTTACGTTATTATCTATCCCATACTTGAAATAATACTATAGTTTATACCACCCTTGTAAATTAATCATTTAACTATAGATTTTAACTACCACAATTAATTTTTAACCATACTACACCCTATGATAACCTGTACTACCATAGTCTAGTATTCTAAGACATAACTACTAGTTTTCACAATCAGTCATATAAAGTAGTCTTAATTACATGAAAACATATTATTCTATTCAAGAAACTAAACATAACAAATAAAGTCATAGTTTCCATGAAACACATGCTATTCTATCCTAGCATATGTTGCACCCTCAAAGGTTGTATGCATGTATACATAAAATCTTACTCACTGTCACAAAACATGTTATACATAGTAATAACCAACACACACACATTTAATTAGTCAAACATAGATGTGAGTCTAAACATAATAATTCTAGTAAGTACCATCTAAGTATAACATAAATTTATACTATAGTACTCTATGATATCTCATACTATCATAGTTCATTGTTAAGAACACAATTAGATAATTACGAATAGCCAGTCATGTGATTTTATACCACCTGAGTATACTCTACATTAAAATTGCATACTAGCATTTAAAAGAAATAAACTCATAGGCACACATCACGATGCACTATTATATGTTATATATGTCTAAACACTTGTACAAAATATATTCACAATATGTACTACACATAAGTATTCATTACTGTATGCGAATATGTTTCAATAATTCAGCCATTTATTCTCAAAGAGTTAGATAACTCATAATTAAGTTTTTCAAAATCTTACATTTAAATAAATTAATTCCTTTCCTAAGTGATTATTTTCATATGGTTATAGTTTTTGTCCCTCGACCACTTTATGACTCATTTAAACCATCCATCTAACTATAATTTTAGGCATATGATGCAATACACTTACATATGTATTAAGTTAGATGAACACCCAAATCCATGTATAGATATATTTTCTATAAGAATACCCTCTATTTATTAATAGTAATCATACTATATTTCACATAAAAGTGCTTACCGATATATATAAATATGGTTACAAAGTTCAACATTTATTAGAACTTCAATCAATAACTTAATCGTTATAACTTTTCCATTCAAAAAGTACATTGATTATCTATTAAGATATTAATACTCTTAGAATATTAATGAACATATTATCTTAGGCAACATACTATTTATACTCATATCAGATCACCACATAGTTCATTATATCCATCTAAGCATATTATCCTATAGATTTTGTTATAAGTTTGATTCCGTCAACTTGTTGTAAAAAACACTTACACACATAAAGACTGACACATTGAATATGACAAGGATATTGCTAACTAAACAAATCTATATGTAGGTATCACATTTAATTGATGCCACACAAATAAAAAAGGAATATTCTAGAATATTCGATGCTACATATATCACATAGCTCTTAGATACCATAGATATTATTTTATTAATTCTATATCGTTTGCCCAATTTAATATAACCATAGTATATCCCCCATTTTATATTTGCTAAGCAAATTCAAATTAGCTGATAATATAGACATATGGCTATATCATTAACTAGGATCAAACTATGAACATACGAATGAGAGCCAAATCACTTCTATTAAGTAAAATATAGTGGTATATTATAATAGAATTGCTAAATCAATCATTTTAAGTATCTATATTTATCATTTCCATAACCAAAGGATCATTGCCTATTAGTTTGCTTGATTTATAAATATATAAAGTGCTTATACCAATCACAACTAGCTATATAATATTAGGCGCTTAGAGGAGGAACAACCTGATTCCAAATATAGCTATATAACATGTCTAAGCAATCTTTCACCACAATACCACTAGGTAGATTATCAAATAGTAGCTATAATAAGTCTAAGTAAGAGTAGCTATTTAGGATGGTGATAATGTTTAAAATAATCTATATGCTATTTTAATTTTAAGAGTTTCAATAAGCAGAGAGTTTTTGGAGAATAAATGTTATCTAAACCATTATCATATAATAGCATACCTAAATATAATAGTTATTTAGTAACATTATAGTAGCTACTCTTAACGTAATCTATATGTTAAGAGGAAATGTAAACATTGAGTTTAGGACGGTAATGTAGAGAAATTAAAATAAGATAAACTATTTGATAACGTTTATTATAAGTCTAATTAATATGGTAAACGGTTCACTAAGGTAAAAAATTCACTAATATTTTGCTATCAATAATCATAAATCGTTGCAAATCCACTTTAAGTTGTTGTATGATTAAAATCACATAAGTTCTCAAGTATAAATCACCAATCTAGAAGTCATAGCAACTCCATATATATATATATATATATATATATATATATATATATATATATATATATAGTGCTATTGTATTTAGTGTAGATTGTCATTCTCTAGTATCCAACACTACGCCATAAATTGACACATAACTAATATATGGATCACTGATTTTTTTTTCCTTTTCATAAATTTACTATTTGTTATCTAAAGCAAGTGACTGAATAATAACAAATTGCTACATATTGTCAAGCGCTACATGTTATCATTATATTGTCCATAGTAAAAACATAAGAAATAGTTTTTACATTTTCTAGATGTTGCAGCACACTCTAATTTAAAAAATTATGTTCACATGGATATGTAGGGTATGGGTTTGAGATGTGCCATTTCAAATCAGGGTATGGTAGTGAACAACTATGATATATGTAACTACAATCATATGAATATCTAGATATGGGGGGTGATTCTTCTATAAAGTTCCTTGGTGCCTATGCAAAAATCTACATAAATGTGAGGGGAAATGAACAATAGATGAAATGACCCCATAACTCATTGCTCATGCATGTAGAAGTAAGAGATAAATGTAGATGATAATAACATCACCCTGATATATTGAGTCATAAGTAAATAATCGAGAAGAAAAATATAGCCAAATTTTCTTTCAAAAAGAAAAAGGAAAAGAAATACATAGTTCATATCTATTTGATAAAAGACAAGCACAAAGTTCCTTAAAACCAAGGATTGAGTTCTATTCAATAAACTATTATATGCATGTGAAAGCTAATTTTAATCTCAGCTAAAAATGCAATACCAAATAAGGATTTGTAATGTGGTTCGACATAATTGTTGAATGGGACTTTGGATCAATTCATGTAGAGTTGATACAATTAAGCACTAGTCTTTCCATTTATTTTAAACAACCAATACCTATAAAATAATAGATTCAAATTAAATAGACCTGATAACATCAATTACATGTAAATGGAAGGAAATTGAGGAGCTTGTAGTCATCTATAGTGTAATGTTTCACCAGGGCAGGAAATTCAAGCCTTCCCATGGCAATGGGCTTCCACATTACTTTCCTCTAAGCTACCTAGTGCATCCCACTTTTTCCGTGCTTTTCTCTTTTTTTCATGAATATCACTTCTATTAATGAGTTTTGCTTTCTTCTTTATTTTTTTGTTTTATCTTTTTGTTTTTATAAGTTTTATTCCTTTTGATTTTCTTATCTTTATTTTTTTCTCCAAATTTTAGACCCTTCTATTTCTCTTTTTCTATTTTTTCACTTTATTGGTAATTCTTGATTTTTATTCATTTTAACACTAATTAAATTAACACTTTAAATATCACAAAGGTTTAATGATAAATACATTAATCATTAACCTCAAATTTACACTAATTATGCAAACCATACAAGATAAATTATAAATAATCATTAAACTATGTTAGCAAACCATGAATAAATGACTATCTAATGCAAATGACATCAAAATAAATTATGCTAATCATTTATTATGCATCTAACATGTACTAGTTATTATGGTGTGTGTAAGATTCTATCCAGGTTTCTCTGTCATCTTTTGACATCTCCATCTACATCACCCTCTTCGATGATGCTCTCCCTCTATCACGCTCTAAGGGATGAGTTCTCTTGTACCTACCTCACAAGGTAGTTATCCCATATCAACATGATATAAACACATCATAAATTATAGTTGAAATAATAAATCAACATGTTTGTAATGTCAACACATACATTACAACTAATTCATAGAAATGCCAACATGTAACCTAAGCAATATCCTACTAGTCCATAACAATATATATCTCTAAGCTTAGTTAAATAGCCAAATCTAAATTTATCAACTATAGATATCCATGGATAATCTAATAAGTTTGCCTAGTGAGGGATCAAGATGTGACAACATGACTTTGCAAAGACATATACAATCTATTTAAAAATATATTGAAGACTTAACACTGAATATTCACACACTTGGTAATGAAATTCCTAGTCAAACCAATTTAACCCAATATATTTTTAGATTGAAATATTTACAAAAGTGGGGATACACAATATAAGGATTGGGGAAACATGCACAAGTCATTACTAACCCCATCCAAGAATTTAATCAGAAAGGATGACAAGTTCTTGATTATACATAAATATCAACAAAAGCACTTTTAAAGACTTTCCTGACACAAATATGTCCAATATGCTATAGGATTCATTTATTCATGATATGTCCACCAAAAAATAATTTCAAAATAATATAAGTATATTGAGTACATAGAGGGATAAAATGATGAATTATTTACTCAAGTTGGGATATGATGAACAATTAGAAAATCAATTATTATCAATCTTAAATCAACTGAAAAAACTACAACATATCATTATTACATGCTCTAGGAATTAATATGCAACAATTGCATATAAGATATCACATAATTACCAAATTAAATCAAGGACTTTGGCCACCACTTGGCACAATTTCAATGAAAGTAATACTTTGACCAAAGAAGGTACATTCCTTATTTCAAGTCACACTTCATGATACACATTACAACCTATTTGTGGGGTAACATTGGATACTTATTATGAACACAATACCATCAATATTACACATGTGTGTTACTCTTACACGAGGGGGGCATCTATATATGTCAAGTAGACAAATATCCTTTCAAATACCATGTTCCATCACAAGCTACAATGGCACATAGGAAAGAAATAAAAAGGGTAAACCAAATAATCACATGACATACCAAGCAACCCAACATGGTAGTTTCATCAAAGAGGTATTTATCATCATTACCATCACCTCCTGATGTGATAATAAATAAGTTACTAGCATGCAATCTTATCAGTCTTATACCTCCATAAATAATTGATTTGAATAAGCCTACACCAAGTAATTATGAAGGCAATGCATATTGTGATTATCATCATATTATGGGGAATTTGACAAACAAAAATTACAAATTAATCTTCAAAATAACTAAGATCACAAATGGATATCATACATAATTTAGAATATATCAGGCTCACTAAGAATAGGAAATATATCCATGAGAAAATCAAGCATGTACCAATGAAGAATATCATAAAACATACATATTTAACCCTTAAAATATATATTGGGGTTATCTAAGGTTAAAGCGAGTAGAGATAGCCTAAGGGTACAAGGGTGATAAACTATCTCTATAGCAGGCGAATTAGATGCTAAACTCATATATAAAATATATTGAATTTGTTAAATTGAGATAGGCTAAAAATAGTAATTACATCTATGGTAGATATGGGAATAACAAAGAAAAAATGTACTTGGCTAGTTCTAATGTTAACATAGTTATGGAACTAGAACAAACAGGAAGTAGAATGGAAGATTCTAGAAGAATCACCAAATTCTAGATTGAGTGCCTGTAGAGCTACATACACTAACATCAACTTTGGATCGTTGTTTTGACTTTGTTATCTAAACCTTATGCAAGTGTTATGTACATAATACCTACTATAAAAAGATGCAACCACCTAGATGTTTTTGGGGTTTTTTCCACTTTTAATCTGGTGCATTTAGATCTAGGTCATGGATCGTCACTCCAAAACCCTAATTATTCATATTCATAATTACCTTGGTAAAAATGGGTTAATGGGCACATGGTGTCGAGTTGACCCTAAATACCGCTCTATCAATGAGTGTTACCTACAGAGCCAATACTCTAAAGAGGGCCTTAGACTGATGTAGTTCTCCCATACGTGTTGGGTTGTGTGTGAATCATGCAATCTATGGAAAGTAAGTACAATAGTGACCTAGCTTATAGGTAAATCGAGATCTTAGGTTGTTACTTTAGTACTTCAAACTTCTATATGTCATGTTCCTATGACTGATATGAGAATAGGACAAAATAGAAAATCTTTAATTTATTGAGTGCTTGATTGAATGATTTTGTTAAGTTGTCTTGGTATGTGATATGTGAGGAATGAATGAGGGTTGATCTTATATTTGTATTAATCCATTTGAAGAAATAAATCCTATTAAATCACTTAAGCCAACCATTAAGATATGTTTCATTTGCAAATTATATGACTTTAGGGCACTGGATATTTGCATCGGGGTAGGACACTAGCATCGACAAAAGGGTCTAAGACTAACCCTTATTTCTTGGTAGTTAGAAAATAGGTAAAGGCTCAAAACTTGAAAGGGCATAAGATAGGCATGTTTTAAGCATTATGGGAAATATATAAGGTTTGGGTCATCAATATAAGACTGGTTAGACCAAGAGATAGGTCAAGGGTCATACGATAGAGCATATGTGAGACTTTTGAAAGCAAGAAAGGTCTAGAACTAAGTAGAATAACTTATTGTGAGCCCTAATATCCCAGTGCATCTAAAGGCACTCATGGGTTTGAGTGTTTCAAAAAGGAAAGTGGGAGACAATGCATAGGATAAAAATATCCCCTTGTTAATTTTAGGGCTGATGCTGGTTCAGTTCAAGGATTAAGCAGTTTGACTTTGAGTTACTCACAGAGCAATAATTATTAACACCAAGGTTGAATGTATGTAAAGTTGCACATGGATTTACTACTAGCTGAATGAAACCTCAATCATTATTTTCAATTAAATTGGACCTCATTAATTTATAAAATAAGGGAGAGTTACTTTAATTCCAAAATAAACTTTAAAAATGGGAAGTCAAGGTAAGGCAAAAAAAGAAATGATTCTAGATTTGAAAGGATGTTAATGCTTCAAGAACCGAGCTGTAGTATGCCCTACCATAGTTGTACCAATGTGTGCTGAGTTTCACCAAGGGTTATGACTCATCTTTACACATGTAAAGAAGTCTAAGTAAAATAAAGAAGAATGTTTAATTTATGGATCTTTCTCTAAATATCAACACTTAAAAGAGCCTACAATAAGTAACACAAATTTCTTAACATAATCTTTAACTTAAGTATATCAATTAAATGTGTTGTGAAGAAAGGAAGTAAGATTTACAAATTAGTTAGAAAAACAATCACGTTATAACTATTTCATTCATTGGAGTAACAAAACACTTGTTCAATTTTTTAACATCAACATTTATCCAAAACCAAAATGACTAACACATTAGAAATTAAACCAACTAGTTCAACAAAAAGCAAGAAACAACATCCATTAAAATGGAGTTTATTTTAAAAAATGCCAACTATGGAAAATGCTTAAAGATCAAAGGGTGAGGAATAATAGGTGTAATCTTGGATTGATTCTAAAAACACTTTGAGATCAAATTTGTTGACCTTTTAAACAAATTGTAGTTTATAATATATAGAGGATGCAGCTCACCTCCAAATAATATGAGATTCCCATCCTTGGCCATGATGGCATATCAAAGTTTGTTACAACTACATGAATTCAAAAAAGAGAGAATTATTATCTCTAAATCCTGCACCCTAGAAGAGGGTTGTTCATGCCTCCTCTAGATTTGGGCAATGTTGGGACATTTCTAGCCCTGTGGGTATGCCTATAAGTGGAAATGAATCTCTAGGTTGAAAAGGCTAGCTTCCTGTATTACTATTTTTGTGTAATAAAACTGTTGAACCAGTTTGTATGAGTGAAAAGAGTCAAAAATTTGCATAAATTAAAAGCCTAGTCTAAGATGGTGATACACCAAGAATTAGTATCCATGTGTATGCCCTATACTCATGCACAATACAACAGAATATAGTCTATAACTCAAGCTCTAGAAGATTCCAACATAAGTATTTCAATGTAGAGACAAAATGAATGAGATCACACAAGATAAATAATTAGAAAAGACAACCTGTATAGTCCAAAAAAAGGGTTACACATGTGCAAAATCTCATACAACTAGAATGCACTCTACATGACCTGTTGGATCAACTCTTTGCTCAAAAACATGAAGGATAGGGAACAAAAGGATAAAACATTACTTGCTATCACTCTATGTCTCTTATATGCCTAGGTAAATGTCTAGAACTTAGAAAAGAAAATAGACTTATGATTCTTTACTCAAAGGCAAGAAAATGGCAAAACACTCCAGTAGGGCTTCATCATACTATCTGTGGATGATAAAACAAGAGCCCAAGGGTCCTATTTATAGCAAAAGAGGGAGAAAAAAGAGAGCTCTTGGGTGCCAAAATAGAAGCCTCCAAAATAGTTTGTAGTCACCATCCTGGTGAAACCGATTCCAGCTATTCTCTCATTCAGTTGGAGTTTGTCCTTCTCTTTGATTATCCCTCTTAAAATGACTAGGATCACTAAAAAATCAATGGTGAGATGACCCTCCTTAATAAATGGCTTAGATTGTTGCTTCAAACCTTAGATTCTTCCTAAAAGCTCCCATGTTTTGCATTGCAGACCCATTTGGGTTTTCCAAGTGACTTTACTTCTTACTTGCTTCTCCGGGTTCTTTGATTACTTCTACTTGTAAAATTCAAGCAAAGCTTGTTTGAAAATTTGATTTACACTATCTCTACCCTTTCATTTTTTTGATTTCTTTTACTTATAAAAGTCATAAGTAAAGCTCTTTTGAAAACCTAATTTTTCTTTGCTTAAGACCCTATTGGGTTCTCTAAATGGATTTACTCCTTTATTGAAAACTTTAGGCATGAATTTGACATCCTACACCATGTCATATTTGAATCCCAACAACTAGTTGGCCACCCTAAATTTGACATCCGATGGCACATCATCTTTAAATCCCAATGGCTAGTTGGCCACCCTGAATTTGAAATCCTATGACACATCATCTTTACACCCCAATGGCTAGTAGGATGTATTAAACTTGACATCTTACAACACGTCATGAGGATCCATCAGATTAGGTTTATGTTTGGGACAATTTTCTTGAAGTAATTCCTTCAAACAATTTGTCTGAAGGAATTCTTTCAAGGATTTTACCCCAAAAGCAAGAGCTAGTTCCTTTGAAAACTTTTCCTGAAGGACACTTGGGAAAGTGTCCTTCAAAAAAGTTTTAAAGGACACTTGGGGAAGGCACAGGGTCCCTTCAAAAAAATTTGAAGGGCATTTCCAAAGGAAATGGCCCTTTAGAACTTTTTTGAAGGGCATTTCTAAAGATAAAGTGCCCTTCAAAAAAGTCCAAAGGGTCACTTGGGAAGAAAAATACCCTTCAAAATTTTTTTGAAGGGTCAATTGGACAACAAAGTGCCCTTTGGAAAATTCTGAAGGGACACTTGGGAAAATAAAGTGCCCTTTAGAATTTTATAAAGGGATACTTGGGGGGAACAAGGCAATAAAGGCCCTTGAAAAAGTTCCAAAGGGCCACTTCCAAGAGGAATTATCAAGACCATTTCAGGTTTTCTAAGCCCTATTACTTACTCACTTCAGACCTCTCATTGCTCACTACTTATAAAGCAATTTAAGACTTGCTCCTTGGAAAACCCAAAGTCATGCATCGTTGAAAACCCACAAAGCATTGAAAGGAGTAATTCGGGTTCATAAACCTAGATTACTTTACTCATGAAATTTTTATAAGTCGAGTCATTCAAAGAACCTGACTTGATCTTGAGAAGTAACTCAAGTTTATAAGGGGCCAAAAATTGACTTTTGGAGAACCTGACATACATTACAATGGAGCCAAAATACTTTAGCCTCCTTAATTTGCAATTTTGAACCTCTGAAATGACCTGTTCTTACAACTATTATTTGAATCTCCATGAAAATGGTTGAACAAATTATACTGAGGTGAAATTTAGTTAATATTATTTGTGATTCTAAGGGGAGGGATGCCTGCTATGTCAAAGACTAGTCACCTAAATCCTTTCATTAGGCATTGAGTCATGCATATAGACACTTCAAAGAGAACTGAACAAGCTTTGATTCAAAAACACATTAGTTGGGTTGATTACACACACAAGGCAGTGATGCACACCAAATGAAGGGAAGGAAAACACACCTATGCTAAAAAGCACTTAGGGAAAACAAACACAACAAAGGAAACACACCAAAACAAAGTATATACAAGACATGGCCAACAAGGGTCAAAAGAAAAGCTTTAAATGGATTCCATTCACTGGAATAGGTAGCTCTTCTCCATCCATTTTGGATAGCTGAAAGGAGTTTCTTTGCTTGCACTTACTAATGATGTAAGGACCACTCCACAAGGTATCAAACTTTATATGTTTGCCTAGTTTTGCTCTATCTTCATCCCATTTGAAGACCAAGTCACCCTCTTTGAACACTATTGCCCTTGCCCTTTTGTCAAAGGATTTCTTCATGAGAACATGATGGTGTTCCAAAGCTTTGTGTGCATCATCTCTTACCTCTTTCAACTACATTAATTCTATCAATCTGACCTCCATGGGATTTTTTTCAAGTAATTCCAATTGTTATGTAAGTTCTAAGGTAGGGAGATCTTGTGATATGGACAACCTAGCTTCTCTCCCATAAACAAGTATAAAGGGAGAATTACCAATTGACTTCTTGGGAGTGATTCTATTTTTCTATTAGGTTATCTTCAGCTTGATATGCCATGTTCTTTGATTTGTTTCCAACATCCTCTTGATGATCTTGATGAGGTTTTTATTGGTAGACTCAACCAATTCATTACCTTGAGGGTAGTAGTTGGAAGAGGTACTCAAATGAACTCCACTCTTTGTTACCCAATCAAAAGTTTTAGCACTTATGAAAGTAAGTGCATTATCTAAGATGATGACATGAGGAGCTCCAAACCTTGTTATAATGCTATCATAGAACTTCAAGATGGCATTTTCATTTGCTTCCTTCAAAACAACAACCTCTACCCATCTTGTGAAGTAGTCTGTAGCAGTCAATATCCATTTGTGTCTAGCACTTGATGGAGTGTTGATCATGCCAATGAAGTCAAGGCCCCATTGCATGAAAGGCTGGTATACTTGGATATAATTAAATGGAAGGGAAAAAAGATTTTGTTTTCCAACAAAGAAAGCACATTGAGGATAAACCTTAGCCCAATGATAATAGTCCTTAAAAATACTAGGCCAATAGTAACCAGCTCTCATTATTTTTACAACTATTGTTCTAGGAGAGAAGTGACCACCATCTATACCATTATAGAACTTTTCTAGCAGCATATCAAATTGGTCATTATTAATGCATCTTAGCAACACATTGCTAACATCCTTCTTAAAGATAATTCCATCCAAAATACAATAAGGAATAGCTTACAACCTAAAATACCTTATTTGAGATTTGTTCAAGCCATTGGGATACTCACCATTTTGAAGAAAACTAATGATGTCCTTTGTCCAACTTTGATTTTGTATTTGATTAGCTGGTTGGTCTTGAACTTAATTTACCAAGGATTGCTCTTTTGGCTCTTGAAAGTTAGATGCTAAGTACTCACATAAACCTCTTCCTCTTATGAGGCTGGTTACCTTGATGCTAATGTGATATTCCATCACCTTTGTGATCCATCCAACTCTCTTCTCATTAAGATCCCTGCTTAGGAGAAACTCCTTGGTGCTAGGATGGGAGACAATGACATGGATCTTGTTACTGGAAACCATATGACTAAACTTTTTCAAACCTCTAATGATGGTTAAAACTTGCTTCTCAACAAAAGAATATCTCACTTTGTAGTCTTCTAAGCCCTAGCTAAAGAAAATAATTAGTTGTTCAACATCTTCATCATTCTTTTACATAAGCATAGCTGAGATAGTGTCAAGGTTAGAAAAAGTATAAAGAATTAAATATTTAGTAAAATTTGGATTTAAGAGAGTGGGAGAGGCTGCAATTTCTTACTTGATTGCCTCAAAGTTGCCTTTACCTTCATCTATCCAAGTAAAAACTTGGTTCTTTTTTAACATGGCTGTGATAGGCTTTACCACAATTGCAAAGTTTGGGATAAACCTCCTTACAAAGTTTATTTTTCCCAAGAAACTATTCAACCCTTTCTTATGCTGAGGCAAAGACAAGCCTAGAATAACCTCAATCCTTTTAGGGTCAATAAATAAGCCTTTTTTTGAAACAACATGACCCAAAAGCTTGCTTTCATGGACAATAAATTTGCACTTCTTTGGGTTGAGGGATCTGCCATACTCTCTACACTTCTCAAACACTTGACTTGGATGTCCCATACGATCAACAACATCCTTTGAAAAAATGGTTATAACATCAATGTAAATAAGTAAAAATTTATTGATCAAACCTTTGAAAACCATGTCTACTACCATTTGAAATGTGGCTCCAGCATTGGATAAACTAAATGGCATCTTCTTGTAGGCAAAGGTCCCCCACTTGGTGGTGAAGGCTATCTTGAATTGATCCCCTTCATTTACCAATATTTGATTATAACCTAAATAACCATCTAGAAGTGAGAAACGTTGAGAACTTGAAACAACTTGCAAAATTTGTTTCATGGAAGGGAGTGGGTAATGATCCTTGAGAGACACTTTGTTTAGATCATAAAATCCACACAAAGTCTGATTTATCCATTCTTCTTTCAAACTAGCACAAGGTTGGCTACCCAAGTTGAGTGCTTGATAGAAAATATAGTCCTAGACTCAATCAATTTGGTCATCTCTTTCTTCATGAGTTATTCTACCTTGAGGTTGATAGGCCTTTGCTTTTGTCTTACCAGTTTAGCTCCATGCTCTAACTCAATGGTGTGATGAGCTAGACTTGGGTCAAACCCTTTCAGGTCCTTGTATTCGTAGGCAAAGATGTCATGAAACTCTTTGCATAATGCAATAAAAACTTGCCTTTCCAGCTTAGAACAAGCCTTTCCAATCTTCAAAAGTTTATCCTTGAAAATCAGAACTCTCTCATAATTCTCTTCTTTTGTTGACATGCTCATTCTTTGGTTTTTCTTTTGATCATACTTTTTGAAGAGACTCTCCAAGGTAATCAACCCATTGGGTATTTTATTTGTCTTCAACTGCATAATCTACTCTTCATAATGATCATGCAACTTCTTTTTGATTTCTTGAAGACAAGCTTGCCTCAGTTTGAAATAAGTGTGTAATGTGTTCACACTTTCAAACACTTCATTATCTAGAATTTAAGGTCTCACAATGATCTTGATATGAGATTAATCTTTCTCTTATTCAATGTTAGTAGTTGAGTCAAAACATGCTCCTATTGCAGCTAGTTTATCAACGTGTTTATTCAAGTCTCTTGGTATGGGCTGGATGTTGAAGGCATCAAAATCCTCAAGTAGATCCCATACCCTATGCTTATAGGACTTGAGAAATGGGTTCTTGGCTGTAGCTTGACTTCTCACTTGATGAATGAGCAGCTCACTATCTCCATAGACTTTCAAAATCTTGATTCCTCTCTTATTTGCCCATTGGAGACCATGAACTAAGCCTTCATATTCTACCACGTTGCAAGTGTAGCTAAAGTGAAACCTATAAAAATAGTAGTAATGATTATTTTATGGGGAAACCAACATGACACTAGCTCCTGCACCTACTTTTCTCCTTCAATCATCAAATAACATTTCCCACATGCCATCAAGCTCATGATCTTCATTGGTGAGTGAAGGAATTGGGACATTTTTCTCATGCATGCAATAAACTCCTAAATCAGTTTCCTCAATGAAAGTGTAAGGATCAAAGCCATGTGTTTTAGTGTTGTAATTGTCAAGATAGAGGTTGAAAATTCCTTTAAGAGGAGAAGATGCTTCACTATTTAGGACTGCCTCTTCCTCATTACTGATTAGATAGTTTTGATTTGTCATTGTCTCCAAGTATGGCTCAATGTGGAACCTTACTAAGGTCTGAGTCCTTATGATTACCTTGGTTCCATAACTTGTCTTGAAAGCTAAAAAGGACCAATTCACAGAAAGCTATCCTCCTATCTTGTCCATAAAGTCCCTAGATAAGCATATAACAAAGTGTGCTAGAAGGTCCACCACTATAATACCTTGCATGATAGGGAAGCTTGGGCAGCCATTTTAAAATACTTTCATAGCTTTGACCAATCCTACCATCTTGGTTGGAGTTCCATCCCACTACAACATGCTTTTACTATGTGACTCATAGTTCAAACCCAGCTTATCAGCCACTACTTTAGGCATAACAGTAGTGCTTGCTCCACTATCCATAATACAATTATGGATCAACTTATCTCCTATAATGAGTGTGAGGTAGAAGGGTGGAGGATTTTCATATTTAGTGTAAGGCTCTAAAAAATGATTTGGAGAATTTGTGAGAGCCACACTATGATGCCTTGAAGATTAAGGAGCCACCTACATGCTTGTTAACTACTCTTATAAAAGCTCCTTTTGACCAGGTATATATAGAACCTCCCAAAGGGATATGATTGTATTAGTGATCTTTAATGAGTCAACAATATTTATAGATGGAGTATTCACTTTCTCCTACATTTTTTATGGTAATAAAGGAGCCATTGCCTACTGTGTTGCAATCTTGGCAGCTGCATTTACATTCTAATTTTGTTGAGAAACATGGCTTGTAGAAGGTGCAACACTTTGATTAGTGTTTTGTGGCCTTGGAGAGGCATCACTTAGAACTATTCATGGCTCTTAGCCTTCTCCCAAGGCTCTCTTCTTGGACCTTGTATTAGCTACAATTGACATGCCTTGAGTCAACACAAAATCATCCTTTTCTTGAAAGTTCATCATCCCTACACTTAAGCTGTTGCCTTTTCCATGATTATCCCTTTGGCTAAGACATGCTTTTTATATTGTCTTGTAAGGATTAGATTATTCTTATGTAGTCAAAGCGTAGTTAGTTCCTCCATCATCATGTGCAAACTAACCTTGAGGCTACCCCCATTGGTCCACATGATCTTCTCCTTACACTAGATTTGCATGAATTGGAACAACAACCTTTATAGGAGGAGTAGAAATTAGATTATATGAATTGGGTTGTTTACTATAACCTTGTTGATTTTGTCCTCTCCCTTGATAATTATATTTGGATGGAGTTGTATATCCTTATTGAGGATAGTATTGTGTATTAGGAGGAGCACTTACCTGATATTGAGCTTGCTTGAGCTGAGCTCTCAATAATTTGATTTCTTCATCCTTGTCCACAACATTATCCACCTTCTTGGGAAAGGCTCTTGGCTTCACATTGGCATTGGGAACTTGTGACATGCTTGGATCTTCAATCAAATTATGGGATAGTAAAGGCATGGAAACTCTTGGAGGGAGTCTTCCAACCTAAATCAAGTTATTCTCAGCCTCAATTGCTAGCTCATATGCACCTGGAAGAGTGAATCCTCCCATTGACTACAACATAACAATAACGTCAATACCAATCCCTTTGAGGTATGCTAGGAACACAAAGATAGGAGGAGGTCTCATGATTGGTGGCAGCCTATACCATGTTCTTTGGAATCTCTCATTGAAATCTCTTATGGATTCATTTGGACCTCTTCTTATTACATTCAACTGATCTATTAGGGAAGCATGATCACTCTTATTTTTAAATCTTGTCACTAATAGGTCTCCAAAACCAGCCCAACTTGTAATGCAACCCCCTTCCAACATTTTATACCAGTCAAGTGCTTTGCCTTTTAAAGACATAGCAAGCAGCCTAATGGCTATGTTGGCCTTAGTAACATTATGGAAATTGTAGAAATTAGAGATGTCTCTAATATATTCAAATGGGGTAATATGACCCTCTCCATTGAAACTAGGAAGATTCTTGGTAGTATTTGGAAGGATGGGGTCATATGTAGGAAGCTCTATTAGGTTTTAGGTATTAAAAGCAAGGAAAGGTTGATGTTTATCTAGCTCTCCCATTTCTCTTCTTCCCCTATGATCCTCTATTTCCTCTTCTTCAAATTCTTCTTTTCCTTGAACATCTTTAACCTCTTTTGCTTCTTCCCAAAACCTCATTGCAAAGGATTTAATAGGGCTAGGAGTGGTTTAGGGTGTTATTCTTCAAGAAAAACTTTAGCTGAAGGGGTTTGGCTAGAAAATCTTAAGGACCTTATGAGGACCATGTAGGATAATTTATAAAACATAGTCTAGAACCAAGGATTCACACCCTTTTAGAGTTGTCAAATATTGGGTTAGGGGTATTTCTACTACTTTAGGCCTATCAAGACCAACATTCACCTTGACTTAGCAATAATTTAGGTCCCACCAGACATGCCATAACTGTTGTCTTTAAATCTTGCACCCTAAAAAAGGTTTATTCAAGCCTCGTTCAGATTTAGGCAATGTTGAGACATTTCCAAGCCTATGGGTGTGCCTATAAGTAGAAATAAACCTCTAGGTTGAAAGCGTTAGCTCCCTATATTAGTTTTTTGTGCAATAAAACTATTGAACCAGTTTGTATGAGTGAAAAGAGTTAGAAGTTTGCATAAATGAAAAGCCTAGTCTAAGATGGTGATACACCAAGAATTAGTATTCACATGTATGCCATATAATTATACACAATACAACAAAATATAGTCTATAACTCAAGCTCTAGTAGATTCCAACATAAATATTTCAATGTAGAGACAAAATGAATGAGATCACATAAGGTAAATAACTAGAAAAGACAACTTGTGTAGTCTAAAGAAGGGTTACACATGTGTAAAATCTCATACAGTGAGAATGCATTCTACATGACCTATTGGATCAAATCATTGCTTAAAAACATGAAGGATAGAGAACAGAAGGATAAAACATCACTTGATGTCACTCTTTGTCTCTTGTATGCCCAGACAAATGTCTAGAACTTAGAAAAGAAAATAGACTTATGCTTCTTTTCTCAAAGGTAAGAAAATGGCAAAACACTCCAACAAGGCTTTGCCATACTATCTATGGATGATAAAATAAGAGCCCAAGGGTCCTATTTATAGTAAAATAGGGAGAGAAGAGAGAGATTTTGGGTGCCATAATAGAAGCCTCCAAAATAGTTTACAGTCACCATCCTAGTGAAATTGATTCCAGTTGTTCTCTCATTCAATTGGAGTTTGTCATTCTCTTTGATTTACTCTCTTGAAATGACTAGGATCACTACAAAATCAATGGTTAGATGACCCTCCATAAGAAATGGCTTAAATCACTATTGCAAACCTTAGATTCTTCCTGAAAGCTCACATATTTTGCACTGTAGACCCATTCGGGTTTTCTAAGTGACTTTAATTATTACTTTCTTCTTTGGGTTCTTTGATTGCTTCTTCTTATAAAAGTCATAAGCAAAGCTTGTTTGAAAACTTGATTTGCACTATCTCTACCCTTTCAAGGTTTTTGATTGCTTTAGCTTATAAAATTCATAAGCAAAGCTCTTTTGAAAACCTAATTTTGCTTTGCTTAAGACCTTATTAGGTTCTCTAAATGGCTTTACTCCTTGCTTGAACACTTTAGGCATGAATTTAACATCTTGTAGCACATCATTTTTGAATCCCAATAGCTAGTTGGCCACCCTGAATTTGATGTCCTACGGCACATCATCTTTTCACCCCAATGACTAGTGGGCTGTATTAAACTTGACATCCTATGAAACGTCATGGGGATCCATTGGGTCGGGTTTATGTTTGGGGAAATTTTCCCAAAGTAATTCCTTTAGAAAATTTATCCAAAGGAATTCTTTTGAGGATTTTACCCCAAAGGCAACAACTAGTTCCTTTGGGAACTTTTCTTGAAGGACACTTGGGAAAATGTCCTTCAAAAAAGTTCCAAAGGACACTTGGGGAAGGCACAAGGTCCCTTCAAAAAAATTTGAAGGGCATTTCCAAGGATAAAGTGCCCTTTGTAAAAGTCCAAAGGGTCACTTGGGAAGAAAAGTTCCCTTCAAATTTTTTCCAAAGGGTCACTTGGACAACAAAGTGCCCTTCAGAAAAGTCCAAAGGGACACTTGGGAAAATAAACTACCCTTCAGAATTTTTCTAAGGGACACTTAGGTGGGAACAAGGCAAGAAAGGCCCTTCAAAAAAAATTTAAAGGGCCACTTCTAAGAGGTATTATCAAGACCATTTCAAGTTTTCTAAGCCCTATTACTTACTCACTTTGACCCTCTCATTGATCGCTACTTATAAATAAATTTAAGACTTGCTCCTTGGAAAAGCCAAAGTCATGCATCATTGAAAACCCATAAAGCATTGGAAGGAGTAATTCAGGTTCATAAACTCAAATTACTTCTACTCATGAAATTTTTATAAGTTGAGTCATTTAGAGAACCTAACTTGGTCTTGAGGGGTAACTTGGGTTTATGAGGGGCCAAGAATTGACTTGTGGAGAACCTGACATACACTACAATGGAACCAAAACACTTTAGCCTCCTTGACTTGCAATTTGGACATCTGAAATGACATGTTCTTACAACTGATGTTTGGCTCTCCAAAAAAATGGTTGAACAAATTGTATTGAGGTGAAATTTGGTCAATAAGAATATCCTCCATTTCCCTTAAAAGATACCCAAGTTCCCACCTAATTGATACATGGATGAGCTACCAACAAACTGCCTCTCAAATTTTTGGGTTGTGCCTTCTTGAAAGCTAGTGTGATTGCCACCAGATGAAACTCTTGATCTAGCTTGGCCAGATTAATTGGTGGATCTCTAGTGATCACCTCTAATTGGGCCACTAATATTTGATATACTTGGAGTTGGGCCTCCATGGACACTTTGAACTCTAATACCTTACTAATGCTCATAGTGGATTGAGTAGAGAGTTCAAGCACAAATTAGGCTCCAAATTTGTTGGCCTTCACCACTTTCTTCCTCAAGACTTAGTTGAAGTAACCCAGGTGAACTCCAAACTCACCTTTATCTAAGAGAGTTCCATCTAGATGGAATAACACAGTGATGTTAACCTCCTTGAACTAGGCCAACAACTTTTCTTTGACTTCTTCTAGAGGCTTCATTACTATTTATGCTAGGTTCAACCATTCTTAAATTGAAGTCCTCATACTCCCATCATATATCTGGTAGAGGCTTAAGTTTGAAGTGGGCATGAGCTTTAATTTAAGGAACATTACCTTGTGTATGATCACTTCTAACTTTTGACACTTGCTTTCCATGAGAGTAATTGTCTCCAAATATCTTTAGGCCCTTAAAATATGTGCTTTCTTATCTACCAAAGTCTCGACAACTTCTCCTAGAGCTAATAAAAGTCACATAAGGTCATAATCAACTCATTTGGTAAACTCTATAGGGAAGGAGCTATTTATTTATGCTTTCAGGGCTTAACCCTACTCTTGCATGTCATCCATTAGCTTTTTTGACATACCATGTGTAGTTTGAAGCATAGAGATTGGGTTCTCAGCCATTTTCTCTTCTCTTATGGATGTCCTCACTTTAGTGAGGGATAAGAGGCCCTGTTGATTTTTCCAAACCATAAGGTTTCCCTCCTTGATGAAATTCTAGATGAATATTCTCCTCATGTTCCTTATGGTGCAGTCAAATTCCTATTAGACTTCAGGATCACCCTACATAGTCATCTTAGGTGCCTATAACATCGTGGCTACTCCTAGGATCGAAAGAAGTGTTGATGGGGTGGTATAGATGGGTGTGATAGGTGAAAGTATGGGTGGAGGGGGAATAGATGAAATAGAGGGAATGAAGGAAGAGAGTAATGAAGGAGGATAAGGTATGGGGGATAAAGGGGGTAGGATAAAAGGAAAGTCCAAAACAAACATTTGCACTTACCAGTAGCTCTAAGTGAAGTAAACATGTGGGGTAATGACACCAGTGATAAAGGCATTCAACATAACGGAAGAAATTGGTTGGTTAAAACCAAGTCCCTAGGTGCCTATGATAATGGAAAAGGGAGGCCTTGGAATGATGTAGGGAATAATAGGAGGTGGTGTAGGAGGTTAGGGATAGGTTTCCTTTTGTTTCTTTTTGGACCTATTACCCAGATTGGCTTCAACTACTACAATGGATGGAGCTGGGGTGGCAAAGGTAATAGGGGATAACTAAAGAGTCTATTAGATGACCACATGTGTCATTGATGTGGCCTAGGTTGATTAAATTATGCACATGGGTGCACTTATTATCGAGGTAATAATATAACTTTGTTAGGACTTGTTCCAAAGTCTTAACGTTAGGTTAGATTTTTGGTAGGTAATTAATAATTATTGTAAATGGGGCATGCATCTTTTAGTAAAGACACCTCCATAAAATAAACTTACTTAGTTTAATTATTAGGTAGTTTTAATGTTTTATATTTATTAACTAGAATTGCTTTACGGGTTGTTTCCCGTATTTAGTTGGTTATAGGATTAGTTGTTTTTATCGGTCATTGGTAAAAACTATATAAATCCATGTTTGCATTGTAAAAGGGTTAACGGAGTAAAGGCACCCTTATGTACTTGATTTTTTGAATTATTAATAAAATACTTGTGCACTCGCACTAAGCGGGGATAAGGTTCAACCTATTTTGATTTTGATTCTGGAGTTATCAGTGGTATCAGAGCATGGTTATTTTGGAAGCTTAGTGAATTCGAAGGAGCAAGGTGAAAAATTAATTCATGTGATATCTTTTGGCATGAAATAAGGTATGCCATATAAAATGAATTTTTTTTATTGGTTTAAATGTTTGAAAAATTATTGAATTATTTTAATTTTTCAAATATTATTCACATTTAAACCTGTATTTTCCATATACCACAGTCTGGTCTTTTTGATCATTTGATACTCCATTTTCCTATGTTAAACCTCCTCATTTGGCATAAAAAATGAATGTTTAGCATTTAATGTTATTAAATTCATTGTTTTTTTTACCAAAACCACATTTGTATGGCCTTTTTATTTGAGAAAAACCTCTGTAATGTTTATTCATGGCTGTCTTTGGTATTTCCATTCATTCTCAGGCCTCTTAATAGCTAAAACATCTGCAAATGGTATTAAATCCCTATTTTTGCATTCAAATTGAAAATCTGCAATTTTTTTGAATTTGTACAGCTTGTTGTACGGCCTTCCAACACCCAAGCTTCATTTGGAATCCATTCCCTGCAAAACATACCTTGAAAATTTGCAAAAACACAGTAAAAATCCTTTTTATTCAGCCTATACAGATTTGTACAGCCTGTAGGAGAGGGAGCAGGTGGAGAAAAACTTCCAGGAGCAGCCATGGTGTCCCAAGGGAAGAATGGCAGTATAAAACTCAGCAATTTATTTTTGATATTTCTAAAGTTTGATTTTCATTATATTTGCTGTAACTGGATCCCACGGGAGAAGATTGAAAGAGAGGCTATAAACAAAGGGAAAAATTTGAATTTATTTACTCATATGTATTTTTTTTTTTAATTTTCCCTCATACACAAAATTTGGGATAAGTAAAAATTTCTGAGTGTAGTGTTCTTTAAGTGCTCTTAGAGCAATTGGTTAAGTTTATTTTGTTAGAAGCTTGCAAAGGAGAAGGTCAAGGGTTCAAATCCCTTCTTTTTGGAGAACGTTATTTTTGCCTTGGAATATGCTTTTTTTGAAAAAGGAATATTCCATTTTTAAATATGAATATTGTAAAACACATACTTTTTGTATTGTGTTATTTAATTTTTTGAAAAAGGGGCGAAATTCAATCATATTTCTTTTGCATTGTTGTGGTGAGATAAGGGTGTAATTGGTGTAATAAGGTTATAATTTGGTGATATAAGTGTGTAATCATTGATTTTTGGTGTGGTTAAGTGCAAAACCCATCAAAAATACTTGTTTTTTCTTTTACGCTCTATGCGGAGGTTAAGTGCAAAACCCCGTAGAAGCAGTGTCTTGTGTAGTGAGTGTGATATTTGTTTCATTTATTTTGAATTTTGTCGCACGTTTCTCTACTACACTTGCTTTCATTTCAAAATGCCAAAAATTCAAAATTTTCTTTTAGATGGTGATAGATTAACAATTTCTAATTATTCAGATTGGAAACAATTGATGGAGGCTTCACTAGTGTTTAATGAGTTATAGGATATTGTTAAGAATGAAAATCCCACATTGCCAACAGAGCAGGCTAAGTTAGATATTTTCAATTTGCATGATTCTAAGGCCTTAGCTCTCATTAAATGTTGTTGTGCTCGTGATACGTATGTTCATATTGAAAATTCTCCTCATAGTTACACTGCATGGAAAACATTGTCAGATTTGTATGATAAGAAACCTAAGCATAAGAAGATAGATATTCATATGCAGTTGTTTACTTTGTCATTAGATGAAGATGGGGATATGGGAGAATATATGTCTAAGTTGAAAAATATCACTACTGAGTACACTAAGGCTGGTTTTGGAAAACTAGATGATAACCTCATAGTTACTGCTGCTTTAAAAGGACTACCAGGGTCCTATAGGAATTTTGTTGAAATGTTGCATGTCTCTGACAAGATCACAGGCATCACCTTTGATAAGTTGGATGAGTTGCTCATCCAACATGACCTCTCTCTACCCAAGAAATCCAAGAAAACTGAAAAGCCCATGTTTTAGAGTCAAAGCCTAGTTCATCTTCATCTGGGCATCAAAACGATCGAGGAAACAGTTCTAGAGGGGGTCGAGGTTACAGAGGAGGCAAATATCAAAATAGAGGTAGGGGTCATTCAAATAATCAACAATCTAATCAATCACATTCACATGAAACAAGTGATAGAGGACATGGTCACAATTCATATAGGGGCAGAGGTCGAGGTAGATCAGACATTCAATGTCATAGATGTGGAAAATTTGGTCACATTACCTCACAATGTAGGATTCCTTATGATAAAATTCAAAGGCCACAAAAAGCGACTAAGACTAACTTTGCTCAATATGCCGATCATGACTATGATGAATATAGTAATGTTGCCCATCAATTTGCATTCACTACTTTGGGGCACATTGATTATATTGAATATAAGGCTAGAGATGAGCTCACAGATGTATGGGTTTTAGACACAAGAGCAACCAAACACATGACATTAAGGAGAGATTTCTTTTGGTCTTATAAGGAAGCTTCTCTCTCTCCAGTTGCCTTAGTAGATAAGTCTATGCATACACCACTAGGACTTGGTTCTATTCGAATTCTTCTTCCTAATGGGTCTATAAAATACTTGGAGGATGTTTGGTATGTTCCCACATTGAAGAAACACTTACTTTCTTTGGTAAATATTCGAAAGAAAGGTTATCAAATTGTCCTTGAAAATGGGCTCATTTACATCAATTCAGTGAAGGATAATTATAAAATAATGTATATAGGATATGAAGATGGAAACTTGGTTAGATTGCATTATAAGGTGCTTCCTCCCAATATAGAACTTGCAGTAGTTATTGACATAGGTACAGGTACTATATGTACACAGCGGTTATGGCATCTCCACTATGGACATTTGAATATCCACTCTTTAGTGGATTTTTAGAGATATGGTATGGTGAATGGGTTGCCCACTTTTCGCAAAGATAGTATTCTTTGTGAGTCATGTGTTTTGGGCAAACAAAATCGGTAAAAATTTCCTAAACAGTCATCTTGGAGAGCTAACAGATGTTTAGAGTTAGTTCATAGTGATGTATGTGACATGAAAAAGTCATCCATTTGTGGGTGTAGATACTTTGTCTTGTTTATTGACGACTTTTCTAGGATGACTTGGGTATTCTTTATGAAAAATAAATTTAAAGTTTTTCACTAAGTTTGTTGATTGGTTACACTTAGTCGAAAAAGAAACAGGTTCACATTTGGCCACTCTTCATTCAGATAATGGAGGTGAGTATACCTCTAATGAATTTTTAGACTATTGTCGAGAACATGGAATTCATTGACAATATAGTAATGCTTATACTCCACAACAAAATGGAGTATTTGAACAAATGAATAAAACTTTAGAGGGCACAACACATGCCATGTTGCACTATAAATAGCTTGATGATAAATTTTGGGCTGAAGCTATTAGTACTGCAGTGTATTTGAGAAACAGGTCCCCCACAGTTGCACTTTTGGGACAAACTCCATATGAGGCATGGTATGGGTTTAAACCCAAAGTTAAACACTTGAAAGTGTTTGGATGTGTTTGTTTTGCTTTGGTTCTTATTAAACATAGAACTAAGTTGGAACCACGAAGTCAAAAATGCATCTTTCTTGGTTATTTTGAAGATAAAAAGGGGTTTTTTTTGCTTGCACAAGATTCAGGCAAATTCATAGTGAGTTGAGATGTAATATTTGATGAGTCTGGGACTATGAACACTGCAGAGATTGATTCTCAACTTGATAGATTAGAGAGGAAAAATGCAAAAAGAGATAAGGGTTTGAATAATGGGGATAACTCTTCAAAGTTATGGTATGAAACTCAAATTCCTTCACTTTCCTCTCGTTCATCTACAAGTTCACAGGTTGATGACTTAGAAATTGTTGAAAATTCTTTAAGTCCCCCTTCGAATGATCCACATAATGAGAATTCTGGAGTCCCTGATTTGAATAATTTGTCTAAGTATCCAGAATGGGCTCAAAGTACTTTTTCTAACTTGACAACAGATGAAGTTGGTTTAATAGGGCCCAGGAATTCTCAAAAAATGGTGAACTATGCTATGGTTGTTACTACTTCTTCCACTGAGCCATCCACTTTTGAGGAGGCATCTACTGAACATGTTTGGAAACATGCAATGAAATGTGAGTATGATTCCATACTTAACAATAATACATGGGTTTTAGTTGATCCTCTTCCACATGTTAAACCCATCGGATGTAAATGGGTTTATAGGAATAAGTATAAATCAGATGGCTCCATTGATAAATATAAGGCAAGACATGTTGCAAAAGGATATGCGCAACAAGAAGGTATTGACTATGAGGAAACATTTGCACCAACTGCCAAATGACACACTATTCATATGGTACTTGCCTTAGCAGCACAAAATGGTTGAAAAGTACATCAATTGGATGTTAAAAGTGCTTTTTTAAATGGTGATTTATAGGAAGAAGTCTATATGAAACAACCTCAGGGTTTTGAACAAGTGGGTGTTGAACACAAATTGTGTAAATTGACAAAAGCTTTGTATGGGCTCAAACAAGCACCTAGGGCTTGGTATGAGAAAATGGATTCATACTTGAAATCCATTGGTTTTCATTGTAATGAATCAGATGATACTCTCTATTTTTGTGTGCAGGGTAAGAAAATGGTGATACTAGTTCTCTATGTTGATGACTTGTTTATTACAGGTAATGATGAAAACCATAACAAGTCTGTGAAGAAGGAATTAAAAGATGGGTTTGAGATGACATATCTTGGACTTCTTCACTACTATCTAGGCATAGAGGTAACTCAGAAAGAGCATAGTATTTTCATTTCACAAACTAAGTATATTTTTGAGTTATTAGAGAGTTTGGCATGAGTGATTGCAAACCTGCCCTCACCCCCATGGAAAGTAACTTGAAATTGTCTAAGGATGATAGCAGTGCCTTTTTTGATGGCACCACATATAGACAATTGGTGGGAGGTTTGATATACTTGATGACTACCAGGCTCGATATTTCATTTTTAGTTGGAATTTTGTCTAGGTTTATGCATGAGCCTAGAGAAATTCATTGGCATGCAGCAAAACAAGTACTTCATTACCTTAAGGGAACAAAAACATATGGCCTTGAATACCGACGCAACAATAACTTCAAACTTGTTGGATATTGTGATGCAAATTTTGGCAGATGTGTGGATGATAGAGTGTCAACCACAGGATACACTATGCATATGGGTTCAGCTGCCATTGCTTGGTGTTGTAAGAAGTAGGATACAGTGGCAAATTCATCAACAGAATCAAAGTATATTGCAGCATGGGATGCTTCCAGACAAATTATTTACCTTCGTCGTATTCTTGAAGATCTTCAAGTTTCTCAGTTTGCTCCTACATAGTTATACATTGATAATCAGAGTGCAATCAAGATGTCCAAGAATCCAGTGTTTCATGCCAAAACAAAACATATGGATGTCAAATACCATTATTTGTGAATGCTAGTGGCAAAGAAAACTCTTGATCCAATATATTGCCCAACTGTCGATCAGACAGCTGATATCTTTACAAAACCTCTTGAAAGAATCAAATTTGAAAAATTTAGAAAAATGCTTGGTATGTGTCCAAAGACCTAACTTTGGATCATAGGGGGGTTTGTTAGGACTTGTTCCAAAGTCTTAACGTTAGGTTAGATTTTTGGTAGGTAATTAATAATTATTGTAAATGGGGCATGCATCTTTTAGTAAAGACACCTCCATAAAATAAACTTAGTTTAATTATTAGGTAGTTTTAATGTTTTATATTTATTAATTAGAATTGCTTTACGGGTTATTTTCCCATATTTAGTTGGTTATAGGATTAATTATTTTTACCGATCATTGGTAAAAACTATATAAATCCATGTTTGCATTGAAAAAGGGTTAACGGAGTAAAAGCACCCTTATGCACTTGATTTTTTGAATTATTAATAAAATACTTGTGCACTCGCACTAAGCGGGGACAAGGTTCAACCTATTTTGATTCTAGAGTTATCAAACTTGGTGGATTTGGGGCACCTATAGGTATATGAATCTACATAAGAACTAGTTTGGGCATCACAAAGATCCCTATTTGGGTAATGTATTATGTAGATGAGAACTGGAAGGTGAGAATGATGTTTCTAGCCAAAGACAATGACACTTGGGTGAATTATAGAAGGGGTATAATAGGTAAAAGTGGTGGAAAAATCAGAGCAATTTATTGTGGGGAAGGGAAAGTAGGAGGGGTTCTACTGGGTTGTTGAATAATGGTGGGAGTAGGGGGAGGGATCTTTAGGGGTACTAATTACTTGTCCTAATTTAGGCTCATCTTTGGGTTGCTACTGATGTCAAACCTAAGAAATTATGTAACCTGAGGTCAGGCCACTTTTAGTTGAGTTGCTTGAGGTTGAGCTACCTGAGCTTGAACTACCTAAGGTTGAGCTACTTGGACCATGAAAGGTGGTAGATTTAGAGCAAAGGGTCATGGTGGTGAAATTCATGGAGGAAAAGGCTTGGGAAGAGTAGCCAGGACCCATTATATAATTATATATGAGATCTAGGGGAGTTTCCTAAACATCCCCTTTGGGTTGAGCTGATGTAGAGGAGGCAAGGACAACTTGGGTAGATGGTCCTAGCTAAGCCTACTTTCCTTTCTTCTTTTTCATTACCTCGATTTAGGGGAACACATCTTAATCATCGATTGAGTTGAGATAGAAATCATCATCCTTATAAGGTTGGTGGCCATAGTTGATGTTCATGTAGGCCTGATATCTCACTATATAGGCTTAGAAGATGTCATGTGGGTCTAAGTCTCAGTGTTTAGCCTTGCCTAGGGCATAAGAGTCCCTTCTAACTACCATCTTTTATAAAAGGGGGAAATCCTTGTATATGTGGTGCCTAATAGTAATTGAGAGGGGGAGGAAGTCCTTCTAATGGTGGTTGATGCAATGGTTGAAGATGTTTTCCACTAGTTGGTAGGTGATTTCATACTTTGCTAGGTTGTTTGGAACTTGATAGGGTAGATAGAGGGGAGCCTTGAGAGTGTTGGCCACTTAAATGATGGTTTCATCCCTACATCACTAGTAGTCATAAATGGGCATGACTGAGTCCCTTATCTCATTTGATAGTTGAGATATGGTTGCCGCATTAATGGCCATGTAGACTACTTGGTAAAAGGAATCACATATCTCTTGGATATGGTTCTAGTAATGGTGGCCATATAGCTTGTAAAATACTAAATGGACAATTGAGCCTTAGGGAACCCATGTTGGAAAGGCATAAGGCTTGAACATGAGCATTGTATAGACTATGTCTATCAATTAGCTCATCATGGAAAAGTTGCCTCCTCCTTGAGCATCTCCAATTGACTTAATTAGGTTAAAATTAATCATTCTCCTAAGGTCAAAAACCTGATCACCCTTAAGTGTTATGTGGAGCAAGGGAATTCATAAGAGATTGATGTGTAGGCATTTGGTTTCCCCAAATAATTGGTCTAATAGTATCATACCAATGCATAATCCCTCATTGAAGGTGTGAATGATATAAATGTCCACATTCATATTATTAACCCATTTTGTATATGGGTTCTCTTCCCATTATTTTAAGACATCATATATCTAGTAAGTGTTAATCTAGGTGTGCATCGTAACTGAATCATAGGTGACTATGTACATTGGAAGGCTATAGTAGGATTTGAAGGCACCTTCAAAAATATTTGCAATCTAATGCTAAGAACTCATGGAAAATACCATGTCATGAACACCATCTTGTGCTCGCTTAGCAGTGAGTAGCAACTTGCTGGGTAAATCGACATAGGGGAAAACCTCTGGCTTGGCTATGACTTGGTGCAACATGCACTTTCTATATACCTTGAGGGAATATTCAAACTCAACCTCATCTTCATCATTATTGGTAGAGGATTTGAGAACTAAATTAATTACCTTAAACATTTCATCATAGTGCTTGAATCACGTTAGGTCATCTGGGAACGTGGTGTCCTTGCACTCAGGATCAACTTTAGGGTTGGAAGAAGAAGTGGCCATTGTAAAAAGGGTTATCTCTCTTGTGATAATGAGTTTTGAGTGAGGGAATCATGAAAGTCATAGAAATACATAGAAAATAAGAAGGTAGACTGGGAAACTAGGAAAATAATGGTAAATGAGATCACTTAGAGGCACTTATAGGGATCTAAAAATATATCCCATATTGATGGCATATGGTGGCTCACTCAACATGATTTTAAATTTCACGTGGTGGATGGATTTTCCCATTTATTTCCCAATTTGGAATTAAACTTAGCAATATCCAACATGCACTGCCTACTAGATTTGGTAATAATGACATGCCATTCTTATTTGTCCAATCAAAGCCCAATTCCCCATTTCTTTAATGTTAGGAGCATGGTAGGCACATGTCCTGTAATCCTAGTGGCATCCTAATTAACCTATTTCATGTGTCATGTGTCCATCACTTATTAGTCCTAACTATAATGGTTATCACTTAGACACAGTCTGATATTTATCATTTACATTTTAGGAGTAGGAGTAGCTAGCTAGAGGAGTGAAGTGATGCATGACATATTTTGATTATCCCTTTTAATTTTGACTATACTATATTCTGCGTACTTTAAGGCTTCTCAATCCTCCTCTGCTAATCCGTATGAAAGTTTCATGTGGTATGGTATGTTAGGTTGGGTTCTCTTGAGCTTTGACATCTCTACCAAGTCTAACATATTGATAACTCTAACAACGGGCCGAGTATCATAATTTCATTTGGCTAGGTCCTCTTGGGATCTTATATCTCTATCAAAACTAGGAGACTAATGCATTTGACATTAGGGACATTTGATTGATTGATTTCTAGCACCTTTGGTCATTGGGCCCACATAACATATTATTTTTTGGTTGGGCCCTCCCAGGCTCTAACATATTTGTTAAGATAGAAACACTAACCATTCTGATAGTTGGAGGATTTTATTAATTAGGATCTCCCAAGATCTGACATTTCTATTAAGACTAAGATATTAACATGTTTTAATAATTGGAATAATGCAACACTTTTTGATTTGGTCACTTAACCTACAAAAATCCATGAAAAGAGACTAAGTAAAAAAAGGAAGCCATGTAATCAAATACAACTCACCCATTCATTGATGCAGCTTTACAAGGCACCACATAAGACTCTAAGAACTAAGACTTTAAGAGACTGATACTCTAATAACTTCACAATAATTCCAAATCTACAAATTAGAATTTTTGTGCAATAAAAAATATTCTAAGTGTGAAATTGCACTGTTCTACTTAGGATGCATAAAGCATTGATTGCACTTAAACTCAATATTCATAGGGAGCTTTAATAGGGATCAAATGATATTATAAATACAATGGACACATGGAAAAAACTAGGCTAAAATATAATTTTAAGGCTTGAAAAAGAAAGATGCTCATCAAGGAGAAGCTAAAACTCTACAAACCTTAAATTTTAACAATTTTAAAGAAGGGTCCCCCACTTCTCAAAAGAAGGGGGTGTGTTGGCCATAATAAATGGTGACTTTCATGGGGAAAGTGGTGTTAAGCACTTATAACCCAAGTTGTGAACTTTCATTCCTGCACAAAATAAAGACTACAAGCAAATCCCTAGACATAGACAAAGAAAAAAGGCACTAAAATTAGTTATACCAAATGACATACTAAGGTTTATATCTATAAAATACCATCAATGTGTGTGAGGTGATAAGTTTCTACTCAATTTAATTCAGATTTCACCTAGACAAGTTCAGATCAAGATGGGTATTAGAACTTCTGAGATGGGAATTGATTAGTTAGATGGTTTGGATGGGAATGGTATGGGAATTAATTTGCTTCCATCTAGGAGTTCATATCCTTGACAAAGATACATTTGGTCCCATTCGAGGCCTTGCTCTACTATCAACCAGGCCTAAAATCCTATGATGGAGGTTGCTTGAATAACCATTTCTAAGAAGACTTTGAATTTAGATTTTGTGTTTTTACCCTAGTCTTTCTTCTAAAATTTTCTTATGAAAAGATTTTTTAGTTATATCCATTAAGTGTTTGGGACCAAGCCATGGGTGATGGGATGTTCAGAAATGTGATCCTTTATTTTATTAGAATGTTTTATTAAGTGTAGTTTTGATGGCTTCTATCAAGAAATGTAACTATTCTAAAATCCACTTGTTTTATTATGAATCATTAGCCTTTGAGGTATAAAAAGTAAAGGACTACTCATAATATTTGAATTGTTTCAAATGAAAGGTCACCCTCTAAGTTTTTAAAGCATGAAATACTTTAGATTCTTTTGTCACTCTTTAGAGTGGTCATTACCCTTTTCTAAGCCAGATTCCCATAGAAAATCACGTCATCTTTTGAACGTAAAAATTAGGGAAAGGTTGGAAAGATACAAATGAATAACTAAAAACAAACACAACCAAAAGTAAACATAACCAAATGTAAATAAATAACAAAAATAAAACTAGGGTTTGTGCATGGAGTTGGGGGATAACTTCATGGACATTTCCCATAATGCGATCTCATAATGTCAATAACATGATCATGTTATTGACATTATGCAATCATGTTATTTGAATTATGGCTCAGTAATCATCAAGCCATAACATGATCATGTTAATACATAATACGATTGAATTATTGTAAAATCAATAACATGATTGCATTAATAACATGATCGTGTTCCCTATGTTATTTATAAAAAATAAAAAGTGAACTCAAACACAAAATATCCTCATTTTATGTTGGGTTCTCCTCACTCTCCTCCACTCCATGATCACATTTTTCCCTAGTGAGGCCAAACCTTGCCATAATTCATCCCAAGAAGCTCGACACATCGACTAATTGATGATTATGCCATGTAGAAAAGTTAAGAGCTAAAAATCTACACTTGTTAACCCTAAATTTTAGTAACTTTTTATTATTTTCATTATTTAATTGGTAATTTATTTATTTTGAACAAACCATCTTACTAACCCTCCTGTTCCTCAACCTAACCCTCATGTTCCTCAGCTTAACCCTACTCCTAACCCTCATCCTAACCTTCCACCTAACCCTCCTATAGTTCCACAAAATCCCCCAGGAAGTCAGCAAAATCTAGTTGCCCACATTGTGGTAAATAAAATTGAAATCAAGGAATTAATTAGGAGAACTAGGGATCCTACTTCCACCAACACCCATTGCACTGATCTAGCTAATTCCTTGGAGTCACTATTAGGTCAAGTTGACTCTATAATGAGTCAAATTGATAGATTAGATTCATATCACGATAGTTATAGGGCTTATTATACTAAAAAGTTGTCAACACATGAGGTCAAGAATAAAGACATATTGAAATTCACCAATTTTTCCTTATTCATCAACCCAACCACCAATGCACCATTTCTAGTAATTACTAAACATTTCCTAATCCATTGTTACCAACATAATTTAATTAGAGTCAATTTTTGGGACAGATGGTGGATCGTGTTTGATTATCCACCATGTAACAACCATGAGGTCCCATTTTATTTTTTGAGGAAACTCTATTGTGAGTTTGTCCTCAATGAGATTTTGAACTATTTTGATTTTAGTGAGTTTCAGGGACGAGGGAAAGGATCTAGACAAGATCATCTAGGTACACATCATGCACCTAATTGGCCCACAAGGATCTATATCCAAAATCCACTTCAACTCAAGATCCCCTCTATAGTTTAGGAGGTCATGGAGATTGAAACTCTGCATGCACTCATTGATACACTTGTTTAGCATATGATTAGGCTCTCAGACAGATGTTAGAGATACACCACCTAGTATGCATACCTGACCCCACCCTTGCAGATCTTATGGAGCTATATATACTAGATCATCTAATGATGATAACATTGGTGTTTTAGAGGGATTGTATGATATACTTATGAGTGATGAGTTTTTAGCATGCACATTTGGTGTGGAAACATCAATGACTACTCAAATGTAGGTATATTTTGTATAAATATCATGTTAAATTTAAGCTATATTTAAAAATTTAATTTAGCTAAAAATTAATTTACATAAAAATTGAATAATATATATGTAATTTTTACGTTCCATGAGGATATGGTGCCTTCATTACCACCTTATAGATTTGCAAGATTTGATTTTACATAGCCATTATTTACATATACAAATCTAGTTGCTGACCCATCTACTACTACACTTGTCTGTGTTAGGATGACACCTTTTATTTATATAGAGATAAAATTGAGTTAATATTATGCTATATGTACATTTAGTCTATGTATAATTACCTTTTACTTAAGTTAAATTTATTTATCAAGGATCTCAAAATTCATGTACAATGCTATTAAATACATTCTTGGTTTAATAAAAGAGAAAAACTTTCCATATATATCTTTGATAGTTTATAAAAAAGTAAGTGAGACCTTGTTTACATTTAGTTGATGGCTCAAGTAGACACTCCTCCATCACTATGATTCGAGATAGACATAGGCATTACTACTGTAATATCATCCGCACAAAGACTCACATAGGTATATATTAACTTGTAATTTTGAATTATAAAAATAGATTTGTTTTAATAATTTTACTACATACTTGGGGAAAATATAACTTATGTGAATGTATTTTGTATGCAATGTTGTCCCATGACATATGATAGTCCAAATTAAATGATTCATAGTGTAACTTCTCATGTTTCTTCCCTATTTTAGATACCTATTCATATAGCTGAGCCTACCACTGACTCATTTGAACATCAAAAGTAGATTGAGCAGGACCATGAGCTTGTATTAAGTACATGTTTAATGATTTTTTATTCTAATTTAAAATTAATTTATTAACTTGGTTCAATGTATTTTATGTTAAATTTTTAATAATACTTTTATTTGAATAGGTTCAACTATAAGCGAGCTATGAGCGTAGGGCTCACAGTCAAACCTTGGAGCAATTCAAGGCATTAAAAGGATCTCCATCTACTAGTAGGGCATCCTAAGGAGAGTCTTCTTTAAGGAAGGCAAAGTGAGGGAGGCTATTTGATGATTAGGATGTCTTAGATGAGATGTGATTTTTGTATACTTATATGGCAATTTATGCATTTTTGGTATTATATATGCATATATGGCATTCACTCGACATTAGATTCTATGTTGGTAGATTATGTAATTTTTTATATGCCTATCATGACAATATATGTATTATTAACATTGTACATGTGATTATATGACTTTTTTTAAGTTTTTTACTGAATTATGTTAATCTATCTAATTTATATTCAGTTTAAATTTAAAATGTTATCATATAGTGTTGGTTGGATCTTCCAAACTATCATCTTTCGGATCTCTTATTTAATGTTTTATACAAATGAGGTTTTATTTTATTTTATTTTCAATGTTATAAATATTTGATCTTCCATATTTTTTAAATTAAAGTTTTTATTTGATTGCGTGTAGTTTAAATAATTGAGACACTATTATCTATTTTTCATTTATCATCACCCATTTACAGCTTTTTAATTGATCATTAGCACAATTTGATTTTGCTTAAGGCCCATACCCAAGCATGTTCATACTTGTATAATGTAGAGACATAAAATAATTCATAATTATCAGTAAATTTCCCACTCTAATACCTATACCTAAAGACCTGATCTTTCACCTTCACCTAGTTCCAATGCCTTTTTAGCTAGGTTTTCTTGAAACTAAAACTACTACTTTATGGTCTCTATGATTCTTGTTCCTTTATACTTTCCATCACCTCTAGAGTAATATATATCAATACCTCTTTTTCACTCAACTCCTTTATTATTCTCCAACCTACCCCTTTTGTCAATCATCTTCACACTCTCTCACTATACATTCCCTAGGCTTAACTATGCCAAGATGCCTTCCTCATCTTTAATACTTTCAAGAACACTTCCTCTATATCTTATATCCACCTATCAAAACTTAATTAAACCCACTTAATATAATTTTAAAGGCCTCCACACTCCTTTACACTTTATTGAACTTTTACCCTTCAAGGGATATTTGGCCTAATAGGCCTAATGCACATTCTTAAGACTAGTTTCTAACCCTTCAACACCTCACTCCTTCAGCACCTTCAACACCTCACTCCTGACATACTTTAACTCCCAATTGAGGTAATTCAACCCACATCAATGCCCCTTAATAGTTTTATTGCTTTATAGTCTTGTCCCCAAAGGGTGTTAGGCATCCTACAACTAATGTTTGATAATATATTCTATCACAAACCTATTCTATCCTCTAAATCACCTTAAACACTTAAAATCCACTTTCATGAAAATGTGGGAAATAAGAGAGAGAGAGAGAGAAAGAGAGAGAGAGAGAGAGAGAGAGAGAGAGAGAGAGAGAGAGAGAGAGAGAGAGAGAGAGAGAGAGAGAGAGAGAGAGAGAGAGAGAGAGAGAGAGAGAGAGAGAGAGAGAGAGAGAGAGAGAGAGAGAGAGAGAGAGATACATGGGGGTGTGTGGTTTCAGAGAGTATGGAGAAGTATTATGAGTTATTAGAGTAATTAAGAGGTTTAAGAAAGAGGGATAGATGGAACAAGAAGATGGAAAATGGTGTTGTCCATGACGACAAGGATATGACAATGGATCATATTGTAAATATTTATGAAGATCAATAAAAGATGTGTTATATAATGGAAGAACCTCCTTATCATTGTGTTTTTAATATAGTTTAACGAATTTTGATGTTTGATAGTGTCATTAAAGCCTAGAGACAACATCCCATGCTAAGTTGTAGGTGTGTGAAGGATTGAGTGGCTGTAAGCATATAGAGGGGTTGTTTCACCCTCAAGTAAAGGTGGTTTGAGGAATAGTAATCATGGAGAAAGTAACTAAAATAGGTGATGAGTTCATGATTGTATTTCAAGGTTATTTTGTCATGTTTAGTGTTAATTGAAACTAAGATAGGAGATCTCAGTCTGATTAAGGAGATACAATTTACTACAGTCCTATAGAAAGAGTTTTATTGAGTTGTTAGAGTTCATGAGGATCCTTATTAAGTGTTGAATCTTATATGGGTGTTTTATATCCCTTTTGGAATGCTTAGGATAAGATTTGAAGGTATAAGTTTGATATAAACCTTGATATTGTGCATACAGTCTTGTTTAGGAGAATAGAGTAAATGCATGAAGAGTCATGACTTGAAAATTATGCTATTGGATTAGGTGTGTCATAGGATTCAATTGAGAAGGTAGATTGATATATAAGCCTTAGAGAGAGGACAAGAACTTGGAAACATGAATTAGGTCTATGAGCCTAGAGAAGATTGACAAGTTTGAAAGAGAGGAGGATGAAGTTATGAAAATTGAATAAGGAAAGGATGGTGTTTGTGTGAGAGAAGTGAATGATCTAGTAGGTGAAGGGTGTTGGACAAGAGAGAGGAAAATTATATGCATGAGAAAGGATTTTTAAGGTTGATGTAAGAGAACACATCCAATACCTAAGAAAATTCAAAACTTTTATAGATACTTGAAACTAACAAATTGAATCTGCTACTTATATATTCCATGCATCATTTGAAAAGGAATAATTAGTTTATATTCAACCATTTAATGATTAAAAATAAGTGCAATTAGAAAATATTAGTTTGAAGTAAAGTGTCAATATGAAAAAGACCTCATATAGATTGAAAATTGGCACTTACAACACATTTTTGGGTAGATAATGTCTAAGACTAGGTTTTTGGTCTCCCATCACACCCAATCGATAAACCCACCACCCATTCTGGGCTCAAGAATGCCCTTCCTAATATAACAAAAATGTAGTTTTTAGCTTGAGTTCAAACATGCATAAAACAAAAATTGTATTTAATTTCCATGAACTATAAGATCCTTCCCCTACCTCTTGAAGCCCTCTAATTTTATGCTAGATCACTCAGGTGGAAAATTTGGGAGTAATCTATGGCATAAGTTGTAGTGACAGATCTTAAAATGCAACTTTTTGGCATTGAATATACAACTTCTTGAGCTCCAACTATCATTTCTACCTATAAGATCTCCAGTTGAGAGTCTATCACTTTGATTACATCTAGACATGCAAATTAAATGTACTCACATTGCCATGACATTCAAATCCACCTGAAAGTACATTTTCACTATCATTCAAGAGCATAAAAACATTGATAATAAATGTTGTCAAAGTTTAAGTTGTGGTTGCAAAACTTTGGTTCTGATGCTTTCTAACCATAATCTAGCAATGCCAACATGTTTGTGGGGATGGATAATGTCTAAGACCATGTTTTTGGCCTCCCATCATGCTCTATCGATAAACCCACCACCCATTTCAACCTCAAGAACACCCTTCCCAATACAAGAAAAACGCAATTTTTTAGCCTAAGTTCAACACACATAAAATGAAACTTTTGAGTCATTTACACAAACTGTAAAATCCCTCCCCTACCTCATTAAGCCCTCTAATATCACCCCAAAACACTTAAGTGGAACCTTTGATAGAAATATATGGCACAATTTTCAGTGATAGGTCTTCAAATGCAACTTTTTGGCATTAAATAGACAACTTCTTGAGTTCCAACTACCATTTCTGCCTTTGAGACCTCCAATTGAGAATCTATCACTTCGATCACATCTATATTGTAAAATCACACGTGCTCCCATTTCCATAATGTTTAAATCCATCCAAAAGTGTATTTTTAGTACCATTCAGGAGCGTAGAAACACTAAGTTCTTAAAAAGTTAGCTTTTCTTAGCTTGAAGAATATGGAATTCTTTACTAACAATGCCAACCACATGAAGGTGGAAGATTATTTGGCACCACTAACCTAAAAAAAATTATTAGTAAGTAATTAAAAAATAAATTCATATGTACTACCTAGAAAATAATTTTTTTTGGTAAACTTGATTACATCTACATTTGAAAAGTCAACATACCTACATATTTCAATCTAATGAACCACTAAGATTTGCTCTAACCTTGGTAGTATCAAGAATAGTTTCATGGTTTGAATCCTAAACTTTCCATAGATTCCTATTTAATGGACTCTTATCATATTTATGAAATTGAATATTTTGTCTGAGAATCAAATTTGAATAATGCAATATCTTCATGTGAATTTTAAACTCTTCAAACAACGTTTGATCTAAATTTTTATAGGATATATTTGAAACCAAGTTCTAGTGACTACCACTAACCTATTAGGATAGTCAATGTTTTTTCCATCTATAACTGGGGAAGTCAATTTTTTCTCTCTCTATACTCTGACACAAGTAGTAATATGTGCCCTCATCATTGTTCTCATCTACAATAACTGCAAAAATATGCCATGTATCACAAAAAATAATATTTGGTGACATTGAAGATATATAATGAGAATAAATTGTACACAATGAAAAATATTCTACCTGGATGCACTAGATTAGATACATGGTCAAAATCATCTGATGATTTCATATCTATGAGTTAAAATGTTTTTGGAACCTGATATGTGTTGATTGGAATTAGAGGTTTGGAACTCTAATCATCCACCCACTCTTGTGACTCACACTCATTCTAAATAGAGTCCACACATACAGAACATAAACATACCAAGTGTCTCATATGAATAATCTAATAAATTATATTCAAACTATAAAATGAGTGGAGCTCACTTGAACTCATTTGAGTCATATAATACTCATACTTTGCCAATTGATCTTTTTAAATTAACTAGAAATGTCTATGAATAGTAGAATTTGGTTGAGCACCATGACACATGTTCTCATCACACCATTCAACCATGACTTTTGCATCTATCAAATTAACACCCTCTTCAAATTTTAACTCCTCCCTTGTAATGGATATTTTTACACAAGCTCAAGAACTGTCATGCTCCCTTTTTCCATGGACAACGTCGGTAAAACTCCAAATGTGTTCTACACCAATGGTAACATGCATCTTACTCAACTAATAAAACATCTGTACATTTTTGAATTGTGATGTGCAATTGTCTGACTAAATGTAATGTTGATTTAAAGTAATGTTCCTCTAATTCAACTATTCATATAAATTCTAAAAATAACCTTGTACATACTCTAAATAATGTTATTGGTGATCATTGATATAGAAATGGTACTTCCTTAATATTTTTAGTTATTTCTCTGTACTATTAGGTGCATGCATGAATGTTATATACATACTATGATTGAACTTCCATTTGTGGTTTGAATGTCTAATTTTAAATAAAATCAACTACTAAAATAATTGAACCAAGTGGGAATGTATCCTTGCTTATCTTTAAATGTTTATCCAACCATCTAGCCCTATGTGTGTGCTTTGCATACTCATAAACAATTTTCTCCTTAAATTTGATCAAAAATTTGGAAACATGTATCTTTTTTGTAACAATCTCACCACTTTGAGATTTTTTTCCATCTTTTAATTGATAAGTCACTGATTTATATTTGCTTAAACCAACTAACTCCTATCTAATTACACTTGTACTCTTCTCATAGATATAATTTTTTGATTTTGGAAATCCACCATAAATGTTATAATTTCCATCTAAACATTATTTGTTATAAAATAACTGTCCATCCGATCTTTAAAAAAAATAGTTGGAATAAATTCCCTAGCTAATTTAGGTGGAACTTCAGTACCACACTCCCGTAAAATGTTGTTAATATGCAAAGTATAACGAATATGGTGAAAAACATCATAGTGCATTGAAAATTCAACATGTTTCCTACAACAACAAGTAGTGCGTGTGTGATTTATTTTTACGTAAAAAGGTTTGGTCATCTAAAAATTACTTTTGACTAATAGAAATTTGTGGATGTTTTTTCAAAAACTTAGAGTATAATTATGTTTGAGTCATATCAAAAAAAAAATTTGAATGTGGTTCACAGTTATGAGAACCAACTCTTCTTTTCACTACATGTCTTGCATTGGGCAAAACTTTTGTATTGTCTTTCCAAAATTGAGGAAGTAACTCTTTGAAAGCATCGACTATAACCTTATCTTTTCATGGAAGTCTACCAGAGAATACCCAAAGCTCATTGATATTAGATTCATTAAGCCTTTTAAATCTTTCAATTACTTTTATTTATGTTTTTCTATTAATATTAAGTACTCAACTTATTTATGAAAGCATTCATTTTTTCCTTGTTTAGCCACTTACTACATAAGTTGTATGTATACGCTGGGTAGCATTACAATCTTTGGTGCATCATTTTGGGCCTACAATATGATATGCATCATGCATATTTTTAAGAATTTAATTGTTTTCATTATCTATGTTAGATGTTTTTAGTCCTAAAGTGTACATTATAGGTCTCATCTTAATCAATTTTATCAGTGAAACAAATAATTGACATCTTTGACTATCATAATCCAAATTATGAAAGAAACCATTCCAAATTTGTTGAGCCAGTCTTCTTGAATAGCGATCATACATTTTGTTATGCATTGGTTCTAAAATATTTTCATCAACTTAAATTAAGTACTTGCCTTTTTTACGCGCAATTATTGGAGGTGTTGTTAATGGTGGAATTTATTGAGAGGGTGTTTCAAAATCATTATTACTTTCATTGTTTAGAGGTGGGATGACATTTTATTCATTATTTATTTATTAGTTATATGTTTCCATGAAATTTTCTTGATTTTTAATTTCATCATTATTTATTTTCATCAATTTTTATTCATTCATGGGGGTAAAATATTATACATAGTCTCATCATCAACAAAATCAAAAACTTGGAACTTTGAATGTAAACTTCCAACATTATCTAATTCAATATTGCCAATTTCATCATTATTTTTTTCACTATGGTCAATTTCATCATTATTCAATTTATTAAGGTTAATTTCATCATTTTTTAATTTATTATTGTCAATTGGCTCATTATTTATGGCATTTGGTTCATCAAGATTAGGGTTTGTACCTTGTCTTAAATGAAGTTTTTATATTCATATATTGTGTTTCTCTCTCAACTCTTCTAATTAATCTAGTGTTTTATTCTTTAAATTCTTCCTCTTCATTGAACATGATATATCACCCATTGGATAATTGATAGCGTTTCAAAGGTGGGGTAAAAAAAGTACATAGGTCCCGCAGGTTCTACAAAAGTACATAAAAAATATGTGGGGATAGAATTCTTGATTTGGGTTAAAAACACATGTTGAAAAGTGAGTTTTGTATATATCAAGAACAATACTACCACATAATTTCATAACATAATTGTGTTATTGAATAATGCAATCATGTTATTCTTAATATAGTTAGGGATTAGGGAATTAAGGCATAGGGTTTAATATTTAAAGATTAGGGTATTAGGGAATAAGGCTTACAATTTATGTTTTAGGGCTTAGGGATTAGGGCATAGGGTTTAGGTTTAAGGGTGTATATAAGGTATAATGAGTCTATGCCATGTGAACCTAATTATTACTACAAAGGATGTTAATTGGGGCTAAATTGATTGGTAAATAGGGAATTTATGGTTTATAATTTAGGGTATAGTGTTTAGGGTTTATAGTTTATGGTTTTGGGTTTAATGTATAAATGGTTTTGGGTATACATATGATCCAACATGTTTTTGGGCTCAATTAGCCCCCACATCATCACATATTGAGCCAATTAGTTAATTGAGACAATGATTAATGTGATTTGGGCCAAATTAATTAATGTATACCTAATTATTACTCTAAATGATGTTAATAAGTGTTACATAAATTAATTTAGGGTTTAAAATGTAGGGTTTAGGGTTTAAGTTTTAGGGTACATATGGTCCAATCACAAAGATAATTGAGGATAGTTTGAGTCAATTTTACCTATTTGTGACTATAGAATGTGTTTTTGGGTTGTCATTATACCCCATGTCATCATGTAAATTGAGTGAATTAGTCAAATGGGGCAATTAGTCATGCGATTTAGGTGAAACTGATCTAGGTGTGAACTTAATTCTTAATCTAAATGATGTTAATTTGGGCTAAAATGATTGGTTTAGGGTTTAAAGAGTTTATATTTATGGTTTAGAGTTTAGGGATTAAGAACTTTAGGGATTAGGGCTTATAGTATAGGTTTTAGGGTATACAAGGTAATATCATGAAGGAAATTGGGAAAAAATTGAGCTCCTTGAATCTAGATCTGAGTAAAGAATGTGATTTTGGGCTCAATTAGCCCCCACATCATCAAAAATTGAGATAATTAGTCAATTATGATAATAAGTGATGTAATTTTGACCAGCTTGATCCTTGTGAACTTAATTATTACTATAAAGGATGTTAATTAGGGTTCAATTGATTGGTTTAGGGTTTGGGGTTTATAGCTTAGGGTTTAAGGTAAATGGTACAGGGTCTAGGGTTTATGGTATAGGATATAGGGTCCAATCACTAAGTTAATTGAAGAAAATTTGAGATGCTTGAACCTATTTGTGATAATTGCCTTCATGTTTGCATTTTTGATAAGAGTAGGGTTAGTTAAGCCATACATATTACATACATTATACAATTGATCGAGCCATAAATTTGGTTTAGGGGCTAATTTTGCCTAAATCAAGCCCCTAATTACATAAATTGACTAATTAGATCAATTCATGACAGAATCAAACTTAAATTTTGCCTAAATCATATCTTACTCTTGAAGGGGTTTAAATTGGCCTTAAATGCCTCCTTGATTAAATAAATCAACTCTTTGGTTAATTATATATGACATCATATTAAGGTTAATTTCACTCCAAATCACATCATAAACAATTTAAAATAGGTTCATGTAGCTCATTTTGACCCTAATTACCTCCACAATTGAACCAATCAACATTTACATTCATTAACTGATGACATTCAAGTTTATTGAGCTCAAAACCACATTCTATACATGTAAAAATTGAATTTAAATAATACTTATGTGTAGTCATATAAAATGTCCAAATTGGTAGTTTGAGTGTGGTTTGTGACATCTTAGATATAGCTCCTCTTTGCATGCTCTTATGACCCTACTAAGTACCTTTTTACTTATTCCCAGTCATACATAGCCTTCTAGACAATCATTCTAGCTCATCCAAGCTATATTTCCCAGGCTAATTCTATCCTCTAGGTCTTGAGCTTGTAGGATAGGAACACCATACCTAGACTATAGTGTCAAACCCTAGGGTGTCCTATTTTTTACACTCCTATCCAATTGCATTTTGAGCCTAAATGATCATTTTCATCTGATTCTTATCTTTCATCATGTCAGCCTAACACAAATACATCTAACCCATGATCAATAGTTCCCTATAAAATTCTATCCAAAGGTAATTTACAAGGGAGGTGACAAATATTAAAAATCAAACAATAATAAAAATAAACCACTAAGGTAAACTTTCATATTATTTGCATACAATCACCCAACACAGTTGCAAACAGATCTAAACTCTCACACTAGTCCTTACCCACCTCAAGGACTCCTAATGTAGAATTTTTGCATCTACATCACACTATTTCACAAAGAACATCAAGTGGGAGAACTAAATATGGCTTGATCCCTCTTTAAAGTATTGGTATGTAGCATCATGCCCATATAAGGGGTGTGGATCACACGTTCAGTGCATCTTACACACATTAACCCCCCTTTTCAAGTGATTCAATCTTGTTTATCAAGCATGATGGATGATTAGGGTTTGAATATTAAAATTTTTATACAAGTTTTATCAACATTCAGTACTCAAAATTTCACTGTTAGGCTCACAAGAGAACAATGAAAAGAACCCAAAAAAATTAGGTCTTTGTGAGCAATTTAGATAACAATGATAGAAGAGGACAACAGTGTTGGACCCTAGGGTGTCTTATTTTTGACAGTCCTATCTTTTCACCAAGTAAATGCTAGATTCTAATTTGTGACATTGTTTTAGTCCTGCACAGTCAGTTTTAGCCTCTATATCAGTCGTCTCAATCCAATTTTAAGCTAAGTTGTATTTCTCCTTATTTATTGCTATTTTTAGAAAGGTTTAAAAGACACAATAAATTATACACATTAGTATTATAATTATTGCAATATTATTTACTGATTTATTATTCTAGACCCTTAATTAAAATAAGAATAAAACTCTATTATTTTCAAAAAAGTTAAATCATTTAGTGAACCTGACTTACTTCATTTATGCATAAAAACCTAGAAACCCTAGGGTAAATTCTTTGCTGATTTTTCTAGTATTTTTCTACATATTTAAATTAGAAATTTGTATTTAATTTAAAAAATTCACCATAGTAATTTTAAATATTATTTCTTTCAAACCCTAGTTGCCTATTCTAGGTCCTAATATTTTTTTTAATTTTTCTTGCATATTTAAATTAGAAATCTAACTTTAATTTTAAAAATTTATCATAGTAATTTTAAAAATCATTTTCTTTCAAACCCTAGCTGCATATAGTAGGTCTCATGATTTTAAGGTATCACCTTACATGTTTGTGAGTTTCGTATCCTTTTTATGCATATTTTAATTCATTTTTTAGACTATATTTATTTAATATTCTCTTGCATTATTCAAGTTATTTTCCTTATACATCTAAGCTCCTTACATTTCTTCTTTTGAGATGAAGTGCAAGACTTAGTGGCAACCCTCCTGAATTCACCAGATTCCTTCAACTCATTTATATACCATGGATAAACAACTAGCTCAACATCCTATTATAGATCTTACATATCTAGATTACACTAATTTCCATGAAGATAATTTCAAAAATGAACAATACGAGAATAATAATGATGATACACACAATGATGTTCATGACCCACCACATCAGACTCTTGATCCACTTCCACCTATTATTGATAATGAAGTTGTCCTCAACAAAGATTTGATTCTACAAAGTTTTAGAGAAAGATTTAGGGAACATCCCTGAGATCATATACTTATCTTACAATCTATCATGGAAATTAAAAAGGCTAAGCAAGTTGAGTCTTCCATTTCTTTAGAACAACTAATTGCAAATGACACTCAGAGGAAACTATGTCTCAGTAACCCCCTATAGTAGCCCAACCTTCTTATGAGGCACTTTTAGTTATGGCTAGTACATCTTTGTCTCTTGACGTGGCTACCCTTGTGCAAGAGATAAAATCTCTTCAATCAAAGGTGTTACATCTTGAGCAAAGTGCCTCTAGACCAACACAAGCTTTGGATTCTTTTTCTCTACTTCATACACCATGGGCACGTCATATAGATTCTATACCCTTGCTAGTAGGTTTTGTTCAACCCAAGCTCACTTTATATGATGGCAAAGGTGACCCAGAGACACACTTGAGAGATTTTCATGTAGCATGCTTGGACTATGTGCCAAATCACTTGTTACTAACCAAGCTATTTCTATGAAGTTTAAAGGATTATGCTTACTATGGTTCTATAGTCTACCAAATCATTTGGTCAACACATTAAATCCTTTGGATAATATGTTCCTAGCTCATTTTAACATTAACATAGGTGACAAGATTTCTTATGCCCAAGCTGTACAACAAAAATAAAGGTCAAATGATCATCTTACAAATTATTTTTTTAGATATAAGATTATCTTGGCTAAAATGACTAGCCCCATGACCTATCAAGAGTTACAAGATATCTTAAAACATAGTCTTCTACCAATTTTACATAAGTCAATAATGTTTAAGAGTTTTTCTTCCTTTACTGAGTTATGTCATACACTAAAGGAAAGGGAAGTCAAACTAATTTCAAGGGGAAAACTCAAGTACACAAGCATATCAAAAACAATAAACAAGAGTGACAATAAAGTCCCATATAAAGTAAAGGTCAATGATAGAAAAAGTCAAAATCAACCAATAGTTAATGCAACTTCAGAGCCCCCTCAATAAGTGGTTTTATCTATACTTCCTCGACAAACTTTTACCAATCTACCAGTATCTCTAACTAGAGTATTACAACAATGATTGGAATGTAACATCATATCTCTCCTTCCTATTCAAAAAGTTGATCTAACAAAGCCTCTTCTATGGGGATATGATCAGAATGCATTTTGTAATTTTCATAGGGCACCAAGCCACACAAAAAACACATGCATCAGTTTGAAACACAAGATATAAGATTTGATAGATGGAAACTTTATTGATCTTGGCACTCCAATTGAGCCTCCTCAGGCAAAATAAATGTAAGACAAGGATTTAAAAAAAAATTTAGATCCTTTCCCACAACATTCTAAATAAGAGACATGGGATACATTAGGTGTTCACCATGCATATCATGCATACCCTCCACCATCTACATACCAGACAACTTCATTTGAGTCACATCCTTTGATCAACATGATTGGTGTGTATAATTCTAGAGTTCCAGCTAGACCTTCCATCTCCTTCTCAGAGTAAGAGATAGTTAAGGATGATTTAGATTACCATGTATTCTTTATAAGAGCATACATTAAGCATCTTCCTATTCATAGTGTTCTCATAGATAATGGATCTAGTGTGAACATGTGCACTATGAAATTACTAAAACATTTGATATATTCAGAGTAGGATATTACCCTAATGGACATAGTTATCAGTGGATTTAGTGGGCATATACAAATTTTATCGGGTGATGTTGTACTTCCTCTATAGATTGGTCCGACACATGTGGCCACACCATTCATTATTATTCCCAGTGCAAGAGTTTTTGATATGTTACTTGATCAAGCATAGATTTAGAAACTTCATGTATTACCTTCTACAGTTCATAGATGCATGATGTTCATTTATGCTAATCAAGTTGTTACAATTGGTGGAGTTTCATATAAGTTACCACTCCCCACTTTAGAGCCATATACTACTCTACAGTCACCCGTTTTAGCTTCTCCACTAGTTACAATTCTTCCTCCAATTTAGATTCAGCCACAGTCGAGGCCTTCTTTGCTAGCACATAGAGTTCATACACTTTCATGCAGGCCTCTTTTAGAGTAACCAAAATTTCATGACTCTAGATAGTTTTTAGCTATAATGTTCACACCTAGGGTAGTATCGTTGAGGTCTCATGACTCTACACATAGAGCACATGTTTAGAGAGATTCTCCTACTACCAAAGGGTCCCAATGAACCCTAAAATTACTTCCACTTCTTAGAGTTATAGGGGGTCCCACAGTCAATTTCCACTATAAACATTTTAGAGAATTTATAGCATACATAACTTTTAGAGTCAAAATCTCAGCCCTTCCATCATGCTTCACGATCATGCACGATCCCTCTACTTGATACAAGACACCATGATAGGGAGTCTCTCATAAGACTCATCGGTTAGTATCATTTCTTCTCAATTTTTTTTATACATAGCTTCTCTTAAAATTTATTGTACATAGTTTCCTTATGATTGATTATACATAGCTTAATTCAAAATGAAAAAACATTCAAATATGTCAAAATATAAAAACATTCAAATAACTCAAAATACCAAAAACATTTCAATTATATGCATTATCCATGCTTTACATTGCTACTGCCATGCTAGACTTACATTTTATTGTTCTATGCTATTGTTGGTTGATTTATCTACATTACTATGCTTCACTTGATCTTCTTTGAGTGTGTGCAATGACACCCAAATATTTGATTACTTCACTCTACCCATTGAGGGGGCATCCTATTTCTACATTTGAGACATACACACATATCTACCCACCAGAGGCATCTTATACATAACTACACCATCTAGGTTATGTCATTCCTACATCACACACTCTAGTTATCATGCTGATGTACATTAATTACTAGCTTACATAGATTAAATTTATTGACACTCACTAGTATATAACACTTGTGTATTTCTTAGCATCTACCTAGTCTTGTACTCTATGTCTTGCATACTTTCAATTTTTTATTTGATTAGTTAGATGTGATTATATTTTCAACATTTACATGCCTTTATTTCTTGCTTTGCATAGCTAGATGTGATTGCATTTCTCATTTCTTATTTTATTTCTTGTGTGTGCCTTAGGACATTTACTAATATCCTTTGCTTTTACTCTTGTATGTGCCTATGGCCCTCATGATAACCTTACTTATTTTCAATTATATGTGTATATGGCATTGAAAATGCCTTTCATGCTTGATTTCTTAGTTTACGTGACATGTGCCCATGTCCCTTATTTTCTTGGCCCTTTTACCACTCTTGTATACTTCTTGCTTCTTATCATGCATGTATGTAATTACATGATCCATATCATGCATTATCTCACTTTATTAGATGCCATGATGGACATCATGCTCCATCCCTCCTTGAAAACTAACCAAACTTTTTAATTTTAGTTCAATACATTGCACATGCTATTACATTGTTACATCTATCTAGGCATACTCCTATTGATCTAACAATCTTCAAAACAAACTATGCTATATCTTGAGACATATTTTTGATTATCATTGCTATATCATGTATTTCATAGCATAACACACTTGCAGATCTCTTTCTTTTAAGGGAAGTCATTACAAGGTCTTCATTCTTACCCTTAAAAGAGGGGGAAATAATTAGGGGTTTTGTCATAGAGATCATAGCACTCTACCAGTCAAAAATCAGTTTTCAAAACACTTAGAACAATAATCAGAGTTTAAACTAGGTAGAACAAACCAAAAAAATTGTGAAGATTATTGAACAATGATCAAAATCAATAAAGGACAAGAGCATCAGACTTAGACTACAACATCAGACACTAAGGTGTTCTATTTTTGGTGCTCTTATCCAAACAACAAAAAATATAGATTTTCTAGAAACAGACAAAAAGGTGAGTTAGTTATAGTTTTGTCAGCTTTAGTATAGTTTAGAATCAACAGTTTCAATACAATTTTTCTTAAAGAATCTAGATATAGAGGGCATCATGTATAACATGATGGTTTTCATTTCTAATTTTATATTGGGCAGTTAGTACATCTTCCAGATCAGAATCCATGTTAAAGAAACTAGTGATTGGGGACAATGTGCATGACACATTTGACTTCTTTTCTTTTTAATTTTAGTAAATTATCTAGGTATTCACAACATTTATGTGCCTTACTCTATTTTTAAGTGGTTGACATAATTATGGAGTGGCTTCCACATAATCTTACTTCCCAATTTTAGATTGGATTTCATATAATCCTAATCTCCACCTTTCAAAGTGGCCAAGTGTAGACCAAAAATCTACACACGATGGTTCTGAATGTTAAAATACCCTTAGATGCCCACCTTGGCCAAAATTTACCCACTAAACCACCTTTAACTTAAACCATTCACCTTTGACCTTTAACCCAACCTAACCTTTTTGAACCCACCTAGACATACCACCTTCAAATACTCAACCACCAACAGTCACCCTGATCGTCGATGGTTAGATTGACCACTGACAATCATGTTCCCAACACTTGAACTTACCAACTTGATTCGTGTGTGAGCTAACATATAAAAATATTATCTAGATGTACACCTTTTCCATTTTATAATGCATCATAAGCCTTGAAATCATCAACTAAACCTCCTAGGGAACCTTCTACCTCCATCTCTCTTTGCCTATAAAAGGAGGGAAGCAAGAGATGAAAAAGGATAAAAGAGGATGGACAGCCAATGATCTTAGACTTCTTCATCAAGATTTTCTTTTGTAGGTCTTCCTTTCATCCAACCAACTAGTATAAAAGAGACCCAACACTCTGCTAAAATTGCTTTGCAACCATAACCACTATTACTCTATCAAAATTCCTTCAGGCTTCATCAACAACTTCAACCAACTTCAAAGTTAAGTATTTATTTTCATGTGTTCATTTACTTTGTTTCATTTTAACACATCTACCTAAACCAAGCCTTTTCCCTTGATACTTATAAGGCCCTCTCTTACCCTCATGGCCATTAACTAACCTCCATCAACCCACATAACCTTTTTGTAACCAACCCATAACCTATTCTGGCTGAAACCAATAAGTTGTCCAAACCCACAGTGATCACTGATGGTCACCTCAACTGCTGACAATCACCCTAACCACTGACGGTCACTATGTGAAATTTTTGACCAAAAACCACCAAGAAAAGACCAACCACCAACCTTAATCAAAACCCTATTTTCTTGGCCCCTGTCACCTCACAAACTATCACATACTAGAAATAACAACCTAACCTAACTTGAACATTTATTGAATGATTTAGCATTCACCTAAATATTATTTTGTTACAACTAGCATTTCATTTGTATAATATTTATTTCTTTAGATCTAGTACTTTTATCTTATGCAAATTTTCTTTTCATCATTAACTTGTATCAAAAGGTAGATTGACAACCTCCTAGAAAGGTCACACTTCTTGGATCTATCTTGCTAGGCAATCCACCCATCTACTTAACTAACCAACCCTTTTCTAGTTCTATATTATTGCAGGTCATCTTTCCAAGCTAAAGAAGAGTATCTACAACCATCAGGATCACAGAGTGCACACCCATATAGCTTCTACTAACCTCTACCCCTCTTTTCGTTTTAACTTTCTTCTATAAATAGATAAAAAATAAAATTTGAGTAAAACATTTTGGCACACCCAATGGGACCTAGTTACATCTAGTCCCCTTTTCTTCTTTATTCTATGTTAATACAACAAAACTAAAAATTTATTTTGGGTATAAAATTAACTACATACATTGATTTCTTGTATGTTCAACTCATTTAGTTAAATTAAAAGAAAAGTAATCAATTGTAGCTTCACCTTTTTATCACACACCATACCAAACCACTTATCAATCAACACATCTTTACACCTGATATAAGGCCCGACTAGGATTTCATCATCTAGTGGTAAACCTTCACCCTTTGGCTATCTTACTTGGACTTCACTACCAAGAAGAGAAACCACAACTTAGCTCTCTAGTTGAGTCTAAACTCTAAAAATCAATATATCTTAGCTAAGCACCCAACACTATTATCACTATGGTGTGTGAAGTGAGGGGGTAGGCCCCAATATCAAAACATGTACTAAATTTCAATAGAGATTTTGAGAGCCAAAACTAACCCAAAAATAACCATAGATTTATTTTGTAGTACCCACTCTACAAACCAAGTCTTCACATATTCTTTCTAACTTAAGGCATAAGCCACAAGAGAGACTAAAAAGAACCTTAGGACTTAATGTACTTTAGTGTGTGTTTTGCCTTTTTGACTTTTTATTGTTTGCTCTTTATTTTGAGTTGTGAGAAACCTACCTTCTACCATCTTGCCTCCATTGCCTTGTCTAATGGGGAATCAACCTATAATCTCTCCTACAGATCCTAACTTTGCTAGGATCTTGAAAAACAACTATCTCACCTTAGAGTGATACCTTGCATCACGAGCCACTTATTCTACTAACCTTACCTACAACCAACCTAACCTACCCTATAACTAACCTAATGTCATCAACAACCAACCCAAACTCACCCACAATCAATCAAACCCTACCTATACCTATCAAAATTCAACTATAACTAATCAACAAACTGTCAACTACCACCTGATCTGGTTATAATGTTAATCGATTAGATAATCAAAGTAGAGTCATCTATTTTTGGTACCCATGACCAATCAAATCTTAACTGCAACCAACCAAAAACCTATCAATGACCATTTAACCATCATCATACCCAGCCAACAACCCACCAATACCAACTTAACAATTATCATAACCAACCTCAACTTCAACCTATCCAACCTCATCAACCATTAGGTCACCTACCCAAACCATCATATCCACTACCTCAACCCGCTTTGAGGCAACCCTCTTTATCTCAACATCGAGATTTGGTCTATCTTATTTATCATCCAAATAACAACTATCAAACTAACTTATCTACCTTACCTAACCTATCAAACCAACCCACCTTATTAGCCTTACCCAAGCAATCAAACCCACATAACCTATCAACTCAACCAAACCTATCAAACCAATTAATTAACTCACAAACTCAAGAGCAATCCATTATTGAACCTCTTTTTGAACCCATTATTATGCACACTAATAACCAAAACCCTCAGCATAATGAGGTCCATCTATTAGATTTAGTTCTTAGTTAACTTATAACTAAGGAAACCATAATTCAACCCTTAACCAAACCACTTATTAGCCAAGTGTGACCTTATCAAATTTCCTTCAAAATCCCAATCAAAGAAACCAACCAACCTCTTCCATCCACCCATGTAGAACCAATCAACCAACCCCTTCTACTTACCCATGTGGAACCAACCAACCAACCCCTTCCACTTACCCATGTGAAACCACCCAGCCAACCCCATTCCACTTACCCATGTGAAACCAATAGACCAATCTCTTCCACTTATCTATGTGGAACCAGAAAACCAACCTCTTCCACTTACCCATGTGGAACCAACCAATTGACCTCTTCCACTCACCTATGTGGAACCACCAACTAACCTTTTCTACTTGCCTATGAGGAACTAACCAACCAACCTCTTCCAATTAACTAGGTGGAACCAATCTATCAACATTTTCCACCCACCCATGTGGAACTAACCAACCTACCTTTTCTACTTACCCATGTGGAAACAACCAACCTACCTCTTCCACTTACAAATTTTGTGGAACCTACCATCAACCCTACCTTACCAACCACCAAACTAACCTTAACAACCATTAACCCTACCTCACCTACTATTAACCTAACTTTACCTACCATCAACCAAACCAACCTACCATTAACTGAACCAAACGTTCCATTGACTTAACCTTACCCATAACCATATATCAAACCTCACCTCACCAACCAAACCAAACAATCAAAACAACCCAACCAATAAACTAATTAAACCATTTATCTTACCTCTCTCAACCAATTAAACTAACCTCTACACAAAATCAATAAACCATAATCAATACCTTTTAACTCAACCATAACTAGCCTATCTAACAACCCAAACCAAGATCAATCCATAAAACCTACCAAACCTACTCTAACCTACAAAAATCAGGTCCAACAACATTTTCCTATCTGTGGTGTAATAAAGGAAATCCCACCTGAACCACCACCTACAAACTTGACCTACTAACCACTAAAAACTAAAAACTAACACCCCCTTTTAAAGGTTGGATGAATTCATCTTCACCCCTTCTAAACCCTCTTATTAACCAATACCTCACCTTGGAATCATTTTACCATCTTTGACCATCCATGGAAAGAGAAAACTAGGGAAACTTTACCTCCATAAGGCTTTGACCATTTATCAACCCAAACCATACCTTAACAATTAACCAAACTAACCCTTGTCATTTTTCCCTCAACCTATCAACCAACCAACCTTGAACTATTGGAGATTACCTTTCTCCTTCACCCAACCAAACTTATTGGGAGTCACCTTCTCCCCCAACCATTAAAGATTGCCGTTCTCTACCTTACTAACCCAACCAACCATTTATGCCCTCTCAAGATGACATCCTACCTTGGATACCTAAGCACTCACCAACTAACCACCTTACCTTAACCATAAAACTATTGGAGATTACCCTTCTCCATCAACCAACCAACCAACCAAATGACTTTAACCTTAGTCATTTTGGGTCATGTTTTTCATATTTTTTGTGATCCACCAACCTATTTGGGAGTCACCTTCTCCCCCAACCTTTAGAGAGTACCTTCTCCATCAACCTAATCAAAACCAAGTGGTATACCAAATTGGGGAAACCCATTTAGACACCACCTAACCTATTTGGGAATCATCTTCTCCCCCAACCATTAGAGATTACCCTTCTCCATCAACCAACTAACCAACCAAATGACTTTAACCATAGTCATTTTGGTCAACTTTTTCATATTTTTTCATGATACACCAACCTATTTAGGAGTCACTTTATCCCCCAACCTTTGGAGAGTGCCTTATCCATCAATCTAACCTAAAAAAAGTGGTATAACAAATTGGGGAAACCCATTTAGACACTACCCAACCTATTTGGGTGTCACTTTCTCCTCCAACGATTGGAGATTACCCTTCTCCACCTCCCAACAAACCATTAGAGATTACCCTTCTCCACTACACTATCACCTAACCAATCTCACCTTTTTATTAATCTAAATCTTTTTCATGTCTAATCAAGTGCCAAAAGTAATCGAGGGATATCTACTCTCTTGATTGACATCAACCATTTATGCAAACATGGATCTAGGGAATATCATAACCTCAACCTCCTCAAATTATTTTGCATTTGTGTGAATGTTCATTGGTTAAACCAAGTTCCTTCTCATCTTGTGTCTAACTTAAACTCATCTCTTATTTTCAATCACCTTCATATCCTTATCTTTAAGGAGAATTTATTAAAATAAGATCATCTGATTATTCATCTCCAACTTAGCCTAATCCTAAGCATGGATACCATAAATTTATCCATATCATGATCCTCATGGTACTTTTTGACCTTTTAAAGATGGATTCCCATAGTGGTTGTCATTTAAACCACCTCTTTTACCCACCATCAACCTCCTTATGCTATGGCTTTGCCTTTATACAGGAAAATCTTAGGCCTATATAGGCAGTCCATGTCTTAACTAGTATATAAATAATTTAGGATACCAAAATATCACTTGGGTCAACATCTCTAGCATGCAGACTGCTCTCTTGAAGGACAACCACCCCCAAACAATCAAAATTACATGAACTTAAGGTAGACTGTTCCCTTGATAGACAACTATCAAACATGAACAAATCCAAAATTAGTGTTAGGATTTTACAGATACAATTGATTACTTTTGTGCAAGCAACTAAACACAAAATTAAACCAGAATAATAAGTAACTAGAAATCAGAATCAACAAAGAACATGAGATACAAGAAACAATGAAAACTTATATTAAACTCTTTCAGAAGGAAATACAATTAAAGAAATCACACTTTCTTTCACACCTCTTAGATGTACAAATCTCTTTCCCTCAAGAGTTCTCTATCATAATTACAAACACAATTCAACAACTTGAATTGATTCACCCTTTTTCTCATGTCTACAAGCTATGAAGATCTATCCCTATTATATAGAATTAGGGATCATGAGCTATGCATTCTCCACTGTTATATACACCTCTTAATCAAAGGTTTAAATCAGTCTTGCCAAAAATAGAAACACAGACTCAACACTAACAGTTAATCTAATCATGCAAACAATCTGTTCATCCCACGAAAATAAACTTCTAAAACACACAAGTGATCGATGTCGGTCCCTGTCAATCTGCACATGACCAACATCGACCGATCCATAACCGACATCGATAGCCTTCAGTCGATCCCTGACCGACATTGGTGACTATGTAAATACAATAACCTTGCATTTGATTATTTGGTGTAGCTTTTAGCTCCACACCTCAACAATCTCCCACTTAGAGATAAACAGTTGCACCTGTACCTATACAACAACATCCTCTAGCTTGTTTCACCATCTTTAAGCTCAATCTTGAAGACCAACAAAAGTTGAATGAAGATTCAACTTCTCCTTTGTTACCGGCTTTGTTAACATATCAGTAGGATTCTTATCTGTATGGATCTTTTCTAACTTCAACTCACCATCCTCCAATACCTGTCTAATGAAGTGGTACCTAAGCTATATATGTTTGGTTCTTGAATGAAAGGCTGAATTCTTTGCCAAATGAATTGCACTTTGACTATCACTGTATAATCTGCAACTCTCTTACTCCTTTCCCAACTCTTCCATAAACCATGTCATCCATATCATTTCCTTGCTAGCCTCTATGACTGCAATGTATTCTACCTCTGTAATAGACAAGGCAACAACCTTTTGCAACTTTGAAATCCAGCTAACTGTCATTCCACCAACAGTGAAGACATATCCTATGGTGCTTCTCCTACCATTTAAGTCACCTACCATATCCGAATCTACATATCCATGTAGAGAAGTGTTTGACCCTCCATAGCATAAATGCCTACTACTAGTCCCTCTCAGATATTTGAGAATCCATTGAATTGCTTTCTAGTGTTCCTTTCTTAGATTGGCCATAAACTTACTGACAACTCTTACTGCTTGGGCAATATCAGGTCTGGTACATACCATTGCATACATTAAGCTCCCAACTATGGAAGCATATGTAACTCTACTCATGTACTCCACCTCATCATGTGATTTAGGACACTATTCTTTGCTCAACTTGAAGTGTCTAGCCATAGGTGTGCTTACCGGTTTTGCATCCTGCATATTGAACCTCTCCAACACCTTGTTCACATAATCCTCTTGAGACAAAATCAAACTATGATTTTTCCTGTCTCTCTTAATACTCATGCCAAGGATTTTTTTGCTGTTCCTAAATCCTTCATGGTAAATGTGTGAGCTAATTTTACCTTAAGCTCAGTAATATCCTACATGTGTGAACCTGTAACAAGCATATCATCTACATACAGCAACAGGATAATATATCTACCATTATCCAATCTATTAAAATAAACACAATGGTCAGATTGACATCTACTGAAACCATGCTCAGTCATAAACCTGTCAAATCTCAAATACCATTGTCTAGAAGCTTGCTTAAGACCATATAAGCTTTTCTTCAACCTGCACACAAGCTTCTCCTTACCTTTGACCTTAAAACCTTCTGGTTGATCCATATATATTTCTTCATCTAAATCTCTATGAAGAAATGATGTCATAACATCAAGCTGCTCAAGATGCAAATCCTCAATAGCAACTAAAGACAATACAGTCTGAATAGAAGTCATTTTTATTACAGGAGAAAAAATTTCACCAAAATCAATACCTAGTTTCTGTGCAAATCCCTTTACTACCAACCTGGCCTTATGTCTCATTTGTCCATTCTCACCTTCCTTTAACCTATAAACCCATTTATTTTTTAGTGTTTTCTTACCAACTGGCAACTCAACCAAATCCCACATTTGGTTCTCTTTTAAGGAATCAATTTCCTCTTTCATGCCAAGCTCCCACTGTTTTCAAGATTTTACCTACATTGCCTCATCAAATTTTTTTGGTTTTCCACTATCAGTGAGCAACAAGTAGTACAACAAAGGGAAATAATGAATTGGTGGTTTACTTACCCTTTCTAACCTCCTCATGGGTGTTTGAGAGTCATTCATAGCTTGTTGTCTACCCAAATTCTCTGTCAATGACCGATCTCAGTCATCTCCTAGCCTGTACCTGACTGATGTCAGTTCCACCCAATTAACATCAATTTTTGTCTGATCGACATCGGTCACTATCTGACCAACGTTAATTCCTATATGACTGACATCAGTTCCTACTTGATTGACGTCGATGTCTGTGTTTTCTTGAGTGTGAAAATTCTTACCTACAAGCTCATTTTGGATCATCACCTCATCCAAATCAACATTGCTCTGCTCAGTATTATTCAACTTCTTGAGCTGATCACTGTACATCACCTTTTCATTGAAAACAACATCACGGCTTCTAATTATTTTGTTAGTTCCTAGATTCCACAACTGGAATCCAAAATCTCCAGAGCCATAACCAATAAAAGTGCACCTCATAGACTTAGCATCCAGATTCTTTCTATTTTTCTTATCAACATGCACAAAAGCTTCAGAACTAAAAACTTTGAGAAATGAAAGATCTATCTTTTTACCTGTCCAAGCCTTTTCTGGAATTCCACCATCCAGAGCAGTAAAGGGTCCTCTGTTAATCAGGTAAACCACAGTATCTACAACTTTTGCCCAAAATTGTAAGGGCAAACTAACATGCAACCTCATACTTCGTGCATGCTCCAATATTGTTCTATTCATCCTTTCAGCAACTCTATTTTGCTGAAGTGTCCTTGGAACCATCCTTTCCCTGCGTATTCCACTCATAGAATAGTAACTTTTGAATTTATTGCTGCAATACTCACCACCATTATTAGATCTAAGGCACTTCAATCTCAAACCTATTTCATTCTCAACCAAAGCTTTCCATTTCTTAAATGTGTCAAAAATATAAGATTTCTTCTTTGTGCAATAAACCCATGCCTTTCTTGTAGCATCATCAATGAAAGTAACATAATACTGTGATCCTCCAATTGAAGCTACCTGAGCTGGTCCCCACATGTTTATGTGAACAAGCTCCAACTTGTGCTTCCTCTTTATTGACCCAATTTTGAGAAACCTCACTCTCTTCTATTTTCTAAAAATACAATGCTCACAAAATTCTAGATCTATGCTTTTCAAATCTGAAAGCTTACCTTTTGACTTAAGAACAATCATTCCCTTCTCACTCATGTGGCTAAGCCTACAGTGCCACAAATTTGCATCCACATCTAAAGAAGATAATACAGAAGGAGAATAATCAGTAATATAATTACATAAATAGAGAGTACCTACTCTCTTACCTCTGGATAATATAAGTGCACCCTTGGAAACCTTTTAAGATTTAGCTGTGAGAGTTACTGTGCAACCCTCATCCCCTAACTTTCTTGCAAAAATCAGATTTCTCTTCAGGATGGGTACATGCATGACATCCTTTAACACCCATGTGTTGCCATTTTGTAATTTCAGATGCACTTTTCCTTTGCCAACAATTTTACAAGGCTCATCATCCCCTAAATAAACTTTTCCAAAATCTCCCTGGATATAATCATTGAAAAATTCTCTATTTGGGGTTACATGGAAAGAGGCACCAGAATCTACAACCCAAGATTCTATTCTAGTATCCAAAGAAAGTGTAAAAGCATCTTGTGCAACAATACCTGCAACTTTTGCTTCTTCACTACCTTCATGCTGATGTTCTTCTTTAACCTTCAACCAGCAGTCTTTCTTTGCATGCCCTTTCTTTCCACAATTCTAGCAGGTTATTTTTTTTCCATTTCTGGATTTAGATCTACTTCTCATCTTTGACTTAGACCTTGATCTCCCTTGCTTGCCCTTCTCTTTTTGTCTTCCCCTACTTTCAATACTTAAAGCATTACCTGATGTGTCCCTTGTGCTTTTTCTACGAGTTTCTTCATTCAAGATTACACTAACAACATCATCAACTTTCAAGATATTTGTAGCAGATGCAGTATTGCTAACTGCCATTACCAAACTATGCCAACTTTCAGGTAAAGAGCATAAAATTAAGAGAGCCTTAATTTCATCATCAAAAACTATTTTGACTGAATTTAACTAATTTACTATTGCATGGAAATCATTAAGATGACTAGATACAAATCCACCTTCCTGCATTTGCAAATTAAATAATTGCTTCATAAGATATACCTTATTTGAAGCTAAGGGATTTTCATATAAATTTGCCAAAGTATCCATTAACTCTACCGTGGTCTTTGCCTGTGATAAGTTGGAAATCACAGAAGATGCCAGGCTCAACCTTACGGATCCTAGAGCCTTTCTATCAAGAACATTCCATTCTTCATCTTGCATATCTATGGGCTTGCTTGAAACCCCACCCAATGGTAAGTACAGATCTTTTTGATACAGATAATCTTCTTTATGCATCCTCTATAATTGATAATTCTTGCTGTTAAACTTTTCCATTCTTAGTTTACTTTCTTCTGCCATTGCTTTACTCCCACTCAATCAGAAACCCCTGTGAGTGAACTTGTAATCAACAAACACTAACCTGCTCTATACCAGTTGTTAGTGAACCCAAGCTCTGATACCACTTGTTAAGATCTTACAGATATAATTGATTACTTTTGTGCAAGCAACTAAACACATAATTAAACCAGAATAATAAGTAACTAAAAATCAGAATCAACAAAGAACATGAGATACAAGAAACAATGAAAACTTGTATTAAACTATTCTAGAAAAAAATACAATTGAAAAAATCACACTTTCTTCCACACCTCTCAGATGTACAGATCTCTTTCCCTTAAGAGTTTTCTCTCACAATTACAAACACAATTCAGCTACTTGAATTGATTCACCCTTTTTCTCATGTCTACAAGCTATGAAGATCTATCTCTATTGTATAGAATTAGGGATCATGAGCTATGCATTCTCCACTATTAGATACACCTCTTAATCAAAGGTTCAAATCAGTCCTGTCAAAAATAGAAACGTGAACTCAACACTAATAGTTAATCTAATCATGCAAACAATCTGTTCATCCCATGAAAATAGACTTTTGGAATGCACAGGTGACCGACGTCAGTCCCTATCAGTCTGCACAGGACCAATGTTGGCTGATCCATAATCAACATCGACAGCCTTCAGTCGATCCCTAACTGATGTCGGTGACTGTGTAAATACAACCTTGCATTTGATCATTTGGTGTAGCTTTTAGCTCCACACCTCAACAATTAGACCACTCCTTTTAAGGATGGCTAAGTCAACTTTGTCAAAAGTAATCATTTGAAGCTTCTTATATTGATTAGTGTCCCAAACATATCAAACTAAGCAATAACAAACCCTATATCAAAATTAAAACAAGCTATCCCAAGAAAGTTACAATCAAATTTTACAATAGCATCAATAGACTTCCCACCTTGATCAGTTTACACCTTGCATTATGACATGGACTTGTCTATCATGGTTCTTAGGTCACCTATAGAAGGGGCAAGCCATCCTGACAATAAAGTTACCCTACCTATCATCCAATACCTATCATCCATCTCCCCTTTTGACCTCCACAAATCAAGGGATTTTTGAGCTTACTTCACACCATATGATCAAGCTACCTTTTTTTAACCATCAAACTAAAAACAAAGCAAAAGCATGATAAGGGTTTATGTTAATAATCCCAGCCATCTTGACATCATGGTATTTTTCAATCAGATCATTTATCCTCCTCATTATACTTTCATGACCACTTAAGAAGACATGTTTTCCCCCTTATGAGTTATTCAAACCAACCAATTTACCTAACCCAACCTTTGGAGAGCACCTTCTGTACCAAACCTACCCAACCTAAACCAAGTGGTACACCAAATTGGGGAAACCCATTTTTAACACCACTAAGCAACCTTTGGAAAACACCCTCTCCAACTAAACAACCAACCATCCAACCATGTCCACCTCAATGTTAGCCATTTTTAGCCCAAATTATTCACACATTTTGTATTGACCTTGCCTTGGTCCTTTTGACTACACTAACCAACATTTCCATGTTGAACATTTAAATTTTCACCACTTCATGCACAACCAACCATTTTGTGTCTTCTCAAGAGCACGTCCTACCTTGGATACCTATGAAAACACTGACCTTGTCTAGGAGACTTGATAAGAATAACCTAATCAACTATGACCAACATTATGCCCTGATTACCCCATCACCATTCCTTCTAGAATTGACTTTATTTTAACCAACATTAGCAACTTAGTCTATGCACAATCTTAACAATCACATTTAGTCACATTTTTTGCACATGTTTGTGCTTTAATGCCCAACCTCACGTACCACCCTTATCACCCACCTTCCCATCCACTTAACCACTCAACAAACCCAAAATCAATTCTGTTTCACCTCATCAATTCTTGGTTTGAGGGGGATCATCTCCTCCAATACTCAAGGAAACCAAACCTTTGACCCACAATCCATTTTTTTTGTAGCTTACTAATACAAATTACATAACAAAAAAGGGCAAAATGTAGATACTAAAAATCTACACACAATGGTTTTGAATATCAAAAAACCCCTAGATGGCCACCTTGGCCAAACTTTACCCACTAACCCAGCTTTAACTTAAACCATTCACCTTTGACCTTTAACCCAACCTAACATTTTTAAACCCACCTTGACCTACCACCTCTGAATACGTGATTGTTAATGGTCACCCTGACCATCGACAGTTAGCCTGGTCGTTAATGATTAGCTTGACTACTAACAGTTATGTTCCTAGTACTTAAACTTACCAACTTGATCCATGTGAGAGATAACACATCAAAATCTTATTTATATGTCTACCTTCTCTATTTGATAATACATCATAAGCCTTAAAATCATAAATCAAACCTCTTATGGAACCTTCTACCTCCATCTCTCTTTGCCTATAAAAGGAGGGGAGCAAGAGGTGAAAAAGGATGAAAGAAGATGGACAACCAATGATATTAGACTTATTCATTAAGATTTAATTTTATAGGTCTTCCTTCCAGCCAACCAATCAACATAAAAGAGACCTAATACTATACCAAAATTGCTTTACAACCACAAGCAACATTACTCTACCGAAATTCCTCTAGGCTTCATCAACATCTTCAATCAACTTCAAAGCTAAGTATTTGTTTTCATGTATTCATTAATTTATTTAATTTTAACACCTCTACCTAAACCAAACCTTTTCCTTTGATATTTTTAAGGTCCTCTCTTACCCTCATGACTTTTAACCAACCTCCAATAACCCAAAAAACTTTTCTATAACCAACCCATAACCTATTCTGGATAGAATCAATAAGTTGTCCAAACTCATAATGACCACTAATGGTCACCCTAATTGTCGATGGTCACCCTAACTATCAATGATCACCCTAACTATCGATTATTACCCTAACCATTGATGGTCACTATGTGAACTTTTATGACTAAAAACTAGCAAGCAACAACCAACCACCGATCTCAATCAAAACCCTATTTTCTTGGCCCATGTCACCTCAAAAACCAAAAACAATAACATGACCTGAACATTTCTTTAATGATTTAGCATTCACCTAAATGTTATTTTTTTATAACTAGCATTTCATTTATAAAGTATGTATTGCTTTAGATCTAATACTTTTATGTTATGCAACCTTTCTTTTCAACATTAACTTGTATTAAAAGGTGGATTAATAGCCTCCTAAAAAGCTCACACTTCTTGGATTTAGCTTGCTAGGAAATCCACCCATCAACTTAACTAACCAACCCTTCTATAATTCTATCTTATTATAGGGCATCTTCACAATCTAAAGAAAAGTATCTACAATCATCTAGATCATAAAGTGCACACCCATCTAGGTTTTACTAACCTCTACCCCTCTTTTAGTTTTACCTTTCTTTTATAAATAGATAAAAAGAAAAATTTGAGTATAACACCAAGATTGGCCTAGTTTCCATTACACATTTGACTATCCATGCTACCTTTTCATATTACATAACATTCATGGGATTTAAGAGCCATCTTATACAACACACATTCATACTGGTATCAATTCATAACTTCACTTAATGGCAATGATGGATCCAAAGGTCTAGCTAGCCTTTGTATTCTTGAGCCACCTACTTAGAGGGATTGGACACATAGTCCAAATATAGATTAACATATGCATGATCACATAGCTTCACTTAGTGGGTGATGATGGAGCCAAAGGGCCAGCCTTTCCATTCTTGAACCACTCTCAAGGAATTAAGCACTCAAATCAGTTCATGATATTACTCTTGATATAACACATACTTAGCATATACCTAACATATACTTAGTACATACCTAATATCATTCAACATCAAGAATCTCTATGGGCTTCACCTTTGCAGGTAAGTTTAGGTACACTTTCTATTTTTCCTTTATCTTAGTATTTCACTTTGTTGTATCACTAGAATAGGGGGTAAATGTAGTCATATAAAATGTCCAAATTTGTATTTTGAGTGTGGTTTGTGACATCCTAGCCATAAATCCTCTTTGCATGCTCTTATGACCCTCTTAGGTACCTTTTTTCTTATTCTTAATCATCTGTAGACTTCTAGATGATCATTCTAGTTCAGCTAGGGTTTATTTTCTAGGCCAATTCTATCTCCTTATGTCCCAAGCTTATAGAATAAGAGCACCATACCTAGACTATAGTGTCATACCCTAGGGTGTCCCATTTTTAGTACTCCTATCTAATTGCATTTTGATCCTAAATTAAAATTTTCATCTGATTCTTATCATTCATCATGTCAGCCTAGCATGAATACATCTAACCCATGATCAATAGTTTCCTATAAAAGTCTATTCAAAGGTCATTTACAAGAGTGGTGACAAATCTTACAAAGCAAGTAATAATACAAACAAACCACTAAGGAAAACTTTCCTATTCTCTGCATATAGTTACCAATATAGTTAAAAACATATCCAAACTCTCACACTAGTCCCTAGTCACCTCAAGCACTCTCAATTTGACATTTTTCATCTACATCACACTATTACACAAAGCACATCAAGTGGGAGAACTATATATGTCTTGAGACCTCTTCAAGTGATTTAAATCCTGTTTATCAAGCATGATGGAGGGTTAGGGTTTGAAGATTAAAATAACTCTATAGTGACTTTTGTCAACATTTAACACTTAAAATTTTATAGGTAAGATCACATAAGAATAACATAAAGAACCCAAAAAAATGTGGAATTTGTGAGTATTTTGGACAATGGCATAAGAGGACAATAATGCTAGACCCTAGGGCATCCTCTTTTCAGCAATCATGTCTTTTCACTGAACAGAATTTGGATTCTAATTTGTGACACTATCCTAGTCCTGCACAACCAATTAGCCTCTGTCTCAACCGTCTCAATCCAATTTTGATTTAAGTTATATTTCTCCTTATTTATTATTATTTTTAGAAAATTTTAAAAGACATAATAAATTATACAAACTAGTAATGTAATTATTGCAATATTATTTATTGATTTATTATTCTAGATCCTTAACTAAAATAGGAATAAAACTCTATTATTCCCAAAAAATTTAAATCACTTTACTTCAATTAAGATGATGAAATTAGAGTTGATCAACATCCAAGTCACATTTTATATTCATGTAATTAGGTTGAAGGGGCTCAAAATATCCCTAATTTACTATAGATGAATAACTAGATTGGTACTCCAAAAGTTAAGTTTTGTCCATAGGTTTAAAAAATGCATTTTATTATCTCTCGTGATAAAATCAATTATATCATAAAATGTATAATGAGTTACACCTTACAACTAAGTAAATATAGGTAGTTAAGTCAACACATTAAAATACCCATAATTTTTTTGAAGTCTAATGTGATACTATGGCACCTTAATTCACTATCCAAGGTTAGGGACCCTTCTCAATCACATAAAAGAACACCACTATTAGGGAGTTCAAGAACGTATGAAAACATATATAAAATTCAAGCTCAAGAGCAAATTGGTGTTTTGGGTGTTATGAAGATATAATGTGATTCTATTATTAATGTGATCACGCTATTTAAATTTGAATTTAAACACCAAGCCTTTTGTCTCAAGAATGGCTTGGACCTATCAATCTACAGCTAAGTCCAAGAGTTTTGATAGAAAATAACAAATTTCAACTTTGATTGCTAAATACACTACAAATTTCAATGGTAAAATTCAAAAACTTAATACCATCATGATGAGAAAACTCTCCTCTTTCCAAGAATATGCTTTTTATAAATTTTGGACTAATTTAAGGTTTGAAACTATGTTGATTTCTAACTATATCTTTTTTAGGCCACTACATGCCGCAAATATACATGCTTATACATGTTCATGTATTTTTTTCATTGATCCAAGTGTAAAAAAAATTATATGGTCACAAACTAGGCCTAATTCTACACACATTAAAAAAAAAATTGATTTTCATTTTTTTAAGGTAGTTGGGGGGGCTGCACAGCTAACTATTCATTTTTTGTTAGTTTTCAAGATCTATTTACTTGTAGAATTCATAAAAAAATTATTCATTAAAAAATATGGGTCACAAAGTAGAAGATATTATCTAAATGTTTACCAAAGGGTTTCAAACAATATTAAAATTTACTCAAAAAAATGGTGGGCCACATGGTCGTCTATCTACTCTATTTTCTTAAAAAAATAGGAGTTCCTCTTTAAATTTTAGATGTTGGACCTAGTTATACTTAACCATTTTTAAAAATAATTAGTGTTTTGAAAATTATACTCAAAATTGTATATTTCATATTCTTACACCATATTCAAATTTGGAGTGTAGATATCTCAAATTATCTATACAAGTTTAGATTTATGAAATTTTAGGAAAATCATGTCCATGGGTAGGCCTCTTTTTATCCCCCAACTAGGTGTACTTACCTACTAATCTAATATATACTACATTACCATTTCCATAGAATTAATTTAAAACTACATTAAATGGGGTAGCTTGAAAGAATGCTTCAATAACTTTCCATTTACAAGTAGCGAGAGGTCGTTGCCCTCAAGATCTTTGAGTGGAATGCATTCTACTTGAGTAGCTCAACTATCTAGTAGAGACCGATCCAGAGAGGATAAAACTTGGTTTTATGACCCTTATTTTCATCATATTTTTCCCACAACAACACTATATTAGAAATCCTATAGGAATTAACCTTAGTCCTTTTGTTAAACCATTTCTTGACAATGCCTTGATGTTTGTTGAAGTTAAGTAAGACTTCATCCTGGGCTTTTTATAACTAGACAATGTCCAAGAGTCTAGAGTTTACTTTGTCATCATGATCCATATACTACTGTATAAATTTTGAGGTGAAGAGTCTAAGCACAACTTTCAAAACTAAATCCAATCTATAGACCAATAAAAATGATAAGCTTTTAAGTGCTTGTTTTTACCTGGTGCGATCAACCCACAAAGTAAATTTTAGTAGTGAATGCCATTCTTGGGGTTTCTTCTCCATAAATATTTTAATGACATCGATTAGGTTTTTGTTAGTTGATTATGCCAATATGTTTCCTTGTGGGTAGAAATTAGACAAGAATCTCAATTTGATCCCTTTATCATACACCCATTCAGTGAACTTCGTAGATTGAAATGCAAGACCATTATCACACACTAATGAGATAGGAGTTTTGAAGCGAGTGGTTATCTTTTTATTTATAAATTTGATGACTTTAGTGTTATTGAATTTCTTTGTTTTCATTACCTTGGTACATATTGTGTATTGATCTATGATTGTGAGAATAAACTTATGACCTATTGAGGAGTTGGGACTTATGACCCCAACAAAGTCCAATACCCATTGGGTGAATGGTGTTGTTTTTATAACCAACTGCAATGACATTTCAAAATGGGTTTATCTTTTGGCAAAGTTTTAACACTGATGGAATACCTTGGCATGAGCATGGACATCTTTGAATAAGGTAGGCCAGTAGTAGCCTACCTGGATTATATTGTGTGTCATTTCATTTGCTTCCAAATGGCTAGTGCCCAGCTTCTCATGGAAATTTATTATTACTTCTTTGGATTCAACTTCTAATAAGCATATGAGATAGATGCCTTCATGATTTTTATTTAAGGGTACTCCTTTCTTTAACATATATTGTATTAGTTTTAACCTGAGGGCTCTTTTTTGTGTTTGATTTAGTCTAGGAGGTGTGTTACCATAGAACAGGAAATGTATGATTAGGGCATACCAATACTATTACAGTACTAGATCCTAGTCTAGCTAGTGCACAAAGATCTTAGAATTAAATTTGGTTATCAGTTGGGTAAGGCCTACCCTCTAACTATATTGGCAGGTTTTACTTCTAGATCATACTCCTGCAACTTGGTCATCGATCTACCTCTACATTTTCCCAACTCATTATGTCCTCACATTTGCTTAATAGTCAAGTCTGACATGATTATATGTACCTTGTTCCTAAAAATACAATGCCAAAACTTATTCATAGCTTTGATTAGTGTATAAGAGTACTTGTCAATGGTAGTATATTTTAGCTCTACATTTTTTAGATTGGTTCTCATAAAATGAATGAGGTGCTCTTCTCCATCCAATATTTATGTGAGATAGGCAAAAATGGAGTACTTAGAGGTGAAAGGATAAATGTAAAAATCCTTTGTATATTCTGGGATGATCAACATGGGTGCTTGCATGATAGCATATTTTATATCCTATAAATATTTATTAGATTTGGCATTCTACTCCACTTTTGCATCTTTTTTCAACATAGCATTTATAGGCTTTGTAATTTTGGCAAATCCAAAAATGAACTTGCGAACAAAATTGATTTTCCTAAAAAATATTTTAACTCTTTCTTGTTATTAGGCATAGGTAATTTAGAAATCACATGAACTCTTTTGAGATCAATGGAAATACCTTCATGATGATATGACTAAGAATTTTACCTTTGGTGACACCGAACACACTCTTATTTGGGTTTAAAGAGATGCTATACATCATATACCCATCGAATACCTTATAAAAATGGTGATTGTGATCTAACATGTATTTTGAGAATATATTTAAATCATCCATGTAAATTATTATGCATTTACTAATTAATCCTTCAAAATCAAAATCCATATCCCTTTGAAATATTACTCCAATGTTGATCAATCCAAATAACATTCACTTGTAGGAAAATGTACCTAATTTTGTGCTGAATGTATTTTTAGCTCAATCATCTAAATTGACTAGGCCCTGATTGTATCTAGATAATTTGTCCAAGAAGGATATAATATGGGATTCGCTCACCATTTGGATCACTTTGTTAAGGGAAGGCAATGGATAGTTATCTTTATCTAAACCATGGTTTAGATTTCAAAAATATATACACATACATAATTTTTCATGATTTTTATGAATGGGTACCAGGTTGGCTACCCAGGTAGAGTGACGCTCTAGGAATATTATTCTAGCTAAGAGTAGTTTATAAACCTCTTTGTGTATCAAGGGTTTCATTATTGGATTCACATGCCTCTACCTTTGCCTAAATGGCTTATGATGTATTTTTAACAAGATGGTGTGAGTAATTAATTTTGGGTCAAAGACTTTGAGGTCCCTATAGGCCCAAACAATCACATTCTTATAGCTTAGTAGTAACTTTTTAAGTTACTTGAGTAGGGTTTCATGATTGGATTCACATGCCTCTACCTTTGCCTAAATGGCTTCTGGTCTATTTTTTACAAGATGATGCGAGTAATTAATTTTGGGTCAAAGACTTTGAGGTCCCTATAGGCCCAATAAATCGCATTCTTATAGCTTAGCAGTAACTTTTTAAGTTGCTTGAGTTTTATGTCCATCCAGTTAGGACCTATGCTAATAGTTTGGAGTCTCTCCAAAGAACTGAGATTAATGGTTTGACAATTTTGATTATCAAACTTGGGATTATTTATTTGGGGTGTAAGGATGAATGTATCAAATGTTTTTATAGTGAAATCATCCCTTTCAAGATGCAGTTCCACTGAATATTGAGAATCCCATCTTTATCAAGTTCAGCCCCAAGATTGTTACTGCATGCTTCATCAATTATGTGGGATTCAAATACCCCAGTGTTATTAAGGAATTAGATAATATGTTGATCATCCTAAAATACATGTAAATTCATTACATTTTTTAGGATATAGGAATAAGGAACTAGCTCCATAAAGAACTACAATTCAATATCATCAAGGGAAGTTAAGCTCACAGTCGAGGATGTTAGTGAGTTAATGACTTGATTTTATTCCATAAGTATGGGGGTAACATTGAATGCACTCAACATTTATATTAATTATTAGGCTCTATGCTTATAATTTTTGAGGTATGATAACTTACATTTAAATCTACTCTTAACCTGGTTAACTACCAGCTCAAAATCATTAAATACTCTATTCCTTTGCCTTATGTTTTAATGTAAACTGCAAGCCTAGGATTAATGCCTCACAATCCAATAAATTATTGATATAGGGGAAATATAACCTATATCAAGCTAGGTATCTCTCTCTTTATGGATTTATCCATAGAATACCTACTTCATTTTCATGTTTAGAATGGGTCCCATCTACATACAAGGATCGTGACACTGGTAATTATGGTTCATTGTTATTTCTATCTTTATCAGGTTTCATGCTCAATGTATAAATACCTAAGTATGAAGACACTAGAATCACCTTCTCATTGATAGTGTTATATTCAGTTATCATATGTTTCATGCATGGTTCCCTATCCACTCTGATCTAATTGGATACACCTTTCTAGGGTAGCCACATATGAGAGAAGTCGGTGACCATCTACCTATTTAAGGTTTTATACCAATCCCTACTAAGGAGTATTTTGTATGCTTAGAGAATTTATACCACTTAGACATCTATGATCTATTGAACCCTAGGTTTAGACTTCAGTTTCATGTGGACATTCCAAAGTTCACCTAGTACCTTAACCTCTGATTTGTTGATTTAAACCACTACCTTGTCTAACTTGATGGGGAACAACCCTAAATTTTTGTAAATTATTGTAGATGTTATGTTTATCAACATTCTTGAATCCATTAGGTAGTTGTGTAAGTTCTTCCCAAATAACCTAATAGTTAGGAGAAAGGGAGGTACTTTGGTATTATTTTTATGGATGTGTATATTATTGTGGGTTATTTTTTGCTTAGTTCAGGTAGATTGTATTGGCTTTTTAATTAAAAAATTCAATAGAAAATCATGGTACTTTGTGATCTTAACAAGTTCATGAAGGGTGATTTTGATTTAATCTTCTTCATGTCTTCTACTATGTTGTAGCCCAACTTATTTTGAATTGGTTGGGTCTCTATAGGGGATTTTGATTCATGAGGATTTGGGGGTGGAGGGTCATTTTTAACATTATGATATGGTGGGGTTGCACCATTGTTTGGGGGAGTTGAGTTTGTGAGGAGTTGTTATGGTTTATTATTCCTAAGGGTATAGTTTTTCCTCTAGAACTATTATAATACATGAACCTCACTCATGCTTTCCTTTGACTTGTTTTCTTCTTGGTTAGGAATATCCATGGTTATGAACACCATGGTTGTGTTATGGGGTCTACTCATGATGGATTATTATAGGTGATTTGGGACCACCTAATACTCCATCTCTCTCTAGATGATCTCAAAGGCACTACATAACTATATATAGTCAAGTTCCCCATGTGCGGCCATGTTATGCACTTGATGCCAGTTAGGCAGAGCTATTTCACATATGTTAACTTTAATTAGCCTATTTGGGGAGGGATTTGGTTGATTGTGAGGATGATTGTAATTTTTGTTTTGTCTTTGGTAAGTAAAGTTCTTGTTTAAAATTTCAACATTTGAAATACCCATTTGTATTTGTAGGCCAAGTAAGTCATTACTTAGTTTTTAGACCATTCATTGGATGGCATCCAACTCATTTTTTTTAGACATCTAAGGTATAGCTTGGGCGTTGTTGGCTACTACTAACATTACTTGGTGTTGCAATTGAGGAACGATTTCATTATCCACTAGGTTTAGAAAACCCAAGTGTTAGTTTTGTGCAACGTGACTCAAAGGGAGTTGATTCATTATGGGAAGTGACTAAAGCATTGAAATATTTTGGTTTATGCTAGTCAACAGGCTCAATGCAAGAATATGTGAAAACACATTAGGGATATGATCCATCATTTACATTTAGATTTAGTATAAGCTAGGGGAAAGTCTATTATCATAAGGTCTCATCTTAAGAACATGGTCATCCATGGATCCAAGGCATTCTTTTACATCTCAAGCACTAGTCAAGTGTTATGCTAGTAAAGCATGGTGATTCGACTATACATTTTTTAAAACCTAACATTAAATTTTATGATAGGCTCATGGGGTTATCATTTAACATAGGAAAACTAATGGTATAAGAAATTAGGGTCAATAAATTTCCCTAATTAGGCCAAGAACGCATTACTAAATTGGTCCTAGCTTGCAATTGAGTTTTCATGGAGGTTAAGGAACTAGTCATAGGTTGAACCCATCAAAGTGAAGGGGAAAATCCTACACACCACAAATTTATGTTCTAAATTGATGATTCTTAGGGAATTATTGTACAAGGTCACATGTTCTTAAACAATTCATCCTACACCAAGATTTAAATGGGGAAGGTAACTTTTTGGGTTCCTAGGTAAGTCATGGAAAACTCTGAGAATGTTAATAACTCACTTGACTAAGCAGGGTACTTAGAGAGCCATTATGGGTGATCTGTTTGGGGAGATTATGAGGATGAGATAGTATAATCAATCATATTTATAGGTCTATTTATATGAGACTAGGATATCTGATACACTTTCAAGGGTGAAATAATCAATGTACCTCACCCAAACTTAGACTTGGTAATCTATGTTGTAGGTTCTCGATTTTCTTAGGGGTAAACCAATGGGTTAAAAATTATTTAGAAGAGTATACCTTCCTATATATCTACTCATACATGTTTTAGAGATTCATAACCATATCAAGAAACATTAGATAAAATAATAATATTGATTAAAATAAAGGCCCTCCTTCTAGCACTAGTTGTTGCATGTGTTTGAACCACACACCAATGGGGAAAACATAAAGGAAGGGAAATAATAATTACTTAAATAAAATATTAATTCAAGGTTGAATCTCTTACTAATAATTAATACAATGATAAATGGCAAGTCCGAAATGGTGTATCATTCAACATCCCTCCTTGTAGCACCGACTGTTGTGGGCCCCAAGATCCTGGTGCATCCGAAGGTACTCATGGGTTTGAGTGTTCCAAAGAGGAAAGTGGGAGAAAATGTATGGGATAAATATATCCACTCATTAATTTTAGGGTTGATGTTGGTTTATACCAAGGATCGAGTAGTTTGACCTTGAGTTAGTCACAAAGCAATAATTATTACCACTAGGGTTCAATGGATGTGCAACACCATAATTTACTACTAGCTTAAGGAAACCTCATTCATTATTTTCAATTCAATTAGACATCATTAATTTATAAAAAAGGGAGAGGTATTTTAACTCTATAATTAACATAAAAATGGGAAGTCAAGGTAGGACAAAAAATAAATGATTCTAAACTTGAAAGGATGTTAATGCTTCAAAAATCAAGCTATAATACGCAATGCCACAGTTTTACCATTATGTTTTGAATTTCATCAAGGGATATAAATAATATTTACATAGGGAAAATAGTCTAAGGAAAACATATAAAATGTTTAATTTATGAATCTTTCACTAAATATCAACACTTAAAAGAGCCTGTAGTAGGTAACACACATATTCCTTAACATAATTTGTACTTGAGTACACAAATTGAATGTGTTGTGAAGAAAGTAAGAAAGATTCTTAAATGAGTTAAAACAGTGAGCACATTATAATTAATTCATTAATTGGAGTAACAAAACACTTATTAAATTATTTAACATCAACATTTATCCACAATGTAAATGACTAACACATTAAAAAACAAACCAACTAGCTCAACAAAAAGCAAAAAGTAACATTCATTAAAACGAAGTTTCTTTTAAAAATGCCAACGATGGCAGACACTTAAAGTTCAAAGGGTGAGGAATAGTAAGTGTAATATTGGCTTGATTATAACAACACTTTGAGACCAAATTTTTCAACCTTTCAAATGTATTATAGTTTATAATATAGAGTGGATGTCACTCACCTCTGAATAACATGAGATTCCCATCTTTGGCCATGATGAACTCCTAAAGTTCATTACAATTACATGAATTTAAAAAGGAGATAATATCCTCCACTTCCTCAAAAGATACCTGAGGGTACACCTAGTTGATATGTGGATGATCCATTGATGAATTATCTCCCAACTACTTAGATTATGCCTCCTTTGTGTTATTACCACTAGGTCAAACTCCCAATCTAGCTTGGAAAAATTCATTGGTGGTTATTAACATATTACTTATAATTAGGATACTAATATTTGATATAATTGGAGTGGGGCCCCTATGGACACTTTGACCTTTGAGACCTAACTGATGTTCATAGTGGACTAAGTAAAGAGTTTAAGCCTAGTCTAGGCTTCAACTTTATTGGTTTTCACCTCTTTATTCCTCATGACTTGGTTGAAGTGACCTAGGTAAACTCCAAAGTCACTTTTTTCTAGTAGAGTGCCATCCAGGTTGAATAACATAGTGATGTTGACCTCTTTAAAGTAGGCCAACATCTTTTCCCTGCCTTCTTCCAGAGGCTCCACTAAGTCTTATACATTATTCAATTGAAGCCCTCATGATCCCAATATATTTCTGGTAGAGGATTAGGTATGAAGTGGACGTGATCTTCAATTTGAGAACATGCCCTTTTATATGATCACTACTAGCTTATAACACTTACTCTACATGAGAACAATTCTCTCTAAATATGCCTGGGCCCTTAAAAGATGTGTTTTGCTATCTACCAAAATCTAGACCACTTCTCCTAGAGCTAAGAAAAGTTTTAAAAGGACATCCTCAACTTGTCTAATCAGTTCCATAGGAAAGGATCTTTTTACTTTTGCTTCTTGGGTTTGAACCTATTGCTGCATGTTCTCCATCAACTTCTCTAACATATCATGTGTAGATCAAAGCATAGAGTTTGGTTCCTCAACCGCTTTCTTTTCTCCCATGGATATCCTCACTTTGGTGAGGGAAAAGAGGTCTTATTGATTTTTCTAGACCAGAGGGTTTCCCTCCTAAATGAACTTATGGATGAGGATTCTCCTCATGTTGCCTATGGTGTAGTCTGTTATAACATTTAGTTCTAATTGGGCTTAATTGAACCTTAGCCTTGGTATTAATTAAATAAATAATAATGTAATATTTATCACCATAAAGTGGAAACCTCATGATAATAAATAATAGAGTTATAATTATTTAATTATTACCAAATTTTAATTAAATTATTTTATTAAGATGGATGGACCTGTTATTTTTACAATGGTCACCTCCTTGGTATTTACTATAAATAGGGTTTTACCCCTATAGTAAAATTATTTGAATATGAGACTATTTTATCATATTCAACCTACAAAACTTGTGAAGGGCATTTGACAGAAGACATGAGAAGATGAAGAATATGTTGTATTGGGTCTTGGTTTCTCAATATATGAATAATCATCATTAATGGGGTTTTTACTTCATTGAGGGTTTCCTATGGTAAATAACTATGTAGTGTGTCAATTAATTTGTGTTCATTTCTATGCTTTGCTTATCAATTATACTCTAAATTATGTCATGTGTGCATTGTTATATATATTATCTATCAGTTTTATGTGGTATCAAAGCCAGGGTAGGATCTCAAAGCACCTGTAGTGTGGCTTAAGGGGGGGTGTTGGAAGTAAGTCACACCTGAACCAATAATGGAATGGCCATATAGGGGACAATAGCTCATTTGGTAGAGTACTCTAATAGCATATAGAAGGTCCTAGGTTCAAGTCTTAACTAGTCCATATGAGCTGTAATTCAACATGTGGCATCAAAGTTTGGTGGATGTATATGATTAACAAGCACATTATTTTGAATTAAATATCAATAATTGATAATTTAATGTATTTAAAAAATTTATTATCAAACCTTGAGCACTTATATGGCCATTTCACCTAAAGAGATCTACACAAATTATTTTCAAGGTTTCTGAGGCTAGTTATGGGTCATTAATGCCTTGATCTCCAATCACATTTCCAGATAAATCTTTTGTAGAGCTCTAAGAAGCTTTTATTTTTCCCATAAAAATTTTTCTGGGCACTCCAATGTACAAGTATGGATTAGGTGCCAGATAAAATTTCAAAATTAATTATTTTTAAAAACATTTGAGCCTAGTTGTTATTGGAAGAGGTTATATCTTATATATAAGCCTCTTAGAAGCATCTATAGAGCCTTTGAAAGCTTCCTCAACGAGAAATAATTTTTTATCTACTTGGAATGCCATATTTTAGCTTGGAAAATTCAAAAAAATAAATTCTTTGTCAAAAATATTTTTTGAGGATTTAATCTGCTTCATCTCAAGTTCTTAGGAGGATTGGTAAAGTTTCAGGCCTTCTAATAGTCTAAACAAGCTTCTATGAATTTCACTAATGTTGTTACAACACCATACTTATGTCTAGAGCATGCTACAAGTATCTAAATATTTTTTATATAGTTTTATTAAGTATTTAATAAAATAATTTATTTATTAAAAGAAAAATTTGCATGCAACTTGAAAAAGGGACCCACCTCTAAATTAACTGTTTAATCTAAATGTTGAAAACTTTAATTTGTTTTTAATTTTTGAAAATTACATGCAATTTTTAATTTATATTTATATATTTTTTATTATTTAAAAAATTAGATAAAAAAATAATAACAATGTGCATGTAAGTTCTTAGAAAAGCTTCTAGAAGGGTTGGCGGTAGTAATTTTGCTAAAAACTTTCAACTAAGGAGGTCTTAAGTTTAAAACCCCCTAAAATAAATATTTTTTGACTTGATCAAATCATTCTTTATAAATTTAAAATAAATTGAATTCTATTTTTTGGATTGCATGCCAATATTTCATGCATCTAAAACCATAGTTGACCTGTCAAACTTGTTTCAACTTTTGAATTAATGAGTATTTTGTCAAACATAGTCATGTAACCAGTCGATCCTTATATTTTGACACCTTCCAGACACATCTAATTGGTATATTTTATATTTTTAAATATACTACTATTAATTTTATAATATTTTTAATAATAGTGTTTAGGTGGTCATTTTGAGTATGACTCCTTTAACACCTAATTGTGTACAATTCTAAATCTTTTTTTATATTATTTGGTGTTTAAATTATGTAATTAAATATAGTAGCACTTGTAATTTATTTTATTTTATAAAATTATTATAAAAATTTATTAAAAAAGTTATTTTCTTTAAATTGTACTTACATTAGTGTATTTTTGTGACATTTGCGACACCTTATTTTGTCACAATATTTCACATTTTTTTACTTTTTCTAGTATTAAATTAAATAATTATTGTATGTTTTTACTTTAAAATTTGTTTTACTATAAAATTAAGTTAAAATTCACATTAAATTTTTTTATTTAAAGCATTTGTTTACTATCTTGTTTAAAGGGAAGTTATGGCTTCGTCTCATTTTTGTTTAGATAAATATCAAATGCTTAATGGAAATAACTATAATATATGGAAAATTCATGTTAAAATTAATTTTTTACTTGAAATTTATAGAATATTATTTTTGGATTGAAAATTTTCCTTCTAGATGATATGTGATCCCTGAACTTACCAATATGTTTCAATAGAAATCACAGGAAGCTATGTCTATTATTTTGTGAAGTGTTAAGGATGAATTCATCCTCCACATCAGTAATTAGGAGTCTCCTATAGATATTTGGAAACTCCTTGAATCCATGCACAAGGGCACTCATCTCTCAAAGATTATTAAGTTAATCCTTAAATTGCTAATTACACCTATGAAAGGTGATGAAAAAGTTTTGAATTTTCTTACTAAAATTAAAAATATTAAAGCTCAGTTAAATAGATGTAATTGTAATTTGATTCAGTATCAATTTCTTTATTTTATTATTCAATTAAATGTTTATGAAAATTTTAGAAATTTTATTTCAATTTTTAATTCTAAGCATCAAACTTAGCAAGATATCCCTAACCTTACCACCTAGTCTAATCTCTTCATTTAAGAAGAACAAGTTATGACTAATTTTGATTCTAAATAGAATGTCACTCAAGCACTTCCCACCTTAAATAATATTTTTTATAACACTAAAACTATAAATATAACCTTAATTCTAATAAAGGCAAATACGGGAATAAAAAATTTGGTAATAAGAATCATAAGCTTGAGTTTAATGAGAATTGTGATTTGTGTGGTAAATTTAGTCATAGAAAGGAAACTTATTACAAAAATAAATATAAAGTTAACAATAAATAGTTTAAAAATATTAAAAAAAATAAATCTAATCAAAACAAGCAGAAAAATCAAAATCTTAATCAGGATAACAATCAAGACCATAATGTAATTACTTTATAGCCTACTTTATTTTGCTTCAAATAAAAATAAATAAATTTTGGATAGTAGTACATTGAACCATATGAATTAATTATTTAATATTCTATGTGATTATAGACATATCTCTGAAACACTTTACTTATGGGATATTTTATTTTTAAAATCAACTAATAGGGAACAATAAAGTTTTTAAATATTAATATAAATGTAGTTTTCTATGTACCTAAGCTTAAAAAAATTTGCTATCTTGTTCTCAAATTAAAAATAATAATTTAATTATAGTATTTCTTAAATATAGTTGGTCTATTAAAAATCAATATGATTCTTTGATTGTTGAAAGTATTTAAAATAATAGTTTATATATCTTTTCTCCTTCTGCATGTTTTCTTTCATCACATAGTAAGAATAAATCTCAATTATGACATGAAAAATTAGGACATGTTAATTTTATAAGTCTACATGATATGTTTGTAAATAATATTTTTATTATACTTCCTTCTATCCCCTCTCATCATAAAAATTATGAGGGTTAATTACATGGTAAACAACATACTAACCTCTTTCACAAGAATCATAATGCGAAATCCTCACATCTTTTAAAATTGATTCATAGTGATGTTTTAAGACCTCTTGAAGTTGTATCTCTTAATGGTTATTTATATTTTGTTAATTTTATTGATGATTACACTAAAATTATTTAGTCATATTTCATTTTAAAAAAAATTGATATGTTGTCTAAATTCAAAGAATTTAAAGCTAGTGTTGAAAATACACCTATTTTTTATATTAAAAGATTAAGAACTAATAATGGTGGTGAATATATTAGTAAAGAGTTTGATTCTTTTTTAATTAATTATTTTATTCAAAGGTAATTAACAAATCCATATTCACCTCAACAAAATGGTATTGTTGAAAGGAAAAACTGAACCATTATTGAGACGACTAGAACAACTTTGCATTCTACAAATGTTCCTCCTAGTTCTTATGGGCTGAAGCCATGAATACTACTATGCATATTTTGAATAGAATCTCTGCTTAATATTTGCATTTTTTTACATCAAAAATACATGTATGCTCATAGCATTTCATTTACTTTGATAAAACCATTTTTTTGTTACTTTAGAGATACTAACTATTTTGATAGTGTCTCATTACATTGTATTTGTTAGTAAAATGATTTAGTTTGACTCTTGAAAAATATTTACTACAATTATACTATAATAGATATATTTTTATTAGATGAGAAAGAAAATAAAATATATAAATATTAGGTTTATTTTCAATTCTTATGATTTAGTATGGAAATACATTATATGCATAACATCATGTTTAATTTGACAAAATGATCATGTTTAGTTATTACATTTAGTAAAAAGATCATGCTCAGTAAGTTTGGATCTTTTATGTTTTAATGATTTCATTTTATTATTGAGATAATTTCATGCTAATATGCTTAGATACTCTCATTTTATTGTTTTATCATTTGATTGTTTATGTTAACATCCTTATATGCTTCATTTAATAATAATATATGTTATGAAATGCAAAGTGTAAATGGAGTGTGTATTATTGGATCTTCATCATTTACTTTACTAAGTGTTCTATTCATACATCCCTAAACTTATTTTTTTTAGTTTCATATCTATTTGATTGGATGATGGCATTTCATGCTAAAAGTATCCATATTTGATGTATGAGAGGTTAAACTTCAATCTTTTGTTGAAGCATATTAAACTTGAAAAGTTTTGATAAGACTCAAATCATAAAATAAGTTATTGCTAATAGGATATCTAATGTTGGGCTAAAATTAGTATCATATTATTTATAAATTATTATATGTGCATCACATGACAGTTGGAGAAGATCATTTTATTAATATTAGAGACATTCAGTAATGAATTGCATACAATAATTTATATTTTTTTACTAACTTTGTAATCCAAGTAGTGAACTTGTATCCCTAAAATATGACTTGATTGTTTTAAAATGTGTTTTATCATAGAAAAACATATGTCATATTTTTATGTATGTGGTTATTGTGATGTTAATCATACTATGCTATTATAGTAATATAAAATGCAAAAAATAGTAACTTGAGCATGATTAATGACACCCAACCTTTAGGTCCCTCTTGCGTGCTTTCATGACCCTCTTAATCTTATTTTTACTAATTCTCAGTCATTTGTAGCCTTCCAAACTTGATCCCAACTCACCTATACTACTCTTTCCAAGACAAATCAATCCTCTTAAGTCCCATCTAGTCATGTCAGTAGTAGCACACTTAGAATATAGCATTAGTGCCACTACTATCCACTTTCAACATTATTATCCAAGTCCGTTTCTGACCCCAACATACAAATTCTTCTAGTTTCCCATCCTTATCCTTATCAGTGTAACTTGAGTATATTCAACCCATGACCAATAGATTCGTATAATAGCTCATTCAACGATCATTTGAAAAGGGTTGAAAAATATCACTAAGTAAGCAAGAATAATTAAAAAATATTTCCTATTCTCTGCATACATCCAACCAACACACTTACAATCTCATTCAAGTCCTTACACCAGTCCCTAACCACCTCCAACACATCTAGTTAAGCATTCTACATATTTATATACATAATTTCACAAAGCACATCAAGTGGGGATAACTACATATGGCTTGATCCCTCTTTGAAGTATTGATATGTAGGCAACGTGCCCACACATAAGGTGTGAAGTATGTCTAGTGCATATTACACACACTAACCCCCCCCCCCCTCTTGCTCAAAATTGGTCAAAGCATAATGAAAGATAGGGTTTGAAGAAGGAATCTATTCTACAATGAGATATGTTGAGTTTTAGCTTGCAAAATTTGGTATACAGGCTCATACTGACCTGACAAACAAAACCAAAAAAGCTCATATCCTTAGGACAATAGTTTTGAACAAGGACTATAATTCTGGTGCCACTCTTGTCCACTTTCATTGTTCCTATCCAATTAAAAAATAAAAATTAGAATCATATTTATGATAATGTCCTAGGCTTGCATAGTTTGTTTTAGATCTTGTCTCAGTCAGATAAACATAGTTTAAGTTAACTCTTATTTTCTCCCTCTTATTAATATTTTGAAGAAAACTCTAATTGCTAATAAATTTTACAAATTAGTAGTATTTTCCACATATTATTTACTGATTTATAAATCTAAACCTTTTAACTAAATTAAGAATAAAACCCCAAATATTTCCAAAATTGTTAAATCATTTGGTGAACTCGGCTTACTTCGTTTGTGCATAAAACCTTCAAAAACCCTAGGGTAAAATTACTAATGATTTTTCCTATAAATTTGTGAATTTTTAATTCAGTATTTAAATTAAAATTTATTTTAAATTTTAAAATTTAATAGTAAATTTTAAAATAATTTTCTTTCAAACCCTAGTTGCCTATACTAGATCTCAGTAATTTTTCAATCATTTTCTAAATTTTTACTAGCATATTTAAATCAGAAAATCTATTCAAATTTTAAAATTTAATAGTAATTCTAAAATAAATAAAAATTCAAAATCCTAGTTACATCTACTAGGTCCTATTTAATCACTAATTTTTCAATAAAGTTTTGATATTTTTATTTGCATCTATAACTCAAAATTTCACTTCAAATTTCAAAATTTCATAGTTTTTTTTTCAAATAAATCATCTTTCAAATCCTATTTGCATACACTAGGTTATATTGCTTTTGAGATATCAATTTACATTCTAAAATAAGATTTCATAAATGGATCTCACTTATTTACAAATTTTTATTACATTTCTTGTAAAAAAATGAGACCATCATTGGTCCTATCATGTACATGAATGATGAAGTTTACCATATGTTAATCCAAAGCTTCATTCTTTGCATTTCATGCTTAATTTTCATACTTATATATGATATTATAAAATTTATTGCTCAAATTACATAATATTCTAATATTTCTATTACATACTCTTTCTCTCTCATGAGGAATAATGTCCAACTATATTTTGCTAAATATATTTAAAATATTGTCACAAGTCAAAGCTCTTTATGCATTCATGCACACTTTAATGATCTCTTCCCTTCACTCTCTATCTCTCATATGGATATTTTTTCAAATTTATCATGTTAAACACATTACAAATGTCATAGCACATGCCAAAATTTCTTATGCATTCATGCACAAATCCATGCTTTCTATCTCTTGCTTACTATCTCTCATGAGGAATGATCTTTATAAACATATTATTATACAACTTATAACTCCAATTTCATGCATTTTATCCCATATACATGGTTTCTACCTAGAAAATCTATTGTATAAGATAACAACCACCTGTTAAGTTTCAATGTCATATCTTATGTACAAGAAACAGTTTCCTTATCCTCTCCCCCAAGAGGGTGATAGCTAATTTCCCTCTAACCAAGTCCATGCTATCACCCCTTAAAAAGGTGAGGTAGCTTATAATATTATTCCTAATACATACATTTAGCCTATAGCTTCTTCAAATCCTCTTCAACATATGTACTTACATGTTCAATAAAAAATAACTAAGGTTTGCACTTGGGAGACTCTAAGGGATCAAATCACCAGTATGAGAAAGTTAATTATAGAGTTATAAATGTAGAATCAATTATTACATGAAAAGATCACAAAACTAGAAAATCAAATTATAATACAAAATCCTCAAATGCATCGTAGTGCTAATCATGTATATGTATCTTCACCTAGTCAATTGGTTGTAAGCAATTTTACATATCAAGACAAGAAATCACAACAAAGTAACTCTACAACTAGTGATTCAAAAAGTATTCAAAGATAAAATAATATTTCAAGTGAGGTAATAAGGGAATTGATTAAATCTAAGTTGATCAAACTACCTACTCTACATCCAAGTAAGAAGATCTAGATATTATTGTGCATATCATAGAATGTATGGGCATCACACAGATTATTGTTTGATATTACAACAACATATACAATAGATAATTGTTAATGAGGACCCTATACAAGGTAAATCAGTCAAGTAATCCATAGTGACACAAGAACATATTCACAAAGGGTCAAATTCAAAAAAAAAAAAAAGGCGGTTACCAAAGTATAACTCAAAATAATAAAATGATCAAAAAGCAAAATTAGAGCAAGGAATAGTACCAAATGTCAGGAACCTAGAACAATAGATATGCTCTAATACCACGTGTCAGGATCTTGCTCCACCAATAGAGCACATATGATTACTTATTGTATTAGCAACTAAACACAAAATTTAACCATAATCAATAAGTAACTAGAAATATGAAACAACACAGGAATTGAGAGACAATACACAATTATATTAATAATCACACCGAAGAATATACAATAAGGAAGATGCCACTTCTTCCTCCACCTCAAAGGCTCGCCACACCTCAAGACCTTCTTCCCTCTCTCTCTCGATCTCAACAATCAACTCTAATATAGAATTGATGTTCACCTCTCCAACCAGTCAGTAACACGCTGCTAGTACACTAAGTACACAACCGTACTCCAAGTAGATCTCCTGCTCTCTGTTGCTACCTGCAAATCACTAGACCTTACTCACCATGTAGATGTCTCTCTACACCCCTGAAGAACCCTTGTCCTTGCTTCACCAAGTCCTTATGATTCTTCAACCAGTACCCTGGTGGATCTTCTCCAAGAACTTGCACAACTTGCAACTCTCTCTGATCATACACTCTCAGTACCCCTATTGGTAACTAGGAAGAACACACCATGGTTCTCTTCTCTCAGAAGGAGCTTATTTCTGCTCTCTTACTCTCTAGCACAAGTTTACAATACAGCTCATGAGTCTATATATAGATCTCATGCTTACAATAATTAGACTATCTTAATTACAATAATTAGACACGTAACTCAAGACTAAGACTAGCCTTCAACATGCAAACTAACAGTCTCAAAATAGACTCTTCAAAATCAACATGCAAACTGCATGTTCATGCACAGGCTACTGATGTCGGCTCCTCCATGATCGATGTCGACCGACTGGTAACCGATGCTGGTTGGTTCTTCACTGCTATCTGACTGACGTTGGTTGAACAGACCGATGCCAATTTCCCTACAACTGATTCTGTAACTCTCTGCAACTCTACATCCTTCGTAACTTTTCTTGTTTGCATCTTGGTGAAGTTTTTAGCTCCACAACCTAACAATCTCCCACTTAGAGATAAATAGCTGCACCTGTACCTATACCTGTACATCGTCTAAATTATTCTTTGGCTTCTATCCCTCTTCAAGATCAATCCTGAAGACCAACCACCACACAACCTATGATGCTATGCCTGTCATTCAAGTAACCTACCATATCCAAACCTACATATCCATGTAGTGAAGACCTTGACCCTACATAACAAGAATCCCTGTTGCTGATTCCACTGAACTGCCCTCTAGTACTCCTTCCCTAAATTGGTTCCATACTTTCTGACAACCCCCACTGCTTGGGAAAACTCAGGTCTACACTAGACCTCATGTGATTTCGAACCCTGTTCAAAGCTAAGCTTGAACTATCCAGCCCTTGGTGTGCTTTATGATTCTACATCCTACATCATGAACCCCGCCAACACCGTCTTCACATCAGCTCCCACTGGAGATAAAATCTCCATGTCTCTTATGCCAAAGAATTTTGTTGCTCCAAATTCTTCATGACACACCTCTGAACTAACCTTACCCTTAGCTCAGCAAATCCCTGTATGTACAAACCTACTAGCAAATCACCCACATACAATAACAAGATAATGTTGCGACCATCATCTACCTAGTAAGATAAACACAATAGTTACACTGACATTGACTGAAGCCATGCTTAGTCATCCACCTGTCAAACCTGTACCATTGTCTTGTAGCTTCCTCAAGACCATATACCTTGGCCTTCTATCTCACGTATCCATCCACTCTCTTCTTTAACTTGGGAATCCATTTCGTCTCTCAGTGCTTACTTCTAGCTGACAACTCTACCAACAAATACCTGTTTGGTTCTTCTCCAAGAACTCACACTCCTCATCCATGCCAAGCTCCCACTGTATCTAGATTCTACCTGCATTGCCTCTTCACATCTTCTTGGTTCTTGACCATCAATAAGTAATATAAAGAAGGTGAACAATGAATATGAGGTTCACTTACCCTTTCTGACCTTGATATGAGCGTTTGAGACCTATTGACAGCTTGTTGTCCGCCCACCATCCATTCCAGTGATCGATCTCGGACATCTCCCAGTCTGCTCCCGACCGATGTCGATTCCCTGCACTGACCCTAACTGTCGACGTCGTTTCCCTGGCCGACGTTAGTATCCTTTCTGCTGACGTTGGTTACTGTCTGACTGACACTGATACCTGTGTTCGTCTGTGAGTGATAAATTTTTACTCACGAGATTTCCATGGATCAAAACCCTATTCAAATCAACATAGCCCTACTCAAAATAATTTAGTCTCCTCACCTGATCTCTGTCCGTCATCTCCTCCATGAACACCAAGGCTTTCCAGTTCTTTAGCTTGTCAAAAACATATGTCTTCTGCTTGAGGACATGCATTCCCCTCCTACATATGTGACCAAGCCTAAAAAGCCACATCTCTGTAACATAAGGTGAATCAGTAATATAAGTAGATAGATAAAGGATACCTACTTTCTTACCACCATCTAATTCAAGTGTATTCATTGTGAGAGTTACAGTGCATCTCTCATCACCTAAATTTCTTGAAGAAATTAGACTCATCTCCAAGACTGATACCTGCATGACTTCCTTCACCACTCGTGTGTTATCCGCCTGCAATTTTAGCTTCACTTCCCCTTCGTCAATAATCTGACAAGGCTCTCCAACCCCTAAATAAATCTCTCCAAAGTCTCCAAAGACATATCCATGAAAAGATGCTCTATTTTGGGCTGCATGGAAAGAGGCAAAAGAATCTATAAACAAATATTCTACTTTATCCAGAACATCTTGTGCAACATTACCTACAACATATGCGTCTACACGTTGATCTTCTACTGACCAATAATCTCCTTTTTCTTGCTCTTTCTTTCCATCAATCAGATCATTCGTGCTATTCAGTTTCTCCATTTGTAGCTTACTTTTTTCTACCATTGCTATACTCCCACTCAATCTCAAACCCCTGTGAGTGACCTGTAATCAACAAACACTACCAAATCTGAACCACCCATTAGTCAACCCAACCAAAAGCTCTGATACCAATTGATGGTATCAGCTCTTGAACCTACAACCAAGGCTCTGATACCACTTGTCAGGAACCTAGAATAATAGATATGATCTGATACCACGTGTCAGGATCTTGCTCCACCAATAGAGCACATATGATTACTTCTTGTATTAACAACTAAACACAGAATTTAACCAGAATCAATAAGTAACTAGAAATATGAAATAACACAAGAATTGAGAGACAATACACAATTGTATTAATAATCACACAGAAGAATATACAATAAGGAAGATGCCACTTCTTCCTCCACCTCAAAGGCTCGCCACACCTCAAGACCTTCTTCCCTCTCTCTCTCGGTCTCAACAATCAACTCTAATACAGAATTGATGTTCACCTCTCCAACGAGTTAGTAACACACTGCTAGTACACCAAGTAGACAACCATACTCCAAGTAGATCTCCTGCTCTCTACTGCTACCTGCAAATCACTAGACCTTACTCACCATGTAGATGTCTCTCTACACCCCTTAAGAACCCTTGTCCTTGTCTCACCAAGTCCTTATGATTCTTCAACCAGTACCCCGGTGGATCTTCTCCAAGAACTTGCACAACCTACAACTCTCTCTGATCATACACTCTCAGTACCCCTATTGGTAACTAGGAGGAACACACCATGGCTCTCTTCTCTTAGAAGGAGCTTATTTTTGCACTCTTACTCTCTAGCACAAGTTTACAATACAACCCATGAGTCCATATATAGATCTCATGCTTACAATAATTAGACTATCTTAATTACAATAATTAGACACGCAACTCAAGACTAAGACTAGCCTTCAACATGCAAACTAACAGTCTCAAAAGAGACTCTCCAAAATCAACATGCAAACTACATGTTTATGCATAGGCTGTTGACGTCAGCTCCTCCATGACCGATGTCGGTCGATTGGTAATCAATGCCGGTTGGTTCTTCGCTGCTATCTAACCAACGTCGATTGATCAGACTGATGCCAGTTTCCCTGCAACTGATTCTGCAACTCTCTGCAACTCTACATCCTTCGTAACTTCTCCTGTTTGCATCCTACTGAAGCTTTTAGCTCCACAACCTAACACCAAAGGCACAGGTAAAGCATGAAAAAGATGTAAATCTATCTCTCTAAAATGAGACTCAACTTCAAATTAGTATGGGTTTGGTCAAAAATATCTACAATAGTTTTATTTTAAAGGTCAAGGGTTGGGCAAGCATGCTCAAGGCATCACTACTCTTATTCTAGCAATTGATAATGTTTGTCACCAAGGTTTGGGATTTATTGAACATCCTAAGACAAATCATTCACAGACATAATTTATCAAAGGAAAATATCTAGATACAACAAAAGTCAACACTATCATTATATTGGTTCAAGATCAAGATGATAATGATGATTTGAATAATACAGGTTGATCCGAGCAATAATTGAGGTGATGGGTCTACCCTAATTGATGACAGAACTTCTGGGAGCCATAACTTTTGTACCGTAGCTCTAATTGACTCACCGTTTGAATCATTGGAAAGATAAGAATGAGGAGAATGTGGTGAGCTGACATTGATATTTTATCAATAAATTTTGACCCCTAAAAACCTAATAAAAGTGCCTCAAATTTTAATTTTAGTAGTGCAGTCTAAAAATTATAAGTTTCTAAAAATAGTAATTCCTTAAATTCTGTATTGTTGTAAATCATGAAAGTCAAACCAATTCATCTCCATTGAGATTGGTGACCTTCCAAATCCTCCCCACACCTTCAAAACATGTATAAATAAAGATGTAACCTAAAATGGAAATCAGGCATCTCTTCTCAAAGATAAGCATATGTTTGGGTCTATAAATTTTATCAATAAAACATCTGTTCTCAGAGATAACATTATTTGAATTGTCTTATTCTAATTTTCTTGAATTATCTTTCAACCAAAGCTTTCAAGTTTTAGATCAGTGGTATCAGAGTAGTTTGTCTTTAGAGTGTATGATCTTGAGGATGAGGTTAGATTACAGGAAGCTTGGGTGGAAAATAGAACCGATAGACTATCCACCTATTCGCTTCAAATGAATTCAAATGGTGGACAACACCGAGACATCTGATCCTTTCAAGGAAATGGTGAATGAAGCACTCCAATAGTAGTAAGCACAGAGGCTACAATAATTCACTCAAATTCTCCAATAAATCTTGATGGGAAATTTTGGCTCCTCATTCGCACTTCCACATCCTTTTAGTGCCCTAACACCCTTCAAGGTTTAGGTGAATTTTGATATCCCTATATTTGAAGGCAAAATCAATGTTGATGTAGTATAAAATTGGTTGGATCAATTGTCATCTTATTTTTCTATAAATAAATTCATTGATAAAGAGAAGATCACTTTTTCTCTTTTGAAAGCATCATTACCTATCAAAAATTGGTGGAAAGTGTATAAAAAGAGATTTAGTGCAGATGATATTGGCCTTGAGATGGAACCTACCTGGGATGATTTCATAGAAGATGTAAAGGAAGAATACTACCCCATTAGAGCATAGGATGATCTGTATATAGAGTGGTAACAACTTTGCCAAGGTAAGGAATAGTCTGTTCAAGATTACACTAACATTTTTCATTCTCTATCTGCAAGATTGGGCATCCAAGAAAGTGAGAAACACAAGGTTCTCAAATACCGTGGTGGACTACAATGGTACATTGAGGAGAAATGGAACTCTTCAATCTGGAAACCCTTGGTGAAGCATACAAGTTCATAGTAAAGATTTAGCAAAAGCATGGAAGAATGAATACAAAGAGTCATCCTTCAAATGGAAAAGTGACAAAGAATGTCAAACATGAGGCCAAAATTGGAAGAAAAAGGAAGGAAAGATTGGGAAGTGGTGTGATTATCACAAATCTGGAACTCACTCCAAAGAAGAATGTTGAGTCATTAAGTCCCTACTTTTTGAGTCACAATCCTCAACATCCACTACTCTACCTCATATAGACCCTATAGTTGAAGAGGTTGAAGAAGAGATTATAGATGTTGAGCTCGAAGTCATTGTTGCTTCATCATAGACCCACGAGTAGAGGCTAGATGATAAGGAAAGGTTGTTTCACTCTAAATTATGGGTGAAAGGTAAGCCTTTACATTTCATTCTTGATAGTGGAAGTCAAAAGAATTTAATCTCTACTAATGTTGTGAAAAGCCTATATCTATCCATGAAGCCTCACCCAGAGCCATACAGTATTGGATGGTTGAGTCTAGGGAGAAACCTCCATGTCACCCCCCAATGTCTTCTCTCATATGCAATAAAACCTTTCCAAGATGAGGTATTATGTGATGTGGTTAATCTAGATGTTTGTGATGTAATCTTTGGTCAACCATTCATATATGATCGACATGGCATCTATGAATCAAGAATTGAAATGATTACTCTCACTCTTGCAACATGGCTCTATAGGGTACTAGAGGTGCCACCTTCTACATCTATCTCTCTAATTAGTGCCAAGAAATTTGTTCTCATGGTGGTCAAGACACAAAGATCCAAAAGGGATGATGTTACATCCATGAATACACAAACAACACTAAAATAGAAGAAAATAGATACCAAGCTAAAGAAGTTCATGGCCTTCCATCCATAGACTGATGGTCAGATAGAAATGGTGAACAATTGAGCCCTGCATAGTTTCATAAATCACAGTCCATTCCAAGTTTGCATTAGGAATCAAATCAAAGTACAACTACCACACTTGATGACAAATCTTGTTGTAATGGGGACCATTTCTTCTCAAGGAGGGAGGAATGATCTGGGAAGCAATTCAGGTGACAATTCAAGTGACAGGTCTACCCCAATTGATGATGAAACTTCTGAGAGCCATAACTTTTACACCGTAGCTCCTATTGACTCACCGTTTGAATCATTGGAAAGATAAGATTGAGGAGAACATGGTGAAATGGCATGGAGATATATTTTATTATTTTTTTACCTAAAAACCCTAATGGAAGTGCCCCAAATTTCAATTTTAGTAGTGTAGTCTAAAAATAGTAAGTTTCTAAAAATAGTAATTCCTCGAATTATGTATTGTTGTAAATTATGGAAGTCAAACCAATTCATCTCCATCAAGATTGGTGACCTTCCAAATCCTCCCCCCACATTAACAACATGTATAAACAAAGATGTAACCTGAAATGGAAATCAGACATCTCTTCTCACAGATAAGCATATGTTTGGATTTACAAATTTTATCAATAAAACATCTCTTCTCAGAGATAACATTATTTGAATTTTTTTGTTTTGGTTTTCTTGAATTATCTTTCAACCAAAGCTTTCAAGTTTTGGATCACAAGTTATGATTTCTAAGATACTAATAATGAATCTAAATATTCAAGAATCATATTCATAGCCATTCCCTCATGCTTCATAATCATTCATGATTCCTTTATTCGATACATGACATCATGATAGGAAGTCTCCCATGAGACTCATTGGTTAGTATCATCTCTTCTCAAAATTACCTATACATATTTTCCTTATGATTGCTTGTACATAGCGCAAATCTCTGAAAATCCAAAAATAATATAAATAAATTCAAAATACAAAAACAATACAAACATTCAAAAAATTTAAAATACAAAACATTCAAAAAATTTAAAATACAAAAACATTAAAATAGGTGAAAATTACCAAACTTTTTTTGATGGTATGCATCATCCATATTTTACACTTCTACTACAATGCTAAAATCACATTTGTTATTTTATGTTATTGTTTGTTGATTTATCTACATTACCATGCTTCACTTGATATTTGAGTGTGTGCAGTGACTTCCAACTCTTTAATTGTTTTACTCTGCCCATTGAGAGGGCATCCTACTTCTACATCAAGACACACATCGATATACATATCCACTGGAGGCATCTTCTACATGACTATATCATTCAAGTTATGTCATTCCTACACCACACACTTTAGTTATCATGTTGATGTACATTACTTACTAGCTTACATAGATTACTCTATCGACACTGACTAATATATAGAATTTATATATTTCTTAACATATATCTAGTCTTGTACTAACATGCCTTGCATACTTTACCTCTTGCTTTGATTAGTTAAATGTGATTGTACTTCTAGTTCCTTACATGCTTTATTTTATTATTTAGCGTAGCTAGATTATTTACTTTTCTCAGTTCCTATTTGTCTCATGTATGTGCCTTAAGAAATTTTCCAATGTCCTTTTATTATATTCATGTGTGCTTAGGACATTTGACAATGTTCTTTGCTTGTACTCATTTATATGATTGTGGCTTCCATGCCAATTTTGCTTGTTTCAATTATATGTGTACATGGAATTTGAACGTGCCTTGTATGCTTGCTCTCTAGTTTAAGTGACATTTGCCTATGTCCCTTATTTTCTTGGCCCCTTATCCACCCTTGTATGCTTCTTGCTTCTATCTTTGTGTGCTTTTTGCTTGTTTACTTCTCATTATTTGTAAATGTCATGATTCACATCATGCATTTATCTTGCTTCTTAGATGCCATGATGGACATCATGCTTTATCCCTCTATGACAATTAACAATTAACAACTAATATTTCTAATTTTACTTCAGTACATTGCACATGATTTTACATTGTTATATCTATCTAGGCATACCCTTGTTGATCTAATAATCTCTTAATGGAAACCATGTTATATCTTATGATATCTTGTCAATTATCATTACTATATCATATATTTTGCAACATAACACACTTATAGGCTCTTTCCTCTGAGGGCAATCATTACAAGGTCTCCATTCCTACCATTAGAAGAGGGTAAAATAAATAGGGGTCTTATCTTAGATATTAGAGCTCCTAATGGTCGAAAAAATAGCATTCAACACACCCAAAACAACCAAACATCAAAATAGTCAAAATCTAACATTTAAATAGTCAAAAATCTAGAATAATTACTAGATTTAGCCCTAAACAATAGCACCCAACTTAAACAACACCGGTGCCACTAGTGTCCACTTCCAGTGCTCATGTCTAAATAGTAGAAAAACCATATTTTCCAAAAATAGATAGAAAGGTAAGTTTAGTTACAGTTTTATCAACTACAATTTAGACTAGAATCAATAGTTTTAGTACAATTTTTCTCAAAAAATATAGATATAGGGGAATCATGTGTGGTATGATGGCTCTCATTTCTAGTTTTAGATAGGGAAGTTGGTACAGCTTCCACATTAGATTCCATGTTATAGACACCAGTGATTAGGGACAATGTGCGTGGCACATTTATCTTCTTTTGTTTTCAAGTTTAATACATTACCTAGGCATTCTCAGTAGTTGCATGCCTTATTCCATTTATAGGTGATTGGCATCATTTTGGAATGGCTTTCATATAAGCCTAACTTCTAGATTTCTTGAGTTCTCGAGTGGCTTTCTTACAAGCCTAGTACACTAGTTTGGAGTGTCTTCCATACAAGCCTAATCTCCATCTTTTGGAATGGCCAAGAGTGGCCTAGTTTCTAGCATACATTCAGATATCCATGTAAACATTATCAAGATCAAAATATATTCATGGGATTCAGGAGCCATCTCATATAAAATGCATTTAATACCAGTATCAATTCATAGCTTCACTTTATGGGGCAATGATGGATCTAAAGGACTAGGTAGCCATTGTATTTTTGAGACAAATACTTAAAGAGATTTCACCCACAATCCAAACATTAATCAACACATGAAAGACCACCTATCTTCACTTAGTGGGTGATGATGGAGCTAAAGGGATAGCTTTTGCATTTTTGAGCCACTTCTAGGGAATTGAGTACTCAACTATGTTCATGATATTAATCGTGGTTCAACACACATCCAACATTACTTAGTATCATAATGGGTTTTGTATTGGTCTATGTACCCATTGATTTGTATTTATTCCTTCCTCTTCCTCTCTCTCTTGCCCAAATTTGTACATTCTTATTTTAGATATAGTGTATCTAATAAGAATTTTTCCACTCTTTATTTTTTTTACAAATTCTTACTTCATAACGTGTTCTCTCTATTCACATCCAACATCACATAGCTTCATGAGCTTCACCCTTACAGGTAAGTTCAAGTACACTTTTTATTTTTATTTTATCTTAGAATTTTCACTTTGTTGTATCACTAGAATAAGGGGGGGGGGGCAAATGTAGTCATATAAAATACAAAAATTGATAAGTTGAGCGTGGCTAATAACACCTAACCCTTAGGTCCCTCTTGTTTACTTGTATGACCCTTTTAGGCTTATTTTCATTTATTTCCAAATCATCCATAGCCTTTTAGACTTGGTCTTAGCTCACCTAGACTACTCTTTCCAAGACAAATCAATCCCATAGGTCCCATATACTCAAAACAATAGCACCACATTTTGACTATAGTGTCGATGCCACTAATGTCCACTTTTGATGCTATTATCCAAGTTCATTTTTGGCTCCAATGGTCAATTTATTCTAGTTCCCCATCCTTATCCTTGTCATCCTAAATTGAGTAAATTCAAACCATGACCAATAGATCCCTATAAAATCTCATTCAAAAATCATTTGAAAAGAGTTGGAAAATATCACTAAGTAAGCAAGAATATAAGAAAGACTACTCAAGTAATCTTCCCTATTACCTACATACATACAACCAACACACTTGCAATCTCATTTAGGTCCTTACACTAGTCCCTAGCCACCTCAAGAACATTTAATTTAGCATTTTTTATCTTCATATACATAACTTTACAAAGCACATCAAGTGAGGAGAACTACATATGGCTTGATCCCTCTTCAAAGTACTAGTACGTAGGCAATGTGTCCACACATAGGGTGTGAAGAAAGTCCAGTGCATCTTACACACTTTAACCCCCTCCCCTCTTGCTCAAAATTGGTCAAAGCATAATGAAATATAGGGTTTAAAGAAATAATTTGATCTATAATGAGTTCTATTGACTTTCAACCTTCAAAATTTGGTACACATGCTCATACTAACTTATCAAACAAAACCCAAAAAGCTTAGATCCTTTGGACAAAAACATAAGAAAATGACTACAACATCGGTGCCACTCTTGTCCATTTTTGGCACTCATGTTTAATTAAAAAATGAAAGTCAAAAGCCTTTTTTTGACAGTGTCCCAGGCCTGCACAATGAATATTAGATCTTGTCTTAATTGGATCAACATAATTTAAGCTAAGTCTTATTTTCTCCCTCTTATTACTATTTTTACTGATTACCAATAAATTTCATAAATTAGTAGCTTATTTATCACATATTGTTTACTAATTTATCAATCCAGACCCTTTAACTAAATTAAGAATAAAACCTTAAATATTCTCAAAACTGTTAAATCAGCTATCATGCATCTATTTTTGGATATGTGTTTAAGTTTTGTGTAGGTGCATAACACAAAAAATTTAAGCTTATTGAATTTCATGTGCATTTTATCAAAAAGAAAGTCCTTAATGGTGATATCGATCTGCAGTTCTATCCTATGAATGAACAAGTAGTAGATATCTTCATAAAAGCACTTGGTGCTACCAATTTTTTTTAATTTTATGCAATGCTAGACCTCGCAGAGTTGTTATTGAAGGGGAGTATGCATGACAATGCCACTTCCTAATGGCCATGTATTTCTTCTTCTTCTTTATACTTCTTTTCAATTGTAATGAATTGTAAACTTCATTTGGAAGTTATGTTATTGTAAACTTTTGTATTGAATATAAAAAAACATACTTTGTGATGGAGGTCCTTATGTTATAAAAGGATCAAAATATGCTTATATGATTATTCAAGAGAAGCTATGAGATGTAGTCTCATAATAATGCTAGCCTAAACTTACTTTCGAGTAGTTTATGGATTTTGTTTGGCATGATGAAGGTTTTTAAATCCTTAAATTATGTATATAATATAATTTATTTTTTGAGGTGACTATGATATTTATTCCCACTTAAAATTAAGGAGGAGTGTTAGAACATTTAATTATAAGTGGGCTTAATTAACGCTTAGCATTGGTATTAATTAAATAAATAATAATATATTATTTATTAGAACAAGGTGGAAACCTCATGATAATAAATAATAGAGTTATAATTATTTAATTATTATCAAATTTTAATTAAATTATTTTATCGGGATGGATGGACCCCTTATTTTTAAAAATGACCACCTCCCTTAGTATTTCACTATAAATAGGGTTTTACCCCTATTGTAAAATTATTTGAATATGAGATTATTTTATCGTATTCAACCTACAAAACTTGTGAAGGCTATTTGATAGAAGAAGTGAGAAGAGGAAGAATATGTTGTATTGGGTCTTGGTTTCTCAATAATTTGAATGATCATCATTGGTATATTTTTTACCTCTTTGAGGTTTTCCCATAGTAAATAACTGCGTAATGTGTCAATTAGTTTGTATTCATTTTTATGCTTTGCTTATCAATTACACTCTAGATCCTATCTTATGTGCATTTATTTATATATTATCTATCAATTTTATCACATTCAAAATACTAATAGACTTCAATGTCACTCTACACAATCATCTCATGTGCCTGCGACACAGTGGCTACTCCTAGAGTAGAAGAAGGTGTTAGTGGGGTGGTAGAGATGGATGTGATAGGTAGAAGATTGGGGGGAGGGGAATAAATTAAATGGAGGGAATGAAGGAAGAGATAAATGGAGGAGGAGGAGTTATGGGGTGAAATAGGGTAGAATGAAAGGAGAGGCCTAAGGGAACATATGTGCCTACCATTGGCTCTAGGTCAAGTTAACTTGTAAGGCAATGACACCAAAGAGAGGGGCAGTTAGAAGAAGGGAAAAAAATGGTTGGATAAAAATAAGTCCCTAGGTGCCTAATATAATGGAAAAGGGAGGCTTGAGAATAATGCAAGGATCAATAAGAGGTAGTACAGGAGGCCAGGGTTGGGTCACCTTTTATTTCTTTTTGGGCCTCTTACATGAATTGACTTCAGCTACCATAGTGGATGGAGTTAAGGTGGAAGAAGCCATAGGGTCCAATTGAAGAGTCTATTGGGTGACCATATGTGCCACTAATGTGTCTTAGGATAATTAAATTATGCACACATATGCACTTATTACCAAGGTGGAAAAAAACTTGGTAGATATAGGGCACCTACATGTATCTAAACTTATAAAAGAACTAGTGAGGGCACTGTATAGATCCATGCTTGGGCAATGGATTATGGAGATGGGAACTAAAATGTTAGAATGTTGTGCATAACTGAAGCTTATGACACTTGGGTGAATTATGGAAGGGGTGGAATAGGAAAGAGTGAGGGCACAATCAAAGTAGGTGCTTGTGGGGAAGGGAAACCAAGAGGGATTCCAATGGGTTACTAAAGAAAGGTAGGAGCATGAAGAAAGATCTATATGGTTGTTTATTGCTAGTCCTACCTTAGGCTCATCTCCATATTGTTGTTGATGATGAACTTGAGTGCCAACATAACCTAAGGTTAGGACACTTGAAGTTGAGTTACTTGAGGTTGAGTTGCTTGAGCTTGAACTACCTAAGGCTGAGCTACTTGGACCATGAAAGGTGGTAGAGCTGGAGTAGAGGGCCATGGAGGTGAAGCTCATAGAGGAGAAGGCCTAGGAGGAGAAGGATTCAAGACCCATTGTAGAATTCTTTGTGATAATAGGGGGAGTTTCTTGAATATCTCTTTTAGGATGAGCCAACATGGAGGAGGCAAGGTTAGCTTGGTTGGATGGCCTAAGTTGAGCTAGATTTCATTTCTTCTTATTATTTATCTTGATTCAAGTGAGCACCTCTTGATCATGGTCAGGTTGAGATAGAACTTATCATCCTCATGGGGTTGGTAGCCATAGTTTATGTTTAGGTAGGCTTGGTATCTCATCACATGGGCTTATATGACATCTTATGGGTCCCAATATTGGTGTTAGCCTTGGCTAGGGCAAAGGAGTCTATTCTAGCTACCATCTTCTATAAAGGGGGAAAGACATATACACATGGTGCCTAATGGTGATTGGGAGGGGTAGGTAGGAATTCTATTAGTAATTAATGTAATGGATAGAGACAACTTCCACCAACTAGTAGGTGATTTCTTTCTCTATTAGGTGGTTCAGGACTTGATAGGGTAGACAAAGGAGAGCCTTAAGAATTCTAACCACCCCAATGATAGTGTCATCCTCATAGTATCAATAATATATAATGGGGGCTAGAGAGTCCCTTATCTCCTTTGATATCTGAGTCATATTTGCCTCATTAATGGCTATGTAGACTAATGGGTAAAATGACTTGTATATCTCTTGGATATAGTTCTGCTAATGGTGGCCATATAGCTTTTTAAAAACTACATGAACTACCTAGCCTATGGGAACCCATGTTAGAAAGGTAGAAGGCTTAAATGTGAGCATTCCATAGACTGCATCTACTTGGTATCTCATCATGTAAAAATTGCCTCCTCCTTGAGCATCTCCCATTACCTTGATCAGTTTAAAATCGATCACTCCCCTAAGGTCGGGAACCTAATCACCCTTAATGATTATGTGGAGTAGGGGAATCCAAGAGAGGTTGATGTACAAGTAATTTCTTTCCCCAAACAATCATTCTAATAGTATCATACCAATGCAAACTCCCTCCTTGAAGGTGAAAATGGTATAGGCATTCACATTCATCTTGTTTACCCATTTTGAATTTGGGTTCTCTACCCAATCTTTTAGGACATCATATATCTGGTAAGTGCCTATCCATGTGCTCATCATAGCTAAATAATTTATGACTGTGTACTCCAAGAGGTTATAGTAATCTTTGAATTTGCTTCTTGAGATATATGTGATCTGATACCATCAAATCATAGAGTAAACCATGTCATGAATACCATCATGTGGTTGCTTAGTAGTGAGAAGTAACTTGATAAATAAATCGATATAGGGGAAGACCTCTAGTTTGGATATGATTCCATGCAACCCATAATTTTTGTATACCCAAAGGGAATTTTTAAACTTGACCTCATCTTCATCATCACTAGAAGAGGATTTCGGCACCAAATCAATTGCCTTGAACATCTCATTATAGTGCTTGAAACATGTTAGGCCATTTGAGAATGTGGTGTCCTTTTACTTGGGCTTAAATTTGGGGTTGGAAAAAGAAGTGACTATTATAGAAAGGGCTATCTCTCTTGTGATAATTATTTCTAAGGGAGGCAAAGAGGGCACATTAATGTGAAAAAAACTAAAAGGTAGATTAGGAAATTGGGAGCAATAATAGTAAATGAGATCACCTAGAGGAACTTATAGGGATCCACAAATATTTTTTGTATTGATGGTGCATGGAAGCTCACTCAACATGAATTTAAATTTGAGTTGGTGGCCATATTTTCCCATTTATTTTCTATTTTGGACTTAAACTCAGTGATCTCAAACATGCATTGCCTGCTAGATTTGGGGATTTTGTTGCAACATTCCCATTTATCCAATCAAGGCCTAGTTACCCATTTAATTAATGTTAGGGTTATGGTAGGCACATGATCATTTCATCCTAGTGGCATCCCAAGAAACCTATTTCATGTGTCATGTGTCCACTAATTAGTCTTGATTGCAATGGATATCACCTAGGCCCAGCCTGATATTTATTATTTATGTTTTGGAGAGTAGGAGTAAGTAGCTGGATGAGTGAAGTGATGTGTGGTGTCTTTTGATTATCCCATTTAAGTCTAATTTTACTTTGTTCTACCTATTTGGGGGCTTCTCGGGTCTCTTCTTCCAATTTGTATAGAAGTGCCATGTGGCATGGTCTGGTAGGTTAGGCTCTCTCAAATCTGACATCTCTATCAAATTTAAGAGATTGATAGATCTAAAAATGGTCCATGTGGCATCATTTCATTTGGATGGGTCATCTTAGGCTCTAACATCTCTATCATAAGTAAGAGACTAATGCATTTGACATCAAGGCCATCTGATTGGTTGAGTTATAACACTTTTAGTCACTGGGACCATGTGGCATGTTCTCATTTGGTTGGGCTTTCTTAGGATATGACATCTCTTCAAGACTGGGAGATTGACCATTCTAATAATTAGAGGATATAATTAGTTAGGATCTCTTAGGCTTTGAAATTTCTATTAGGATCAAGAGATTGATGCATTATAATAGGTGAAACCATGTGGCACTTTTTGATTTGGTCACTTAACCTACAAAAATACATGAAAAGAGACTAAGTAAAAAAGGAAGCCATGTAATCAAATACAACTCACCCATTCACTGATGTAGGTTTATAAAGTGCCATATAGGACTCCAAGAAACTAAGACTCTAGGAGACTAATGCTCCAACAACTTCAAGATAAGTTTAAATATACAAATTAGAATGTTGGTGCAATAAAAATATTCTAAGTGTGAAATTGCATTGTTCTACTTAGGACATGATAAATCCTTGATTGTGCTTAAAATTAGAAGTCATGAGAGGCCTTAATAGGGATAAAATTCCATTAAGAGTAAAATTGACACATGGAAAAAACTAGGGCAAAATAGAAATTTGAGGCTTGAAAAAGAAAGACACTAATCAAGGAGAAGATGAAACTCTAGGAACCTCAAATTTGAGCAACTTTAAAAAGGGGTCCCCTACTTCTTGGAAGAATGGGGCATGTTGGCCGTAACACAACCAAGGACTAAGTTTTCCAAGTGTACAAGATTAAGGTGTTATATAATCCATAAATGTCATCTACAACACACTCATATTATAAATCCAAATTTAAAACATGATATGTATAAAAAGACATCATATAAATATGACAAATATGATGATAAATTAATACCACTAAATATAAGACCTCCACATAAGATTTTGTAGTCAACAACACTGACAAATATTGTACACAATGTCTTCATGATTGTTTATTATACTATCCTCAATTATCCTTGTTGGGCCCCTTATTTCTATAAGTAAAGGATTCATGATAGTATGACATCCACATTGACACGAGGTGATCATTTTGTGTAATGATGGCATTTTGGTGTCAATTGGAGCTTATAATGCATACCTTACCCCAGATGGTAGATGATTAATTGGTTTACAGATCTTTATCTAATCTTATAGGATTGGTGATACATGGTGATTGTAGCATAGAGTTCACAAGGTGATGGAGTCAGAGGGAATAATCACCAAGGCTCTAGCTTAGCACTCGACATGCACATTCCACCTTGGTAGAGCTGCTCTAAAAGGCTATAAAAAGAGCTTGAACCAGTTGATGAGAGAGATAAAATATTTTAAATGAAGCTTTGGTGAATTGTAATTACCTTGTATACATTACTTGATCACAATTAGACTTATAAATGGTATGGATGTCATGAAGGCTCCATTTGTAAGCACCCAAGCTCACCTGTGATCCTATGGGTCATTACGTAGTATAAACTTGAACATATTTCCTTTTATGATCTTTGTATTATTTAAGCTTTGATTGATGGTGATGATTATTGCATCAAATTGAACTCTTGTCTAGTTTATACATCTTTGAATTACTACTAGGATGTGTAATGATTATAATGATAGAATTTCAATTCAGTTATGTTGAGAATTATTTATGAGCTCTCGGTTCACATCATTAATGGAGTCCCTATAATAAATGATGATGTCACCATAAATCTATAGATACTATGAGTATAGATCTTGTGATAAGAATTCTTATCCTTGCTAAAAGTGTGAGCCTAATATGATTACTTAAAGTAAAAGTAGCACTTTGACCCTTCAAGGGCCGATATGATACTAGGCTTAGTTTAACAAAGGCTTGTGCCTATAGGCCACTAGGCATAATCCATGAAAGGCTTATACATATGGATCTACTTAAAGCTTTATTTGAATTGACTAAGTGTAATAATTTATATCTTGTGTCATGGCACAACTATCCTAATGCGAGCCTCGATTCTTTATCAGCTGTGCTTCGGGTGAGTGCATAAGGCATGTGCCTTATGTGGATTGATTCTAGTGCAATCGAGTGTTAAAATGTTAAGTGGTAAGGGAATACCCCATATTTTTGCTTGGTTGTAATAAACCAAGAACTGACTAAGACAACTTGGAAGTGCCTTTTTCTATAACATTTTGGTTTCATTACTAGGAACCATGTTGAATTTTGTTGTTACAATGGTATGAAAAAATGATGTTCTAACTCTCCCTCAAAAACATTGAGTACTAGATACAATAGGTGAAAGATATATTTTCACTGAACCATCCAACCTACAAAATATAAAAGCCATGAAAATAGATCTAGAACAACCTATATGATGCTTTGTATGAGGTCTTATTTTATGAGATAGCTAAGCATGTGTACCGATGGTTGGCTGCATATTCAACCCATAGAAGGAGGAGATATGGACATCACTATGAGTGGATGAAAGAGTTCTTATAAAGGCTTGAGACCTTAGATTCCAATTGAACTAGAGTAGTGGATAAATGGTGAAAAGGAGTGATGAATAACTACATACTTGAGTTTGCAATCTCAATATATTCATGCTTTGAGGAAGTATAATACTTGTTTTTGTGCAACCCTAGAGGCACATTTGTGAAGGAATTCAACACAGGTCTCAAAAATCTAATGGTGGAGTACCATTTTGAAATTTTGGGGATGAAAGGCTAAAGTCCTTTCATGTATGAACAACACAAAGGGGGGGAAGGGGATGTGTAGGTGAGGCACAATGACATGGGAAAAGCATATTGATACCCAAAAGTTTAGAAGAAAAACTTATAATAAGAGATGATGTAGACTTATGGAAGATATGGAACTTGAAAGTGTTGAGATAACCCATAGTGAGTAGGAAGGGCATGGGGAAGGATCTCTTGAAATATAGTAACATGAGAATGAGAGATATAATGAAGTGATGGATCAAGATCAACACTTGATAGGTGTCGAATTCATTGGGTTCCTATAGGATTTGGTGACTGAATATACACTTGACACGCCTACCCCATTTGAACCTATGATGCATGCTCACATGTTAGATCCCCCACTTGAAGAAAGTATAAAAGTAATAATTGACTCTATTGATGACTTAGATCTTAGACATTTTGAATACTTGGAGTGTAACTTTACGATTAAATAGGTTATTCCATACAAGGAGGTAAACACAACTACCTCTATACCATTGGACACTACCTCACCATAATAGAACTTGAGCGCAATCATACCATCTTACCCAATGTCATAAATGCAAAGTGGGAAATAGCCAACAAGAAGTGGTTCAGTATGACAAATAAGTAGTATAGTGATATCAGCATCAACTAGACCAGTGCCTAACCTAGTGGCTAGAGGTGTTGGAGGACTGCCACCAAGATAGACATCAGGGGAAAAATCACCTCATATCCTAGCTACCCTTCCACAACAAATATACTATGAAATAATTATGCACTTACTAGAGTATCACAACATGGAGAATGCCACAAAGCATGTGCTGAAGTGTGAACTAAAGTGGTGCATGTGGGGCATAACCTAATTAGAGTGCAAAGCTACCTAATTTATGATAACTTTAATTTATTATACCCACACCTAGTATATGAAATTTGACCCTAACCAGGCCATGGTCGATTATGATACCCTAAAGGATGCATTCCTAAAGGAATTTAACATTATAGAGTTTGAACAATAGAGCATCACCATGTTCAAAGAGATTACCTAAGGACTCTCAAAAAGTATGCACATGTATGATCCAAGGTTTAAAACTCTTTTGTCAAACATCCCATATGATATTCACCCTTCTCATCATTCACAATGGTTCATTAGAGGGTTGTTCATGCCATTCTAAAGAGTACTTTTTATGAAGACATTTACAGACCCTTAAGAAGTGTTTGAAGCCATGCTTAGAACATAAGCAATCATAAGTGTAGATATCAAGATCAACCCATTTATGGAGATGTAAATTACATTCATGGCCTCCTAACTCCAAAATATTATTATAAGCTCATTGTATGACACTAGAAGTGGAATATGGTACATTGTCTATGAAATACATGAAAACATGGAAAGAGGCAAACAACAAGCCACCATAGAAGTCAAAGGGCAAGCTAACCAAGGAAATTAAGGATATGGACAATAAAACATAGGCTTTAGAGTGAAATGAGGCACTATAGGGTGAGGTGGAAGACACGGTGGTGGAAGCTTCCCACCATGCTCATGTTATAAGTGTGGCTCGATAGAGCATTATCAATGTGACTACCCTACACATCCCATGTGTGTTTATTATCTAAGGTCCTATAAGGTCAAAGAGTGCCCTAACTTATACAAAAATTTGACCCAAGGTAGGCCTGACATAGATAAGGGTGAAAGAATGATCAGGTGTGAATTGAAAATGGAAAAAAAGACCTTGAAGGTGCAACTAGCTCACACAGGGATAGTCAACGTGCAAGTGACTACTCATAGTGGATTCACCACTCAACTATCAGTTACAATAATACCTAAATTACGCTTAGAATATGGGGATAAGGTTCATATTAAGCATATAACATAGTCTAAACCAAAAGTTACATCTTATCCAAACCTAGTACATCAAAAATATGTATGTAGTAGGCCATGAGTGTAATAAAAAACTTGAAAGGGGATATCCAATTAGTATGAGACCTAGAAGCATATTCTCCTACCTCTTAGAAGAAGTAAGATAGCCAGGAATTTGAGATATAAGAATTAACTGAGATCATGTGCCTCCTACAGATAGAAAGAATGTTGCCTTTATTGAAAAACTTGCTCCTAGAGCATGTGGGTCAAAGTAAATTGAGGTAACTACACCATGCATGGAGAGGACATGAGAAGTTCAGCATACACAAAATGGAGAGTAAGACTAAGAAATCCACATGGATGCCACTATTAATGGATGGTCTATTTATTAGGTCCTTATAGACATAGGCATTGAGGTCAACATATTGACCAAGAATGCTTAGGAAAAAATGGGCAAGCCAGTCTTGAGGCCTTCCCCACATGTAATCTTCATGGCCAATAATACCTAGGTGAAACCTATCATAATTATAAAGAGTGTAGTTTTAGATATCATGGGCACCAAATTTTGTACTGACTTTGAAGTGATCAAGTTAGCAGAGCAGGATAACTACCTAACCTTCTAGGAAGGCCATGATGTTATGTAAATAATATAGATATGCACTTCAAAAGGTGCTAAATGACCTTTAATAATTAAAAATAGAGGGTAATTATACCCCTCTTAAATTACCATTGGTCCCCCTATGTTGAGAGTATGGACATCGAGGATGAGATCAACAACATATATAATATCATGGCACAAGGCACCGAGACTCTAGACCCCAATGAATAAAGAGTCCTCTCCTAGGAAGGACAATCAACCTAAGACACTACCAATGTTTCTTGTGACTGATGGGTCAAGGAAGCATATGAGACGATTGATTGAAGGTGTCACTTGGTGCATGTAAAATCCCTAAAACCCATAAATATAGGCTAGGTCCATATTGATCATACTTCAAAAAGGTGGCTTCCTTACACTAAGAAAAAGAGAAAAAAGTGTTTTAACTTAGTAAGGGAAAATGTGTAGTGCTTTTAAGATATGAAGGGATTAATCTAGTGGAAGACTATGTCTATGACCTTGAATCATGCATCCCAAAAAAGGTGGATAAAATGGGTACAGTAGTGTATACATTGAAGAACACTATCACTCATTGGTGGGAAGCACAAAAGCCTAGCTTTCCAACTTGGTGAGATGTGAAGGTAGCCATTTACACTAGATTTTCAAAGAGTAATGAACACCTGGACATCACATCATACTCTGGTGACTCTGACCCTATAGTGCATGTACACCTTTATAAAGAAATGTGGACTGTCTATGGTGAAAACACCCAAGGAATATATGGGTTCACACCTTCTATGTGACCTCAAAGACTTGGGAACATGCATGGTACATTGTCAATGAGATGTACCATGAAATAGCTGATTAGGATGCACTTAAGGAGTAGTTTGTTCACACCTCCTTTTCTTCATACCACCTTGAATTGATTGAGCCATTGCAGGTAGTTCAAAGGTTAATATTTAAGGACATTACAATATTAGAGAAGTACCTAAAAGACATATTTGGTGAAAAAGGGTTGGCAATCCTAATTTTATTTGAAGAACAAACCCTCAATAGTGACTCTAGTGATGAGGATGATGAAACATGGTAGGTGCACAACTGGAATAATCTAATAGGCAAAAGGAAGTTGGTGCATCAAGTTGAGGATAACACCCTAGAAGAAAAATACCCTACCCATATTTAGATAAAAATAACTGAGGGAAGTATACAAGTTGAGGATTCACACCAAGAGAATAATGAAAGCTACTGTGTTCTATTAAAAACTATGAAGTTAGATATTAGCTTAGAAGGGGAACTAAAGATTTCCACTTTGGGTGCCTATTAGTCTGACATGGAGCTGGCATGTATTTTTTATCTCTTGAAAGAGTGTTCCAAGAATTTTTCACTTAAAATTATAAAGATATGAAAGGCACACACCCATCCCTTAGAAATATGAACATCAAACTAGTTGATGGTGCAAGACTCATCAAGAAGTGACCTTATAAGATGAACCCCAATCTTTGTGCCAAGGTCAAAATAGATATTGATGATATGCTAGCTGCAAGCATCATCTACCCTATGCATGAATTTGAGTGGGTTAGATATGGGTGCATATGAATTTGTGTTGACTAAAAATTGTTGAAAATCACCTATGTAATCAACCTCTTTCCAACAGCATTCATTAATGAAGTATTAGATGGAATCATAGGTTGCAAGATATACACCTTTACTTATGGGTTCTAAGGATACCATCAAGTCCAGATTGAGGAGTAAGACAAGCCCAAAACTACCTTTGTGATAGAATGGGGTTATTTCACTTACAAAATGATTCCCTTTGGGTTAACGAATACACCAATTGTGTTGTCCCGAGTGGTGATCACCATTTTCTAAGACTTCATTCACAAATTCCTCCAAGTATACTTAGATAACTAGATTGTGTATGGGTTAGTGATGGATCATTATGATAAATTTTGCCTTATGTTTAAAAGGTGTAGGCAATTTAAAATTTATTTGAACCTCAAGAAGTGTGTTTTCACAATGTCATTTGGTAATTTTCTTAGGCACATCATCTGCAAAGATGGTCTACTCATTAATTTAGCAAAGATTGTAATTATCCTTTAGATTCAGACCCCATAAATTTAGAAAGATGGTTATGCTTTTCTTATCCATTGTAGGTACTATAGGAATTTTATGAGGAACTATGCTAAGATTGAAACATCATTAGAAGAGCTCTTATGAAAATATGGCCCATTCTATTAGGGTGCATTATAGGAAGATGTATTTGAGACCTTTAATCTCAAACTAACAATCACATCGATATTATAATTTCCTAACTGGGTAACTCCATTGCATGTCTACATCAATGCATTTAGTACTATGATTGGTGATATTTTGTCACAACCAAGCGAAGACAAGATATACCATCTCATTTATTTTGCAAGCAAAAAACTAACCAAGGCAGAGTAGAACTACACCATAATTGAGTGTGAGGTGCTTGCCATTATCTATGCCCTATAGAAGTTTTGGAAATATTTGTTTTTGACCCCTTCATCTTCTTCACTGATCATGAGGAACTTAAGTACCTAATGAATAAGCTCATTCTTTATAGGCTCATTTGTTGATAGATTGTTTTATTTCAAGAGTTCTAGTTCTCTATTGTAGTAAATCCTAGAAAATAAAATTCAATCCCAAATCATTTGTCCCTCATCAACTCTAGCATTGTGACAGGACCTTTTGAAGATGAAATCCCTGACGTGTAACTTTATAGCTCCAGTGCACCCTAAAAGACTTGGTGGAGATTGCCACATTTTTGACATTTGGATCTACACCCCAGACCATGATGACCAAGGAAAAGAAGCATCTCACAGTTTACACTACCCCTTTTTAACTCATTAGTGGGGAACTATACAAGTTAAGCCATGGTGAGGTCATGTACTGATATGTCCTAGAAAATGAATGATACTCAATATTATAAGAGGCACATGAGTGGATTCTTGGAGGCCATTATGCTAGAGATGATATAGTGCATAAAGTACTATAATCAGGCTTGGGATGGTAAACTATGTTCAAAAATGTAAAAGAATGCACAAATCATGTGACATCTCTTAGCACACGTGAAAGCCAAACCACTGGGATGAGATGCCTCTCATCTCCATCCTTATCCAAATGCCATTTGAAAAATGGGCTATTGACTTTATTGGTACTATTACTCTTGCTACAAGGTGAAAAAGTGCACAATATATTCTAGATGCCACAAATTACTTCACCAAGTGGGTCAAGGTAACACTGACTAAAGATTATATAGCACCACCATAACAAGGTTTATCTTGAAGAATATTATTAGTCACTATGGATGCCCACTTATCTTGAATAATGACCATGGTGCACACTTCATCAATGAAACTATTCAGATAGTATTAACTGAATACATAGTGGTACACCATAAGATGACACCTTATCATCCCCAAGTGAATGACACCATAGAGGCATTTAATAAAATATTATAAAAGTGTCACCAAAATATGTGATGTTGGTTATAAAGATTGGGTTGATCATATCTCAATACTATTGTGGGCCTATCGCACTATATACAAGCACCTAAACAAGGTTACACCATTTTAATTAGTGTTTGATGCAAAAGTCATTTTACCCATGGAATTTTTAGTGCCCTCATTGTGTATTGCATGTATTGGTTGATTAGATGACCAAGAGTCTTTGAGCACATGCCTAGAAGACTTGGAGTGCTTGGACAAGAAAAACACCCAAGCAAGATGGAGCCAGTAAATAGAAAAGGTACACCATAAGTTATGACATGATAAGCATGTCAAGTGTAAGGTGTTTACCAAAGGTGTACTAGTATTGCTATATCAATCAAAGTATCTCAAGTACCAAGGTAAATTATAAATTAGGTGGATGGGACCTTATATCATCCATAATATATTAGAGACTAGTGCATGTAAGTTGTGCACATTGTCAAGTGAAATTCTCCCTAGGCATTTCAATGACAATAGATTGAAGCCCTATAGTCAATAAGATGGTGCTTGTGCCATCAGACACTGACTTCCTAATTACAAGTTTGTTTCTTTGAGTTGACCATAATAAAATTTTGCACAAGACAAATCTTTCCTTATGTTTTTTCATTTGTGTTGAGTGAATAAGTGTGGTGATTTCAGGCCTACAAGAGAACTCTTATCACACTTACATGTATAAAGCTAGTCAGATGAGTCAAGCATGGTTGCTCTCTAAGTTCTTAAGGCTAGACACCTAATTTTAGGGAATGATAAGTTTAACATATTTATAAATTTGAGTATAAGTTGACAAAGGGAGGTGCACAAGATGCTTGTGCATAAAAAATTAAAAATAAAGCATGAAATGTTAGAGGACTAGCACAAGGAATTATATGGGGTAGGGAAGCTTGAAGAAAGAGACATAAAAACATAGAGAAATTGACCAAGAAAGAGAGGTATACTTGTAATAAAGTACAACACTAAGAAGAGATCAAATCGAGGAGGCTGAATCATATGTATGTGAAGAGATGTGCCCAAGTTTCCATAAGAAGGGTAAAGGTTGTGCCAAGGTGAACAAAGTACAAGTGAAATATCATCAAGATAGCTGGTACCCACCTAGTAGTCGGTGGGAAGTGACCATATGAATCACCTGTCACTTCACCAAATAAATTATTAAGAAAATTTAATGTTATGATGGTGGAAGTACCAAGATTCATAATAAATGAGAATTGGTGGCAAATTTTTGTATATTTTTTAGGTTTAGTAGATTTCATGTAATCCACATGCTACCAAGCTATTAATAGCCAACCATTAATGAGGTAGTTGAAAATAGAGTATAAAGGGGTGAATGGAAAATTGGAATAGGTTGAAAACCTTTTATAAATTCAAACTAGAATATAGAACCAAACAAATTTGAATCCATCAAAAACCAAAAAATGCTAACACAGTGAAAACTAGAGCATCCACAGTCCCCAAGTGAGAGTGGTTGAATAAATACAATATTTTATTTTTCTTTGAATTGGAAAAGAGGAAAGTAAAGAGGGATTGAGAGAGAAATAGGGTAGTATAAGTTCTACATAATATCGAGGCTATCAATAATGATGCAGGAAGCTTAAGAACTGAAGACACAGTCACATTTCTAGTGATTGAAAAAGTGCCAAGCATGATTAAGGGCTTCAGAAAGATCAACTAACAACACTTTAAAGGCAATTAGTTTAGAATGGGTAAGAAAAGGTTAAGTAAAAGTCTATCACAGGTGCAAAAGGACACAAAAAAATGATCAGTGAAAAAATAAGACCATGAAATGAGAGGCATAGCTGGTAGAAAGCATTAGTGTCATGATGTTAGACCTAGAAACAAGCATAAAGATTACTTATAGAGAGATGTAATTTCCCTGAGAGGTCATGGTGGGGGAGAAATGGGTGTCCTTTCTACACATGTACAAACTAAAGGATTACAACCATCAGATAGGGAATAACACATAAGAACTAAACCAAGACTGGATGGTCAATATAGGGAAGAAGATGAAGGCATGCACCACGCTCTTCGACATATCCATTTGAGACAAAATACCAACTATTGGTGTAACCCAGTTGTTTGAACTACCAAGATTTGGTAAGCTAGAGGAATTGGTACAGTTCCTCCTCTCACACGTACATAGAGACCACTTCTATTTTAAATGACAGTACATGAGGATCATATCATGCCTCATTAGTAAGATCGTTGGGCTACCAAGCATAGGGGTGGACATCTATCAAATGATGGAGGATGAAGTGGAGGTTGAGAGGGTCATGAATCTCTTAGGATACTATAAGTTAGGGTTTATGTTCCTGATGAAGGATATCTAGAACCCTAACATGAGAGTAGTGACAAGCCTAGTTAGCTCCAAACTATGCCTTGGTGGCTGATGGTCTGACATTAGCAAGACCTACTTGTGCATTACCCACCACATGGTGTAAGGGGTTAAATTTAACATCTCTAAATTCATTACTTAGGAGATTGTTAAGAACATGTAAGAGTTCCAATGGGCATGTGAGACCTTTAGGTGGTGGTATATGCTAATCCTGATTATGATGGAGGAGATAGGTGTGTTGGATGGTGATGATGATAACCTATGGGTGTTCTCATCCCACCATGAGTCCCCTATGATGAAATATTAAGAATTAATTTTCCCACCCAAATCATCACAAAAGTATGAGACAAGGGTAAAAGGATGGTGTGATAAGTACATCAAAGCCTTTGTGATTGAATAGTGCATCCCTTAGGAGATTTTCCAATACCTAGTAGGAATGGAAACATTTATTGTAATGTATCATTTCTATGTAGTGCAACTAGTGCTCACAGATGGGAACCTATTTGGGTGACTCAATTTGCCTTATGCATTTTCCACCATATATTTCATGATAGTGCTAAGGAGGATTCCAAACACACAATGATTAGAGATCCTGGTCAAGACCATGGATCAAGAGAGGAGCAGGTTAAGGCACTAGTTTTTGCACCTCAAAACCAACTCCACAAAATATGAGGAGGATGAATCTGATAGGATGAACCTCTATCTACTCTAGAGAGAAATAATTAATGGGTGCATATTTAACTTATAATATAAAATGAAGCCACATAAAGAGGGAGGTAATCTAAAGAAGGATGATGATGACCCCCTCCTAGTCAGTGATGAATGGAAGGCTACGTCAAATATGTAGGAGAAGACTCTTCAAAATAAATGGGGAGATAAACTTGAAGAGATCATAGATCACATTAAGTTGAAGATTACCTCTGAATAAAAATTTACACTTCTAGATCTTAAGAAGTACGTAACCTTCACACTAGAGAGTGCTTCTTCCATCAAGAAACACAAGAAAAATATAAAGGGACTAGTTGCATTCCCTATTATAACCCTGGTAGATATGGAGAAAGAGGCAACCCTCATGCTCAAAGTAGAGGAGACTAAAGAAGAAAGAACAGGGACATATATCTTATAGATAGAAGAGGAAGAGGAGTAAAGCACCAAGAATATACATGAGGCCTTCCAAAGTGACACAACTACCATGCTTGAAGAATAAAAGGAGCCATCAAGATCCTCATCTAATGAAAAACCCTCCACACCACCTCCAAAAATATAAGAGGAGAAGAGAAGGGTTTGAAATAAAATGGGCTTGAGTGATGAAGACATAGATAAGGTGCTAGCACTTGAAGAGAAGCATAAAATTGCCAAGGAAAAGTAAGAAGCCAAGGTAGATAAAAAGGTGAGGAAGGTTCTTATAAGCACATGAAAAACTATTGAAATAGTCAAACAGGCACCCAGTGCCCCCACCAAGAAGGTAGAAGAAGATACACAAGAGGCATGCTCAAGTAGAGAAGGGGTACCTAAATAAAAATATGGTGATATTGGCACCTTAAAATAGCAAAAAGAGAAAGTAGAGGAACCTTAGCAACAACAAGATGATGTTGGCACCAAATGAATTAACCTAGAGGTGAGTATTGAGAAACCTTAGGGGGAAGAAGCAGATGAAGGGGAAAAGTCCAAGGAAGAAACCCCTAAGGAACAAATTGGTGAGTCATTTAAGGAGAGTGTCAAAGAAAGTGGTGGCACTAGTGAAGAGGAGGAACAAACATAAATGGCCATCATTGAGAAGGATGACTAGGAGCTAAGCATATGGGATAAGGCACATAGGGGATGGGGGATGAATACCTTTACATGTATGACATCATGCCCCCTAATCCACCACAACTGGGACATGCAAAAAAATCACATTTGGATTCGATCATTATATGGATGAGCCTCATTTTGAGGTGCTTAGAGTAGCTACTTCATCCCTATAAGAGCCTAAAGAAGGGCATGAATCCCTCCTTATAAAACCTCATTCCATGAACCCAGTCCAGTCTGGGAATGTGTTGATTATAATGGCCATTGAAGTTACATTATATAATATAATCTATGATGGTAGGGTGAGAAAATTGAAAAAGCTCCACAAAGAAGCCAAAGATGAAATGTAGGCCACCAAATTCAAGCTATAAAAAATTTATGAGTGCATAGAGATGGTCAAACCATCCCTTCTGATCAGTGTCAATACTTTGAACCTCTTTGAGGTTGGCCAAATCTATGTGCTAGTAGAGTAGATGCTCCCAAGGTTAAAACATGAGCCAACACAAGAATAATAATAAGAAGAAGAATAAGAAGATGAAGAAGAAGAATATCCCCACGTAATGCTATAAAATGATTTATATGATAAGATCAAAGAGGTAAAAGACCTCTTTTTCAAATTACAAGAGGGCATGGATGTAGTCGATGCCATTTTTTTGAGCTTCTCTAACTAAGCCTCAGTCATAGATGTGTGCCTAAAGCAAACAAAGGAGGCGAAGGAGAAGTTGATGGCATAGTATATTTAGTGAGTAATTCAAAGCAAGCATAGATCATGGGGAACATCAACATGCTCAATAATCAAATTAAGGAATAAGATCAAAACTTAGAATCACTCTTCTACGTTCTATGGACTAAAGCATATGAATAAGGAGCAATCCTAAATAGGAGTGTGGAAAAGGTAAAGGCAAATGTAAAGGCCTTCAGAAAGGAGATAGATAATATTGATGTGCTTGCAATTAGTCTTGCATCCATAAAAATAGACAATTATACCAAAGAAATCAATCTCATCATTAAGGGTTTTGAATACTTCAACACCAAGCTTAAGAAGAGTGCACCCGAGTTCTGCACCACCAAGACCTTGACATCCTAGTTCGAGGACAGATTAGAAATTTTGTGAGTGGTAATGTTTGGCCCCTTATTTTTGTAATTAAAGGATTCACTAAAACATGACATCCACATCAGCATGAGGTGATCATTTTACATAATGATGACATTTTGGCATTTTGGTGCCAACTGGAGGTTGCAATGCATACCTTGTGCCAGATGGTAGGTGGTTAATTGGTTCCCTAATCTTTAGGGAATCTTCCAAGATAGGTGATATGTGGTGACTATAGTGTAGAGTTTTTAAGGTGATGGAGCCAATGAGAATGATCACCAAGGCTCTAGATCAGCAATTAACATACACATGTCATCTTGGTGGAGTTGCTCTAGAAGGCTATAAAAAAGATCAAACTAGTTGATGAGAGAGATGGAATATTTATAGTGAAGCTCTAGAAAATTAGAATTACCTTGTGTACATTTATTGACCACCATTAGACTTAGGAGTATATGGATGCCATGAAGTCTCTATTTGTAAGCACCCAAGCTTACCTATGAGTCTATGGGTCATTACTTACTAAAAACTTGAACATATTTCCTGCTATGAACTCTATATTTTTTAAGCTTTGATTAATGGTGATGATTATTGCATAAAATTGATATATTTTTTATTTTATATGTATTTGAATTACTATTGGGATGTGTAATGGTTATAATGATAAAATTTCAATTCAGTTATGTTGAGAAATATTTATGAGCTTTTGGTTCATGTCGTTAATGGAGTCCCTATAATAAATGATGACATCACCATAAATCTATAGATAATATGATTATAGATCATATTTCAAGCATTCCTATCCTTTCTAGAAGCATGAGCCTAATATAAGTACTTAAATTAAAAGTATCCCTTTGACCCTTCAAGCACCGATATGATGCTAAGCTTAGTTTAGTAAAGGCTTACACCCATATAACTCTAGGATTAGTCCACAAAAATGATTATACATATAGGCCACTAGGTATATTCCATGAAAGGCTTATGCCTATGGATCTACTTAAAACCTTCATTGAATTGACTAAGTCTCATAATTGATATCTCATGCCATGGCACAACTATTCCAATGTGGGCCCTGATTCTTTCTCAGCTGCACTTCAAGTGAGTACATAAGGCTTCTGCCTTATGTGGATTGATGTCGATGCATCCAAGTGTTCAAATTTTAAGCACTAATGGAATATCCCATGTTTGTGCCTAATTTTAAGAAACTAAGAACTGACTAAGACAACTTGGAAATGCCCTTTTCTACAATAATCCTTTTATCTTGTGCATACATACTCACATCAACAATTCTTTTAGACTTTGTTTTTTTCATTCATTTGACTCTTACACCTTTCATAGTTACCCTAATCTAAGTAATTTAAACACGGTCATTCTATAGTGCTTTAAATCCCATGACATCCCTTGTGCATATAGAAACAAATCATATTCTCACTCATAGTCAGCTTCGACAATCTAAGTCATAATCAACTATCGATAATGTCTTACTTAGCAGAACTAACCTAGATTAGTTCTCATATTCGTCAAAAAATTATAAGATAAAAAAGCCTTGAATATCTACAAAATTTTATAATTGTGATATAAATACAATATCTAAAGTAGGATCAACTCAAGATAAATATATTTATGCTTAACATTGCATATACACAACTAAAGTTTTACTTACATTTTATTAAATGAAGATGTATATTTATTCCTCCACATTCCTTTCCACCATCCACATATCTTTGAGCCATGATAACAATGGAGTCATATTCCTTACACTCACTCCCTCCATATAAGTAAGGATATCACATTTATTGTACACTCTATCTTGATACACATTATGAATTATTTAGATCCATCCCTTTATTCTATTTTCATAACCTTGGTCACTTGAAATCACTTTTTATTCAAAATATTCCAAAAAATAAAAATAAATAAAATAATGAAAAAACCTTCAAATATTCAAAAAAATCCAAAATCAGGACATGAGCATGATGTGATGGCAAGTTTACATTTTAACATATATTATTTATCACATGTTGGAAAGATGGTATATTCTTTACAAACACATGAATTTAATGATGTTTGAGTGCTTTATAGGACATACAAGTTACACATGGACATACAAATGTTGGTTTTCCCTCTACCCAATTGCCATGTCGATACTAGGGGCATCTAATTACACATGGTTCACTATTATAGGTTATTTATGTATATGACCTTTGTACCGTATTGAGCCACCTATGTTGCTTAGATGCCTTACTAGTTAGTCATGTATTGCATAATGACACATGATATGTGATACATATGGATGGTGTAGATTAGTCCCTTATTTTATGCTCCAATGATGTTGTTACTTTTTTACATGATATATTGCTTTGTGTGTATGTGTGGCCTTTGGATTTAATTGATGTGACATCCTTTATGTCCCTTGTTTTTGACATATTTATGTCCTCTTATGTGTGGCATTTGGCCTTGTTTGTTGCAATACATTATGTCTAGTGTATGTGGCTTTTGGCTTATGTGTGACAATTAACACTTGTGTTTGTTGAGCTTGTTGACATTGAGGGGTGCCTTGATCTATATCATGCATTATTTATATTAATATTATTCATATATACTTATAATACATACTTCATTGATATACCTATCTATACATGACACTTACATGCACTGCATTCCATATGTTACATACATGCCTTGATTGATACAAACATTATTATGATGACATATTCCCCACATGATAAAATGATATTATATGAAATTATCCTTATACATGACATGATACATTTCAATCTTATTTTATGATTAATGACTTGTAAGATACATCCCTCATCTCAACTAGGGCATTATAGTGGGTTTGTCTTAGAAACATAATCCTCCATGAGCAAAAAATCAGAGTAGGGTACAAGTTTCACATATTTCAAAGATTTAGATGGTTTAAATATCAAATTATTACAAATACATGGCATACATTGGCACATTTCTATAATGTACAAGGGCATACGCCATGCATATGTATTTAATTTATAGACACTTGACACAGATTCATACATACTTGGATGCATATGCATGGGCATATACATAATTTTTTAAGGAACATAACTCAATACTTTCACATATGCATACATTGGAGATACATGTTATCAAATTCAACATATAGATGCATATCACTCTATATCAAGTGATACAAATTTAGGAGGCATGATACTAGTTCATGCACATATACACAACAATAGAATTATAGTTGAATGGAAGTGGTTGACAATCCAATTCACACCTATCAAACTTACATACACTATGGGGGAATGAACATTATTCATCCCTTTCTGATCATGATATATTGTTTTTACATCGATTTAAATTGATCTAACTAGAGTGACACATTACATTTGAATCTTTAAGCCATATATAGTGTTGGATTCATTTTTCTAGTGGGCCTTGCCTGACCGGTGATCTCATTTACTTGGGTAGTGATTTCTTTTTTATTTGAATCTAGATGCATGGTTCTCTCTCTTTTTTTCTTGCATAGTTATTTGGGTTATTACATTTTGTACTTTTCCCTACATTCATGATTTTTGGGGCATTTTTTTTCCTAACTTAGGATCTTACATAGTGTTTTAATGATTTTGGATTCATAAGAGAGGCATATAAGCAATAAAGTTGTTTGAATGCAATCAAGTATTGTTTATATTTTAACAATGTAATATAGTATTTTGACAATATGTCTCATTTAGGCATATGCAATAAATAAAACAAGAACTAAGTAACTAAGGGATAAAAGAGAGCATATATTATTTTTATTTTGTTTTGGACTGTGGCAATGATTAGGAATCATCATAAAGCTACCATAAATATCTTGACATTATTCATTATGTATTCTGACTATTTTTGTCTACCAGACAGTTATGTCGACCAAGCATAGTAACATCAATGTTTGTGTTTTATTTTGATGCAAGTTTTTAGTCAAGGATATGTACATGAATGGTTCCAAATTTGTATCAACCCTACACTATGACCTATATAACTATTTTACATCACTGAATGTGTCTTCGCTTGTGTCAAATCTAGATAATAAGTAGCCTTAGTTCATTTGGATTGTACCTCTTACACCATGTTAAAAATAAGTTAGTAACATGAGTCAAACTAGCCCTAACAACCCTATTTAGTGATAAGTGCTACCTACATATCCAATACTCCTAAGAGAGCCTCAGAATTGCATGTAATTCTCTCTCCCATACATGTTTGTGGAATTGTAATAGTGTGACTATATTTTATTTCTCCTAGTAACCCTTGGTCCAAGTGATAAAATAGCATATTTAACCTTTTGAATGCTTCATATATTTGATTCAGTACTATAGTGCAATTTGATAGCTTGAAATTAATAATACTTTCTAATTAGAGAGTTGTCTTATCAAATTATTAGGTGTCTTAATTAGATTATAGCCTTTATATATATGAACCTTTTGAATTTGAATTATAACCTAGTGACACACAAAAATCCAACCATAGGATGGGTAAAGAGGGATAAAAAAAAGGGTCAAAAAATGAAAGATATATAAAAGATAAAAAGATAAGCTTGGACACTTGTATCAAAGTTGGACACTAACATCAACACTAGTGTCTAGGATGAATGCAATTGTCCAGGGGCATAAAAACATACATAAAATAGGCACAAAATATATGGATCCTTGACATACATTAGATGAAGATAAAAATACATCACACACAGGTTGAAAGGGCAGGTAAATCAAGTGAAATAAGATAGAACCAAAGAGGTCCATGAGAGATCGCATCACTAGATGTCTAACTCTGAATGAAAATGTATATACATACAAGGAGATTATAAATATGTGTTCTTGTTCTAAAATGTATGTCTACATTCCCCCCCCTTTAATATAGTAATGCAATAAAAAATGGAATTACTATTTTATAGGAAAAGAAAATATATATAGTGGTGTGGACAACACACTTATCTTCACTTGAATTTTTCTTCAATATTTCATTTGAACATTACCTATGACCAAGAATATGCCACAAATTAGATAAATGTATATAATATATATGTAAGTAACAATAAAAATTGGTATAAAGAAAGAACATGGATATAATACACCTGTGTATGTGTCATGTAGTAAATGGTTTTAGAGTGTTGAAAACTAGAGAATTAGACAAGGGGCTTGTAACCTCATTCATCTTCTGACTAGGAAGATGAGTGAGCCTAAAAGTGGTTAAGTGTGTTTCAACATGGTGGAATTTTACTTAGAGTATGGATATTTTTAAGGTGATCATGATCCCAACCTAAAATAAGAAGAGTGGTGCTTCAACCATCAATAGTATCATTTCCTGATTAGCATAACTCAAGTATAAAAGATATGTATATGTATAACTCAGTATAGGGTCATTGATGTAATAAAGTTTACCCAAAAACTTGGTGAGACAAAATTATATAATACATCCAATCACACCAAAAGGAAGAGCCAACCACTGTAGATGGGTAAGGCTCAATACAGTTTGTGAAAATTTGACCAGGTTATTAGTATATCAAGGTATCAGTATGTAAAAGTCTATGTTGTGGTAATAGTCCATACAAGATTTTTAGAATCTGAAACTAATTTGGATTTTGTAATATTAGGCACACACTGCATTCATATTCACCTTAGATATGTCTCATACTAAAACTAAGTATAACAATGTTAGAGGTACAAACCATTGAGAGGGGGGTGAATCAATGAACCTAGATATTTCAAATTCAATCCCAATCCTTTCAAACTTATTAGAAAATCAACATATATCAACTTGATCAAGAAACATCAACAATAGAGCTCATTCATTCAATGCATACACAAGATCAAACACACAACACATAGTTCTTATGGGAAACCCTCATGAGGAATAAAACCCAATCTCAAACATGGACTACTTGTCCTATAATATATTAAAAACAAGAGACTGATTAACTCCTTTAGACTGTAAAATTTAATCAAGTCCTTCTAACCAAAGGCCTTTAGTTAAACACCTATTTCACAAGGAGTAACTTCCCCTAAGGAAGATCATGTACTTTAGACCCTCACTTGAAGTGAAAACCTCCACCTTGGAGATTATGTATTCAACACTTGATGATGGATCTCTAATTATCTAACCCTTGCACAATCTCTCTATCTCATACAAGCCTCTCACATAGGTAGGCCACAATCTCTCTCCTTCACTCAAATTATCCTCATATGCACACTCAAACCTCTTCACATATCCTCAAAATTCAATATCACTATTTTGACATCATAAATATGACCTACAATTCATACACATATTCAATAATTTTCTCTGCTCATCAACTCATCATTTGGGCACTCTACCTCTCCTTTACTCCATAATTCTCTCATACACCTTGCACTCGTCTCACCAAGTATAGAAATAATCATCTTTGATTTCACTATATATAGAGGTATCATGATTATGAAGTTAAAAATATATTTGGCTGTCCACAACACACGTCTTCACCCTTAAGGCATCTTACATGGGTCACACTTAAGCACAACACACTTTCAAATAGGCATGTCACCTTTAGGTCCTACAGAGACCCATTCAGCTCTTTGACACTTCTCTAAGAAAATGAAAACATAAAAACACTTTAAAAATCCATGGAACCATTACACATGATCTATATTTCCCCCTTTATTTTCAAAATCCATCATAGTACCCTTTTACTTAAGCATAATTTGATCAAACAACATTCTATGCACATAGTCACCATGAATGAATACATAGTCAAATTTTAAACCTTTTTTCATATTGCATATGATTATTCAAACCTTAATAATGCACACAAATATTTATTATTAATTCTACAACATGATTCAATCAATATTTCATCTTAAAACATCAAAACAACATCAACACAAGCTCAAACATCCTTCTCAGGTCACTTGCAAAACACAGTTGAACACATAGTTAACTTTGGACGTTCATAACTTTGAATATACAAAATTTTAAAAATTTATATTTATATTTATATATGTTACTTTGAGTCCTCTAAAAAAAATATCCTTTTACTACATGGTAAAATTTTGCATAGATCGAAAGTTATGGCTCAAAAACCAAACACTAGTCTTTCCTTTGTTAAATTCAAATATTTGAATTCAAACAATCATAGTTAAACATCAAACAATATGCTCACATATTGTGTCCTCATTTATTTATATTTATCATGAAAAAATTATATTATTTTATTAATCTTGAATTTTAACTCATAATGCACCACTACCAAATGTTAAACATCGAACAGTTGACCTCATCTCATGCAATCTTGCAATATTGACTCATCACGTACCATCAATCTCTGTGAATCAATTAGGTGTTTAACTTATATCACTCACCTTTATATCTTTCTTATAACACAAATTATCATGACACTTGGCACCCTTGAATTCCTCTTGAGTACTTATGATGTTAACCATCGAGCACTAATCATCATCTCACTGCTTCTTGATACCTTGGAATGAACATGCCCCATTGATCCTTTTGTAAGGAACTCAATCTTTAACTTCATTAAAAACTAAACACTTTGACCTATTTGAATTATTTTGTACCATATATATTCATTATATGAATTCCCATGAATGGTTAAATCTCCATCTAGACCTGATCTTTAGCATTGTGCAAAATAGACTAAGTATGGGGACCATTGCTTCTTTGCTTGGAAGGCCATCTTTTCTCCTTAATAACATTTTTTGTGTTAACTTGTACATTCTTAAATTTGGACCATATGTTTTCCTTAAAAATAATAATCTAACAATGTATCAATATTATATTTTAACCATCACACGTGTGAGATATAATGACATTAAAGAGCCTCCTTAGATTTATCTGTCATCGAGCCAACTTGTGTTAAAAATTCCCTAAAAGGCCAAATTTGAGCATGCATATCTTTTGACATGATTAAATTCATGAGCTAAAATTTAGTGCATATCAACTAGTAAAAAAACTAAACAAAACCATATGATCAATTTCCCCTAAAACATCCACATGTGTGAGATATTCCATCACCAAACCATTTGGCTAAGTATGGGAAAACATTGTTGAACTGCTTAGGAGCCCAACTTTACACTTGCATATATTTTATTTCACTTAGTCGCATGATCTAAAATTGAGTGCATAGAAACTAGGTATAAATTTTATCACAACCATATTACTAACTCCCCTAACTCATCCACATGTGGTAATGGTGATGTCATCAAGCTGTCTATTCAGATTTTCTTCTACTACACCCAAAGTATCTAAATGAAAATAATGATCAACCAGACAAAAACCACTCATGTACACAAGAAATCAAAGAATAAAAAACATCTTATATGACCCCTTTCACATGATAAATACTCCATACTCATACCTTAACATCTTTATCCATGTCAAAACTAAATATTAACCAAGCCACCTTTAAGCATACTAGGATGAGCACATTGAACACTTTGTCATTGTCACTTAGACTATCAAGGCACTTCATGCACTCACCAAGACACCTATATTACATCACCATGACATAATTTAAACTTATCAAAAAATATCCCCCTTTATCATTTATGTCAACACCCATCAATAAATAGCTCACCTTCTTTCTCTCTCTTCAAGTACTCTCAAAATAAGAACTTTCTCCCCCTTTGACATAATGATAAAGTGGTAACCAACTGTTCCTGATGACCTAAAAAGTCCATTAAAATATGAGATTACCACCTTAAAAATATTATACAAACTCCCCCTTACATTAAACCTACCTCTTCTTGCCTTTCCAACTTCCTCTTGCTCCATGCCACTACTCACTTCAATCAAGCACTACAATCAATGAATAAAGAACACACAAATATGACTAGGTTTGATCAAGTCATCATACCAAATTTATTAAAATCTCATCTATAGTATATATCACCACATATTTAATATAACTAAATCATCTCACATATTCTTCTCCTTACATCATGCAAAGCTCCTCAAGTCATTCAAACTACCTGAGTTAGCTCCCCCTAACTCTGTGCATACCACCTTGTACTTCTCAACCATACATTATTATTTGATGAAAATCTTAAAGAAACATTTGAGAGGGACTACCCCTAAGATATTTGAGTAATTTCATCACTTGAGCATCTTCAAATCTCCATATACCATGAAGAAACACCATATAGGCTTATTAGCCTTCTATATCAGGCTATCACAAAGAACACCAATAGTACTTCATGCCACTCACCAAACATAAAACATGCTCTAAAATAGCCTAAGAATTCTCATTGAAACATACATACCTTTTCATTTGGAAAGACTGAGCAAAAAAACATCAAATATTCATACTACGCTTGTCTACACTCCTTATAACCCTACCTAGAACCTACAAAGTTCACAACTTTTAGTAGACATGTCTTCAAGACCTAAATTTCATATCTAGAGCACTCTCATATATCCCCTCAAGCACACCAATTTTAAATAACTAGATAATCATCTTCAATATACTTTATTCACAAACCAACTTGCTAATTAGGCCTCCATCTTGAAAAAAACATGAATAATTTTAAAACCACAAACCTTCAAATCTTTATGAAGATTTATTTGATAACCCATTTGGACCATTCAAATTATTAAGAATCCTCAGAAGTCAAATCATAAGGAAAACCACTTTTCTAGCATATCCTAAAACCCTATAATCTCAAAATAAATAGAGTCAACAAACCTCCTTTTAGTCAATGTCCACCTCTGAAACTTCTTGTACACCTAGAGACATCCATGACACACTTCTATAAAAATATTTGAGATTCCACATCTTTAGGAAACCATACATCCTATAACCCATTTAGGACCTGCATACTCTTAAGCACAAACTGGAAAATCTAAGAGTAGACAAAAAAAATTCTCCAATTACACACAAAAATATTCAAATCTTGAAATCACCTGGAATGCATCAAAAAGAAGTGTATAGACATTTTTGAGTATCAAAATATTCTTGACATTGCATCAATCTCATTAGGCCACCTGGAAATACCCATTCTGACCCTATACTATAGTTCCTTCACAAATCTTTGAAATAAGCTCATGAACTTATTATTCCCTTTTAACCAATGACCTTATCTGATTATAATTATGATCTTGAGGATACATACTTGCTTCTCCATAAGAATTATGTCTCCTAAGAAGCATAGGCAGAGACATCCTACTTTACAATGTCCTATAATAGTGTGAAACTAAGAGTTTCCCACAACTCCTCATTTTCCTTCTCCTTCTTGGTCATCTGATGCTTATAATTATTCTTCTTCTTCTTCTTAGGCTTAAGAGAATAAACATTCTCAACCAATAAAAAATATCTTTATATTCTATGATTGGACTGACAATACATGGAGACAACATAGGTTCATGACATACCTTTTCATCTGTAGAAACTTCCTTATAGCTTGGAACCTCATCACTCAACACTAAAATTTGAGGTTCTTTGAAAGAAACTTGATCAATAATAGTAGGATGTTCACTTGAATCCATACTTACCTCTGAACTAACCTTAACCAGTACCTTGGTCTTCTCCTTGAGCTTGGTGTTTCACACAAATTTTGTTTATTTCCTTTAAGAAGAAAGCTGTAAAACTTAAAAGTAGGCTGAGGTCAAGTTATTTTCACCCATTAGACCTCAACCAAATCTTATACTTAAATTGTTGATATGAAGAAGAGTTGATGTGTGTTGGTGAGAACTTGAGGGAGTATGGAGCAATTTTAGTAGAGTAATGGTACTTGGTTATTGACTGATGAGTTGCCACAACACTTTAGATCTCTTTCGCACTTGCTAGTTCATTGGTTCTTGGAATAAGAACTGAAAAGGAAGTTCTAATACAAGAATATCTTGATAATTTACCTCCATTTTCACTTCCTCCTCTTCTCTTTTTATAGAAGGAATGGAGAGGTGGAAGTGTAGGTTCAACAAGGAATCTAAATTTAACTCTTGACATGCATCGATTTGCACACAAATCAAGCCAACTAAATATAAAAAGTAAGTTAGAGTTGATGTGGGTGTTTAGTGTTCAAGTAGTTGAAATTTTATCATCGATGGTCAAGCCTAATCATTGATGGTTAGGATGACCATTGACAGTCGAGGGTAAGGTCAACTTTAGCTAAGGTGGGTTAGTTAGTTAGCTAGTTAGTTAACTTGACTAAAGTTTATGGTTGAAAAAGGTTATAGAATAGTCCCTAGGGGGTTTCAAGGGCTAGTTTGACATCTAGAACTATTATGTGTAGTTTTTTAGTGTCTACATTTTCCCCCTTTTTATTATGCAGTTTGTATCAACAAGCTAAAAAATAAAATAGATTATGGGTTGAAGGTTAGGTTAACCTAAGTATGGGAGGAGGTGTTCTCCCTCAAACTAAGAATTGATGAGGTGAAATAGAATTAGGTGTAAGTTTGATAAGTGGGTAAGTTGATGATGAAGTGGGGGTGGTAGTTTGGGTATTGAAGTATAAACATGCACACAATGTGTGACTAAGTGCGATAGTTAATATCATGTAATAACTAGGTTGTCATGGTTGGTAAAAATAGGCTAGTACTAGAAGGACAAGTGACAAGTAAACCACTTAACTACATTTAGGCATGGTGGTTAGGTACACTTGTAAATTCTAGTCTCCTAGACAAGGTCAAAGTTTTTTTAGGTATCTAAGGTAAGAAATGATCCTGAGAAGACATAATTGGTTGGTTATGTGTAAGGTAGCACAAGGTCAACATGTTAAACTTAGCAATTTAGTTAGTGCGATTAAAATGACCAAAACAAGGTCATCATAAAACATGTGGAAGTTTGGGATAAAATGGCCAAGTGTGAAGTTTGACATAATTTACAGGGGTTACTAGAGAATATCATCTCTAGTGGTTGGCATTAGGTGAAAGTTTATTTGGAAATGTTGTGGGTGGGATGGAAAACCCTAAATTGGTAAACTATCAATGGTCAAGGATGATCATCGATGGTCATCTTGGCCATCAGTGGTCATATTTCAACCCTAAAATGGTAAAGATAAAAGACCACTAGTGGTTTAATTCTTTCATTATGAATTTGAAACCCTCGATGATTAGCTTCTTAGAATTTGGCAAGAAAAACATTGATGGTTGAGGGTGAATGATCAGTAGATTGATTTGAGGGTGATTGAGGATGCAAAGGGGACAAGGGAGAGCATGAGGTTAGGTGGTGGTTCCCAAGGTTCCTCCTTGATAGTGGTCAAGGAATGAATTAGGTAATGTTTTAAACTGGTAGATTAGTTTCAATTTTGAAAATGAATGATTAATTGAATTTTTTAGTTATTTAGTTGGTTGTGGGTGGGTGTTGACCTAAGGCTTGGGCTTGGGTAGTAGTTTTTATTTTTGGAGTTGAAATGGTAGGTTAGATGCAAATTTATAGTGGTAGGGTAGATAAGGGGGGTAGATGTAGTTGTAATTAGGTTTGTTTTTAGCTATTGTGAGGTTTGGTAGGTTATTTTGAGGGGGGAGGGTTTGGTTAGATCATCGATGATCATTTCATAGTGACCATCAATGGTCATTATCAATCATTAGTGGTCATTATCAACCGTCGATGGTCATTATCAATTGTTGACAGTTGATAAATGATCATTGATGGGTTACCTTGTGGTGGCTCTTGGTAGTTGCTCTCTTAACCATTGAAGGTTGACCATAAGAATAGTCAACCATCAGTGGTCAATAAATGTTCTAAAGATTTTGAAGTCTAAGGTTAAGGTTTTGGTAAATTGTAGATAGGTGGAAGGTTAAAAGGGTAAGGTTGTGGTTACATTTTAGGTTAAGGGGTTAGGTTAAGGTAATGTGTATAGATCAAGAAGGCTAAATGATGAGGAGAGTAATATGGATAAGTCAAATGTTAGGTCAATGTTATGAGTTAAATAGATTATAATAGGAGGTAGGTGTAATAAGTAAAATTCATAGGTAAAATTTGTTAGTAAACTAAGGTTTTTTATATCTAACCCTAAAAGCATGGGAGAGGATATATATGAAGGATAAAGTGCCCCAAATACTAGATAAGATTTAGTGAGGCATGACAGATGTAAACTAGGAGCATATGGAGGACATGGGCCTTGGACGGATGAGGTATTACCAACATGTACCTTGAGATGCAATAATATTAGTGGCACTCATTGAGAGATAATATCCTACCACTAACACTTTCATGCTTCCTACAGGTGAGCTAACTATCTTTCCTAAGGACATCCATGGGATAGTCTGGCTACCCATATGGGGTGAGCTGATCTACCACATTGAGATTGATGAGCAAGATGGGAAAATGAAGCTCTTGAATGGAGAGGACCTCAATTTTATGAGGTGGCACTCAAGAGGCTCCCACTACACACCATTATACCAGAGAGATAGGGATGTGAGGAGGTTTTTTACTATGATGATGATAGTGGTTGTGTTATGCACTACTAGATTCTAGCAATGAGAGGTTCCCTTTCTTGTTGTTGGGGGTGCTTGTTGAGATGTGGTTACGTCACACAGTGTTCACATGGGAACCTATGTTATTAGTTTAGATTTATCAAGAGTTGGGATTTCACACCCATAAAAGATATGGGATCAATGTTGAGTTTATTCTCCATTGTTAGGTTTATGACCACATTAGGGTGCTAAGATCTAAGGGGTTACCCTAGGAATGTTTTGCGTATATGGATTATAGGGTAGGATACATGAGGTGAAGAGGTGACTATGCCCTCTTAGGACCAAGAGGAGGAGCACATGATATATATTGGGATAGGGACTGACTGGATACCTTGGTTATTAGAGACATGATTTGGAAACCATATGTCTAATTTCCAAGATGGGCACACTATAGGTGGCATAATCTATCTCTTTAGAGTTATAGATGGGTATATGATAGATGAGACCATGAGATAATGTTAAATATATTTGATAGGGTATAGAGGTAGTTTGGCCTCATGCAGGATATATTTGAGGCATTCTTAAGGTATAAGAGGGAGGATGTAGAGTTTTCACTACTAGCTCCAGAACCAGTGCATGATTTTATTAATCATGAGGATTTGTTAGCAAGGATATATATGGATGATGTAGGTATGATAGATGGCTATCTTTCATGGTACCATGCACATTATACTATGACTAGTTTTGGTGGTGATGATGGTGGCTGACAGGATATGGATGTCGATGCAAGGGGAGATAATCAATAGGCTCAGGTGTAGAGGGTTGCCCAAGATGTGTAGGTAGTGATTTTTAAGAGGAACCAAGCATGAACAACCTTAGACATAGCTCATAATATATGTAAGTGGCAAAGGAATCTTTGGTAGTAGCACAGGGTCAAGTAGCCACTCTGATAAGATAGAGAGATAAGGTTAGGTCTCAACTAACCCTAGTGATGTAGGAGAGATTCTCTCCAATAGGTAGGAGGTGGATTACCAATAGTTATGGGACAAACAAGTATTATCTTGATGTAAAGATATGTAGCAACTATGGAGGATTTATGGTATTATAAGGCCTTGGTCTTTAGGTATTGTTTAGATGAGCCTTGATGGGGTAAATATAGGGCTAGGATTGTAGGAGGTTCTAGTATGGCAACACCAAGTCAGTGGACCACATCTATAGGAGGACAGGCAGGTGTGGGGGGTACATTCTAAGGGGTAGTGGTGCTTTAGGATTGTAGATTGAGTATGAGACATTTATATTTTTAACATTTCATATTATTTTGATATCAACGTAAGAGTTGATGTAGTGAGATGTATATTTTTGAGATATATGTATATTTTTGTATACATGATGATGACTATTTATGAGATATAGATGTGAACATTGTTTATGGTTTGTGGTTCATGGTTATGATCTTCATGCTGCTTATTTATGATATTATGTTGATATGATTATTCTCATGATGATGTTGATGTGGACTTACCTAGCTAGGCATGTGATGATATGTCTTTTTAATTTATGTTCATGATGGTGTTTGATATAGATTGGTGATATTGATGTGATGGTTATGGATGACAATGATGATCTTAATATCATTATGTGATGATAATGTGATGTTGTAGATGATTAGGATGATGGTTATGACATTATGGTTATGGTATTTGACAACGTTGTTTATGGATGTGATTATTTAATTTAATGTTTGATATGATCATGTTTATGATATTGATATGATTATGTTTATGGCTACTAGTTATGCCTAGGTGGACAAGGTTATGATATGATTATTGTTATGGTTATGGATTAAGGATCATAGGTATATAGATGTGATAAATGGTAGGATTTTGATGATGTTTATGATATGGTTATGATTATGGTGTTAATGCTAAAATTTAATTAATATATGCTTCCTCATTTAGATTTAGACATGTGGTGGATATGGTATATGTGATTATGAGGGTGTGATGGTGATAATTGATTTGTTTACGAAGGTGGTGATTATGCTAATGATGTTTGTTTTTGTTTATGATGTGATGATGATATTATGTGATGTGGGTATGATTATGATTCTTATGTTTAGATTAAGGTGAAACACATAAAGTAAGTTAAATAACACAACCAGATATGAGAAAGATAAGACAATTAAGAGACAAAAATCTAAGTGAATGTATCAACTAGTATTAGAAAATAAGGAGGAATGATGCTTCTTCTTTGGCAAGGACAAAAATAAACTAAAGTTGGATCAGTTTAAGGAACATAAGCCCTTCAAATGATTTGCATTAGCATTCATTAGTTGGTTAAAAATATGTCTTGATCACATAATGTCAAGTAAGCTCAAAATCCCTTGCTTATAGTGTGTAAAGGGGATATGGATGAAGGTGGAACCTTCTTGTGAGAATAGCATGCCTCTTCTAGAGGTTACCAAAGAGTCAATATAAATAAGTCCATATCATATAAGGTATAGATTGATCGATGTGAGAAGTCTATTTATGAAAGTTGATTGTGACTTATAATTTATATTTGTACTTTCAAATTTTGATAATGGATCTTTTGATCTTTTATTGTTGCTGGGAGAGGTTGGGGAAGATGATAAATGTGAGAAGCTTCGAAAATATTTCTATGTTTTTTATAAATTCTTTACTCAGCCATCCTTTAAGGGAGTGATCTAATTTTGTGTGCTTTGTTTAAGGCTATTAATAGTTGTCCTTCAAAGGAGTAGTCTACTTTATTTTGAATAATATTGATATGTTTTTGGTAGTTGTCCTTCAAGGGAGCAGTCTTCGGATGCTAGGAATGACCCATGATTGTTTTTGATGATGATGTTGATTTTTATTTTGGTTTTTGGTTGACATAAACTTGCTTTATAGGCTTAAAGGTTCTCATTTTGTGAAGGGAAAACTAAAAGAACAAGAAGGTCGATTAGGTGTAAAAGAGGTTTAAGTGACAATGACTATGGAAATCTATCTATAAAATGGGTAGAAAGTACCATGATAATCATGCCATGGTTAGAGCCATGGTATCCATTTATTCAATATTAGGCTATGATTATGATGGATAATCACATGATTTATCTTTAATTGATTGTCCCTAAAATAAGGAGATGAATGTAGTTTGAAAATAAAGTATGAGCTTAAGTTGGATAAATGATGAGTTTAATCATGTTTTAAGAAAAGAAAGAATGTAGATATGAAGCATGAGGGGCTCAGGTTCTAGTTCCCCTTCTATTAGATGGAGCTTGATCTTATTTTAATCCCCAATTTTTGACAAGGGGGGTGTGGGGGGGAAATGCCCACCACTAGGGTCACCATGGAGGCCCAAGGGATGGTGACCTATTTTGGAGTCCCCTTAATGGGGGTTCAAGGGAAGCACCCCAAAAGCAAAATTTAGTTAAAAATGCACTATAAAATATTATAATTTTGTTGTAAATATGGATCAACCTTTTTGATGTAAGGGAATTGTAATTATGATAGAATGTTGTATGTGAGTGAAGAGGATATTGCAGTGGTTGTATTACAAGTTTTTCCCTTCATTTGTTGGATTGAATAATAGGAAGGACTAGTTATTTTTGTGTGGATGTAGCCCATTTGGGTGAACCACATTAATTATGTGTCTCTATTATGTTGTGTCTTTTACATTTTATTTCCATCTTTAATTCATTAATATTGCTTCATGTTTTGTATTCACAACAACTAGTATCAGAGCTAAAGGTTGATTTCGTAGATAAACTCGTAGGAAAAGAAGGTTCTTAGTTTGAGTGGGAGTAATGGTAGAATAAGTCAAGTTTAAGGTTGAAAAGTTTAGCAACCAAAACTACAATCTATGGAAGATGTAAATAGATAACTATATATATATTATAAGGATCTTTTCCTACCATTCGGCGGAATAGAAAATAAGCCATCAACTATGAAGGATGAATATTGGGAGGTTCTTGATAGAAAGGCACTAGGAACAATATAGTTGTGCCTGGCATTGTCGATGGCCTTCAATATTTCAAAAGAAAAGGCAATAGTAGATGTGATAAAGGCATTAAATAAAATGTACAAAAAACCCTTAGCCGCTAACAAGATATTTTTTATGAAGCATTTATTTAATCTATAAATGTTAGAAGGTGGGTATGTTGTTGATCTTTTAAATGAATTTAACACAGTCACAAATCAGTTAAGTTTTTTAAGAGTATATTTTGATGATGAGGTTAGGGCTCTTTTTATTTTATGATCATTACCAGAAAGCTGGAATGGCTTGGTCATGGTTGTGAGTAATTTTGTCTCTAGTTCAAACACTTTAAAGTTCGATGATGTTATGGGTGTTATTCTTAATGAGGAAATGTGATGAAAAAGTGTAGGTGAGACATCAGGGAATGCTTTATCTATGGAGAATAGGAGAAGATAAACGTATAGAGGAAAGGAACTAGGAAACTGTGGTAAGTCTACGAAGGGCAAATCCAAATCCAGAGGAACATTGGTGTGTTGGATTTGTGGAAAGAAAGGACACCTAAAGAAACATTGTTGGTTTTGAAAAGGAAAACAAGGAGATGGACAACAAGATAACAATCAAGAATCAAATGTAGCAAGTAATGTGTTACAATATGCTTTTAATCCTTTTTTTAGATAATATTAATGATTCTTAGGTATTAGATTTAGGGGATTTGTTTCATGCTACACCATATAAGAAATATTTTCAAGACTATGTTCAAGGTGATTTTGGAATAGTTTATTTGAGTGATGGTGAACCCTATAAAATTGTAGAAAAGGGTAAGATACAGATAAAATTATAGAATGGAAACAAATGGTTGTTGAAAGAGGTAAGGTATGTTCCTTAGTTGAGAAGAAATCTAATTTTAGCAGGACATTTAGGAAGTGAGAGTTGCACAGTTACATTTACAAAAAAATTATGAAAGGTCACTAAAGTATCATTGGTAATAGTAAAAGGATAGAAGGTAGGTACATTATATTTATCTAATGGTAATTTTGACTCTTCTATTGATTTAGCTTCTACAGAAATGGATACAAAAATACGGCACCACAAACTTGGGCACATAAGTGAGAAGGGGATGCAAGTTATCCACTCAAATAATTTGTTGCTAGATTTAAAGAAGGTAGATTTAAAATTTTGTGAGCATTGTGTGTATACAAAATAGAACAGAGTCATATTTCTTAGAGTTGGGAAGACAAAGAAGGATGAAAAGTTAGAGCTTGTGCATATAGATGTATGGGGACTAGCTCAAGTGTCATCCCTTGATGGCTTTTTTTATTATGTTACTTTTATCGATTATGCAACTAGAAAAACTTGGATTTATTGCTTATAAAAAATATGATGTTCTTGATACTTTTAATAAATGGAAAGCTTTGGTTGAGAATGAGATAGGAAATAAATTGAAGTGTGTCAGATCAGATAATGGAGGTGAATACTATAGTAATAAATTTGATTATTACTTTTCATCCCATGGGATTAGTAGAGAGGAGATGCTTCCAAAAACACCATAACAAAATGGTGTGTCAGAAAGGATGAACATGACAATCATGGAGTGTGCAAGGAGCATGAGATTACATGTAGGGTTGCCCTTATAGTTTTGGGTAGATGTTGTGGACACTATTGTTTATTAAATAAATAGAGGGCCTTCAAGTCCTTTAGATGGTGGCATTATAAAACAAACATGGATATGTAAAAAGGTAGATTATTCATTTTTAAAGACTTTTGGATGTGAAACATTTGTCTGTATTGATAAATAAAATAAAACCAAGCTTTAAGCAAAATTCAAGAAATGTACTTTTATTGGATATGGAGTTAATGATTTCGGTTATTGTTTATGGGATTTTGAAAATTGAAAAATAATTAAGAGTAGAGATGTGATCTTTAATGAGAAGGTCATGAACAGAGATCAATTGCAAGGAAAGAAACAAGAAAAGCTAAATATTGAGTATGCAGTACTTGATGAAATAATTGGAAATAAAATTCTAAAAGTGCCAGCTTATCAGAATGTATAGAAAATAGAATAATTACCTCAAACTCCTAGAAGTGTAGTTAGAAGATCTACCAGAGTAAGTAGACTCCTTGAATAATACTCTCCTTCACTTTATTATTTATTATTGACTAATGGTGGTGAGCTAGAAAGCTATGAAGAAGCCATGCAGGTAGAAACCAGAAAGAAGTGGGAGTAAGCCATGAAAGAGGAGATGGACTCTTTGGTACATGACCAAACTTGGGATTTGGTTCAGTTTCCTGTAGGGAAAAGAACATTATAGAATAAATGGGTTTATAGGTTGAAGGAAGAATATGGAGGCAAAACAAGGTACAAGGCTAGACTTGTTGTAAAGGGGTTTGCACAAAAAAAAGGTATTGATTTTGATGAAATATTTTCTCTAGTTGTAAAAATGACTTCCTTAAGAACTATTTTATTTTTGGTAGTATTAGAAAATTTTCACCTTGAACAGATAGATGTGAAGACTTCTTTCCTTCATGGTGATTTGGAGGAGGAAATATATATTGAGCAGTCACAAAGATATGAAGTAAAAGGTAAGGAGAAAATGGTTTACAAGTTAAAGAAGAGTTTGTATGGTCTAAAGCAAGTTCCAAGGTAGTGGTATTTGAAATTTGACATGTTTATGACAAAACAAGGTTATAGTACATGTCATTCTGACCATTGTGTTTATTTTAAGATTTTAGATAATGGTAGCTATATTATATTTTTGTTATATGTAGATGACATGCTTATTGCAGGGTCTAACATGTAGGATATAAATAATCTCAAAATAAAATTAGAAATTTTTTTTGCAATGAAGGATTTGGGTGTTGCAAAACAAATCCTTGGTATGAGAATAACAAAAGATAGGAAAAATAGAAAATTGACATTTTCTCAAGAAGAGTACATCAAGAAGGTATTAGTCAGGTTCAATATGCAATATACAAAACTTGTAAGTACACCTTTGGGAGGGCACATCAAATTAAACAAGGCATAATGTCCTAAAACGTAGGAAGAAATCAATTACATGTCTAAATTTCTATATGCTTTAGTAGTTGGAAGTTTAATGTGTGATATGGTATGCACAAGACTAGATATTGCTCATGCAGTGGGAGTTGTCAACAGGTTTATGAATACTCCAAGAAAGGAGCATTGGGATATAGTCAAGTGGATTCTCAAGTACTTGAGAGAGACCACTGATAGATGATTATGCTATGAAGGTTCAGATGTTACCTTATAGGGATATGTTGATATAGACATGGTTGGAGATTTAGATGTCAAGAGGAGTATCATAGGTTATGTTTTCACTATTGGTGATACAGTAATTAGTTATATTTTAAAATTACAAATGATAGTTGTTTTATCAACTATAGAGGTAGAGTATGTTGAAGCTATAGAAGCTAACAAGGAGATGATATGGATGCAACAGTTCATAGAAGAGTTGATGCAAAATAAGGAAGATTGTAGCTTGTATAGTGATAGCTAAAGTGTGATTCATTTAACAAATAAATCGACATTCCACTTAAGAACCAAACATATACAACTCAGCTATCATTTCATTCATTTAGTTTTGGAGGATGGTGAACTAAAGTTGGAAAAGATCCATATAAGTCAGAATCCTGTAGATATGCTACGAAAGGTGGTCACTAAAGAGAATATGGAGAGTTGTTCAATTTTAATAGGTCTTCAAGGATAACAAGGAAAATGAGAAACATGCTAGGGTCAAATTTCAAAGAAAATTCCAAGGAAGAGTTGTAGCAGTGGAGTTGCAATAATCAGTCTCCAAGTGGGAGATTGTTGGAGGGTGGAACCTAATCTTATTTTAATGCCTAGTTCTTGACAAGGGGTATGGGGGGGTAAATCCCCACTAAGATTGCCATAGAGGTCCAAGGGGTGGCAACCTATTTTGGAGCCCCCTAGTGGGGGTTTAGGGGCAGCACCCCTGAAGCAAAATTTAGTTAAAAATGTACTATAAAATATTGTAATTTCATAGTAATTTGGACCGTTCACTATTAGGTTATAGACCTAATGGTAAAAACTATGTTTGTGCATTTTTACCTTATATGTAACCCTCTTTTTGATATTAGGGCATTGTAATTATGGTGGAATGTTTTATGTGATTGAAGAGGATATTGCAGTGGTTGTATTGTAGGTTTTTCCCTTAATTTGTTTGACTAAATAATAAAGATTAGTTATTTTTGTGTGCGCATAGCCCATATTGGGTAAAACACGTTAAATATGTGTCTCTATTATATTGCATTTTTTGCATTTTATTTTCATCTTTAATTCATTAATATTGCTTTGTGTTCTGTATTCCTAACACCTTCAAGAGAGGATAACTGGTAGGCTCTTGATCCATACTTGTGTGTTATGATATAAGGTCCAAGCCAATTGAAAGCAAACTTGCCTCACTTGCTTTTCTCCATATTTGAGGCATGTTGATTTTAATTTAGGATGAGGTATTAGATATTGAATTCTCAAACTTTAAGGTGTTTATTATAAGCATGTTTGATATGCTCTTAATAGATATGAAGAGGAGTGAGTACAGTTAAATGATGCTTATCAAGAAGCTCAATTTCGGTTAAACATTCTTGATGATAATCACTCATAGAGATGAGATCTTACAAGGATATGTAAAGAGAGGTAATTTGGAATTTTAGAGGCAAGACAACCTCTGATCTAATTACTAAATAAATATGGGTGGCACCCCTAGGGGTTCGAATGCTAGTACAATATGCCCATGAGGTAAAGGAGATGTGTAAATGCCAATATTGACTAGATGCATTAACCATTTTAGTTAGCATATTAATGAGAGTTTTGTTAGAGGCTTTCGCATATCCATTAGCTTGTGGATGATAGGGTGATGAGAAACTTAACTTGATATCAAATGCATCACAAAGACCTTGGATTTGTTTATTTTTGAAAGATTTGCCATTATCAGTGATAATTTTATGAAGGACATCAAAATGAAAGATGATGTGATGGTTAATAAATTCAATAATATTTTCATCTTTGGTTAAGATAAGATGAATATCCTCCACCCACTTGGTGAAATATTATATCACAGTGATGATGGAATGATGTCATAGTGAAGAATGGGGGTTAATTTCTCCAATGAGATCTAGACCCCATTGTGAGAAGGGCTAGAAATCTTTAGATACTTGAAGATTATGGCTAGGTGTGTGATGTAAAATGGCATGTTATCAAAATTTGAAAAAAAATTCACATAATCAAAGAAACCTTGGTTAAGTGTGGGCTAATAGCCAAGGTGAAGGATGCATTTAGTGATAGTTATGCCACTAAAGTGTCTCCCATAGATCCCATCATGCATTTCCATGATAGCATGAAAGGCTTCATAATTACATAGGCAATGGAAGAGGAGACCATCAAATCCATGTTTATAAACAATTACCCCTAGTATGGTATAGTATGAGTTGCTCTAGATAGACACTCTTCGAGCATTCCTAGATAGACCAGAAGGAATGATGGCAAGGGTTGAGATAGTTGAAGCTCTGTTGATACCAAAGGTCAGGTTGGGTTTCCTCCACATTAAAGATGGTTGGAAACTCTGTTTTGACATAAGAGGGCTAGGTAAATTGATGGATAATGACAAATATCTTAAAGTTAGAGGGTATAGATGAGATTTGAGAAGCGAGGGAACAATCATATTGACAAATTTGTTTGTAGATCATAGAGTGCTTTGGATATGGTAGTGTTCAAAGGATGTCAAGAGTACATCAACTATTTATTTTTGCTTTTTCAAGACATCATTCTTACACTAGTAAGAGCCATTTATTTTATTGACCATGAGTTAGGAGTCACCAAAAATGTTGATCATTTTGACTCCCAAGGCTAACGTAATTTGGAAGCCTATCACTAGGGCTTCGTACTCAACTATATTATTGGTACATTCAAAATCTATCTTGAAAGATAAGGGGAGAGGTTCACCATGAAGGGGGATAAAGATGATGCCAACTCCCCCACCTTGTTCACACTTTTATCCATCAAATAACATGGTCATTTGATAGGTGAAGTTTTCCTAAAAGAGGGTTACGATAGACTCATCTAAAAACTCAAGAGGAGGAGGTCAATTGTCTGCTAATGGTGATTCAACTAATTGGTTGGTAATTATTGTGAACCCATGATATATATTCTCTTTACTTTGTTAGTTTAGTAGTTACTATGGATGTATATGCTTTGTAAGTCATCCTGCAAGCATTTTGTTTTATTCCACATTCATAAGAAGTAGTAGTTGTTTAGATTAGAATTCGTATATAAGTAAGAGTTGAGCCCAATAAAGGTATCCATAAATTATATGTATTAAGCTTGCTCAAATGAGGTTTCCCCCTTGAAGTGGCATATGATTAATATAATCCATTTAGTGCTTCTACTAATTTTATAATTTTGTTATTTCATGCATTTTTATTGACTTGTTGTAGGAGGGTCCTCTCATCTGGTATTAGAGCACTTTCAAGGCCACAATTTTTTTCCTTTAAAAATTTTTCACTCTGTTCTGCATAATTCCTTTAAATAATTTTTCAAAAATAACTCTATTTTGCTACATAATTTATTTAAGTGTTTTTTTGTAACACAATAATCTATTTTGGATTAGGGTAAAAACCTGACCGCATAACTATGGGAAGTGCTTGGATGAAAACCCTAAAACTCATCATGAGGAGTACCAAAAGAACCCCAAAATAGTTGGCCCATTGAGAGAACCTACCGAAAAAATGGGCAATGGCCCCTTCTCGATTGAGTAGTTCCCATATGTGAGAAAAACCAAGAGCTGTCATTGAGAGATAAATCTATGGCTAAATTTTTTTTGGAGAGCAGTACTCACTTAGATGACATTGGTGTCTAGAGTGATAATTTCAAAACCCTTAGGTAGCCATTAAAACTTGGGGCCCCTTTCTATCAGTTTCAAAATATTTCTAGCAGACCCAAAAAAATCAATCAATAGCGTATTCCTAGAATGTCAAAGGATTTGTAGGCAGATATGTGATAAAAAATAGAATCTACAAACCATCCACAAGTATCAATAGACTCTCAGAGGATTCACTGCTAGAGTTTAAACTCTGAGAATATTTTTGTTTTTTTGAAATATCTCTCCATCTATAGCCCCGTTGATCCTCAAACTTGATCCAGACATGTAAAATTCCATTCCCTACATTTTCTTCCTTGCGGTCCCATATCTTAATTCTACTCTTAATTCTTGTAAATCTCAATTTTCCCTTTTTTTGAGTTTTTCCATAAATTCTATTTTTGTCCATTTACCTTTAAAAAATTTACAATGTTCATCATCTCTTTCTACTCTTTTGTTCCTCTTTGACAAATTTTCTATTTTTTCTATTTTCACTCCTAAAATTGCCCTCACCTTCGTCAAGCATATTCCCACTATGCAAAAAAATTATTAAAGTCCCCTTTACCCCTTCCATTTTCTCCCAAATTCAAAACTTTCCTTACTAAACATGTCTTAACTCTAGTTTTCCTATCCATTGTAAAAAAAATATAATGCGAGTCATGGTAGTAACCTGAACAAGAACAAAAAAATATGGAGGATGAAATTACCTCCCTCAAGACCCACATCAAAGATATTGATGAAAAAATTCTCAGCCTCAGTCTTCAACATACCACCATGAACAACAGACGACATCCAAAGTCTTCTTTAGACACTAGGTTTTCTTCTTCTAACAATTATCGTGGGTTGAAGCTTAATTTTCTTCGATTCAATGATGTATATCCAACTGGATGGATCTATCAAGTAGAATAATATTTTAGTCTACATAATAATTTTGATACCAACAAGGTTCTACTTGCAACTTTTCACTTACAACTTAAAGTCCTTCAATGGTATCATTGGTATACCAAGGCTCATGACGAACCCATATGGACCAATTTTTTCACTCTTATTTTTCAATGGTTTGGCCCTACTACTTTTGATGACTTCACTGGATCACTCACTAAACTTTTTTAAGAAATAACCATGAGAGAATATCAATTTTTTTTTGAAAAACAAGCCAATCACACAAAGGGATTGTCTGATGAATTCTTCAAGATTTGCTTTGTCAGTGGACTGAAAGATGCAATTCAATCTGAGGTCAAAATGTTCTAGCCCAACATGATGATGAAACCTTTAGGGTTGGCTAAGTTGGTAGAGGATAAGATCATAGCTCAATAATGATTCAAATCTAATTTTTCTTCATTCAAAAATATAGCTCCACAATGATCTCAAACAATGTCAACCCCTAGAACCACTCCTATCAAGCATTTGATTGAAGCAGAGATGCAAGCCCATAGATAAAAAGGACTATATTATAACTATGATGATAAATTCACTTGAATACATCTATGTGTTGAGTAAAAGCTTTACCTATTTAGACTTTGTTGGCTATATATTTTGCATGTAGTCAAAACTACCTAGGCAGTCATGGGATTAAATCCCCTTCATTTAATGGTGAAGCTACCATGTTTTTATGTCTATCTATTTTAATTACTTACAACTTACAGTTATTCACAATTTTGCTCAAGTTATTCTAGTTGGGGGTATTACTTTAATCACTTCATTAATGAGCCATAACAAAGGGATTTTACAAGTAAGCAGCTAATTTTTGGGAATGTGAGTAGAGTTTTTCACATATATTTGAGGATAAATAAAAGACTAGAATGCTTGAGAAAGAAGAGAAATATAAGAAATGCACTTCACAATAAATATTTTACAGAGTTTACTGTGTTTATGCAAATAGATAAACATTTAATTGTGGTAACTTTTTCAGCAAATGATCAAGAAAGCAATGAAGTCAATTTAGATAAATAGATAATGCAAAGTTTGCCATTTTATCTTCATGGAATGCACATAATTATTCCCTTAGACACAAAGTTATCCAGAAAACAATCTTCCTTCTTATCCACTTCCAGTAACATTCATACAAAATAATATGATTATCTTAAACATAAAGGTTTAAATTTCTTAAACTTCTTGTACAATGGTTACATTTACTTGCTTTCAAAAAATTATCATCCCCAAGCATGTAGTCCTACACTTTTATTTATCCAAAAAACCAATGTCAAAGACAAATAGGAGTTAACTCCTCCAATTCCCATGTGTTGTGCAAAAATATGAAGGCTGTTGAGTGGTATCCTCCTCAAAATTATCCTCCATGGCATGCAAAGGCTCGTGACATGTAGAATTTCTTAGTTTTGTAATTTTAATTGAGTACAATTACTTTTCATGCAAGGGAAAGTTTGCTCAAATAATTTACTTTTACAAGATAACTTCAAGTAATGACATTTAGCCAAATTACTTAAGTTTTAAAATTTTACATAGTAATATACTTCAGCAAGTGAAATAGTTACTTTACAAAAGAATGAATAGGATGTGATAAAATAAGAAGAAAGAAAAGAATGTTGGAAAGAAGGGTAACAACAACTAATCCACTTCATGGACTTTTGATCTATATTTCTCTTTATACTTTATGTGTTAAACATTATCAGGTTAATTGATTCATCATCGAGCTTAGCCAATGCTTGTCTCTCTATCTCATATTTCATCATTTCCCTTTCTACCTTTCTGATGTAAGATCTTATTCTATCAATGTTTTACTACAATCTCTTTATTTGATACTAACATTTCATTAATTATTTAATATATTTGGCTGTAAATGGAGTAGTAACCTTGTCTACCAACTATTTAAACTTCGCATATAGCTTCTCAAATGTTCTTGGAACATTATCAGACTAAATACTAGTAAGGCTAAAAAGATAGTCTTTCAAATTCACTTTTTCATCACTAACTTCTTTCAAAGCCTCCATCTCTTCACACATTGCTTCCAAAACATGTATTCTAAAAGCCAAGAGATATTCATCTTGTTTTATCTTCTTCAAGATCCTTTTGGAGCAATATTTTCCTTAATAAGTATTTTCTCATTCAACATACTTATTGTTTGTAGCCTAACCAACTGTAATCCAACAATCTCATTTTCATTCTCAATTTCCTTTATTGTTGTCTTAAATTAACCAACTTGTTTAAAATGTCAGTATGAATTATTGAAACTTTGAGTAAGAGCTTCTGAACATGTTGATGCATCTTTTTAATCCAATCATCAATAGATTTTATTTTATCCTTAGTTTCTTCTACTTCAGTGATCACCTACTACTCAATTAATTCCCCTAAAATAATAGACTGATGTGCAACAGACCTTGCAATCTTAGCTATTATTTTACATAGTTGTGTATTTTTTTCCTTCAATTTAGCCTTAGCAGCCTTGTCTTCATCAAGATTTTTGAAAAGAGTATTTATTAGGGTTTGGGTGCCTTGCTTCAAACCTTTAGTGGTAACTTCTCCCAAAGATACCTTAGTAACTGTTAAATCCTTTTTTGTAACTTCACTTTTACTCATCCCTTGTAGAGGAGTGAACACTTCTAAAAAAATTTGTCTTGAAGATTCAATCAATAATTTGGAACTTACTTTAGCTAGTTTGGGCTTTTTACCATTCTTATCTAGATTCCTCAGCAGTTGCAAGTCCATCTCCTCAAGATCTATCACTTTTTTAGCTTCTAGAGTAGTCTGCATAGCTAACCAAGATGAGAAGTTTATAGAAATGGAAACATCTATATGGACTACCATCTGCCTCTGATTATCCTTAGTTGCTAGTTCTTGAGAAGGAACTTATTGTGCATGAGTTTCTTTCTGAATCTCTTTCTTTGCTTGTTCTTCAACTTGTTTTTCTATTTGTACCACCTTATCAGTATCTTATTCTTTCTCAGTAACTACCTCCTTCTCATTAAGTTTCTCTATAATTTCTCTTGTTAGTATTTCAAGTTCTTTATCCTTCTCAACCTCTCCCTCTTTTGCATTCCCAACTACTTCTATTTGTGGTTTAACTTCCTCTCCTTTCTCTACCACTTCTTGAACATCTTTTTTCCTAGGTTCAACTACTTTTTCCAACCTTTTTTGTTGTTATTTTTGAGATGGAGTCTCTTCCTCAGTAGTCATTTTTATAGATTCCCTCTCAAGGGTGGGTTATTCTACTGAAAGAAGTGTTGGTGGTGAGACTGATGGAGATGATGGAGGAAGAGGAGGAGGGGGAACACTAGTGTCTTTTTGAATGGGCTTCTTAGGAACTTTAGTGCTATAAAACTTGGGAGGAAGTATTAGTATTGATGTATTTATGGTGGGTGTAGTAGGAGTTGGAATGGAAGGGGTGGTGGAGACTGTAGGAATAGTCGTACCAATAAAAGAAACCAATGGTGGAGTAAAAATAGCTAGTTGAACAGGGTCTTTGTCTTTCACCACTAAATAAGTATCATCATTATTCTTTTTTAACTTTATCTTCTTTGTAGGTCCTTGGCTACTCTCTCCTTGTACTATTTATTTTCTCTTTTTCCCTATATGGGTGATTTCTTTCATCAAAATTTTCATGTATTAGCCTTTGTTAAGGACCCAAGTAGAAGTCATTGCCAAAACACTTGAAGTTCTATTAGAAATAGTCTTATCATGATTTTAGCCAAAAATGAATACTATAAGTGGGACATTATCCCCTCCTATTGTATGAAAAGCATCACTTGTGACAACCCCATCATATTCCATGTTCTTAAGAATTATTGCTAAGTCAAAAACATGGATTTTCTCTACAGATAATCTACTATTATCCCTTCTCAAATCAAATTCATCTCTATAGTCAGTCCAAAAATCCTCAAGTGTTGGGATATGCATGTATTCTAAATAAATTGTATTTTATGCCACCCCTCTATAATCAAATTTGATCCTGGACTCAAAATGTGTTTAGGTGTAATAATGGTACATCTATTTCTATACATTTTTGGCCTTGTAAATTCTTGGACAATGGTAATGACTAATGACAATGGGAAAGTTAATGGTTGCATGATGAGCTTTTGAATGCAAGTCATGTGGTTCAACTAGTTGTCTACAAATTTCCATGAGAATCCATTTGACACTCTTCTATGCTTTAGAACTATATTCAATTTGCAAATAAGTTCATAAAAGAACCCATCATTTACAATAATGTCATGTTTTTAGTATTCTAAAAGAACCAGTTGAGGATAAAATTCATATATTAACACAGATGACAATGTGCCTTTTGTCCTTAGTCTTAAAAAATCTCCACTTGAAGTTGATACCTACACAAGATATGAGGTCATTTTGAAGTCAAAAGTTTGTAATACATTATTTATCTATTGATCCATATTGTCACTTATCATTCTTGCCCACTCAATCCTGGCTGACCTCTTAGTGACATCAATAGTTTTGATACAAGCATAATCCAAGGTGAGAAACATTTGGCATTCTTATCTCCATTAATTCTATATAGTAATTGGATTATGTCATCTATTTTTTGAATGAAGTCTGATCTTACTATTTGCATTGGGAATCTTGAGGCTTGCTTCACCTTCTTCAAGTAATATGTATTCATTATCTTAAAACATTTTGATGTCTTAGTTTCCCATTGCTTATTGGCAGTTTCCAATGTCATATCAATTACTTTTGGTGATTTTTGGATCTTTAGATAGTAATTGAGATATTAAACATCTAATTTCAAAACTATATTTCCGATAATATATCTCATAAGCCTAGTAAGAGATTCATAGTACTTGGCACATGTTATCACAAATTCAAGGAGTTGAGCTAAGCTTGGGAAAGTTGTAACTTGCAAAATTCCACTATTTGTCATAGTATGCATGAGTGGGGTCTTAGCTATGGCCTTAGATCTATCTAATAATTTAGTTACAGACACATGCCCCATGTTTGTGTCACTTATCTTAGTTAGCTTGGAAATGATGCTTGATTCAAATAAGTACCCCTTGTATTCATAATTCATCTTGGGCTCATGTGACTTGGCTTTTTTATTTTTTGCTTTGCCTTTTCTAATTAGTTCTAGGATCTCCTCAAGTGCCAACTCTAGGACTTCTTCAATCTATGTATTTTATACTTCTAATTTAGCTATTTCCTCTTCTAATCTTCTTAATCCCTCTGATTCAGACATTAGCTCTTGCTAACTCTAAATATCTTGACAAGTACTTTTAAACACTTGTTGATTGCTTCAACTAGTTTAGAAAGTTTGAGAAAAGAGTTAACTTATTACTCTTATAGTATCTATAAGTAAGCTTTAGGTTTTGAATAGCTAAAAGTCTTAAAAAACTAAGTATCTTGATTATATGTAGTAGGGTTTCACAACCCTGGGTTGATCTAAAAAGCATAAGTCTTAAGCATTTAAAAACTTGATTAGATCACTAGGATTATACAGATAACTTTGGGTTTGTGATGGTTGATGACTTTAGGTTCTCATAGGTAAGCAACTACATTTATGAAACCCAAAGTAAGTAAGAAGGGAAAGGAAACTTAGGTAGGTTGGTCTTTTGAGGGTCAGGGTTTCCTAGGCCAGTTACTTAGGATTAGAATTTTGAGTGAATAAGTCATTAGTAAATTAGGTTTACTCATGGAAGAAACTTAAGGTTTAAAACCTGAGTAAGTAGTGTTCTAAATACTAAGAAAGTAGAGCTTGAAAATCCATAGGGTGAGGCTCTTAGGAATTGGATTTCTTGATGGTAGTTGATTAGTGTCGAGAACCCAAATAATCAAGTTTCTTAAAAGACTTGATTTTTTAGGCATATTTTGCTCAAATTTTAACATAACAAATAATTATAAATGTAATTTATGCATTTGAAGATACCTAATCATGCTTAAGAAATCAAAAGGAAAAATGGAATGAACAAAACTTAACAGATGAAAATTCATGGTGACACAAGGAATTTGCAGAGATAAGAATGAATAAAAAGATAAACAAAAATATATAATAATCACATGGGTGAGATCTACCTACCTCATACACAAATGGGTCGAAGAGAAAATGATTGAAGATGCTCCAGAGGATGAAATCGCACAGCTCAAGATTTGCAGATGTGGTTACTTGGTTGAATAACTTAGCTTCTAGGCATAAATGAGGTTTAATTTCCCTAATATATAAAAAAACAATGTATTAATGACATGCATGGGAAGCCATGTAAGCCCTTGACTCCTTTTAGATCAGGTTTTTAGAATTAATTTACTTTTTTTAGCCTTTTGAGTAGAAAACCCTCACAAACCCAAATAGATCTAGGTCCATGAGTAGATTGGGTTTGTGAACCCACATTGCTTTTACTTTTGATTTTATGCAAGTAGAGTTGTGGTAAAAACCCAGGTATGTCTAGGCAATCCTTATCAGGTTTATAAGACTACTTTGCTTGGCTTCAAAAATGCAGTAAAGTTAATAACTCTGGTTTAAACTAGGAAGGGTACTTCGGGTTTGCAGGATAACTTTACTTATTTTAAATAAGTAAAGTAGTTTAGATAACTTGATTTGCAATATGAATGAGTTAAAGTGATTTAAATTCTTTGATATGTTGAAAGAGATGAGTAAATGGATTTTTAATAATGGTTTTAAGGAATTATCTTCAATCCTTTGGAGTGACTAAAAGCAACTGGGGAAAGTAAGAAATCAAACACAATAAATACTAAAAGTAAAGGTTTTATTTAAAGGACTGAGTTAACAAGTACAGCTAACTCACATAGGATAAAAATGCAAAATTTTCAATAGGGGAATTCCAAAATTTCAATTGTGAAATTTTGGGGACACCAGACTCTCCACCCAAAACTAAAGATTAGGAAGATGTTTAAGATACAATAGATGATCCAAACGAAGCTCAGTTGATTATAAAACCTACTTCTTAGGAAGAGCAACAAGAATTATCTCTCCATGCCTTAGCAAGAGTCACTACTCCATAAACCATGTGGGTCAAGGGTTACCTCAAGAAGCTCCCTCTCACAATATTCATTGATTCAAGTAGCACTCATAACTTCATTAACCCTTGAATGGCCAAATAGGTTGATTGTTTTATCCATCCTTGCTCCAACTTTCAAGTCATGATTGCTAATGGGAGCACATTACCTTTCAAAGATAAGTATCATAATGTGCATATATCTATTGGAGATTAGAACTTGCACTCCAACATGATTTCATTTCCCTTAGGTGGATGTGATGTTGTTTTGCGAGCCCAATGGTTACGCATACTTGGACCCATCTTATGGGATTTTACTGAACTTTGGATGCATTTTTTAGGAAATGGGCAAAAACACACATTAAAAGGCTTAAAACTAGGATCTCTAAGCATCATAATTTCACATCACATGGAAAACCTTATTAAGAATAATTCACACATCATTTCCAAGTTCCATTCCATTTAAATGCAACCATCAATAGTATCCACTACTCCTTCTGATCTATAAACCATTAGGCAGAGGTATGCACATGTCTTTGTCAAATAGTGGGATTGCCAACTTTTTAGCCAAAGGATTACCATATTTATCTCCTTCCTAGAAGTTTTCCTCCCAACATTAGGCCTTATTGCTACCCATTTCATCAAAATATTGAGATTGAGATGCTCATTCAAGACTTACTAAAGCAAGGCATTATTTATCCCAGTACCAGTGCATATTGTTCCCTAGTTCTCCTTGTCTATAAAAAAGATGGGTCATGGCATATTTGCATTGATTTTCATGCACTTAATCACCTCAAAATCAAAGATAAGTTCTTGATACCTATTATTGATGAGATTCTTGATTAGATTCATGGTTCTCATTTTTGTCCATGTTGGATCTCTGCTCTGAATATCACCAAATATGACTTCATGAGGATGATATCCCTAAGACAAATTTTCACATGCATGATGGCCACTATGAGTTTCTTTTCATTCCCTTTGGCCTCACTAATGTTCCTTCAACATTATAGGCATTGATGAATAAAATATTCTAGCCATACCTATAAAAATTCATTATGGTCTTCCTTGATGATATCCTCATCTATAATAAAACATGGTCTAAACATCTCCAACATCTTGAGCTCACACTACAAATTCTCTCTAACCATCATCTTTATGCAAAATAATCCAAATTCACTTTTGGCCAGGATGAAGTGGAGTATCTTGAGCATATTATTTTAGCCCAAGGGGTTTGAGTAGATCCTAAAAAATAGTTACCATGACAAATTGGCCACATCCTCAGGCACTTAAGAGCCTCTATGGGTTTTTGGGGTTGATTGGATACTATCTTAAGTTTGTTAAAGATTATGGGAATATTATAGCTCTGTTGATAGCCATGTTGAAAAAATATGCTTTTATTTAGATACTAGCTATTGAGTGTGCATTTGAATAATTGAAACAAGCTATGTGTACTACACATATTCTAGCTATGCCAGATTTTGCCAAGACCTTCACTATCAAGAGTAATTCTTATGACAATGGATTTGGTCTTGTTATCCTCCAAGAAAGATGCCCCATTAAATTTACCAATAAATCCCTTTTTTGCAATAATTTAGTGCTCTCTACTTATGAGAAGGAAATAATGGCCATTTTACATGTAATACATAAGTGGAAGCCATACCTACTAAGAAATCATTTTTGCATCAAAACTGATCACCAAAGTCTATAATATTTATTAGAACAATGGATCTCTACCCCATCACAATATAAATGGGTCAAAAAAATCATGGGTTATGACTATGAGATCACTTACAAGAAGGGTAAGTATAATATTGTGGTTGATGTTTTGTCTCACATTTGTAAATCAAGCTTCCCTTTCAGCTATTTTTATGCCTATTCTGAATTGGTTGGATGCTATAAAGTAGGGGTATGTCAATGATTCCTCATTATCTTAAATAATTAAATAATTGGTGACTAACCCCTTAGTTATAATGCATTATTCCTAGGATGGTGCTTCTTTATAATATAAGGGTCATCGGGTGCTTCCCTAGAGCATAGATCTTCAGCAGATTGTATTATATAAACTCCATGCTTCTCCATCTACACCGCACTCAGGGTTTCTCAAAACTTATGAGTGAGCATGATGAAACTTATTTTGGAAGGGAATGAAAAAGTTAATTCAATATATGGTGGTTGAATGTAATACCTTCCAATGTAATAAGGATAAAACAACAGTTGTCCTTGGGTTACTCAAACCCTTGCCCAGCCCTACCAAAATTTAGACAAATATTTATATGGATTTCATTGAGGGGATCCCTACATATATAGGGAAAATATTTGTCTTGGTTGTGGTTGATAACCTCTCCAAATATAGTCATTTTTGTGCCCTTAGCCATCCCTATACTACTCCACAGTCACACAATTTTCTTTGACCAAATTTTTTATCTTCATGGTATTCCTTCATCCATTGTCTCAGATCATGATACAACCTTTGCCAACCATTTTTAGATAGAACTATTTTGATGCATCGACACCCAACTAAAGATGAGTTTTGGGTATCATCCATTAATAGATGGCCAGAATAAAATTATCAACAAATTATTGCAAACTTTAATTCATTGCTTCACCTCAAAATAACAACATTAGTGGGAAAAGTGGTTCCCTCTCCCTAAATAGTGGTACAATACCTCCTACCACACTTCAATGAAAATGAATTCATATGAAGTAGTCTATGGTCAAGCACCTCTAGTGCTGCTTTTGTACACCCCTAATAGTTCATCAGTTTAAGCGGTCGACATGATTCTCCAAACCTAGGATCAGATCCTTAGTACCCTATGGGATAATCTTCATATGGCACAAAATTGAATGAAATAATAGGTGAATTAGCATTTTTCTAAGTACACTTTTCAAGTAGGTGATATGGTTTTTCTTCACCTACATTCCTACAAGAAATCCACCTTAAAATCAAAGGGGATCATAATCTAGCTCCCAAGTTCTATAGGTCCTATAAGGTTCTTTAGAATATTGGGTTGGTTGCTTATAAGTTGGATCTCCCACCTAGTATTTCATGTCTCTTGTTGAACTAAATTTCTTCGCACAAACATTAGAGTGCAACCTATTTTACCATAACTTGATAATTAAGGATCCATTCTTTTTGAGCCAAAGGCAATCCTGGATAAGCACACACACCAACTTCACTCTCCCTTCATCACCAAGTATTTAATTTAGTGGCATGGAATGCAACCTGAGGATACAACATGGGAACCACTATTTTAGATTCAACACCAATTCTCACATCTAAAGCTTTGAGGATAAAAAAATTTCTAAGAGGGAGGGGATGTTATGAACCTATGATATCTATTCTCTTTAATTTATTAGTTTAGTAGTTGTTATGGATGCATATGCTTTGTAAGTCATCCCATAAGCATTTTATTTTATCCCATATTCATGGGAATTAGTAGTTTCTTAGATTAAAATTTATTTATAAGTAAGTTTTGATGCCAATGAAGGCATCCACAAATTATTTGTATTGATCTTGCTCAAAGGAGGTTTCCCCCTCGAAGTGGCATGTGATCTATATAATCCATTCAGTGTTTTTACTTATTTTATAATTATGTTATTGCTTGAATTTTTTTTGACTTGTTGTAGGAGGATCCCCTTAGTAATGACTTTTCCTTTAATGGACTTCTATTGAAGAAACTCAAAGTCAAACTCAACCAGAAGCATAAGCCACTTGGTGATACATTGGTTTTGGTATGGATTAGAGTGCATATACTTGAGTGGGTTGATATTGGTTATGACATAGGTCTTGTGGTTGAGAATTTAGTGGTGAAGTTTGGTGGTCATGAAGACCAAAGCTAGGTAAAGTTTATTAGTATGGGTGTACTAAGTCTCATACTTCATAAGCATGTGGCTAATGTAGCAAATGGCTTACTCTTTATGTTGCTCATATTGATGAGCCAACATTGCCCCTAAGGAGTGGTTAATGGTAGAAATATAAAGGTAAAAAGGTTAATCTTCCTTGGGAGGAGTGAGGATAGGTGGATATAAAAGGTACTATTTAAGTGAATCAAAGGCCTTTTGACAGTCGTTATTCCACTTAAAAGATACATCCTTATTCATAAGGTGGTGGAAAGGTTGGCATCGATCTGAGGGTTGAGAGATAAAGTGATGAATGGATTGGAGCTTCCCCTACAAGCTTTGGAATTGCTTGAGGTGAGTAGGAGGCATATTGAGGATTGCTTTGATTTTGGCTAGATCAAATTTGATTTCTCAAAGGGAGATGTTAAAGCTAAAGAGCTTTCTTGATAAGACCCCAAAAATACACTTCTTGGGGTTAAGGTAGACATGGTAATGGATGAGTCACTCAAATATAATCTTATAAATGGCTAAATGATCCTTACAACATTTATATTTTCTAAGAAGGTCATCGACATAGTCTTTGATAATTTTGTGAATAAGGTCATGAAAGATGTAAGTCATAGCATGTTGGTATGTTGCACTAACATTATTCAATCCAAAAGGCATGACCCTATAGTAGAAATTCCCCCATGCGGTGATAAAGGTGGTTTTGTGTTGATATTTGGGGGAAATTAGGATCTAATTATGACACGATAATCCATCCATAAGAGATAACATCTCATGGTTGGTTGTAATATCAACAAGCTGGTCAATGCTTGGCAAAGTAAAATCATCCTTAGGGCAAGCAAGGATTAGGTCATAAAAGTCCACATAAATGTGAAGTCCCCTTGTCATTTTGGTGATAGGTATGACATTCGAGACCCACTAAAGATAGTTAATGGTTGGATAAAATTGATGGATAAGAGATGTTAAACCTCTTCTTTGATGAGAAGGGCTATGCAAAGGTACATTTGTTAAATTTTTTGCCTAATGGGCTTGGAATCATGGTTGGTAACTATGTTTTGGGTAGTGATGGAGGGGTCAATTCCTTATATGTCACTTTAGGACCAAGCAAATGCTATGTTGTAGTCTTGCAAGGAGGGGAAGTCCCAAAGCTCTTCAAAATTTAGTGATTGGCCAATTTTGATGATGCATGGGTTATCCAAAGTGCCTAAGTTGATATCTATATCAGATTCATTCAACATGGTTAAATTCTTAGGAGCAAAAGATTTGTGAATAGAGGGATCTTCTACACCGATACAGGTTAGAATAGAATTGTCATCCTGACACTAAATGGTATTAATGGTAGAAGAGTCATTTCCTATCATCTAAAGATGGGTTAGATGAATGGTTATAATCACCCCATCCTTTTGATAAGTCAGGGATCCAAGGTTGATCATGTTGATGTAAAAAATGTTAAGGGGGATGATGTCGATATCTTTAGTTGTTGATGGTGGAGTGGAAGGTGAGGATGGGATTTCCTCATCAATGACGATAATAGGAGGTGGGTCAATTTTATTTTTAGGTGGTGTGAAACTGAGGCCATGTTTTTCATGAGGTTTTTACGTTTTTATTGGAAGCAATTTATGAAGCCCATGTTCATACCAACCTAGACCAAATCCCTTCCAAGTACACCTATAGAGGTATGTCTTGGCAAATTTTGGTCTATCTAGGTAAGATAAACTAGAGGTGAATGGTCAAGGTGAAAAAAAGATGGTAGAAGTGTTAAGGGGTTTATCAAGTCCCCCATAGATGAGATTAATTTGAAAAGTTGAGGGCATGAAAGGAAAAATGGTTCCAATATTGGGGTCATAACCAGGTTGTTGGTCAAGATTCCCATACTCTTGAGGAGTAAGAAAAGCATCAAGGGTTAAAAGGTGATACACCCCTAATGAAAGGCATTGGAAGGTTGATTCCAAAAGGTCCATTATGGGGATTTGAGTAGAAGGGATAGATGAACTGATGGATGCTTTAATGGTATAAGAAGATGGGGATTCATCTTTTACTAATGAAGGATTTTTGGATGGAGGAAGGAGAACATCATTGGGTTGATACGTCATGTTGCATGATGTAAAAGGGCTTGGGTCAGTTTGTATGGTAACAATTTGACCATCATGTTCAAATTTGATGCACCAGTGTAGGGTAGATGGTACATAACCCATTGAATGAATCTAAGGGTGTCCTAGAAAAACATTGTACTAGAACTGTCCTTCTACTACATAGAAGAGCTCAGGAAGAGTGTGGAGTCCTAGGTGAATGTGAAGGATAATAGTTTCTAAAGTCATGGCCATGGCATCATTGAATGATCAAAGTAACACTAAGGTTTCTGATAGAATGTTCTTATGTAATTTGAGTTAGTTATATGAATGGGAGGAGATAATATTGATGATATCTCCCCCATCAATCATAACCCTCTTGATGTAGGTTTTATTGATATACATGGTAATGAAGAGTGGAGGATTTGGGTCATCTAGATGGATGGAGGGTATTTCTAAATCTTGTAAGGTACCAAGGTTAAAAATTTAAAGAGATCTGATAAAGTCTATTAGAGGTTGTGGGTCTTTTGGTTAGACCTCTATATATTGCTTGGTGGTGATGGGGTGAGGTATTGATCAATTTATATAAACTCATCTTCACTAGTGTTTGGTGAAGTTATGTCAAAACTACTCATTGGATTGATTTAGAAGGATTAGATTGAGAGGGTTACAAGATGGACACTTTTGGTTTGGTTGAAGGTAATGGTGTTTGATGTTGGCTAGTTGATTGGGTGGTAGAAGAGGGATATGTCCATGGAATAGACACTTTTGCCTTTCCATTATCCTTTGGTTGGGCTTGTGATTGTGTGAACACATGGATGGTATGGATTGGGGGAGGAGTCAGGCTAGAGGGTTGCTTCAGTTCCTCTTCACTCTGAGGTGAGAATAAAGGAGTAGGTAAATGTTGGTCACTGGCTCATGGTTCTTGGATTAGTGGTGGGTCCATGGGAGGTTCATCTGATAATAAGTCATCCTCATGATATAGTTGATAGGCTAATACTTAGAAAGCTTTACAGTTATTAGTATCATGCCCAGGTGTTCTATGGTATGAACATACTAATTTGTCATTATACCAAGATGCTTTAGGACTGTGTGGGTCAAATGGTCTGATAGGTGGCAAGGTTAAGAAGATTTTTGCAATAACCTTTGTAAGATGGTTGAGTAAGATTTGGGAAAATGTGGAAAAGGCATGGAGGTCTTAGTTTTGGTCATTGGGTTCAAAAAGTTTTCAAAAGTAGGCTTGGTGGTAGAGGTCTTGGGTAGAGGAGTGTTCTTGGTGGATGGTTTCAGCTTTGGTAGACAGGTTGATAGCTTGGGTCTAGAAGGTTTTGAGGTAAACATTTGAGAGGTAACCAATTTATTTATAGATTATTGAAAGATGGGAGGTTTGGTTATGGGTGGTTTAATGAAAATAGGTGTGGATGAAAGTAGGAGTGATGGCTTAACCAAAAGTGTTGGTTGGGTTTTGGTTGGGATGGTTGTTTTCCCAATTAAAGTAGAGGGTTGTGGTCCCAAAATAGAGGGTAAAGTGGGGAGGAGAGGTAGAGTTTTGGTTTGTGGAATCTTGGGTGTTTTTACCTTCTTTGTTGGCTCAGTTTGGGGTTATTTGATAGGTTTGGTGAAGTTAATTCCAATTTTGATGAGGGGTGAGTAAGGTCCTAAACAAGGAACATTACAAGGTATTTGGTAGGCTTGGTTAGAATGGTAGAAGGTGGTTTGCTTATATTAGGTGGACTTAGTTTGGATGGTTTAGGTATGGTTTACTTGGTAGAGGTTTCTAATGGCTTATTTGTGGTAATAATGGGTTTGATAATGGGAACAAAAGGTTGGGATGATAGTGGTGTGGTTGGAGGTTCTAGCTTGGTTTTGTAAAGAAGCTTGAGATGGTGCCAAAATGTGGCATGATCTATATTAGATTAGGATAAGTACTCCAAGTTTTGAACTAGTCTAGAGAAGGGATTATAGATGGGTTTGATCCCTTTGATACTGAGCTCAAAGGTTAAACCCATGGGTGGAGAGAGAGTAGTTACCTCACATTTTTCCTCAATCAAAGGCTCTAAAGTTTGGGAAGATGAGTCTCCTATGGGAGAGGTAGGTGGGGTGATCGCTTCCTTAGGGGTGATTTCCAAAGGAAGAGTGGATTTTTGTATGATGGGGAGAAGGACATGGTAGTAATGGTTGTCTCTTTTAGTATGTCTTTCAAAGGTTGGGTTGATGACCAAAATACCTCAATGGTTGGAGAAGATGGAGGGGTTGTTTCTTGGGTTTAATTATTTGTAGGGATAGAGGGTGACTCCACTACCTCAATAAATGGAGGGGAAGAAAAGGTGGTTTTGTCAATGACTTCCTCAGTAATGAGTTTACTAAGGAATGAATTAATGGTATGGACTTCATGGTTATGAGAGGATTCAACTCTATTGTTTTCATTATTTGTGTAAGGGACATGGTTGGGAAATGGTTGTCTAAATATGTCAAGTGATTTGTTTGGGGGTGCATTGGGGTTATCCAACACAATTTCCCCCTTATCAAGGATAGTTTAGATAACATTCTTGAAGGTATTTCACCTACTAATGTCATGCCCAATGACTCAGTGGAAAGTGCATAATTTGTTCTCCTTATACCAACTGGGTATAAGATGAGAGGAATTGAATTACTATAGAGTTTTGATAGGTGGTAGTTGTATGATCTTTGTTTTCAACAACTTCTCCAAGACCAAAGCATATGACTCCCCTAGCAGAGTAAATTGATTTTGATTATTGTGGTTTGGGTTTTTAGTGTTCTGATTAGAGGAATTGTAAGAGTTAGGTTGGTTAACTATAGGTGGAGGAGTGGTTTTTAGGATAATTACATTCACGGTTCCCTTTTTTTTGGTGTTAGTGTTAGTTTGATTGTTGGGTTTAAAGGAGGAAGCCTCATTTGATTTGAAGGTAGAGTTCTTGTTTCTCAACTTTAGTTTTCCCTCATTGATGGCTCTATTTTTTAGTTTTCATGCCATGGTAAAAGCCTCAACAAATGTCCTAAAGCTCTGAACCTATAAGGTAGAAGAAATGTGTTTAGCACAAGCCCAAGTAAAAAGTTCAATCAGTTTAGGTTGGGGTAAAGAGAAAGAGAGTTGGTTTATCAAACTTATCCAATGAATTATGAATTCAACAATGGATTCATCATTGAAATGCCTAATGGAGTAGAGATCAATGATGGAAACTTTCTTGGAGATGTTTATAGAAAAGTGATCCAATAAATTCTGAGCTAACTGGGTGAAATAAAAGAGAGGGTACTTTGTTATAACACTGTATCAATCTAGTGTTGGATCGAATAGAGACAAAGGGAAGGTACAAAGAAGGAGAGCATCATCACAGGCAATCAAATAGCATGAATGCCTAAATGATCTTAGGTGTTGTTGAGGGTCTTCTTTCCTTTTAAATTTAAAAAATTTAGGAAGTTCCCATTAAGGAGGATAGGGTCGAATGGGGATGGATGGGTGAATTGATTCATTACAGATTTGGTCATATGACAAAATATTATAAGCTCCAAAAATGGATGACTCCAAAGTAGTCAATTTATCTATTAACATTTTGCAAAGGTTGATTTGGGGTTGTGTACTCCCATAGTTGTAAGGTATATTGTGTTGGGTTTGGGTGGGTGTAACATATGTATAGTTGGTGGGGGGTTTAAAGGTTGTTATATATTGGTATGTAGATATGGGTGGTTGGGATGATGCTACATATTAATTGTTAAACACACTTATCTACTGAGAGGGGGGTGAATCAGTAGATCTCAAAAAGTAGATTACTTACAACTTTTAAGATGAATGTGAAACAAATAAAAAAACTTAAATATATATAAAAGAGAGATATCTCATGCACAAAAGTACAACACATAAACACATGATTTATATGTGGAAACCCTAAGGGAAAAACCATGATGATAATGCTGCTAGAAACTATTGTTTTAATCCAACCTCACAAAATTTGTCTCACTAACTGAATCTCACTAGTTACATTTAAGGACACCCATCCCAAGGAGACACCAATCCCCTATTTTAAGAGAAACAATTCTAAGGAATTACCCACTCCCTATTCTGAGCACCAACTTAGTTTAATCTAATGGAACCAACCAATTAGACATTTATAATTCAAATTAGTGACTTAGATTCATAATAGAATCCAAGTCTTTGTTCTTTGTTGCATGTCTAGTCTGCAACTACTCATTCAACACACTCTTTTGTGATATTTGTTATTTCTACACCCTTTCTCTATCTATAAAGTTATTTATTTGATGCTCTGATATTCTCTAATTCTACCATCATACCTCCATGCTCATATGAATCTCATATATCTACATCTATAGATCAACTCTTCTCATTCAAAAATAAAAATAACTATTTGTCTTTTTTTCTCTTCATCTCTTTGGAATTTCACATCAAATAATCTTGATTACAACATTTTAAATATATAGAATACTTCAAAATAATAACCATTTTTACAAGAAAAACTGATTTATTTTCTTCACTCATCATGCCAAACTTTTGTAACTGAATTAGTTTGTTGGGTTTTTGAAGACGCATGACTTATCCTTAAGTAATCCACCTTTTGTCAATTTTTTGACAATGCATTACTTATTCGAGTTCTTGAAGATGCATGACTCATTATTTAATTAACCCTCCTTTTATTGGGTTTTTGAGTATGCATTACTTTGTTGGGTTCTGAAAGATGTATTACTTCAAACTAGCTTGATCGTTAAATTTTGGCATTTTGGCTTCATCTCAATTTCCTTAGCATTTATGTTTTGCTTCCCCTTCATTGATCTCTTAAAACTTGCTCAATATTTAACCTACCTTGACCCTTAGATAATGACCTACATGACTTCACACTTACCCTTCAACAAAGTTTCAAGTGACCTTTCTTCTTTGGACAAATTATTATGGGTTTTTTGTCAAGGGCTCTTTGGGATAATTTCTTTGAAAGAATTATTGTAGAGAATTTCCCTAAAAGAATTGTTGAAAATAATTTCCCTAAAATAATTATTCAAGTACCCTTTATCTTTTCTATAAAGGTCCACATACCCTTCAGCCTTTTTTGAAAAGATCCCTTCGGCATTTTTGGAAGTGTCTACATATCCTTGACAATATTTTTGAAAGAATTCATTAAAGTCTTCTTCCCAAAAATGTCCTTCAAAACTACTACAACATACCCTTCAAAACTTTTATTTTAGGTCACTTTTTCTTTGACATTTTTCAAACAATCCCTTTGGAAGCTTTGAACAGTCCACTTGCCCTTTAGAATTTTTGCAAGGTACCCTTTGGGACTTTTGCAAGAGTCTACTTGCCCTTCAAAGTTTTTGCAAGGTACCCTTCAGGACTTTTGCAAGAGTCAACTTGCCCTTCAAAATTTTTGCAAGGTACCCTTCAAGACTTTTACAAGGGTCCACTTGCCGTTCAAAAATGTTGTCAAAGACATTTTGTTTAACAGAGACTTAATTCATTTTTCTGAAATAAATCTCCACTACAATTTCTTCTCAAAGCTTTACTTATAAAAATGAAAGAAGTAAAGATGTCCTAAAAACCCGATCAACTCCACTAGATAAATTTAGATTCTTTACACTACTTGACTTATAAACCATGAAAGAAGTTAAGTCACTCAATAAACCTGATTCACTCTAACTTCACTCAATCAAGTTCTCTACATTGCTTTTCTCATGAAACTTTATAAGTTGAAGCAAATAGAGTTCACATGCCCAATTTGCCTTGTCTTGACCCAGTCGAGTTCTCTACATTGCTTTACTAATGAAATTTTATAATTAGAAGCACATGAAGTTCCCCAACCCAAATTACTCCATCTTGAACCAGTCAGGTTCTCAAACCTACTTTACTCATAAAACATTATAAGTATAAGCACATTAAGCTGACAAACTTGATTCACATTGTCTTGACCCAGTCAAGTTCTCAAACCAACTTTATTTATAAACCTTTATAAGAAGAAGTACATGAATTTCACAAACACAAAATACTCCACAAATACATGGACTTGACAAACCCAAATTACTTTGGAAATGTAAAATCTCCTTAATTTCATCATCACTATTCCTTGTTTGTACATTTAACATCAATGATAACTCATGACACTCTCAAATTGCCAACAGTAAATACATGGAGATACATGGTTGGGTGGAAGGTAGAGGTACATACCCTTGTGGGTTAGGGATGTAGCTTGGGTTTGGTGCAATGGGCACCTATTGAGAGATTAACACAAGTTGGGTAGGAGGTATGGTTAGGTTAGTAGATAGAGGGTAGGTAGTAACTTTGGTACTAATGGGTGGAAGGGTAGAAAGTATGGGAACCACTAAACTCTGGAATGGAATGGAAGTAGGTGGGTAGGGAATAAAGGGAATGGTGGTGGTACTAGTAGAGGGTGTTCCTATGGTAAGGGAAGTACTGGCACCCAATGTTTGGGTTGTCCTTCTACTAGGAAGGTTATTAGTTGGGGAAGAAGGTGTTTGGGTATTGCTTGGTTGGGTGGGTTGGTTTTGGAGGGTAGTATCAATGGGATTATTAGTAGAAGATGATGCATGGGTGACTAGAGGTTAGGTGGAGATAGTGGCCATAGAAGTGTCACCCATAAGGTGGGATGAAATACCATAGGGTAGTTCAATAAGTAGAACCAAAATGGGGGTACAGTGAGATATGGTGTTAAGGTAATGTTGGAGGACTATGGGGTTATTATTCAAAAAGGTGGCAAAATATGCATCACCTTTGACAACCATCTAAGGGATGGTAGGGCTTCTATAAGGATGGGGAGAACTCTCTACATCTGAGATGTACTTCATCGATGAGGGAGAAGAGAAAGATGGATGATTAGGAGGTGGGTCCTAGTTTTCTTAGTTTCTTAGTTGTTGCCTATTTACAACCATGCAAATAATGGAAAGAAGAAGATACAAGCAATCTCACAACTCAAACAAAGAGAAGATAAGAAAAAGTCAAGGAAATAAAACATGCACTAAAGCATGTTAAATCCTAAGGGTTTTTTTAGTCTCTCTTGTGGTTTATGTCTTAAGCTTTGAGAATTATGTGACTCAACTTGGCTTATAGAACGGGTACTAGAAAAGAATTCTATGGTTGGTTTTCGGTTATGTTTAGGATTTGAAATGGATCTATATTGAAAATTGTTACATGGCTTGATATTGGGGCCTACCCACTCACTTCACACACTACAACGATAAGGGTGTTGGATGCTTAACCAAAACATACTGATTACCAGAGATTATACTCAGTTAGAGAACTGAGTTGGTTCTCCCCTTGGTGATGAAATCTAAGTAGGATAGCTAGGCAAGGTGACCATTAGGAGATGAAATCCCAGTCAAGCCTTATGTCAATATTTTTATGCTTGATTAAGTGTAAGTGGTTTGGTCTTGTATGTGTGATAAGAGTGAAGATATGATTAATTCGCTTGATTAATTAAGCTATATGAGCTAAATAAGCAAGCAAATAATAGATGCAGTCAATTTTAAACCCAAAAATAAAATTTTGATTTCATTGTATGAATAGAAAATAAGAATAAGTATCTAGATGGAACTATAAACCTCAAAAAAAATAAAGGGTCCCATCGGGCGTGCCAAAATGTTTCACGTAAATTTTACTTATTTCCTTTAAAAATAAATTTGTAAAACTTAAAATTAGGGTGAGGTTAGTAGAACCTAGATTTGTTGTGCATGTGTTGATCCAAACGGTTGTAGATACTCCTCTTTGGCTTGGGAGGAATGACCTATAAATAAGAAATCACTAAAGAGATGGTTGATTAATTAGATAGTAGGGTGGATTACCTAAAAAACTAGATGTAATAAGCATGAGTTTCCTTGGAGGCTATCAATCCACACTTTTAAATAGTCAAGTTTTGAGAGTGAAATATAAAGTACTTGCATATATCATAGAAGATATTGAAATTCAATACAAGTACTTGATAAATGAATAGATGAATTTGACTAATTATAACAATAAATAAATTGATATTAATACTAAATAAATCAAGTGTGGTCCAAAAAATAGGATGAGGTTCTATATTAGGTAGAGGGTCTAAAATTTGGATTTGGTTGAGGTCTAATGGGTAAAAATAGCTTGGTATTTATTTATCACATAATGACCATCAATGGTTAGGGTGATCGTCAGTGGTTAGGGTGATCGTCGGCAGTTAGGTAATCATCAGTGGCTATGGGTAGACCATTGGTGGTCAGGGTGATCATCAGTGCTTATTGTGGGTTTGGTTTGATTTCATAAGTTGGGCTGATAAGGTTACAAAATGGAATTTTAGAAAGTGGGTTTGGGCTGGGTTGGTTGTGAAACAAAAACAAAGTAACTAATTACTAAAAATAAGTACTTAGCTTATTGATATGAATAAGGGTTAAGCTATGTGGGTGAGAACTTGTTGAGGGAGTATGGAGTAATTTTAGTAGAGAAATGATACTTGGTTATTGATTGATGAGTGATTACATCACTTTGGATCTTTGTCACACTTGTTGGTTCATCAGTTCACTAGAAGAAGACCTACAAAGGAAGTTTTGATATAAAAAGTTCTTGATAATTGCTCTCCCTTTTCACCTTCTCCTCTTCTTTTTTTATAGAAGGAAGGGAGAGGTATCAGTGTAGGTTCAATAAGGGTTCTAAATTTATCTCTTGACATGCATTGATTTACACATGCATCAGGCTAGCTAAATATAAAAAAGCAAGTTAGAGTTGATATGGGTGTTTAGTGTTTAGGTAGTTGTAACCTGACCATTAGTAGTCAAGCCTAACCATTGATGGTTAGGATGACCATAGGTGATTGAGGGTAAGGTCATCTTTGGTCAAGGTGGGTTATTTAGTTAGTTATCTAGCTAGTTAACTTGACTAAAGTTTGCAGTTGAAATGTTGTAGAATAGTCCTTAGGGGGTTTTGAGGGTTAGTTTGACATCTACAACTATTGTGTGTAGTTTTTTAGTGTTTACACTTGGTCTCTTTATTCTCAACATGAGAAAATAATGAGAGCCCTTGGCACACTTTAACTTTTGTTGCATTCTACACCATAGTAAACATATTAATTATACATGTAGTCTCATCATGACTCATACTTACCACCTTTGGTCTCAATGAGTTAACTTGCCTTCTACCTTGTACTCTTGGAGCCTAATTAAACCTATTATGATTTGTAGACCTTTGCTTATAGAATCTAACAATGTGACCTCTCTATTCATAGTTGTCGCAAACCATACTCCTTGATCAAAACTTAGCTTGTCTTACCTTGTTTGGACAAAACTATCAATGTGTCAAATGTCATGACAACTAAAACAAACTACTCTTTTTGAAGAAGACTTACCTTGTCTTTCATTATTTAAAGAATTCTTAGCAAAGTTTCCCTAATTAAGATAGTTAAAGAACTTAAATTTTATCACACCTTTTGACTGATGACCCCCATCATTATCCCATGCAAATTCATTTCTAATAGGTCTTCTACATTCTCTAGCTTTATACCCAAATTGATTACAAATAGCATTAACCATTGAAATTTTCAAACCTCATGGCATTAAGTTCTCCGATCTAATTTGTCTTCATTCAACCAACACCATTATTCCTTGTCTCCTGATATGTCTTCAAAATTTGATCCACCTTTCTCTCATTGACATTCATGTACACTTAAGAAGCAAATTTGGGCTCTTTATTAAAACCCAATCCAAATCTATCACTAGCTAACTTTTAACTCTTTATGAGATCATCCAGAACATTAGAACTTTTATCAAACTTTACAAATGATTTCACCTTGTTTGTAGATTTATTTAACACATCTTTCAAAGACACAATCTCATAAGCATACCTTGAACATTATTCTTATTTGGCTCTTAGACTTGTAACATAGATTCTAACTTAGAATTAAGAAACATGACATAACCTTCATGCTCTTTAGAGTCTTCAACCAATCTTGCCTCAAATACGTTGAATTTCTCCTCGTAGTCCTTGAGTTTAGATTTTATCTTATTATTGATCTTCTTCTCAATCTTTAGTTTTTCAAGAGCATTTGTCAATGCAGTCTCATATTTCATCTCATCTTCATTAACATCTAAATCACTCTAAGTAGACTCCTTTTGATGTGATCAACAACCTTTTTTAGCCATGAATAGGTCTTCATCTTCAACAAGGCCATCATCTTCATGATCATACTCTAAGTCACTGACTTCACTCTCATCTGATGAGCTACAATCTTCTTTGGTGTAGAGACTCTTCATGTCCTTAAAGTACTTATTCTTGTTGTCAAATCTTATGAATCCCTTTCTATTTTTATCAAACCTAAATGATCTCTTGACATCATCATGACCTTGATCATGCTCTTCAACATCATCATTCTTATACTTATGAGGTAACTTATTAGCAAAATGTCCTACCTCTCCATAATTGAAGCATTTGATGGGTAGTTTACCCTTATACTTGCCTGAACCTATTCTCAATTTCCTTGAAATCAAAGCAATTATTTCATCCTCATCTATATCATAAATGTCATCCTCTTTAGGTTTCTTACCTTGAAACTTTTAGATCTTTATTTCAGTCTTGACAGTTGCTTCCTTATTTGGTGTTTTATCATCATTCTTCCTCATCTCATATGTAGTAAAATTTCCATGCAATTGATCCATCTTCAACTGAGTAAGATCATGACTTTATTCTATAGCAAATACTTTTGGATCAAAATTGTGGGATAGAAACTTTAATACCTTTTTAACTAAAGTAGCATGTTCAAGTTTCTCTCCAAAACCTCTAATGATGTTCACAATCTCATCAACTCTCTATAGAAATGATGCCACAAAATCTTCTTCCTTCATCTTGAATTTTTTAAATTGCCTTATGTGAGTCTACAACTTAGCAAGCTTGACCTTTGAATCTCCTTCATAAATGATCTGCATTTTATCCCATATCTCTTTAACATATTTACAATGGATTATCTTGGTGAACTCAATATCTATAAGACCACAAGTGATGGAATTCATATCCTTATAATTATTCTCAAATAGCTTCTTATCTGTAGTACTAAATAGAGGAGTATTAGGAGCAATATAACCATCCACAATAGATTCTCATACATCAAACCCTAGGGACATAATGTATGCCATCATCCTTGCACTTCAAAAATCATAATTGGATTCATTGAACATCAGTGCTTACTTAGTAGATAAAACTCCTTAATGACTAACCATATTGTACCTTAGATCATCTTCAAGTTGTCAATCCTTTACTAAATGACCTATTCTAATACTAATTATTAGAGGTGCAAACCACTAAGAGGGGGGTGAATCAGTGAGCCTAGATATTTCAAATTCAATTCCAATCCTTTCAAACTTACTAGACAATCAACATATATCAATTTGATCAACCAACATCAACAAGAGAGCTCATTCATTCAATGCATACACAAGATCAAACACACAACACATAGTTCTTGTGGGAAACCCTCATGGGGAATAAAATCCACTCTCAATCCTACAACACATGGACTAATTATCTTATAATAAATTACAAGCAAGAGATTGGTCAAATCCTTTAGACCAAAAACTTTTATCAAGTCCTTTGTGACCAAAGGCCTTTCGTGAAACCCTTGTTTCACAAAGAAAAATTTCCCTTAAGGAAGATTAAGTCCTTTAAACCCTCCTTTGAAGTGAAAACCTCTAACTTGGAACTATGTCTTCAACACCTAATGATTGATCTCTGATTATCTAACCATTGCACAAACTCTCTCTCTATCTCATACAGACCTCTCACATAAGCAAGCCATAATCTCTCACTCTTCACTCAAACTATCCTCATATTCATACTCAGACCTCTTCACATATCCTCAAACTATAATATCACTATGATAACATCATAAATATGACCTAAAATTCATATACATAGTTAAAAATTTGCTCTGCTCATCAACTCATCATTTAGGCACTCTACCTCTCCTTCGCTCCACAATTCTCACATACACCTTGCACTCGTCTCACCAAGTCTAGAAATCATCACATTTAATTTAAATATATATATATCATGATAATCAAGATAAAAATATTTAATATCAGACATAACACATGTCTTCACCCTTAAGGCATCTTACATGGGTCACACTTAAGCACAACAAACTTTCAAATAGGCCTAAGTCACCATTAGGTCCTATGGAGACCTATTTAGCTCTTTAACACTTCTTAAAGAAAAATAAAACATAAGAACACTTTATAAATACATGGACCCATTCCACATGATCTATATTTCCCCCTTAAGTGTCCATATCCATCACATTACCCTTCTTCTTAAGCACAATTTGCTCAAAACAACATTATGTGCACACGGTCACCATGAACGAATATATAGTCAACTTCTAAACCTTTGTTCATATTGCATATAATTATTCAAAACTTAATAATGCATATAGAGGATATTTATGGAGTATAAAACATTTTACAATCAATATTTCATCTTAAAACATCAAAATAACATCAACATAAGCTCGAACATCCTTCTCAAGTCACTTGCAGAACATAGTCAACTTTAGACCTTCATAACTTTGAATTTACACACTTAGACTTTTAAATTTATATTTCTATATGCACCTTTAAGTCCTATAAAAAATTTATTTTTACTGCATGGTCAAATTATTCCTATATCAAAAGTGATGGCTCAAAGACTAGACACTAGTCTTTCCTTTATTGAATTCAAATGGTCACAATTAAACATCGAACACTATGCTCGCATCTTATGTCCTTGTTGATTTAGATAAATCATGAAACATTTATATTATTTTATAAATCTCAACATTTAACTCATAATGCACCACTGCTAAATGTTAAACATCAAATAGTTGACCTCATCTTGTGCAATCTTGTAATATTGACTCATCACACACCATCAATCTCTACGGATCAATCAGGTATTTACCTTATAGCACTCACAATTTGATTTTTCTTATAAACCCCATGATCATGACACTTTTCACCCTCATGTGTATCTTTATAACTTATGTTTTTAACCATCAATCACTTGTCCTCATCTCGTTAATTCTTGAGACCTTGGAATGAACACACCTCATTGATCCTTTTGTAAGGAGCTCGATCTTTAAATTCATTCAATAATAAACACTTTGATCTATTTGAATTTTTGTGTACCATATATATTCACTATATTAATTTCCATAAACCATTATATCTCCATTCATTCCTAATATTTAACATTGTGTAAAATAGACAAGTATGGGGACCATTGCTTATCTGCCTAGAAGGCCCTCTTTGCTCCTTAATAACTTTTATTGTGCTAACTCACATGTTCTCAAATTTGGAAAATATGTTTTCCTTTAAAATATAAATACAGCCATGTATAAATATTATTCTATAACCCTCACACATGTGAGATATAATTACATTAAAATGCCTCCTCAAATTTATCTGTCACAGAGCCAACTTATGTCAAAAATTTCCTGAAAGACCAACTTCGAACATGCATATCTTTTGATGCACTTCAGTGCATGACCTAAAATTTAGTTCATATCAACTAATAATAAAAATTATCAAACCCATATAATTATATTCTCATGATACTTCAACATGTGTGATATATACCATCACCAAACTGCTTACTCAGCTCTTTCTCGCCTCATGCCTATCTTATCAATCTACCTAGGAGCCCAACTTTGTGCTTGCATATATTTTGTTGCGCTTCACCACATGACTTAAAATTGAGTGAATAGAAACTAAGAATAAATATTATGACAACCATATGACCAATTCACCATGAATCATTCACACGTGGCAATGGTGATGTTAGTAAACTACCTACTCAAATTTTATTCCACGAGACCCAAAGTGTCTAGATGAAAACAATGATCAACTAGATGAAAACCACTCATTCACACAAGAACTCAAAGCATATAAAACCAATTATAGGACCCATTTTACATTTTTAATACTCCATATTCATCCCTAAACATCTCTATCCATGTCAAAACTCAAGATCAACCAAGCCACCTTCAAGCATATTAGGACAAGCACATTGCACACTTTATCATTGTCACTTAGACTATCAAGGCACTTCATCCACTCATCAGGACACATATATGACATCACCATGACATCATTGATGATTTTCCAATAAACAAATGGTACCAATGTATAGAATTTTTCCCTAGCTATGAATCTAAATAATATACTGTGTATTTTTACCAATTTGGAAACTGTGTAAGTGTGGAGAACATGATTCTAAAGCATGCCCCAACCATGTATGGAGAAATATAAAAATTTAAATAAGTACCAATATGTATGACATGTTTCTAAAACATGCCCCCAATGTAATTTGTAGATGTTGAGTAAGTGTATAAAACATGCTTCCAAAGCATGCCCCCACTAAATCTAGAGAAAGTGCAAACTGTAGTCAATTATGTAGAATATGTTTATAAATATGTCCCTACTAAGATGCCCCATATTTTGGGAGGTTTTATATTTATTTATAGATATATCCCTATAAAATTAAAATTTATGATGTTCTCAATATAATCTGTTTGATATTGTTTATAAATTAGTGTGGACAAGAATCTGTAACATTGTTTTTGCTAGTATTTGGATTCTAGCAAAATATCTGTGTAACAAAAAATTTAGCAAATTTTGAAAAAGCTTGAAAATTTAAAAATTTATATAATATGGAATATATCAGTGTCTAGATCCTAATGCAACTTACATTTTTGAATTTGGAAAACTGGAGCTCAAGATGTGCATGTTTTAAGTTTGTGCAGAAGTGGTATTTTAGGTGCATTTTAATTGCAATTTGAAACCATTTTCATTTTGAACTTTTTTAAAATTTGAGATCTGAGTTAGAGAAGAATCATTCCACATGGAAGAGGCCATCACCTAATGTGATTTGATGTGCTCCAGAGTGCCTTATCTAGCTAGGAATTTTATGAGCTGGTAAGTAGGTTTGATTGTGATTTCACTAGTAATTTAAAATTTTGGTAAAAAAATCATTTTGTGTGTTATTTGGGATTTTTTATGGGATCGTGGATAATTGCATCAGTGTCTGAGATGCTTGCATTAGTAACATGATGTTATCATCTAGCATTGGATGAAAGCATCTGATGTATATGTTAGCATCCAATGCTTTTATCTTGCATGGATTCTTGCATCTAATGCTAATTGATTTAAATTTCAAGGGTTTAGGGAGTTTAATCCATAGATTGTTAGAGGATTAGAGTACATTAAATTAGGGTATAAAACATGCAATAAATATAGCCACTAATTTATGCAAGATTTGACCTAATCTGATATATCTAGTAATAGCAATGAATGAAACAAATGAATACTTAACAAGAAACTACTTGAGATGAAGGATTTAGAAGCTAAAAATTAGTACAAAAGATGGTATGAGGGCCAAAATAACACCCTATCATGGATATTAATGCCATGGAATTATTTTTCACTTATGGTGTTAGTGTCTTCTATGCAATAACTAGTCTGTACTTTTGGGATCACTTGCATCTGAGTCTGCCAAGCCTACTCTTTTGTGGACAAACCTTGCTTCACTATCTATGACCTATTGTGACTGATTTTGTAGGAAAAACCCTATACCTCTTTGTGATTATGGAATTTTATTGGCACAATTAGTAAATGTGTGGTGTTATTTGGGTGGGTTTGACATCTTCAACACCTTGTTGTGATGAGAGGTGCCTACATACCAATACTTTGACAAGGGATCAAGTCCGATATAGTTCTCCCCACCTAAGTGATAGTGCAAGTGTAAGTGAAGATAGTATGAATGTTAGTTTGAGTGATTTTTGTGAGGCTTAAGACTAGAAATCTATGTATTCTAAGCTTAGGAGAGTTATATGAGACTGCATGCATAAGTAGGGTAGAATAGTGATTAATAACCTTGATTATGCACAACTTGTTCTAAGCTTATTTTTGTGTATTTGAACCTAATATACATCTACTATATATAGGGATAAAATTCATGTATGTATATATATATATATATATATATATATATATATATATATCTTATGCTTGTAAATGGTTTGAAATAAGTCTAGGTCAATTCTAGGTGTCTTAATTATTGAAAAGATATATGTTGGGGCTAAAAATAGGGAAAAGGACATTAACGCCCAAATAGGACATTAGTATTATGGTGTTAGTGTCAAGTAATGGTGCTAGTGTCCAAGCAGTAGAACTCAATGCACTAGGGTCTTGAATATCTAAGGAAGGGTCTAGGACTAATTTTGAGATGTCTAGGGATGTGTGTAACCTACACGAAAGCTAGTTAAGTGTCTAAATAGGCCCTAAGATAAATCTAAGGCTAAGTTAGGGATGGCTAGTCTCAAGTAAAACTCTTGGCATTCAAGTGACATTTTAGATGACTACACTAATGTCCTATTATTTTTGTGTATAATTAACTATTATTTCTAAAAAATTTACATTAACATATAATTGTGAATGAGTTTTTATTATTGTATTCTTGATTGTAGAAGGATATACATATTATAGAGTTATAGCATAGGTGACATTATTCTACCTTAACAGAGTTAGGTCTAGATGTGGTCAATTGGGCCATTATCAATCAAGTAGGGTTGGATCATGTGACCTATTTGAGATAGATCCCCTATGATATCCACCTCCTCACAGCCCTAGTTGAGAGGTAAAACCTAAATACTTGTATGTTATGGATTCTCATAGGTGAGATTATAGTCACTTTACAGAATGTGTATCAAATTTTATAGATTTCGATTAGAGCCAAGAAAGTGTAGGTTACTAGAGATGGTAGTTGAGGTTTATTTAGTGTTCCCATGTATATTTCACTAGTCAAAAGGATCTTGATGCAGAGTTAAGTAGTATGATTCATTTTAACAGTATCATTAGAGGTGATGTTTTGTAGTTACATAATTTTATTTGTGTTTTATTGGCATCATCTATGAATGTAGAGGGTGGTACAATTAGTATTTCATATCATATGTACTAGGTAGTTTGACATATTGAGTGTGATCAGGCTAGATATTTGTGGGATCACAACCCATTTATATAGGGATATTTACAAGTTTGCACTAGATATCCATGGTAGATATATTTGAGTTATGACTTTATTACATGTTTGATCCTATGAGAATATTAAAGTGGTATGACTAGTTGGTGGTCCCCTACCTAATGAGTTCATCCATATACGTTTGCAGGGCAATGGGTAATTTCACATGGTAGACTTCATACCATAATGGAGTATAATATTAATTTGGACAAGTTGGATCCCTATTAGATTGTATGGCATCTTTATAGGACTTTTATTGGATGGACCAAAGATGGACATGAGTTATAGAGGCTCTATATCGGTATGTGGTTTATTGATCATTTTTTTGGTGTTTATGATTTTTTTCAATATGATAAGGTTTTATGATAGTTTGGGATAGAGTAGGGAGTGCCTTAGGCACCCTATCCATGGAATCATATGACATGGAGTGGTCGTAGATTGAATGATAAGCTGACACCTATGGCTATATATCTAGCTTCACATCTCACTGATGAACAAGATCCCATGGTCCCCCTAGTTATAGGAAATAATGTGGGATACATAAATAGTTATTCGAAGTGGTGGTTCCCATTATTTCCTATTTTAGTTACCCCCTAAGTGTCTTTTATACAACATAGGGGGTGTAGGAGGAGAGATATGTGGTGAGGCAGGTGATGGTGATCCAGTGGGACCAACACCAGTGGATAAGGTGCCCATTAGGGCAACATGTGAGTGCCATAGTTTTTAATTTTTATATTTGATTTGGTTATAATAGTAGATAAAGTATTTGAGTTCATATACATAGCTAATTGGTATCATATCTCTAATGTCTATAGGTAATTAGAAGTGGGTGACGATGGTGGATCGGGTGATATAGGCCCTTACACAAAATGTGTTAATGGATATATTAATATATGGATTTATTCTAGAGGGTTGTTAACATTGTAAGTTCCCAACCTTTATTCCATATTTTGGTGAGAGTTGTGTCAACATACCATACTATAGTCACTAAGAATGAGGAGTTGCATACCAATTTGGATAGGCATGACATCTCATAATGAAGTGCCATTGAGATTATGTAGACTCTAATTGATCATTATGACACTTTAAAATAGGCACATGAGGATGTGGTGTGAAAGTTAGGTGCTTTTGAGGAGAGAGTATTCATGTTATCATGTGCATGTGGGCCTTAATTAGATCCTAGTATGTCTACATTGAGACATGTTGGATTCATGGATATTGATAGTGATGAGGATTACACACATGGGGATATTCCCCCAACATATGATTGATGTGATTATTTATATAAACATTGTATTAACTTATATATATAATATTTCTCGCATGGTTTTATTTGGTTTCAAATGGATTTGCACTATTAAATTCTTTGTAGGTCATTATATAGTTTTTAATTGCATTTATTTATATGGTGTATGTTAGTATGTGGTAAATTATGTAACAAATATGTTCATATTTAAAATGCATGTATTATATTATCAATAAATAAATTACCATATACAATGAAATACATATGAAAATAAGAAAGCGTGATTTTAATGGTCATATGGCAATGTAACTGTTGATTGTGATTTCATAATCATCTCTGAAGTATCTATATAAATGTCATATGACTCTATATGTATCTATTTAGGTAAACATATTTGTTTCATATATTTATCTTTTACCCATGTTTCTTTATTAAGGACATGGTCAATTAACGGTTCCTTGGTAGGATTAGTGTTGGAGATTTCAATCTTGGGAGAGTACACTAGCAGAAAGACTTCTACTAAAAGTCATCTTATGTGAAGGTTGATGGACCATGTGTTCCTCACAAGGAGAAACATGGGATTTATCAACCCTCTTAGATGAACCTCTAGGAGAAGTGTGTGGAATAGGTTAATATGTGTCCTTTTGATATGTAACGATTCCCTGATTAGCTAACTGTATAATTGTTTACTCAAAAGTAAAACATTCATTATCTCAATGTCCGTTAATGTCATGGTAAGTGCAAAAAAAATTGTCTTTTTTGCCTTTTAAAATTGGTGTGGTGGATAATGTGAATTAGGATGGAGTGTGATCATTTGTTTATCCAATAAATTTTGTAATACGTCATGTGGTCTATCTCAGTACCAATCAAATTGAAGAGGCTATTGTTTGGTAGTGGTATATGGTTTAACTATGGGAGATACTCTATAAGCATGTTCATTTTCTTTGTTTAATACCTTTATTGTTTGTTTTGTGACATATGTGGTTGGTTCTATAGAAGGTTTTTAAAGTGATTCAAGATTGTATGTAACTTGCTTATTTGATTTGGAAATAATATTTTTACCATGTTTGGGTTTGAATTGAGGAATAGGTAACTTAGTTTGGGTATTCATTAGAGTGCATGCATATTTATGCACATCCCAATATATGATCTCCAATGAAGCAAAGGGATTATGTAATGTTCTTTCTCTGAGTAAAGAAATAGGACCTCTACTAAATATGAATTGTATATCTAAATATGAGGGTGTATAATATAAGGAATATAAAACATGCTTAAATTGAATAACATAATATTGTATATCCTCATTTTTTATTTGTGTCAATATTTACAAATGTTCCAATGGTAATTTAGGTAAGGTATGATGATGAAAATGCAATATAAATACATCTTCAAGTTGTTTGAAAGTTGATAATGAACCATTTGACAGAGTATAAAACCAATCAAGAGCCCCTTGGGTTAAGCTAAGATGAAAAACTTTTAATATCAAGCTTCCATTTTAGTCCCAATGTTTAAAAGACTATATATATTATTGTAAATGAAAAGCAAGATCCCCTTGACCATCAAAGCAGGATAACTTAGGCATAAAAATCTTTGAAGGATAAGGATATTCAAACACATTCCTAGTAAAAGGTTGCTATGTTAATGTATTTTTCTCAATAATATATTCATGAGAATAAATTTGTAATTTAAGAGTGTTGACTTGTTGAAAATCTCCAATGGTAGTCATAATAGATAACATATCACAAGAAGAAGTTGAGGCTTTTGCTAGTTGTTGTAGACTACCATTCATATGCATACAATTTGGTGAACCTGATGTGAACTTATCTATGAACAATTGGATTGACCCTATTGACCTAGTTAAATTTTATGTACATAGATTTTCATATTTAGTCGACCTAGTTAACTTAATTCAACTCTTTGTGCAGGGTTTTACAACTTCATCGACCTAGTCGACTTAGGGCATCTTTTTTATGTTTCCAATTGAGGTGAGCATGTCAATTTTGTTTGGTTTTCTCTATGTAGAATTTATAATATTGGAAAACTACATCAATATGACCAATATAATTTATTTCTTTTCCAAGAGAATTTCTAGATATAACCGTGGAAAACTAGATCGATATGATTGATACAATTTATTTTCTTGATTTTTTGTATTTAACTGAATCGATTTGCTTGATTATTTTATTTTATGCCTTTTACTTCCAACATACTAGGTTAATTTAATTGACATATTTTTATTATGTTGTATCATCTATCAATTTTAATTTATACTTAGTCAACCGACTCAACTCCATTTAAATATTCTATTTTTTTACTTTTGCAGGTTCAAAACTTGATCTGGACAACATTGTATAAAATAAAAACTCAATAGCTTCAAAAAAAATACTATATTGGTTTGGTCAATTATGTATAATTTATCTAATTTATTATAACCAACTCAGTAATTACTTTTTGTCAAATTTTAAGTAATTTTGTCTTTTCACCATTTTTCAAAATTCAAATTTTAATATTGATTTTCCCAATTTTTTAGTTCTATAAAATTGTACATTTACAATAAAATAAGTTGATTAGATTAACTTACTTTTATAACTACTTTATATCCATAAAACTAAGTCGACTAGCTCAATTGTGTTCCCTTTTGGATTGTCTTTCAACAAACTGAGTCGACTAGCTCGACTCTATTTTTTTCTATTTATATAACCAAGTTGACTAGTTTGATTTCATTCAATTTATGTGTCTCCTAGTTCACTCAAATGGAATTAACTTATATTGATAGTAATTAAATACTTTATACCTCTCAATTGGCTACCTGCTTATTTCCTTTTTAAAAACTGCAAAATATCTTTTAAAACTTTGATTTTTGCTCTTATTTTTCATTTTATTTGGTTTTCTCTAGAAATTATGTACCGAAAGTTTTCAAACTACTTATATATTATCATGAAGGGTTACTTGATAGTCTATTTATGGTTTTTTCTATCATTTATAGATATCATGGCATGAGGGACTTTCCCCATTACTCATATCCATAGTATAGAGTTAAACACGATCTTTAATTTTTGCCTACCTCATGGTATTTTGGAAATTCCTATGATTTCCCTCTTTTTTAAATTTTAGGAATCCAACCATCCATTTGTTTGTGTGGTGAATCAGTTAGCAGTTAGCATTGAGAATTTAATTCTAGCTTACCCTTGAAATTAAGTTTAGTGGGCTATTAGAATGGTACTTCCTCCATAGTCAGTGCTTTGAAATATTGGGCCAATACTATCCAACGGATAAGCAAGTATCTTTGGGAGCCTACACTTTCAATCAAAACATTTATTATAGATTTCTGAGCTTATTTTTGAGTAATTAGTTAGTATCTAAAATTCACTATTGTTACTTATTTTCTATTCTCTATTATATTGTAAACTTGTATTAGCCAGCATTAATACAAGGACTGAGCTCTATTCTAAAACTAGATTAACTAGTTCAGCCTAGTTACCTATGTATTTAGTTCTATTTTTACGTAACTAAAAACTAAATCATCCATATCTAGACCATTTTAAAAAAAACCTCCCTACAAAACCAAATCAACCTATTCGATCTAGTCTCTTATAAGTTTTTCTATTTATTTTCCTATAGAACTAGGTTGACCTACTCGACCCAGTCTTTTATAGACTATTATGTGTGTCTTCCTATAGAACTGAATTAATTTGCTTGACCCAATATTTTACAGACTATTCTATTTGTCTTCCTACATAACTAAGTTGACCTGTTTAACACAATAATTTATATACTACTTTATTTTTGTCTAACTATGTCGACCTATTTAACTATGTATTACCTTATTGATCTAGTTTTCTAGTTCCCTTCTTTGATTGTGTGGTACTTGCTTGACATAATTCTTTGCATCTGTAAAACTCAACTAGCCAATACCATACAATATATGGTTAATTTCATCTTATTATCATATTTTTCATCCCTAAAAGCAATTTTCACTTTCTTAACCTTCCTTTTACCTTATTTAAATATCATGAAATCACCTATCCAAATATTTATTGATAACCTTAACCCATTTAGAATATATATGGGTTGTTCCTTTTTACCTACTTTTGCTACCCAAGAAGATAATCACTCTTGGTGTACTTTTTCCCATCTCTCATATATTGATTTCAATATGGTTTAAATAACCCAAATAGATGATGTGGATGGTTTTGATCCATTCCACACTTCTCAAAATACTACTTTATTCAAACTACCCTACTACACCATTGGAGCATTTGATACAAGTCTAACAAATAACCCTAAAATGAATTAATTAATAATCAACATCCCTACCCCTAATAATGGGAGTGTTCCTCTTACCAACACTAATATTCCTCCTAATATTCCACCTTTAAATGCTAATAATCAATTTGACACTACTCAAATCCTTTCACAAATAGTCAAATAAATGAATGTTATGCAAATAACAAACATCTCTCAAATGAAGAAAATACAATACCATTTATTACAAATGACTAGTCAACCTCCTCTTATATTACCTCAAAAAAATGAAAATTTTATTCCTCCTCTTTGAGATACAAGTGGGAATCTCATTTTATATCCCCTCATACATAATATGATGCTTTAAAATATCCAAACTAAACATTTATCTCCTTTCATTATCTCCACTGATATTGGAAACATTTCTCCAACTATTAAATATAATGTAATTTAAGACCCTACATCTTTTCTTAAGGCATTTGGTAATCTCTATAATAAATGGATCTAAATAAATATCTTTGCAATAACTAAATTATTAGTTAAAACATTTACAGGTGATGTTTTAGAATGGCATAAACAACTAACTCAACATTCCATTACACAATTAGAAGACTTGGTTAATGCTCTAGTAAATAAATTTCAACAAAATGATCTTCCAAAAAATTATCTTGGTCATTTTATCAATGTTAAGAAATCAACCTCAGAATCAGCTCATGATTTCATCAAATGATGTAAATAATTGGCTCACAAAGTTGATCATAACATGAATGATGATAATCTATTTAAATTGTGTATCATTTCTTTGATGCCTTCACTTTCATATAAGGTTTGAATTTTTCTCCACATAATTTAATCAAAGCATTTGATCAAGCCAAAAGACAAGATTTCCTTATGAAATAATTTGACCCAAGTCATAAATCAACTAAGGAATCTTTTCAAACCTTAATGAATTACATTTCAAGTGTTACTCCTCAAACAAAATCAAGAATAGTCAAAGTAAATAATAAATCAACCAATTATTGTCTCCATCTAAACCCTTCACCTATAATAATGTCATAACTTCATGGTATGACCCCAATAATTTTTTTTAGTTTCATGTTGATGTGGTTCATTCCCATGAAACATATTATGGGCTTGTTAAATTTTATGTTTGTTTTATGTTAGGAGACACATTTGACCACGATGTTATGATCCAATTACGTCATCATGATTATGTCAAAGCTTCCTAAAAAAATAGGTTACCAAGATCACATTTACTAAAACTCAAAAATATTCTTCTGCCCCTAGCATACAACATTCAAATGATAATATTTGTGTAATTAATGTTGATTATAATCATTCTATACAAATTCACATTATGTGAACACAACAAAAGTCAACTATAGAAAAAAAATTGCTCACAAAGACCCTATCACCAAACCTAATAAGCCTTCCATCGATGAACAATTGCTTAAAGATACTACAACTATTACACCCACATCTTCCAAATTAAATGAGCAAACACTTCCACAACCAAAATCCTAAACTAATTCTTTTATTATTACAAAAAACATTGTACCTTATAAGCCTCGTATTGGTTCTTCATCCTCTAAATCACATTAAAATTTTTTGGAAGAACTTGATTCAATACCTTGTAAAATTCCACTGATGGAGTTAGTTTATACTTCTCCCTATCATTGCAAATTCCTTATGCAACACTTACAAGATATTGAAGAGCCACAATCACTTGAGTTAGAAATACCTCCCAAAGATCCATCACTTACAAAAGTGCATACAATTGAAACCATTTCTACATTTTCTAAACCATCTATAGAATTTCTTGAAGAAGATATGATTAATGATGAAATTATTTTTTAAGTTGATGATCCACCCCTCTTTATTAGAATTATAATTAGTAATACCCTTATTTGAAAGTCTTCACAGTTGAAAGATTAGGTATTAATGTTACTTCTCTTTAGTTAAAACAACAAATTAGATACACCAAAGAAAATCTTAAATAAACACAGCTCATGTGTAGAGGATTTGATAAAACAAATAAAAAACCACTAAGTTGTCAGACCTAAGACAATTCACACTAAGCTTATGGTTCTTTATTTACCATTATCTTACAATATATTCCTTGGTCATCCATGGACACATAATATATAGGCTATTGCCTATATAGGTAGTCAATATATTAATTAATTAATAATGGAAAACATTATAAACATTAGGTTGACCCTAATCCATGGAGTATACAACTCTCAAATCCTAAATCTCAATATCTCATTCCAAATCCCCCACATTAATAGTGCACCTTTCCCTAAATTTGTTAACATGAATCTTGATTTACATGTTACCCTTACTGATTCAGATGATGAAATGAACCTATTAAATTACAAAACACTTGTAATACAACTAGGTTACCTCATTATATAGAGGAATGGCTTCCTCCTTCTTTACTTCCATGAGATCACACCATTCCTCTCATTGATGACATTACTAAAACTCCTTCTCTATATAATGAATATGAAGCTTCTTACACAAAAGATGAATTTAAATGTGATGAATATGAAGTGGCCAAATTGTTTCAAGACCATTTAGTTATGTATTCTTAGAGAAATTTAGAAATCTAGGTGTTACAACTACTGATTCTCTCACAAAAACATAAGTGTATGCATTAAAATATGCTCACCCTGCTAATTTTAATAATTACCACTAATACAGCGTAATTCCCATATTTCCTAGCTACATTTACCTTTGGCCTAACACCCATACCTCATTTCTACATCCCATACAACCTTTGTCCTATTTAAAAACCCAAATAATCATAGCATCAAGCCATTAATTAACCCCTATTACCTATTAACCTATTTCATAATCCCACTAACCAATTTTAAATTCAAAAATAGTCCAACCATCCACCTACCACCCTAGTTAACCTATCTCCATAGCCTTTCCTACCACCCTATGAACCCTAATCCTCCATTAATCCCTATCTAACTCCCTAATCATCCCTTAAACCTAATTAGAAATCTCTAGAATTTGGAAACCTCTCTAACCCTCTATAAGGCTCCAATTATAGAGGCCTCTAATAATTTAAAAATACCTCTAGAATTCCCTGCATTGGCCTATTTAAACAACCACCTCCTCCATGGAAAAACAACAAGAATTTCCATAACATTATCATGTTAATTTGATCATCAAAAAGCATTCTTATATCCAATCCATGCCAAAATAATCATTGAATCAAGCATCCATAAATCTAGCAACAATCAATCATCCATGTCATGTTGAGTCTAATCATTCAAATTCAAATCCTGGAATGGAGCTGTAAAGAGGTAAAAGGAATGGTAAGAATATGCTTGTTATTCTGATTTTATCTCTTTTATCCATTCTTATTAGTGTCATTGAGTTTTTTGGGTTTTTGTTACTAAAATTAGCAATATAAATTAAAATCCAAAAAATTTGGTACACATTTTGACAACCATGGTGGGACAATCCCTTCCAATCTAATTATTTTGCATCCAAGAATTATTGTTGGAAGCTTGTAGGTTGGAGTGAGGACATTGATGGCTTCTAATTTTTAAAAATTTACGTTATGTTAGTAAAAATGTGTTATGTTTTACTAAGATGCTCTTTACTCATAAATAAACTCACAAAACATTTTTTGAGTTATGATTGTTTTAATATTATTATTGTGTGCAGGGTTTTAATAATAATAATAATAATAATAATAATAATAATAATAATAACACTGTATTTTTCTCAATTAACGTGGCTTGTGATAATTGTGTACATGGTTCTATCTGTAGTCCATTATGTCAGTGCAGATGAACAATTTCACCTTTGGGAGACAGCATTATTGATATTATAAGTGTAGAATTGCATTCAGGAAATACAAAATTGCACAACTCGAAAATGATATCAGCACAAAACATTATTTTTTTGTTTTATCAATTTATGTCTAAATGCTCTGTAGCCTTTAATAATATAGAAATATTTTGATTTTTGTTTAATCTAAACTATATTGATAAAGCTCATCATGAAACCCATGTTTGTGTCTTTATTAATATTACATTTGTCTCTTTAGGCTCTGTATCAAGATAAAATAAATTAAAAACTTCTACATAATAGACACCTATTGGTCACGTTTAGTATAATAAGATTCATGTCACCTAAAAATATCCATGTTATAATTGTGTACTAGGAAAGAGCTTTTATTTAATCACCGGTAATGTCTATGTTTTCTGGTGTTGCGCTTGAATATGGAACAAATCACTGAGCAAGTCTCTATTATTGTATTGAGTTATATACAATTGGGTAGTATTTAGATATATTAAAATACCATCTCCCCCAATAATAATATTGAAAACTAATCATACAATCACCCAATTGGTCTCAGCCAACGCTTGCATCCTAAACCACTCAATGCTAAAACAATTTTCCTTTTTTACATGGTTTTTTTCACATGCTATAGTGTTGTGTTATTTCAAAGTGAGATAGGAGCCACAAAGTATCCACTACCCTTAGGTAAATAAGGTTCCAATTGACTCTCCATCTTTTTATATAATTTGGTCAACAACCCCCACTTTACACAATATCCACTCCACCCCATTACCTTTTTTTGGCTTAAGGACATTTTTTTTAATATTTTACTAATGTAGGATGCATGATTAAAATAGCATTAGCCACCACCACTATTCCAAAAATAAAAAATTAAAAAAATAATTATTATTACAAAAAATTCAAAAATACAAAATAAAAAATACAAATAAATTGTCAATTAATTTTATAGTATTAAATTTTTTTTAAAGTCTTAGTCTTACTTCATAAGTCATAATTTTTATTTGGGGTTTACAACAATCATAATATGAATTAATTTTTTATTTTCATTGCACAAGTAATAATGAGCATATCATACAAGCATAAAGGATTTGATATCATTTTAATTAATACTAGTCAATTTTTTAACTTGCGATTGTCAAAGGCAAATTGGCAAAAACTACTAACGCTCTTGTTTTGTAGGACCTCTTTTTGAGTGCCACCAAATAAAAAACTACTAATCGTGTGCTTGCAAGCCACTTGTCAAAGAATCCATTTAGACCTTTAAATAAATCAAATTTTGATTATCTATTTTATCTTGTATATATCATCTTGTTGTAAAAAAATTATTCCTTGTATATACTTGTGTGTGTGTGTTGATTTGTAGATAATTTGTCGTATCATACCAAATCACACATAGGTAAATAGAATGGTAAATTAATTATATTTTGTGTTTTCCTATTTGTCAAAACCATCCCCTAAGATAGCATGTGATGTGGAATTGATCCCCACACATGGGCTTAGTCTATAGGAGTTAGTGTTGTGGATTTCATCACCGCACACTAACCAAACATCATGTCTAATAGAGTATAACAATTATGGATAACTATCATTATGCTAAATGGTTGACCCCATACAGGTCATCCATGAAGGGAAAGAGTTAACTCTCTAAAGCAGGCATTAGATAACACCCTATATGAAATTGGGCTCCAACATACCATCGTGTATATTGGGGACTCCTCTAGATCCTTTTGTATACCTTAAATTAGGGGACTTCGGCCATAACAGGTGTTCCACTACACGTGTTAATAACATCATCGAAGTGACCATCAAATGCAAGCAAGGTCAAGAGGGTTTGGTCAATTTTTTAATAGGTCACCAACCTACAGCCTCACTTGTATATCCATTAGATGGTGTGGGCATCACATTACACTCTTATATAGTTTACTATTTAGGGTTATACTTGTGCATGATTGTTTGTGTGTTGTGACGAGACCCTTTTTTTTTGATAGCCAAGTCAGCTACACCCATACTTTTTGTTTGCATACCTTAGAAAACCTATAGGATCACTTCCATTATCCCATAATTATTTCTTCATCTCATTCCTTCATCCCATCATCATCTCATTTTGACTATCCATATCACATCATTTCTCTTTTTCACTCCATAATGTTTACCTTAGTCCACATTCTTTTCATTTCCTATAACTTTCCACACTCATCCTAATATCATCCTTCTTCCTTAATAATTTGTATATTTTGACCAATATTTTGACCATCATATACCGCACCCCCCCCCATAATCACACCATATCATTCCATCATTCTACACTTAGTTAATAGTGCCTCTTATGTCTACACCCATCCCATAACACTTAGCAACCACTACCTTTTGTCATATCCCTTTTGACCATCTCACTACCCCATATCCTTCTATCCATATCATTTTCACTTTCTTATCCTACCCACACCTCATAGGATCCATCTCACTTAGCACCATCATCTTCTCACATCCTTCCTTGTATATTTTAATTAAATCCTTATCATACTTCCATCTATCCTACAAGCATTCTCTCATCTATATCCATTCCATAGTATTTAATATCCACTTCCATTTCATATCCTTGTATATTTGACCACATCTTATTCATTTTATAACACATTCCTTCCCCATTTGCCTTATATTGACCATCCTATTTATATCTCATACAATCCCACATATAGTGATTATCCACTTTCTATCCATTCTCTTCATCATCTATTTCCTTTACATTTGCATCTCATATTTATATCCACCTAGTATTTACCTCCATCCATATCCTCATATAATTATCATCTTTCCTATTTTTGTATAATAGTTTAGAACATCCCCCTTTACATCATATCCACCTTCTATCACATCTTATTGTAATTATTTTATCCCCATAGTAAATTAATCACACCATAGTCCTAATCATCCCATATCATTTTATTGACATCATTCCCTTACATATTTGATCATAACCCATCACCTATCTTGATCCCATCTTGTCTCACCATCCACATTCTATCATTAGTCCACCTCATCCATAGTTTTAATCATCACCATACCATCTTGTCTCATTATCCCATCACCTTGTATATCCTTGTTTTCCCTTCTTGTACATAATTCACTCTTTTGTACATCCTTTTAATCACATCTTATCATTATATCCACATGTCATTAGTCATCTGCTAATCACATCATAATTATACCTCATCATCTACATCTTATCTTAAATCCATACCTAATCACTTATCTTGACCTTGCCTTCATCACCCATCTAGTCATCACCTCATCTCATCCTAGTTGGCTTCTAAGTCACATACGGGTCTAAATCATCCACCTTTCATTACCCCTTTGTCATTTCATCATCATACTTATCCTTATTCCATTTTCCTAATCACCTTCATCACCTAATCCTACCCCATCCTATCTTAAGCAAAATTGGTCTAACATTTTGAACTAGTCTTATCATCCATACCATCCTATCTTCGTAATCTACTTGTTCAAATCTCATATCATAATCAATATCCTATTAGAATATTATCACTTTATCAGTCTCAATATAACAAACCCATCAATTATCAATCATCCTTAGTCCAATCATCTTGTCTTATTTATAACTAGCACCCATCATATCGTCATCTTGCTAGTTTGAATTTAGGCACCCATCACTATCCTCAATCCCTTTGCTAGCTTGAAAACTAGACATCATTAACACCTATTATACTACCAATTTGAAATCTGATCATAGTATTTAATCTGTCAAGTCTCTCCCATTCTCATTATCATCCATCCTACTAGCTTGATCCTTTGGCCTTACTTTGTTCAAATAATCTTTAATCTACCTTTGAATCATCATCCATCTTTCCCCATATATTTAGACCCGATCCTCATCGACCAATACATCTTGGCCCATAAGGATGAAGTCCTTCTAAGAGCACTATAAATGGGTGCCCACCTACCTTCTAGCCTTGATCCCATTCTCCCTAAACTAACATCCCATCCACAATCCCCTAGCTCATCAAAATCAGCCTTGACTTTCCTTGATGTGATCACCCAATCAATCAATACATCATAGAGAATAAAGATGAATTCATTTTTTGATTATAGAATATGGGTGCCTATTTTCACAATGATTTTAACCCCATAAGCCTAAAGTCACCTCCAAAATAAGTCCAACATCAAACCTTATCCCATCCCTCTCCACCATCTATTAGACATAATCAAAACCCCTTAGCCCTAATTCATACCCATCCATAGTCAAATCCTCCATCTACTAATCCATCACCACTGCCTCATCTTTTATCACCCACCACCATGCAATTGGACTCCACTTTTATAGACCAATACATAGTGGCCAACAAAGATGAGATCATTTTGAAACTCATTATGATGGGTGTACCACTTCCCAAAGGTGTCAACCCCCTTCAACTTATTTCACCTCCAACCCAAGCCCTTTCATGTAAGTCTCCTTCCAATACCTCATCCACTAATCATAGCCAACCATCCACCCCTTCCCCTACTAGCAAAGGGAATCCAATCTTGGCCACCCATCCATCCACCCAGCCACACCAAACACCATCTAATCTAAATTCCCATGCCTCCACATCAAAGTCACAAAGAAAATCAGGTCCTTATACTCCCCTTCCTATATCCTTGGAATCCCTTTTCTAATAATTAGTCACTACCAACATGATGGTCTATCTACCCATACCACATCTCAATCCCACTAAGCCTAAACCTTCTTGGTATAAAGCAAACCAATATTGTCTATATCATCAAACTTGGGGGCATTCCATTAAACGATGTCAAAACTTCCAATATTATATCCAAGACCTCATCAACAATGGTGACATAATAATCGAGGATGAATCAGATGAATTTAAATCCCTAGGTGAACAAGAAGAGAAATGCCAAGATTCCATTCCCAATTAGGATCAAGCCCTTACCCTTCCAATCCAAGGTCAAAACATCCTATCTATCCTCCATGATCCTTCTATCATCAAATAATCCTCAATCAAACACATGCTCATTCCCCATCCACCTAGCCCTTTTATATCCCATAATCCCTTTCATGGACCTATCTTTGCTTTGTTTGTTATTCATCCATCATCTCCCTCTCACCCATCACATTAAAAACCCCCCATTAAGAGGACAATCATGGATAATCACTTCTTTACTAACATCATAAAGTCATGTACATCAAAGTCAGCATTGGAGTTAGAATAAATTTATTTGCATCTGGATCATGTTCCACACAAGCATCTGAATTAGATTCCTCATCAGAATCATCATCCCCTATCTATATCTCTAAATATAAGTGGGTGAAAATGAGCATCCCAATATCCCCCTACCATATATGACCCCCCTATTTCCCCTCCCTCATACCCCTCCTTCACATTCCCCTCACCACTAATTTTTTAAATTCCACATTCTACCAACACCACTATTAACATCCCGAAGCATACTAAAACTACCCTCCTTAAAATTTTCAATTTCCCATATCATACCAACCCTGATCCCATTTTGATCCCCAAAAACATCAATCCCCCTACTATTATCATCCCAAAAATAATTTTATCCCTTATCACTATCCCAAAAGTGTATTTCCATTTTAAAATCTTAAAATTTTATGATAAGTTTCTCATTATTACCCCGTATCACCTACAACCCATATCCTCTCTTCTCAAGCCTCCCAAAGCATGTGTCCTTGCTACCAGACCCATCGTTATCTCAACCTTTAATCAAATCACCTCTTTTATCACAAAATCACCTTCTAGACAAATTATCCACATTTAGACCCATCACTTGAGCCACTTGTTTATCATAATTGGGGCATCTCTATGATCTTCTTAAGGGTATCCCATACCCCATCAACATCATCATCTAACCCACCCCAAAATCTTTTTCATCGAGTCACCATCTAGGCTAGTTTATCTCCATGCATGCTCCCTCAAAGGGGTATCACATCAACATTATATCTTATTAACATTATCTATTAACATCCATCTGTGATATGTTTTTTCTTTGAAAGACCATTACTCCTACTTCATCTACTCACAACACCCTTTCAAAGATGGGAAAATTTTATGCACTAAAATGTGCTCACCCCACTAATTATATTAATTATCACTAATTTAGCCTGATTATCCTATTTTCTAGTTATACTAACCCTTGACCTAATTCCCATACCCATTCATATATCCCATATAACCTTTATCCTAACCTAAGACCCATTAATCCCATCATTAAACCCCATAACAAGACCTATTATCTACTAATCTACCCCCTAATCCCACTAACCAATTTAAAATTCAATAAAATCCTAACTACCCACCCACCACCCTACACTAGCATTCCCTAAACCCCTAAAACCCTATGGGGAGATTTCTAGAATTGGAGAATTCTAGAAATCTCTCAAATTTATCCCTCTCCATCTATAATTTTCCATTCTAAAGGATTCCATGGAAAATCCTCCACCCTAGATCTTGATGGCCCAAATTCAAATTTGGACCATAGATCTTTCTCCATAAAATTATAAACTAAACCACCTCCCCTTACTCAAGATAATGAACAAATGCATGAATGAACTAATGCACACGTGAATCACAAGCAAGCCATTAGCACTCCCATCAAGCTATTCAAGCACTCACAATACCAACATCCACATCCATAGTCTCTTGGAAGCTATTATCAAACAACTATAAGCAATCTAACAATCAATCCTACAAGCTCAATCACACAAGTTTCAAGTCTTGGAATGGAGATATGAGAAGGTAAAAGTGATGGTAAGAATGCTCTAACTATTTTGATTTATCTTTTCTATCTATTCCTATGGTATCATTGATTTTGGGTTTATATTGTTATTTTTATAATATTTCAAGAATCTCCAAATTGGTGCACAATAAGCATTCTCTATTTCTCACACTTATGATGATAATTATATCATGGCCCAATCCCAATCATGAGATTTAGATATACAACATTACCAAAAGACATTAGCAAAAATGCATGCCTTTATTCATGATGTACATGTCATTCATATAACATCTAATATTAAATCAGAACCTAAAGGTTATGTATCTCCCATTAATCCTCCATTATTAGATACCTCATGGGTAATTAGAGAAATCTTGACTCAAGAATCTTCTAAACTTTATACATGACCTATTCCTCATTATGATTTCATTGATACCACTGAAGATATACAACTCAATATGAATAAAATTTTACCCATTGAACAAACTAACTTATACGATAATAACTCGGTTGACTCTACTCAACCAAATATTTCAAATATAGAATCTATAAACACTTTTAAACTAGAAATTACCTTAGATGTTGAAGCCACTAAAGTCAGATAAATACTTTCTAAATATGAATGCAATAGTAATCAAATCATTGATTTGTAATTAGATGTCAAATATTATGGACCATTACCTATGCTCCCTAGTGTTAAAGTTATACTTGAGCTACTCCATGCTAGAGAACCTCAGCTTCCATGCCAATATCATAAACTTGGTAAATTTAATAAAAAATTACTTGTTTTAATAATTCATTGCTAATTTTAAGCCTAAAACACATATTATTTATTTCCTTCCTCCTATGCCATACCATTTTAAATATGGAAATAATATGCTCATTAAGGAAGCCATAAAAATAGAATATGGTACACCAATATGTCCTCAACGTATTATTGTTTCCAAAGATCTCACTCCTAAAGAGAACGATAAATTTAAATTTATCTTTGATAAATATCATTAATCATTCACTTGGTCATATGAATATATGTTGGGAATTGATCCTAGCATCATTTTTCATAACATCATCACTTATTTAGATGCTAAAACTGTTAGACAAAAGCAACAAAAATTCCCACCTAAAATTTCTACCTTATGTCATAAGGAAATCATTAAAATTTTTGATGTTAAATTCATTAAACCCATGGATTACTCAAAATGGGTATCAAACATAGTTTACATCTATAAAAAATATATAATGGTTATTCGTATATGTATTTATTTTCATAATCTAAATTTAACATGTCCAAAAGATAACTTTCCCTTACCTTCAATAGATGTTATTATCGATTCTACCCCTAGGTATGAAATATTATCACTTATGGATGGTTTTTTAGTATATAACCAAATTCACATAGCTCTGGAAGACCAACATAAAATGATATTCACTACAGAATGAGGCACCTATTACTATGTTAAAAATTTTGGGGCCACCTATCAACGTGCAATGACCCATATTTTTCATGACCTTATTTATAATATTGTTGAGTCTTATGTAGATGATAATTTCCAAATATAAATTCATAAAACTCACCTAAGTGATTTAGCTATAATTTTTTATCAACTCAATAAATATAAAGTCAGACTTAATCCATATAAATGTGTATTCAGAGTTACATCTAGTAAACTTCTATGTTTTGTAGTTTCCCTTTGAGGCATTGATGTTGATCTTAATAAAATCAAGTCCATCATTAACATGCTTTTTCCTCATTCCATTCTTGACATACGAACATACCTTTGTAAACTTGAAGGAGTTCATCGGTTTGTCTCAGCAATGGATTACTATATTTATCATGTCAATTCTCTTCTTAAAATAGGTAATGCTCTAAAATAGATAGATGCATGCCAAAAAACATTTGATAATATGAAATAATCTTTGATTCATCCTCCCACTATTCATCCACCTTCAAATTATTACCTATTAATCTTATACGTATGTGTGTGTGTATATGTGTGTGTGTGTGTGTGTCCTCTATCCCCATCTCAATTGGGGCAATGCTTTCCCAACAAGATAATATTGATAGAGTACATGTCATTTATTATATCAATTGAGGTTTAATCTATTATGAAAATATTATACCAAAGTAGAGTGTGACTATCTTACCATATATTTCACAATTGAAAACTTTTGTCATTATTTATTCTATCAAACCAATTATATCATTATCCATTCTGATCCACTTCATCATTTCTTCTCTAAATATTTCTTACATGGAGATAGAATCAGTAAATAATGGTCTTACTAATGGAATTTAACCTTCAAATTATTATACAAAAATATATCAATGGAGAAGTCATCATATACCAACTTGTGGTGGCTTCCTTACTAGCTATGACTAACCTTAGAGATACATTTCTAGATGAATAAATTCTTCACATTGGAGGTCTTAATCAAGCAATTTATCTTAAAGATTATTTTCATGATTTCATTATTGATCTAGAAGCAACTAATATAGAAGAAAAATATTACACTCCTTCTGCAACTAAATCTACAATAGTTATTGAAGAATTATAGGAAATTATAGTTGATTTACATAAAGTTACTTGGACACTTCAATTCAATGGCATAAACTCCTCCAATGAGCTGGAGTAGGATGTATTCTAACTAACCCACATGGTAAAATTATATATTTAGCATTTTGATTAACTTTTAAAGTCACCAATAACATGGTTGAATATGAAGCTCTAATTCTAGGCATGCAATCCAAAATCTATTTAGACATCCCATATTTACACACTTTGGGTGATTCACAACTTATATGCCATCAAGTTAGTAGTGAATATCAATGACAAATTGAAAACTTAATCACATAACATCAAATTACTACTACACTTACAAAATAATTTGCCTCTTTTACCATCGAACTAATTTCAAGAGATCAAAATAGTATAGCAGATTCCCTTGATTCATCAGCATCTTTGTTTCACCCTCACCACGTACTTCATGCTTCTCAATTTCTTATTCAAATAAGCAAAAAAACTTCTTCCTTAAAACACAAAATTGATTCTATAATTTATCATATTGAGGCTATCAGAATTTGACAAAGCCTATGGTATAAAAACATAATTCAATTTATTGAACATCAGACCTACACCCCAGACATAGATTCTCATGAAAATACTTAAATACGTAAACAAGATTTCAAATATGTACTTTGATATAATACCCTCTACTGTCATAATGTATAGGAAACCTTACTAAACTATGTAATGCAAGAAGAAATTCCTACTCTTCTATAACAAGCACATGGGGGCATTTATGGTGGTCACTGTAGCAGTCATGTTATGGCCCATAAATGCTTATGTATGGGTTAATTTTTACCTACTCTATAAAAATATGTTATTAATTTTTATAAAAAGTGTAATCCTTGTCAATTACATGATTATCTAATTCACTCTCCTTTGACCGAACTCCAAACAATGGAGTCTCCTTGACCATTATCTATGTTGGGGATTAGATCTCAAAAAAAAATTACCTCAATCATAAGATGGACATGTATTTATTATAAATGCTATTGAATATTTTATCAAATGGGTAGAATCCATGCCTCTTGTTAATGTCATTAGTATTACCACTTACAAATTTATTCTCAATCAAATCATCTGTCATTTGGGAGTTACCCATACCATCATTTTTTATAATGGTGGTAACTTCAAAAATAAATACATGAAGAAATTATGTGCAAAATTCAAAAAAAATCACAAATTCTCAACACCTTACCATCACTAATGTAATGTCCAAGCATAAGCCATTAATAAAATTTTGAATAAAATTTTACAAAATACTATTATAAAAACTTGTACTGATTGGCACCTCCATATCTATCCCACACTTTAGACTTACCATACTAGTGTACACATTATTATTAGGGTAACACCATTTTCACTAATATATGGGTCTAAATCAGTCTTACCATTAGAATTTGAAATTCTATATTTATTTATATCCCTTCATGGTATAATTCTCGATGAAGAATTATGTGAAGCCCATCTTCATGCTTTAGATTTATTGATGAACATCGTATGACTGTTTTACAACATAATCACCAATATAAGGCTTGCATTGCTAAACAACATAATAAAAAGGTCAAAGTATAGACTTTCAATATTGGTGAGTTAGTCTTTAAATTAGATTATACACATGACAAATAAGGAAAATATGCTAAAAAATGGTGGGGTCCTTAGTAAAAGATATTCTTGGTCCTAGTACTTATAAATTAAAAACTAATGAAGGGCATGTCTTCAAAGAAACTACTAATGCTCAAATTTTAAATTAATATCTTGCTTAAATATTTAGTTTATTTTCATACTTTAATATACTATAAATACTAACACTTTTTATAGGTCTCCTACAAAGATCTTCAATTTTCAATAGTACATTTTATTCAATAGCCTTAGCGCCTATCATTGGTCCTTTGATGTATATTTATTAATTTCATTTAATTCATGAGTTGAATTTTAAGACTATGGATATGACCCAACCATCCTCATGAATATATTTTATTTTCATACAGTCTTAACATTTTCTCTTTGATCATAAATTTGTCACTTTACAAGTTTCTTTTCATTTTTTATATCTTTTTTCTTTTGTGAGTTGCAGTGTAACACATAGAATAGGACCATGCCTTACTCACAATAACACATTTTTACCCACTTTTATTTATATTTTATGATTTTTAGTGTAATACCTTGGATATGACCAGGCTTTCCTCATAAAATCTATTAATTTTTCATAACCATCTTAAACTACAGTGTTTTTCTTAGAAAATAAGGCATTGGTTAAGGATAATGATCTCATAATCTCAAAATTAGTTTTATTTGTTTTATATATAACACCCTCAAAACAAATTATTTATTCATGTTTCCCTGCATATCCATTACTTCTTATGATATAGAGTCATATTTACTTGTCACTGTATCCTACTCACATTGTCACATTTTTTGTGATTTGAGGTAACTCAATCGTTTCATGTTAATTCTCCTTGATTCCCTTATTTTCATTCCACTTTTAGCACAACAAGGTCAGTTTCAAGATAAAATTCTTATTTAACATACAATTCTAAGACTCATAGATACCATGCTTTCTAAATTTTTTTCCTTAGCCAGCAAGGCTAAGTTTTCTAGTGATAGTCATTTTTAACACCCATGTTGGTCTTCCAAATCTGTATGGAGGAGGAATCAAAAAATCCACAAAAAAATTACTCTTCAAATCATTTAAAATAAAAGGCAAAAATAAAAATATAGTTACAAATTCAAAAGTCAAAATCACACCAAAAGACGTGATTATAGAACACACATTATATTCTAGTCCTTTTGGTTCTAACTTAGCACTTATCACCCTATCTTACGAATTGACTAAGTGATATATTTCAGTTATACAAAGTTCAGTTACTTTGATTTCCTTTCATTTGTTTGTTTTTATTTTTATTTTTGTATCCTTAAGGTTTGTCCAAAGCAATTAATGCACCCTCCATGATTAAAATTTAAAAATGCAATAGATAACCATTCAATGATAAAGGTAAGTCAAGGTATGCATATAATACTTTTAATTATTTCCTTAATATCATTTAAATTTATGTTTTTACTACAATATATTAGCTTAGTGTTGTGGGTAGCTATGTTCTTTTCCTGAAGCACCATTCCATGTTACAACTGCATGACTTGTGATGAGCTTTGAGCGAGGCAATGTATTCACACAATATTTTCAAACTTTATTTGTTACTGATAATTATCTATTGTAGGATCCCATTGAATATAAATCTCTCTTAGTGCACACTTTAAAGGGTACACCGAGAAAGGGGTTGGTAGACTTTTGGTGCTTTGTAGGACTGTTGGCCTGTAACAACCCCGTTGGGAGCTAACTATAAATACATGATTTTTTTAATTAAACACATATACTATAAATAGATTACACCATGAGAATATAAGTAGTGATCATACAAAATAATCTAAGTGTGTTAACCATAAATAAGCACGTGACATCTAAAAGTTGTTGATCACTATCAATGTATGAAAATGCATCATAATATAATCATATAAAGTAATTATAAATAGCCAGCCACTACTAGTACAATAGACAACCACTATTGTCAATCCACAGTAATTAGGTAGTTATAATTCTTCATGATAATATTTTTAATAATAATTACAATATAATATAATGTACATAAATAAGATATATGGCTCTCTAGAGCATGATTTCTCTGAACTCTCTAGTATCTATGGCAATCTCAAGTATCATCTCAATAGTAGTACTTTTGTGAGAAAAAAGAGCATCATTCAAGCACTTTTTCACACCAACTATGGATCAAAGATCCCCTACACTAATCCCATCAGGGAATGGCCCTCCCTTTATGGATGAATAGATAGTGATGGCATGGGAATATAGAGAGACAAGTAAGTACTCATGTGTTGTATGATTTTTAAAACTAAACATACGGTGTATCATAGAAACCCTATTTTATTGCAAGATATCATATAAACATGTAAATCATACTCATGAAATGACAATGTCTCATTAAAAATATTTTTTTCAAAGTTTTCAAGAATAATAAATAAGAGCGATCTATAGATCAGTCAAAATTCATACACACCACTTGATTGAATTACCTTCATCTAGCATTGTAATGCTAGTAATCTAATAATTTTTATCTCCCTCCTTACTCAGTATTAATAATGCAAGATTGGTTACCATAATATAACTAAAATATTCATACAATTTACATCCTACTAGCAATCATATCACATAACATGCTAAACATGAGAGTAATCAAAGCATACATTTAATTCATCAAATATATGAATGAATCTTACATTACTATCTATCTCATACTAGAAATAATGACTATAATTTATACCACTCAGATAAAATACACATTTAACTACAGATTCTAATTACCATAATTAATTTCCAAACATACACCCTATAACCCATATTACCATAGTCTAGTATTTTAATACATAACTACTAGTTTTTCACAATCAATAATATAAAGTAGTCTTAAATATATGGAAATATAAGTTTCTATTCAAGTAACTAGATATAACAAAAAAAGTCACAATTTTTACGAAACACATAATATTCTATCCTAACATTCTTTACACTTTCAAAATTTGTATGCACACATACATAAAATCATACTAACTATCATAAAATATGTTATTCATAATAATAATCAACATGCATACATTTAAATAGTTTAACGTAGATGTGAGTCTAGATATAACAATTACAGTATAACATATATTTATACTGTAGTACTCTCTGACATCCCATACTATCATAGTTCATTGTTTATGAATACAAATACACAATTACAAATAACTAGTCTTGTAAGTTTAAAAAAAAAGCTACCCATCATCATACATAATAATCCTATAAGTATGGGTTTATACCACTCGAATATCCCTGATCTTAAACTTCATGCTACTAAAACTTATAAACATACATCACGATGCACTATTATATGTTATATATGTCTAAACACTTATTCATATTAACACTCTTATAATATGTACCACACACAAGTTTTCAATGATGAATATATAAACTAATAGTCATTCATAACCTTTTTAGAGAGTCAGATAACTCACAATCAAGTTATACTTTGTATGAATATAACACAATAATTAATTACTATTCTAGGAGACTGTTTCCATATGGTTATAGTTTTGGTCCCTCTGACACCTTATGACTCATTTTAATCATTTCTTAGTTATAGATATATTTTCTATATATGATTACTTATACATTAGAATATGTATTGCACATAATTTTTCACTATTGTATGTATATGTGCCAATAGTCATTATAATCAAGGTCTTTAAAAGATTTTAACAACCATTATAGTTATACACTCAAGTTAATAGATTGGTACTAAAATTAATAGACTATTGGTGTATATAAATTGATCTTCTCAAACTCGATCAATGTCAAATACTCATATGGATATCTCATCATGACTTAGAATATATAACATCTCTTTATTAGACATCATACTAAGTATATGGATATTATATATTCAAATCTATCCACGGATAAGAAATATCGATTTTCATGTTACTATAATAATAAAATGGGTTCCATAATGAACATTAAACCCCTAGTTCGCTCCTCTACTATAGAGTCAAAATATTTTATGTCTTAATTATTATAATAGTTGTACATCTCACTATATGGGTATCCAAAATGTCTTTCCAATTAAGATCTTATTTCATCCAGTTATTATCCAAGTAATTTTTACCTATAATTATCAAAGCATGATAACGTAAAGATAAATTAATGGACTCAGAGCTATAACAAATCCTCCCTGAGAGTAGGGTCTGATAGTAGATAGTATTATCTAAAGTACCATGTAATAAATGTGACATATAGTCTTAGATAATTAGATAATAAGATAATAGCATTGAGTCAGAGTATTACTATCAGATAATACTCATACAAAAATCTATCTATAACTAATTTTATCTAATGCATTAGTATATTCTTAATCATAAATACATATAACTTAGCACTTTAATACATATAACTTAGTGCTTAAATACTTATAATCTCAATGCTTTAGTACCTATAAGTTCAGCGCTAAAATTCATACAAACTCAACGAATTATTACTTACAAGTTCAACGTTAAATAGTAATTTAATTTGATTTAAAACACACTTATTATAAAATAAATTAATTTGATCATTGTAGATATGGTTCGTTGCATGATTAATAATAATTCACTGCTTAATAATAATATGAGTCACTACATTCAAATTGTGAGTCGTTGCACTTTAATAGTGAGTTGATGCACTTTAATATAATCTGACTACTATAAAAAAAAATTATGGTTTAATAATGGTCTGATCTGTATACCTTAAATCGTTGCTAACTCCTCATATACTCTAAATGGCATTAAGTCATTGCAAAATCATTGCATATATAAATTTATACAATTATACTAAATTTATTGTCAAATATTCCAATCACTTGTAGTTTCTTACTTATTACTACCATGACTTTACAGTGAGTTTTTGCATGGAATTCAAATCACCATATGTTCCTTTTGAAGTTAGTTTCAGAATTAATTTAGGAGACAATCACTCTAAATATTTAGAAGGATGCCATCTATTCTCTACATATTATATCGCCATATATAATTTTCATACTTATACTAACATGCAGTTTTAAACAGTATATGCATATTAACTTATTTATAAAAATTAAATACTTCACAATATAGAGATTAATAAGTATTAGTATAAGCATTTGATGCATATCCTCGCTTATATTACCAAATCCTTTATTTGGTTAAAGTGTATATATTAGCATAATTAGTGGAATCCTAACATATGTTGATTCTAATATATAATCAATATATATTGATTCTAATATATATTGAATCCTATCATATATATACCTATATCAAATACTAGATATCCTATATTAGCATATAATAAGTTATTAGGGATACTTAAAAGTTTCTCACTGTAACATTGTTCTTAATATATAGTATATACTTGTTTATTAACTTAAAATATATTGATTCCATAAGATATATTAACTATACTCAGCTTAGTTCTAGTCTTTCCTTTGGGATGTCTAGGTTATTACAATAGTGTGAACCAAAGCATACTGACTATTATTTAGATCATCCCACTTAACTGTCTTGATTGTTATATCTAAATTGACATATCTATGTTTGCATGATTCAATAGACATATAAGAGTTTATTTCAAATAGTTCAAAGAATTCCATAAAACATAATATATTGCCTACCTCACAATGGTGAACCAAAATAAATTGACTCTATGAAGATCCTTTCCTCTACTGACCTCATTCTAGTATGATGTGCCTCTCTCTGATTATCCTCAGTTTGTTACACCTACCTCTTCTCTACCTCCATCTCCTTATGATTTTCTTTCATATTCTCTCTTTTTCATATTCCATGATAAATTAATAAGAAGGGTGTAATCTTTTATTTAAAAGGTTTTTCTTTTGTTTTTGATTTTTCTTTTTCTTTCCTTTTTTTCATTATTTAATGTCTTTCTTATTTTTATATTTTTTATTATTTTTAACTATATTTAAACTTTCCCCTTTATTCTTTATTTATTATTATTTTTTCTTTTCTTTTTTTTTCCTATTTTTTCCACTTAATGGTAAATTCTTAATTTTTATTTATTTTAATATTAATTATAAAAAACTAATAAATTCACTAATTTTATTAGCATCTCATATTATCATGATGTATTAATAATAACTTCATTAACTAATAATCTCAACTTTGCACAAATCACATTTCTAAAGGCAATAATGATCTCACGCAGATCACACTAGATGAAATCCACAAAACAATAAACTATGTGAACGAATTATGAGCAAAAACCATCTAATGCAAGTAATATTAAACACATTATTATAACCATTTTATTATGCATATACCATGTGCTAGCTAATGTGGTGTGTGTAGGGTTCCAACTAATTTCTCTATCATCCTCCAATATCTCCATCTATATCACCCTCTCTAATGATTTTCTCCCTCTATCACGCTCTGAAAGATGAGTTCTCCTGCGTCAATATCACAACAAGAAGGTAGTTAGATCATTATATCATGATACACATACATCATAAATTACACCTAAAATAACAAATCAATATATTCATAATGTAAACACATACATTACAACTAGCTCATAGCAATGTAAACATGTAATCTAAGAAATATCTTACTATTTCATTACAACATATATGTCAAAACTTATTCAAAATAACCAAATCCAAATTTGTCAACTATAAGTATCCATGAATAATCAAATAGTTTGCTTAGCGAGAAATCTAAATGTAACATCCTTCCCTCTTAAAATTAGCCATTGTCTTGGATGACTCTTATACAACATAAGTTCTGATTAAAAAAATTTACTTAGCCAAAAAATAATATAGTATAAAGTGTCAAATCAATCAAATAAATGTGAAATTTACCTGTATAACTCATCATGGTCTTTTCAAGTAGTATTATTCTCATAAAATTGGTTCTATAAGACCCCACATTGTGCCATCTTCATATTATACAAACAAAGTTTATGAGTGTCATTCACTTTGATTGGTTCTATCATGACCAATCTAGGGTCTAAAACCACAATAAAATTCTATTGGAGGTTTTTCAATGATGATCCAAGGTGACCAAGGATGTTGATTAGTTGTCATGTGTGATAGAATGATAACGACAAAGTGTGTTTCAGTGTTCTTACATAATTCTTTAATGTTTGACTTTGATAGGTAGATGATGGATGTTATTAATGGTATGGTAATGTTCTAGAGATCTATGGGGTGTTTTTAGTGCTTGAAGTATTTTTAAAAGTGGAAATAATTCATCAGAACAGTCATATGAGTGTCTAGATTCAAGTAGTCATCTTGATAGATAAAGTTGAGTGAATAGATTGAAGGCATTAGTATTCAAGCATATGAAGGTTTAAAGAGTATATTTATAAATGGATAGATTCCCCTATGTGAGGATATCATATGGTTCAGGTTTTAGGTTTGGACATAGAGCGTAGTAAAAGTTATTAATGTGCAAAGTTGGCTTCTTAGATAGAGTTCAATAAGTTCCCATAGCCAAATTTATGATATTGAAGATTTATGATGAGTATTTAATCAAATGATGAAGATATAAGGTGAGAAATTAATATGAATAGATCAATATATAATACAAATCATTATACTTATCAGATAGAGATCAATGGTGAGCATGAAATCTATTATTCAAATATCATGAGAATGAACGTGATGAAGACATGTGTCACATTCATAGAGTTTGAACAGCAGATCAAGATAGATGGAGCACATTAAACCATGAAAAGGAAGATAAATGGTGTGAATTAGTCAATAATTCAATAAAATGCTTAGCATACATGTAGGGATGCCAAGTGGTGGAAGTTCATTGAAGACTGACTGTAGGGTGTGCAAAGGCACACAGGGTTGTCAAGTGGCATGATCTTGGAAGTGAGGATCAAATATCAATGATGAGAGATGAGAGTTAAAGATAGGAAAATCCAAAGGAGATTTATGGAGTGTATTTTATCAAGATTTTATGGATCATGAGATAAAGACAAGTGTCAAATGATTTTGTATTAATGAGTGACCATTGGTATTTGAATTTAACAAAGTAAAAAGCAATTTGTAGTATTTTATGAATATCTTTTGATCTAAGATGAATTTCTTGTTGGTGTAAAAATAAAATTTGAAAAGGAATTAGGGTAAATCTATAAAATTTTATTAAAATATTTTAATGTTTCTATAGCTATATATATTGATCTCTAAAGTTGACTAAAGTTTTGATCATGTTTAACAAGTGACACGAGAAGGATAATTAAGGAGTTCTTGATGGTATTTATATATTTCAAGATAAAATAACTATTGGAGAGTGTTTTAAAATCTTTGAGGACCATCTGTATGTATTTTTTTGGTTTGACCAATCCATATTCATTATGAAAAAAGGCTTAGAAGCTAATTGTGTTTATTGAATACACTGGCAGTTTGAATGACCATCTTGTAAAGGTAAGTTGAAGATATTCTGAGCATATTTGAGGAGAAAAATGAGTATGACACATTTTATAAGTTTCAAAATATTATAATAATTCATTGGTTATCATGATATTCCCCTAATCAAATATGGAGAGTCAAAATAGCTTGACTGTATTTTGATTGTATATGACCAGTCTAAGTGGTCATTTTGAGAGAATTATTTTGAGTACTTAGAGCTTGTGTTGAAGTATCTAAATCACATGAAGGAATTAAAAAGGTCCTAAAAATTTTACCCATGTGATCTAATCATATAGATATGTGAAATATTTGAGTAGTTGCTTAAAAAGTTTGAGACTATGTTTTTTGTGTTTGAAGGCCTAAAGAGCAAGGAGACCTAATTGGTAGGTTCAAGTGTTGAGTTGGTATTTCAGGTGGAATAGACCCATATAAGAGTGATAAATTGGATACTAGAGATATTTTTTATGTGTTTGAATCATTGGTAAAGGATGAGTGTGGTCCAAGTAGTCTCACATGTAACATGTGAGTATGTAGGCCTAATTGTTTTAGGTTCTCACCAAGACCTAATGGTGGTTTGGAGTTAATGAGGTAATGGTTGACCTAAGGAGTGTGGGGTTATTACATGTACCATGTATGAAGACCTATTTCAAAGGTATAATAAGTATGGTAAGCATCTTGACCAACCAAGATGGGTTAGATGAGTGTATGGTATAAATACTAGGCATAATTGGCCTATTTGAGTGGATTTGAGGGAGTGTGGTGCTAAGCAAAGGAGAGAACCTTTGAAAGAGAAGGTACATATCATTTAGGACCATTATATATCAAATAGGATTAGTCATATTTATCTGATAAATTTAATGAAGGATGACACATAGGTTATTGGACCTAATGAGCTTAGAAGAGGTAGATTGAGTGAGTAAGCCCTAAAGGTTGTTTGAGAAAGATTGAAGGGTGAAGAAGAGTGAAAGAAAGATAAGTCCATCATCAGGTGTATAAGATAATATCAAAGGTGGTTATCAGATCAATGTAGTTGAGTGGGTGATTGGTTGCCTAGGGGGTTGGTATTTCCTTATGGGATGGGTGTCTCACTAAATTAAGGGATGGGTGTTCTTTGATCAATTGGTACTGGTATAAATGTTGGATCTTGTTATTTTAAGAATGTATTCCATCTTACAGGGTTCAGTGGGTTTTATCCCCTAAGAGGGTTTCTCACGTATATCATGTGTTATGTGCTTGTTCTTGCTATGTTCATTACAATAGTTATTTTGTATGCATCATGATTGTATGTGCTAAATGTTTAAAATTTGGAAATTGAATTAGATTATCTTGCATCACTAATTCATCCTCCCCTCAATGATTGTACATCTAAAAATTGGTATCAGATCCATACTTTTTTTATAAAATTTTAACCACTTGAAGGTGATCATAGGTACAATGGATCTTCTTGGTAAACTAATGTGTGCTTTGTTAAAGATTAAACGTCTAGAAAAAGAGATTGAAAGTTAGAAAAGAAGCAAAAATTCAAATTTGAATCCCTCTACATGTTGTGAGATTAAAGCAAGTAAAGTCTTAACATATTCATATATGCTCTCATCCAAGGTCAAAAGGCACTCTAGATTCACCAAAGAAGTCAAGAATAAAGACTCCTAGATCAATAATGAACAAGAAAAAAGGAGATCCAATATAAAGAATTTTTTCAATGGATATTATTTTACTTGAAATCAGTTTGGTCATAGATATAAGAATTGTGCTCTATCTCCTACGATCAAAAAGTTTGGGTTTGTTACAACTGCAATCAAAAAGGTCATATTGCCAAGAATTGTAAAAGATACTTTTGGAAAAAAGACATGCAATTCATTGACACCATAAAATGGCACAAAGAAGCTAAGCCTAAAAAAGAAGAAAAGAAATAAAACTCTTACAGTACACCAAAGGAAGAATCAATGTTTGTTCAAACAGCTTTTCACAATCAAGAAGATGAGAACAAGAAGTGGTACATAGATAGTGGGTGCTCAATTCATATGATAGGAGACAAGAACAAGTTTATTTCTCTCAAGAAGACCAATCCAGGTTTAGTTAGATTTAGTGATAACAAATCTGTTAATATTGTTGGAAAAGGTACTATAAGTCTTGACAATGGTCATACTAGAACCAAGAATGTCTTATATGTAGACGGTTTGAAACATAATCTTTTAAGTGTGAGTCAAATGTGTGGGCAAGTAAATATTCTAACCTTTCATAACAAGAAATGTGAAGTTAAAAAGGAAAAGTCTAGAAAAATAATTGCAAATATTCATAAAGCAAAAAATAACATTATATCTTTCATGAACCCAAGAAGGAGGAATGTTTCATAAGTCAATTGGATGAAAGTTGGCTTTGGCATAGAAGACTTGGATATATAAATTTTAAAAATATAGTAAGGATCAGTTCAAAGGGGTTAGTAAGACATATGCCAAAAATTATCAAAATTATTCATTCTCTCTACAAATCATGTCTTCATGGGAAGCAAATCAAGAAGAGATATAAATCCAAGGATCATTCCACTATAGGGCCATTAGAATTGATCCATATTGATCTATGTGGACCTATGAGAACTCAACGTATTTAAGGTAATAACTATTTCATGCTTCTTATTGATGATTTCACTAGGATGACTAGGATATGCTTTCTTGAAGATAATTTTAAAGCTTTTGCAAGATTTAAAACATTCAAAGCACTTGTGAAAAATGAAAAATAATCTAAAAATTGAGTGTGTAAGATCAGATAGAGGAGGTTGGTTTTGGTCTCATGAATTTGATTACTTATATGAAGAACAAGGGATAAAAAGACAATATTTTATTGCTAGAACACCACAACATAATGGTGTTGTTGAAAGGAAAAATATAACTAATGAGTATAACTATGCTTCAAGATGTTAAACTATCAGATGGTTATTGGGAAGAGGCAGAAAACACTTCAATTTACATTTTTAACAAGTCAAAAATTAGAGTAAATGGTGATAAAAATCCATATGAGCTATGGAAGAATAGAGCTACTAATGTCAAACAATTTAGAGTATTTGGGAGCAAGTGTTATATCAAAAGGGATAAAGAAAATCTTGGCAAATTTGATTTAAGATCTGATGAGGGCATCTTCTTAGGCTAATCTTATATCATCTCTGCCTATATATGCTTCAATAAGAGACTTCATAATATTTTTGAAAGCTCATATGTGAGTGTAGATGAGACAAATAGAGTCAAGAAGTCAAACTTGCAAGTAAGTGATACTATTCAAAATTCTATTTCAAACAAGGGTGGGTTATCTATTCAAACAGATGATGAAGATGAAGAGGAAGAAGTAAGACTTGACACTAAAGATACATCTAAGAGAATATAAAAGGATCATCCTACCTCCCAGGTAATTGGTAATGTGAATGCAAAGTTAAAAATTAGAAGAAGAATGTTGATCAATCAGAATCAATAAAACATTGTCTTGTTGTCATCGGTTGAACCCAAAACTTTCCTAGAATCTAGCAAAGATGAAAGTAGGACATGTGCTATAATAACTTGATCACATAGTAAAGAATGAAACATGGGATCTAGTTCCTAGACCAAAAAATAAGAATGTGATAGGCACTAAGTGGGTCTTCAGAAATAAGATGAATGAAAAAAGAGAGGTCACAAGAAATAAAGCTAGACTGGTGTGTAAAGGATATGGTCAGGTTAAAGGGATATATTTTGATGAGAATTTTTCTCTAGTGGTAAGAATGAAAGCAATTAGACTCTTCTTGTCATATGCTACTTTCAAAGATTTTAAGGTATACTAAATGGATGTGAAGTTTACCTTTTTGAATGGTAACTTAGAAGAAGAAGTGTACATTGAGTTACCTAGAGGATTCTTCTTGTCAAGTGATCAATATTATGTATGAAAATTGAATAAGGATTTATATGGTTTTAAACAAGCTCTTAGAGCTTGGTATGATAGACTAGACAAGTTTCTTTTGAGTCAAGGTTTCAAAAGAGGGGTAGTTGATATTAATTTGTACATTAAGACTGAAGGTAGTCATCAATTACTTGTAGTTGTCTATGTTGATGACATAATATTTGGTTCTAAAAATGACAATATGAGTAAAAAAATTGTAGATGTCATGAAGATTGAATTTGAGATGTCCATATTGGGGGAGCTTTCATTCTTTTTAAGATTGCAAATTAACCAACTAGATGCAGGGATATTAATTTCACAAGCTAAATACATCAATTATATGCTAAGGAAATTTGATATGATGGAGTGTAAGCCAATGAGTACACCAATGATTATAGGTTACAAGTTGAGTAAGCAATATGACTCACCAAAGGTTGATCCAACTTTTTATAGATCCATGATTAGAAGTCTTTTGTACTCCATGGCCTCTAGACCTAACATCATGCAAGTAGTAGGACTTGTTGGTAGGTTTCAAGCTGATCTAGAGAATCTCACTTGAAAGGAGTAAAATAAATCTAAAGGTATCTTAAGGGCACTATTGAATATGGTTTATGGTATTCCAGGAGCAAAGAATTCACTCTAAAGACATACACTGATGCAGATTACATTGGTTATGTGGATGATAAGAGGAGTACCAGTAGTGGTGTTTTTTTCTTGGGTGAATGCTTGGCATCTTGGCTAAGCAAGAAGCAAGTCTCATTATCCATATCCACTACATAAGTTGAGTATATAGTTTTTGCCTCATGTTGCACTCAAGCTATATGGATGAAGCAAACCTTGGAAGACTATAAGGTAAGGCAAAAAGAAGTTTGTCCCATCTACTATGAAAATACTAGTGTAATTAGTATCTCAAAGAATCCAATAATGCACTTAAAAACTAAACACATTCCTATTAGATATCAATTCTCGATAGAAAAAGTGAGAAATCAATGTGTTAAGTTGGAATATGTGCCTACAAAAGAACAATTTGTAGACATTATGACCAAACCATCAACAAAAGCAGCATTTGAGTATCTAAGACAAAGATTGGGAATCATCTCCTTGTCTATATATCAATAGAAGGTTCTTAGTTGAGGGGGAACAATTGGTTCATGATCTTGCTCCAGTATTCTATAGTAAATTACTTCAAGTAACTTGTCTAGGTATTTTTGTCCTAAAGGGTTAAATTGGTTAGTTTCAAGTGTTTGAAGAGTTGATGACAGATTTAGTTCATTGAGAATTCTTTTTGAATATATCATGATCTAGGTGGAGTGTGGAGTTGGGGGGGCTAACTCAGATAAGTTGAAAGGCTTGAAGAGTTATACATGATGTGAGGGGGAGTATATATGAGATGTTCTAGTCATAATAGAGATATGAAGAAGTCTAATATAGATGTGAACTCAAGTATGTTGATTTGATGACTTGATAAAACCAAGGCAAGTACTTTGTTAATGTATTGAATCATCATTCATAAACAAAGTGGGAGCTTTATAAATGGTCAGGTCCTAGGATCAAAGGCATGTGTAGTAGAATTTGAGATAGAAGGTATGAAGGCAATTATATTGATTCATGATTGTTGAAAATGGTTTGAAGATGCTCAAAAGGGTGCCTAAGCTTAGGTGACTTAGGGGGAGTCCCTCTTAATGTTTTCAAGATAAGTTCATGCAATTTTTGATGTACATGTATGTTTTATCTTCATAGAAGCTATGTATAATAATAATAAAAGTGTAGTCATGGAGCATGTTTGAGAAGCTCAAGGTAAGAAGAGATATGCACAATGTTAGGGGGAGTATGTATCATCTCTTAGAGGTGGTACTTTCCTATTATTAGTCTTTGAAGTCTTTTCAGGTCTACACAATCAGAAGTTGAGCCCACTTTGTCATTATGTCAAAGGGGGAGAAAGAGCTTGAAGAGAGAGACAGAGTCTGAGCATAAGATTTGTATTAGTGTTGACATTAATGACAAAGGGGGATATTATTGGATGTTTTTCAATGATGTCTCCAAGCTGACCAAGGATGTTGATGAGGAGTAATGTGTGCTAAAATGACAATGACAAAGTGTGCTTCAGTGTTCTTGTATAGTTATTTAGTGTTTGACTTGGATAGGTATATGGTGGATGTTATTGATGGTATGGTCATGTTGTAGAGACCCTATAGGGTGTTTTGAGTGCTTTACGTGCTTGTCTAAGTGAAAGGAATTTATCATAGTAGTCATTGAGTGTCTAGGTTCAAGTAATCATCTTGACAAATAAAGTTGAGTGAGTAGATTGATGACATCAACATTCACACATGTGAAGGTTTTAAGAGCATTTTGATATATGGATAAATTCCCCTATGCGAGGAGATCATATGGTTCAAGTTTTAAGTCTGGACATGGAGCATAGAAAAATTTATTAAGGTGCAAAGTTGGCTTCTCAGATAGAGTTCAATAAGTTCCCATACTTATCCAAATTTGTGATATTAAAGATATACGATGAGCATTTAATCGAGTGATGAAGATATATGGTGAGCAATTAATCTGACCAGATAAGGATCTAGTGATGAGAGTTATACTTGTCAGATAGAGATCAATGATGAGCATGAAGTTTATTATTCAAATATCTTGAGAATGAATGTGATGAAGATGTGTCACATTCACAAATTTTGAATAATAGATCAAGATTGATGGATCGCATTTAACTATATAGAGGAAGATCAATGGTGTGCATTAGTCAATATGTCAACAGAATGCTCAATAAGCATGTGGGGATGCCAAGTGATGGAAGTTCATTGAAGAATTACTATCGAGGAGATCGATAGACTATTTGATTAAGATTTTAGGGAGCATGAGATAAAAACAAATGTCAGATGATTTTGCATTAACCAGTGCCCATTGGTATTTGAATTTAACAAAAAAAAACCAGTCTGTAGTATTTTATGAATATCTTTTGACCTAGGGCAAATTTATTATTGGTATAAAAAGAAAAGTTGAAAATAACTTCAAGTTTCATCTAGAAAAGTTGATTATAAGATTTGAATGTTTGTATAGTTGTGTATACTGAGCTCTAAATTTGACTAAAGGTTTGACCATGTTATGTAAGTGACCCGAGAAAGATAATTGAAGAGTTATTGATGGTATTTTGATATTTCAAGATGAAATAACTATTGGATATTGTTTTAGAGTCCATGAGGACTATCTTTATGAATTTTTTAGGTTTGAACAATCCATATTTAGTATGAATAAAGGCTTATAAGTTAACTATGTTTATTGAATACACTGGCAGTTTGATTAACCATCTTACAGAGGTAAGTTGAAGATGTTTTAATCATATTTGAGGAATAAAATGAGTATGAAGATGTTGTATAAGTCTCAAAATATTATAATAATTCATTGGTTTTCATGATATGCCCCTTGTCAGATAAGGAGAGTCAAAATAGATGACTTTATTTTGATTGTATATGACCAGTCTAAGTGGTCATTTTGAGAGTGTTATTTTGAGTGTTAGAGCCTGTGTTGAAGTATCTAAATAAAATGAAGGTGTTTTAGAGATCCTAAATGTTTCACCATTGTTATCTAATCATATGGATATGTGAAATATTTGAGTAGTTGCTTCAGAAGTTTGAGATTGTGTTTTATATGTTTGCAGGCCTAAAGGGCAAGGAAACCTAATTGGTAGGTTCAAGTGTTGAGTTAATGTTCCAGGTGGCATGGACCCATATGAGAGTGATAATGGGGCTGTTGGAGATAAGTTTGATGTGTTCAAACAATTGGTAAAATATGAAGGTGGTCCAAGTAGTCTCACATGTAACATGTGAGTACGAAGGCCTAATTGTTTTAGGTCTCACCAAAACCTAATGGTGGTTTAGGTTAATGAGGTAATGGTCAACCTAAGGAATGTGTGGTTATTACATGTAAAATTTATGAAGACCTATTTCAAATGTATAACAAGTATGGTAAGAATCTTGGTCAACCAAGATGGGTTAGATGGGTGTATGGTATAAATACTAGGCATAATTGGCCTATTTGAGTGGAGTTAAGAGATCGGGGTGCTAAGTGAAGGAAAAAACCTTAAAGAGAAGGTACATGTCATTTAGGACCATAAAATATCAAAGAGTATCATTCATATTTATCTAATCAAGTTAATGTAGGAGGACACATAGGTCATTGGACCTAATGAGCCTAAAAGAGGCAGATTGAGTGAGTAAGCCCTAGAGGTTGTTTGAGAAAGATTTAAGGGTGAAAAAGAGTGTAAGAAAGAGAAATCCATCATCAAGTGTATAAAATATCAGATTAGAGGTGGTGACCATAACAAGGTAGCTGATTGGGTGTTTGGTTTCTTAAGGGGTTAGTTCCTCTTTGTGGGATGGGTGTCTCACTAAACTAAGGGATGGGTGTTTCTTGATTAGTTGGTGCTGGTCTAAATGTTGGATCTTGCTATTTTAGGATTGTGGTCCATCTTGTAGGGTTTATTGGCTCCTAAGAGGGTTTCCCATATTTATCATGTGGTATGTACTTGATCTTGCTATGTTCATTGCAATAGTTATTTTTAATGCATCATGATTGTATGTGTTGAATGTTTAAAAATTAGAAATTGAATTAGATTATCTTGCATCACTAATTCACCCCCCCCCAATGATTGTATCTATAACAAAGTCTATACATATCTTGATTAAAATTTCACTAACTTCCTAAAAGCACATGAAATCATCATAAACTCCAAAATAAATGACCAAGGAGTGTTCCACAAACCTTCCATCCCCCTCTGCACATCTCTCTATCCTAAAGAGTGTTTTCTCATTTTGGATAAAATTATTTAGGGAGCCTAGTAAGAATGATGTATATAAGTTAATACTATCGCTACTCCACATAGCACAGGTAATTATAAAACGTCAATATTTTCATTACTCCATGTAGCTTCCGATCAAGTATGACGATGAATAAGAATTGAAAATACTACATTTCCAATGTATACTACATTTCAAAATTAAGGGATACATGTTCCATAGTATACATGTGTATAGCCATATGACTGAATTTAACAAGTTTGTCTACCAAATCTTAGATTCGACAATCTTCCCTTGTTAGATACTAACTCAATAAATTGGACAAATCTATCTATGAAATACTATATTCAATAAGCTCCCCTTGTTAGATCCAAATTAAGTAATCACCAAGTCAATGTGAGACTAAATAGGATCCACTCCCATCTCACGTTCCTAATTTACCACTCTTCTATTAGGTTTTTGAGACCTAATGATCTCCAAAATGTGCACAAGATTCAAATAATTCACAAATCCATACTAATATATCATATAAATCAATAATACATGCTAAATAATTCTATATGTACCAACAGACATACAATGAAAATCATAGAATCATTTTGTAATTGTATTAAGTTTCCACTAGCTAAACATAACTAGTATCATCTTCTACAACTTAACCTATTATGTTATATTTATAGTTAAGTGGAAAAAAATTTTAACTAACATAACATACAAGGCAAGGATCACATCATTCCTAAAACCTTATAAAGGAATAACCGAGACAATGTCTCCTTGCTTGCTTGATTAGTTATGCAACAAGTTAAAAGTTTATCTCAACCTTTTTAGACTAACAAGATGTTTCCATACATACTATACCCTACTCACTCTCAGAAAAAGGTACATAAATAACTATTAGAATAAAATTATTTAATAAAAAATATAATAATATCAATCTAATCAAGGGTATATAATTACATAACAATTATAATCAACTTATAAATTTTAATCTAAAACCAATATAAATTCAAGGTTTACCACTCCTCGTGGTCAAAGTTCACAAGTCGCACTAGAAAGTGTGACTCTAAAAAGTCACAAGTGGAAGGTAGAGAGATAACATGATGTAAGTGAATTTTAGGAATGCTCAAGGTTGGTCTAGGATGTGTCTGAGAGTCATGATTGTGAGTGAAATTTGAATTAGAATACAAAACAAGTTTTCTCACTCTTTTGTGTAATTTGAATTTTAAAATTTGTAATGAGATTTTAATAGTGTGTTTGAGGTCTAAAATGGAATGTAATGGATCAGGTTATATGAGGGAGTCTTAAAATACCTAAGGGGATAATATAAGTGTGTTATTATGAGAATTTTATGCTAAGTCAGTTTAAGTAACGAGGTGGCAAGTGTTATGTCCATCACCCTACATGGGTATAGGGATTGTTGAAAGTTTCTTGAATCAAAAAATGGTTTTAAAGTCATGTTTTAATATTATATATGGTATGTAGAAAGTTAGAGAAAGGAGTTAATTTTTGAAGCTCGAGAAAGATTGGGGTATAGATGAAAATGCAAAAGGAGAAAACACCCCTGTATTTTATCCTCAAGACAGAGTTACTATGTAAATAAGTAGAATCAATAAATATATAGTTTATTATCCATATATTCTCATATGGAATAGGTTGTCATTGTTTCTTTAATGTTATCAAATAATTTTTGTGATTATTTACAAAGTTTTTCATAAAGGTTCTTTGAAGACTTTGTATTCCTTAAAGTTCTGTCTTTGATAGACTGTGAGTGTAAGAGGAACAAATAACTTCTTTTATCTTTTGCAACGTCATAAAGAATTTTAAAAGGAAATTTTATGATGACCTAAAAGGTTCAATTAAGTCTAATTTCTATCATGTTAAGGAAGGTTATTTAGTTTGACAATATAGATTGGTGTAACCAGTGTCCTTGAACAAGATGTTAGCCTGTGTGTACCCATCAAAATAAGTTCAAGTTGAAGATTGTTGGAAGCATGTTCAAGATTGGTAAGTCATGGTTAAAAAGTTATAAATATTATGTATACTTTGATAATTCTTTATGTGATCCATTGCATTGGATATCATGCTCAGTCTCGATAAAATAAATGTGTATCTGTTTACAGTCATGTCTAAATATGTGTAACACTATGTATAGGAGCATCAAGAAATGATTTTACTAAGTGGAAAGGGTATATAAGAGTCTAAAATATTATTTTGATCATTCTAAATATGCTTTAAAGGGACTTGAGTGTTCAAAAACAAATAAACCCTTCATTGGTTGAGACTGAGTAACCTACAGTCTAGGAATGTACACAGTGTCATAAGAACATCTATGTTCATAATGATTTAAGGGATGTTTAAAAGGAATTAACCCTTTGAAAAGGTGAATTGAGGGTGTATATATCCTATTGAGGCCTTAGAATTATTTAAATATAATTTTGGCTCATTGAAAATGAATTTGGAAGCCCTCAGGCTTAGTCTACCTGTGCATAACCCTATTTAGGGTTTTAATACAAAACTATGGTTTCTAGGAGAACTGACTCTCAAAAAATACTCAAAATTGGTATTCATTTAGATTTTCAATTCTAAAAAGAGATTATATGGGTTATAGGATTTTATCGTACTTATATGTATAGGATTTTATCGTACTTATATGTATGGATTTTATAGTATTAAGAGTCTATAGGGCAAAGAGAGGTCTAAAGACCTAAACATAGACAAAATTTGATCTAAAGTAATATTAAGGGCATGAAACTTTGTGAATATTAAGGAAATGATATATGGTATTCATAAATGTATTTGGTTTTCCAATATCCTAAGGTATTTTTCCATATAAGAGAGAAATGTGTGAAGAAAAGCCTATGACATCATAAGAGATGGTGTATGGTCTAAAGGATGTTTTGCAAAGCCAAGTGGAGTTGATAAGAGGTTAGAGAGGACCTAAAGGATTATAAATAAGTTCATTAGAATCATATTAAATCCAAATAAACTAGAAACCATATTTGAACTAAGTTGTTACATGGCATGAAGCCTAGTGTGGAAAATAGTATGGGACTAAATGGATAGAATGAAGTGTATGGATAAAAGTGAGTTGTATGCTTTGTGTACAGGGCCTAAAGGTAGACAATAAGAGACTTTGAAGGTGTCAGATCTAATGAAGGGTAGAGACAGAGAGTATAGATGATTTTATCTACATCATTTGGTATCAGAGCCATTTAGATGCTCTAAGAATAGATATATACAGGTATAAACTTGATGATTACATTGTTCATAGTGCATTTTGCATGTTGATCAAGAATTTTAAGGTAAGCAAGGAGGCAGTTTGCAAAGTAGTCTTGTTGAAAGACAAAGTTGAGAAGGTAGATAAAGAAAGGTATGAGTTACTTTATGGTTGATTTATTGGTTTGGATGCATTGTTGAGTGTATGTGACAGGTGAGGGAAGAAAATAAGTAAATAATGTGATGGAAATCCCTAAAACAAGAGAGCTATTAAAAATCTCAAAAGAGAGAGTCTCATAAACAGAGCTTAGGAAAGAGAAGATAGTCCTAGTGTGAAGGACAAGAGTGTGGAAAGGCCCTAGTGAGGTCTGAGATAGAGAGTGAGAGGGGTTCCAAGTGTGAACCAAAAAAAAGTGGTCCAAGTAAGGCCAAAATAAAGAGGAAGATTATGTACCCAAGTGAGGTATTAAAGATGAAAATGAAAGGAGAGTCAGAAAGAAACATGAGAAGCAAGGCAAAATCTAAGTGCCATAGTGAGAGAATGATGGATATAGAGATAAAAGAAATGAAGGATGCATTGGAAAAGATGGAAAGATAATTAGTGATGATGTGGAATGTGTATAGTCGGAAATGTGGAATCAAAATCATAAAAAAGGTTTAAGTGTTGCTTTAGAGAAAGAATGCAAGTGTGAGAGAATTAGCAAGCAATGGAATGTGTGTAAAAATGATGGAAGGAAATGGTCAAATATTAAAGTTGATGAAATAGAGGGAGGCAATTGGGCCTCAAAATTTTTAGTCTAACATTGATTTGTCATGGTTAATTACAAGTCAAGAAATAGAAAGTGAAGAGCATAATTGGGATGAAAAAATTGATTAGACAATAGTCCATAAGGAAGAAGAAGTTGATGAATGGAAGAGTGAAGATTCAGCTAAGGATGAGGTGTTTTGCTACCCTGAAGATGGTGAACTACTTGATGAAAAGGAGTCGAGAGATGAGAAGAAAATAGCAAGTGATAAAGAAGACACAACATGCCACATAAAGGTAGCAAAACTGAACCAAGAAGGTAAAGGAACAACATGTAATGAATTGAATGCAATTTTTGATGAGTATTTTGAAGATAAAGATGATATTTTGTATAAAGACACAATAGGTTTATTTGAGGAGTTCATTGGAGCAGTGAAGAAGTAAGAAGCACATGAAGTGTTTGAGAAAAGTGATGAACAAGTTAAGGACAAAGTGATTGATTTACAAAGTGATGAGTTGACTGATTTGACAATCAAAAAGGAGAAGTTATAGAGGATTATAATAGGATAGAGTAATATGATAATAATAATATGATCAAGCATGAAACCTTGGAAAGTTCACCAAAGAAGGTAAAGAATATAACATGAAATAGGTATGTTGATGTAAAGGTAGAAATAGAGAAGATAGAAGATACAATGGATAAGAAATGGCAACTTTTATTGAATGCCATGAATATTGAAGAGGATTATGAAATAAAATAAGGCAATAATAATAACTAACAAGCATAAATATAAGAAGTAGCAGTAGAAAGAGCCAAGGATAACATGGATGAGAAAGCAGATGCATAGGTGTAGAAGCAAAGAGCATACACATTTTTATGAAAATTTGATTGAAGAAGAATATGGGTGTCAATTTATTTTATCCCCTTAGCAGTATGATGCAGGGGCATCTTAAGAATGCTCAAGGTTGGTCTAGGATGTGTCTAAGAGTCATGATTGTGAGTGAAATTGGAATTAGAATACAAAACAAGTTTTCCTGCCCTTTTGTGTAATTTGAATTTTCAAGTTTGTAATGAGAGTTTAATAGTGTGTTTGAGGTCTAAAATGGAATGTAAGGGATCAAGGTGTATGAGAGAGTCTTAAATGACCTAAGGGGATAAAATAAGTGTGTTATTATGAGAAGTTTATGTTAAGTAAGGTTAAGGAGTGTGGTGGCAAGTGTTATGTCCATCACCCTACATGGGTCACGGGTTTGACACATAATTTCCCTTTGAAAACACACAAAACACAATAAAACTAACAAGAATCAACACACAAGACAATAAACTAAGCAAAATCACACTTGTGTTTCGTGAGCACTTATGTAACACACACACATAAACCAAACTAACCTGGAATGAACACTTCTTCATATTGTTCTTGAATCAAGAAACAGTTGCACATTTGTGTTTTAAGATTCTAGATGGTATGTAGGAAGTTAGGGAAAGGAGTTAGTTTTTGGAGCCCAAGAAATACAGGGGTACAGATGAAGATGTAAAAGGAGAAAACACCCATGTATTATGTCCTCAAGATAGAGTTATTGTGTAAATAAGTATAAGCAATAAATAAATCATTTATTTTCATTATATTATCATATGGAATAGGTTTTTATTGTTTCTTGAATGTTATCAAATATTTTTTGTTATTATTTACAAATTTTTGCATGAAAGTTCTTTGCAGACTTTGTATTCCTTAAAGTTCTACCTTTGATGGACTGTGAGTGTAAGAGGAACAACAAACTTGTTTTATCTTTTGTAACATCATAAATAATGTTAAAAGGAAATTATATGATGACCTAAAAGGTTCAATTAAGTTTCATTTCTAGTATATGAAGGAATGTTATTTAGTTTGACAATATAGATTGGTGTAACCAGTGTCCTTGAACAAGATGTTAGCCTGTGTGAACCCATCAAATGAAGTTCAAGTTGAAGATTGTTAGAAGCACATTCAAGAATGGTAAGTCATGGTTAAAAAGTTATAAATATTATGTATACTATGATAATTCATTATGTGATCCATTGCATTGGATATCATGCCCAGTCTCCATAAAAGAATTGTGTCTCTGTTTACAGTCATGTCTAAATCTGTGTAACACTATGTATAGGAGCATCAAGAAATGATTTTACTGAGTGAACAGGGGATATAAGAGTCTAAAATATTGTTTTGATCATTCTAAATATGTTTTAAAGGGACTTTATTTTTCAAAAACAAATAAACCCTTCATTGGTTGAGACTGAGTAACCTGCAGTCTAGGAATGTACACAATGCAGTAAGAACATCTATGTTCATAATGTTTTAAGAAATGTTTAAAAGGAATTAACCCTTTGAAAATTTGAATTGAGGGTGGATATATCCTATTGAGGCCTTATAATGATTTAAATACAATGTTGTCTCATTGAAAATGAATTTGGAAGCCCTCTGGCTTAGTCTGCTTGTGCATAACCTTATTTAGGGTTTTAAGACAAAATTGTGGTTTCTAGGAGAACTAACAATCAAAAAATACTCAAAATTGGTATTCAGTTATATTTTCAAGTCTACAAAGATATTATATGGGTTATGGGGTTTTATATTACTTTTGTGTGCAGATTTTATAGTATTAAGAGTCTACAAGGTAAAGAGAGGTTTAAAAGACCTAAATAGAGACAAAATTTTATCTAAAAAAAGTGATCAAAAGGAATATTGAGGGCATGAGACTTTGTGAATACTAATAACATGTTATAGGTTATTTGTAAATGTATTTGGTTTTTCAATATCCCAAGGTAATTTTTCATACAAGAGAGAAATGTGTGAAAGAAAGGCTACAAGAAGAGCCTGTGACAGCATAAGAGATGGTGTATGGTCTAAGGGTTGTTTTGTGAAGCCAAGTGGAGTTGATAAGAGGTTAGAGAGGACCTAAAGGATTAGAAATAATTTCATTATAATCATATTAAATTCAAAGAAACTAGAAACTGGATTTGAACCAAGTTGTTACATGGCATGAAGCCTAGTGTGGAAAATAGTATGGGACTGAATGTATCGAATGAATTTTATGGATAAAATTGAGTTGTATGCTTTGTGTACAGGGCCTAAACTCAGAAATTAAGATACTTTGAAGGTGTCAGAGATAATTAAGGGTAGAGATAGAGAGTATAGATCATTTTCTCTACATCATTTGGTATCAGAGCCATCTAGATGCTCGAGGAATAGATATATATAGGTATAAACTTGATGATTACATTGTTCATAGTGCATGTTGCATGTTGATCAATAATTTTTAGGTAATCAAGGAGGTAGTTTGTAAGGAAGTCTTGTCGAAACATAGAGTTAAGAAGGCAAGTAAAGAAAGGTATGAGTTCCTTTGTGGTTGATTTATTGGTTTGGATGCATTATCGATGGTATGTGAAAGGTGAGTGAAGAAAAAAAAGAAAATAATATGGTGGAAAGACCTGAAACAAGAGAGCTATTAACAAGATAAAAATAGAGAAGCTCATAATCAAAGCTTTGGAAAGAGAAGACAGTCCTAGTGTGAATAACAAGAGTGTGGAAAGGCCTTAGTGAGGTTTGAGATAGAGAGTGAGAGGAGTTCCAACTGTGAACCAAAATAAAGTGGTCCAAGTGAGGCCAAAAAAAAGAGGAAGAGTATGTACCCACATGAGGAACTAAAGATAAAAATGAAAAGAGAGGTAGAAAGAAAAATGAGAAATAGGGCTAAATCAGAGTGGCACAGTGAGAGAATGATGGAGATAGAGATAAAAGAAATGAAGTATGCATTGGAAAAGATGGAAAAAGAATTAGTGTTGATGTGGAATGTGTATATTCTTAAATGTGGAATCAAAATCAAAAAAAAGGTCAAGTGTTGCTTTAGCAAAATAATGCAAGAGCGAGAAAATTAGCAAGCAATAGATTGTGTGCAAAAACAATGGAATGAAATTGTGAAACAGTTGAATTTGATGGAACATAGGGAGGCAATTGGGCCTCAAAAATTTTAGTCTAACATTGATTTGTCATGGTTGATTATAGGTTAAGAAATGAAAAGTGACAAGTATAATTGGGATGAAGAAATTGATTGGTAGGGAAGAAGAAGTTGACGACTGGAAGAGTGAAGATTCAGTTGAGGATGAGGTGTTTTGCTACCTTCAATATGGTGAAATAATTGATGAAGAGGAATGGAGAGATGAAAAGAAAATAGCAGGTGATAAAGAAGACACAACATGCCACATAAACGCAACAAAATTGAACCAAGAAGGCAAAGGAACAATAGGTAATGAATTAAATGCAATTTTTGATGAGTATTTTGAAGATAAAGATGATATTTTGTATAAAGACACAATAAGTTTGTTTGAGGAGTTCATTGGAGTAGTGAAGATGTAATAAGCACATGAAGTGCTTCAGAAACGTGATGAACTGGTTAAGGAGAAAGTGACTAATTTACAAAGTGATGAGTTGATTGATTTGATAGTCAAAGAAAGAGCAGTTGTAGAGGATTATAGCAGGATAGAGTAAGATGCTAACAATAATATGAGTAAGTATGAAACCTTGGAAAGGTCACCAAAGAAGAAAAAGAGTATAACATGGAATAGGTATGTTGATGTAGAGGCAAGAATAAAGCTAATAGAAGATACAATGGACAAGGAATGGAAACTTCTACTAAATGCCATGAAGATTGAAGAGGATTATGAAAGAAAATCAAGCAAGAAGAATAACTATAGGTACAAGTAGCAGTATAAGAAGTAGCAGGGGAAAGAGCAAAGGATAACATGGATGAGAAAGCATATGCATAGGTGTGGAAGCAAAGAGCATACACATTTCTATGAAAATTAAAATGAAGAAGTATATAGGTGTCAATTTCTTTTCTCCCCTTAAGAGTATTATGCAAGGGCATCTTAGGAATGCGCAAGGTTGGTCTAGGATGTGTCAGAGAGTCATGATTGTGAGTGAAATTTGAAATAGAATACAAAACAAGTATTCCTTCCCTTTTGTGTAATTTGAATTTTCAAATTTATAATGAGAGTTTAATAGTGTGTTTGAGATCTTAAAGGTATTGTAAGGGATCAGGTTGTATGAGGGAGTCTTAAAGGACCTAAGGGGATAATATAAGTATGTTATTATGAGAAGTTTATGTTAAATCAAGTTAAGGAGTGAGGTGGCAAGTGTTATGTCCATCACCCTAAGTAGGTCTATGGATTGTTGGAAGTTTATTTAATCAAGAAATAGTTGTAAAGTCTTATTTTAAGAGTCTAGATGGTATGTAGGAAGTTAGAGAAATCAATAAAGAAATAGTTTCTTATCCATATATTCTCATATGGAACAAGTTGTCATTGTTTCTTTAATGTTATCAAATAATTTGTGTGATTATTTACAAAGTTTTTCATGAAGGTTCTTTGAAGACTTTGTATTCCTTAAAGTTCTACCTTTGATGGACTATGAGTGTAAGAGGAACAAATAACTTCTTTTATCTTTTGCAACGTCATAAAGAATTTTAAAAGGAAATTTTATGATGACCTAAAAGGTTCAATTAAGTCTAATTTCTAGCATGTTAAGGAAGGTTATTTAGTTTGACAATATAGATTGGTGTAACCAGTGTCCTTGAACAAGATGTTAGCCTGTGTGTACCCATCAAAATAAGTTCAAGTTGAAGATTGTTGGAAGCATGTTCAAGATTGGTAAGTCATGGTTAAAAAGTTATAAATATTATGTATACTTTGATAATTCTTTATGTGATCCATTGCATTGGATATCATGCTCAGTCTCGATAAAATAAATGTGTATCTGTTTACAGTCATGTCTAAATATGTGTAACACTATGTATAGGAGCATCAAGAAATGATTTTACTAAGTGGAAAGGGTATATAAGAGTCTAAAATATTATTTTGATCATTCTAAATATGCTTTAAAGGGACTTGAGTGTTCAAAAACAAATAAACCCTTCATTGGTTGAGACTGAGTAACCTACAGTCTAGGAATGTACATAGTGTAGTAAGAACATCTATGTTCATAATGTTTTAAGGGACATTTAAAAGGAATTAACCCTTTGAAAATTTGAATTGAGGGTGGATATATCATATTTAGGCCTTATTAAATTTTAAATACAATGTTGTCTCATTGAAAACGAATTTGGAAGCCCTCGGGCTCAGTCTGCCTGTGCATAACCCTATCTAGGGTTTTAAGACAAAATAATGGTTTATAGGAGAATTGATCTTCAAACAATCCTAAAAATTGGTAGTCAATTATATTTTTAAGTATACAAAGATATTATATGGGTTATAGGGTTTTACCATACTTCTATGTACGCATTTTATAGTATTAAGAGTATGCAAGGCAAAGAGAGGTCTCAAAGACCTAAACAAAGACAAAATTTGATCTAAAAAAAGTGATCTAAAGGAATATTGAGGGCATGAGACTTGGTGAAGATTAAGAAAATGATAGAGGGTATTCGTAAATGTATTTGTTTTTCCAATATCCCAAGCTAATTTTCCATACAAGAGAGAAATGTGTGAAAAAAAGGCTACAAGAAGAGCTTGTGACAGCGTAAGAGATGGTGAATGGTCTGAGGGTTGTTTTACGAAGCCAAGTGGAGTTGAAAAGAGGTTGGATAGAACCTAAAAGAGTAGAAATAATTTCATTATAATCATATTAAAGCCGAAGAAACCAAAAACCAGATTTGAACCAAGTTGTTACATGGCATGAAGCCTAGTATGGAAAATAGTATGGGACTGAATGCATAGAATGAAGTGTTGGATAAAAGTGAGTTGTATGCTTTGTGTACAGGGCCTAAAGGCAGATAATAAGAGACTTTGAAGGTTTCAGATCTAAGTAAGGGCAGAGATAGAGAGTATAGATGATTTTCTCTTCATCATAACATCTCAACAACAAACTCTTAAATACCCTCACATGGTATAAAGATAACACAAATCAAGTTGCCAAATCACTACTCACTTACCAATATTGTATGAGTAGTATCATAATCTGTTTCCACAATTGGAAGGAAAATTCTAACCACAAATATGTATCAATCCATCCAATACTACAACTTTTATCTCAACAAGTAAAAGATATTGTCCCATAAACTCAAGGGAATAAGGTCAAAATAACATTTCTGAAACAAGTTTTCATTTAAGGGAACACTAAAACAACACCATGAAAATATGCATCCTCTTAGTGGACTTATAATGATGTCAAAAGAGAGTGAGCAAGTATCAACTCATCTCTACGCTATCTAAGAGAGATGACACTTCTTCCCAATTTATATAAATATATGGAGTGCCAATACATAAGCAAACTCCTAACACATAGGAATCCTCAACAATGACATCTACACTTTACTAAAAGAAAATTTCTATCACACTAGGTGGTGCCAATCTAAAATGGTCTTATAAAATTCTCACTCTTAGGATTAGTGAATATAAGACACAAAACTGATGCACATATACTTAAATGAGAAGCATCCCATGATTTTTAGACACTCACAAAACAAACACCAATGACGAAGGTGACTCGATTACCAAGAAAGATGTAATCATATTTGATGTGTTTGATCTAAGTGATCAAACTATGGTAGGAATATTTTGTTCATGACTCAAGAACTATGTTATGCACTTACCCATACATCTTATATAACCATTACCATAGAGACACTCAATAAACCAACTCTTTAACAACTCTAAGAGGGTAAAATTGCTCTTAAGGTACACACTCAATGTTCCAAAAAATATTTCATGAATGTTCATACTTACAATAGTCACCAAGCCATACAGGAAGATTTACCAAGTCTCAAAACTCCAATCATGGTGTAACATGGTTCTACACTGAGGCACTACAAATTCAAAATACCAATGCAATATTTCATGTCACTAGGTTCACACTAGTAAATAGAGGGATATGAAAACACTAATGGACTCATTAGGTCTTAGAGTTCGAGCCACAGTTCTAATACCACATGTAACAACTCTGTTGAGCGCTAACTAGAAATACGTAAACAAAAATTATTGAACGCATGTACTATAAATAGATTACACCACAAGAATCTAAACAATAATCATACAAAATACTCTAAGTGTGTTAACTATAAATAAGCCCCTGACATGTAATAGTTATTGATCACTATCAATGTAGGAAAATGCATCATAATGCAATCATAGAAAGTAATTATAAATAGCTAGTCATTGTTGGTACAATACACAGCCACTCTTGTCAATCCATAGTAAATACGTAATTACAATTCTTCATGATAATGTTTCTAATAATAATTACAATATACATAAATAAGATACATGGTTCTATGAAGCATGAGTTCTTCAGACTTTAGTATCTGTGACAATCTCAAGTGTCATCTCAATAGTAGTACTGTTGTGGGGAGGGAGAGCACCATCTGAGTGTTTTTTCACATCAATCATGAACCAACAATCCTCCGTACTAATTCCATCAAGGAATTACCCTCCTTTCATAGATGAGTAGATATTGACGGCGTGAGAATCTAGAAAAACAAATAAGTACCCATGTACTATATGATTTTTAAAACTAAATATATAATATATTATAAAAAACTCGTTCTATTGCAAGATATCGCACAAACATGTAAATCATACTCATGAAATGACAATGTATCATTAAACATATTTTGATCAAAAATTTTAAGAAAAATAATTAATAGCGATCTATAAATTAGTCAAAATTCATACACACCACTTGATTAGATTGTCTTCATCTAGAATTGTGATGTTAGTAAGCCAGTGAAGTTTGTCTAACTCCTTATTCAGTATCAGCAATACGAGATTGCTTACCATAATTTAACCAAAAGATTCATATAATTTACATTCTATTAGCAATCATATCACATAACATGTTAAACATAAGAGTAATCAAAACATACATTTATTCTTGAAACGTAAGAATGAATCTTACATTATTATCTATTCCATACTAGAAATAATAATTATAATTTATACCACTCGAGTAAAATATACATTTAACTACAGATTTTAACTACCACAATTAGTTTCCAAATATACTACACCCTATGATAACCCATTTTACCATAGTTTAGTATTCTAAAACATAACTACTGATTTTCTACAATTAATTATATAAAGTAGTCTTAAATATATAGAAACATAAGCTTCTATTCAAGCAACGAAATATAACAAAGCAAGTCACAATTTTTATGAAACACATAATATTATATCTTAACATTTTTTACACTCTCAAAGGTTGTATGCACGCATACATAAAATCATACTAACTATCACAAAACATGTTATTCATAGTAATACCCAACACACATACATTTAATCAATCAAATATAGGTGTGAATTTAGACATAACAATTACAGTATATACCATCTGAATATAACATAAATTTATACTATAGTACTCTATGACATCCCATACTATCATAGTTAATTGTTTATGAATAGAACTACATAATTACAAATAATTAGTCTTTTAATTCTAAGAAATAAATGATCCATCATCATACATAATAATTCAGTAAGTACGGGGTTATACCACCCAGGTATACCCTATGTTTAACTACATACTATTAAAACCTATAAGCACACATTACGACGCACTATTATATGCTATATATGTCTAAATATTTGTTCATATTAGCCCTCTCATAATATGTATCGCACATAAGTATTCGATGTTGAATATATAATTAAACTAACAGTTAGTGATAGCCTTTCCAAATAATCAAATAACTCACAACCAAGTTATATCTCATATGAACATAACACTAATTAATTACTCTTCTAAGAGATTGTTTCCATATGGTTATAGTTTCAGTCCCCCTGACACCTTAACTCTATTAATTAATAATCTCAAATTTGTGCAAATCATATTTCTAAAGATATTAATGATTTCACATAAATCATACTAGATAAAATCCACTAAACAATTAAACTATGCAGATGAACTATGAGTAACAACTATCTAATGCAAGTAGTATTAAACACATTATGCTAACCATTCTACTATTCATCTACTATGTGCTAGCTAATGTGGTGTGTGCAAGGTTCCAGTGGATTTCTCTGTCATCCTCTAACATCTCCATCACCCTCTCCAATGATGTTCTCCCTCCGTCACACTCTGAGGGATGACTTATCTTACGTCAACCTTACAAATAGGTAGTTAGACCATTACATCATGATATACATACATCATAAATTATAGCTGAAATAACAAATCAATATGTTCGTAATATAAACACATACACTACAACTAGCTCATAGCAATGTAAACATTAACATAAACAATACTTATTATCTCATAACAACATATATCTCAAAGCTTAGTCAAAAGGAACTAAATTTAAATTTGTCAACTATAAAGATCTATGAATAATCAAATAGTTTGTTTAGCGAGGAATCGAGATGTAACATGACCCTTATACCACTACTTAAAACTAATACAAGTTACTTCTATTTGTTTCTCTAAGTATTGAAACCCCACTTATACATTTACCCAAGAAACTCATCATCCAAAATAACCCCTAACTAAATAAAAAACCCTTTTTACCATGTCTCCTACTAGGTTGGTCGGGTTGACCCTGTTTAGGGATTTATCACATGTTACAGAACTATATCATCTTAAGTCAGCATTGTTCAAGACCTAATGGCTCTATTTTTTGTCCGACGAGATCGATTAGACGGACTATGTCAGCTAAAATCATAGGAAAGTTTAGAGTTAATCCATGGCTATATATACCCCCTTTCATTTTATTTCTAAAAATTCAATCAATTATGCGTCATTACTATTTGTAAATCTATTTAGACAATCAATAGGAGGTTTCATTACTTAGGTTTTTGCCTTTGGAGAAGTAACACTTGTCTTGTAGAAGTCTTGGATGCATAGGAGAGGTTTTGTAACCTAGAGTTGATTTATCTTTGTGATTATTATAAGCCCACAACAACCTCTTACAAAACACCATTGGCAAAGGGAGAGACTGAGGTACGATAGATTCACTTCAACAAAGGTAAGTATATTCATAGCCCTTCATATTTCGATAAATAGATGTTGTGGAGTTAATATATATTGGATTGTATCTCTCTTTGCTTAGATCATTCTTATGATATAGATAGATTTATCTTTGCATGTTGATTATCTTCCCCATTTGTGCCAAAAGCTTTGTTGAGCACTAAATTACCTTGCATATGCTTTTGGTAGATTAGCTTGCATAGTTGTTTAGTAGATTATCTTGCTTAATATTATTTACAATCATATGCCCTACCTAAGGTTATCACAAGATGACATTTGATTAAAGGCCTTAAAAACCTCTCCTTTACCATAATGTGATAAGAGATCCTTTAGTGTAGGTTTAACGGATTCATCATTGGTCATGGCCTAAATTTAAACGTATCCTCAAACATACTTGTTAGTTGATTACCTTCTTTGAACTTGAATATTATTGAGTAGGATAAATTAAAGAACTGTCTTCTTTCATTTGCATGCAAATGTCATCTTCAATTTCAATTTTACTTTCACATCCAAGAAAAAGAGGTTTAAATAATGCAATATCACTTTCTACTTGAGGTACATCATTATTATGTGAAAAATAAACATTGACATAACTATCATTTACATCCTTGTTATTTGTCTTAGGAAATTATTTCATTAACCTTTGGGAAATATATTTTGTTGTTGCTTGGATTTACATGGTTTGATATTTGTAAGAGATCCTCAAATATACTTGGGACTTTTCTTGTGTCCAAGCATGTTTTGTAATTATTTCCTTATGATTTTCCTATGCACTCTTATTTTATTATTCAATCAAAACAATGCGAGATATGGGACATGCATTTTGCTCATCACAAATTAGAGGGGAAGAAGAAAGTTGACTATTTTCATTTGAATCATGCAAAGAAGGAATGGAATTTTCAAAATTAGTATTGTTTTGAGAAGGAGACACACACTTGATTTCATCAAGATTTTCATTATGAGAGATAAAAGAAAGGCATTCAACTTCTTTTACATTTTCAATGTTGGAAAGGGGAAAATCACACTCACTTTTTGAAATAGTTAAAGAGGGTATGGATGCAATATTTTGATTATTAACATTAAGAATGGTATCATTTTGCATATTGGTTGGATCTTAATTATCATAAAATAGAGGAATAGGAGAGGTGTCATAACTAAGAAGCATTCATCACATTCATAACCAAGAGTAGAAACATCACGATCAAGATTTTACTCATGTGGGTCATGTTCAATATCGAAGGTCACACCTTGGGCCTTATCGATATTTATACACCTAATGATGGTCTCAATCGAGCAAAGTTATAGTGTTTTAACTTGTTGACGACCTTCTGCGCTCCAACTAATTGATATGTGTTGATTTTAATATGATTGAAGCACTCGAGGACAATGTAGGCATTTTTCTTATGTGTTGGTGCATTGGGGAACATGAAGCTTAATTTTATTTTAAAAATTGTTGGGGTTGTGAGACCTTGATTTTCAATGGTGATTTGATATGGTTCAAATGATCCATCTTCCTAGCAAGCCCAAAGCTTATTCTCAAACCATTGGATCATGTCATGCTTGTTGAGCAACACTTTTTCAACTTTCAAGTCAACAACAGCAATGCCATCAAAGGTTCACTTGGAACTTTTCTTTTTAAGATCATAACTTGATCATTTTTTGAGTTGTTTGGGTTGACAAGTTGCAGAACATCTCGCATACATAATTCTTCATTAACACTCCCTCCCTTGTGCATGAAGGAACTATATAGCTCATCACATAAATCTAGAATTTGGCATCGTGGCCTCTTTATGCTACTGTGTTTTTTGGTGGAATTAAGCCATTACGTGTACCACCTTTTTTTGACAGTATGGCAAATAGGTGGCAAGAATTAACAAAAGTGCTAATAGTGTTCTTGCTAAGGAATTCAAGAGGGTTTCCTCCAAGTTTGAGATCAACCCATTTGATGTTCAATTATAATCTATGGTTGCTTGTCTCAAACATAAGCTTAAGCTTGGGCTTAAATTTGTGTCGGCTTTCATTGACTCAAAATAGGAGATAGAGCTTCTAAAGATATTTTCAAATCTCTGTGAACCAAGTAGGCTAGAGAACAAGCTTGGGCTCAAATTTCTCTACCTTCACTGACTCAAAGTAGGAGATAAAGCTTTTAAAGATTTTTATAAATCTCTATGAGACAAGCAGCCTAGAGAGCATATTAAAGCACTCGGAGTTTCTTATGGATAGCTAACGAAGTTCCCTGATATTTCCACCGCCTTTATAGAACCACTATATATTAGCGTTTTAGGTGTAGGTTGACTCTTAGGAGTGAGCTCAAGCTCTTTAGGAATGTCTTGATGTTGTTCCCCACAAGCTTAGCCCCGCTTGAAAATATTGTTTGATGCTCCACTTTCTTTAGAGGAGCTCCATACCACTCTACTTCATATGGCCAATGACAAATCCCCATTCCTGGATAGTTTTCTATGTGAATTTTGCAAACGAGGCTTTGCAATCTAATTCCTTGGGAAATATTATAAATCAAGTTAATAGAAACAAATAGATGTTCCAGGGCTACTAAATTGTGTATCGTGTTAGGTTGTGGAGCTAAAAGCTTCACAGGTATGCAAATGGAGGAGGTTGCTGAGTGTCACAGTAACTGACGTCGGTCAGGCCAACCGACATCAGTCAAGAGTAGACCAAAAGCTACCGACATCGGTCAAAAATCAGTCGATGTCGGTCATCTCTAGAGAGACAGTGACCGACGTCAGTCGTCTGTGCATTCCAAAACTGGTCTAATTTTAAACGGACAGTGAGTTTGCATGTAAAGACTAATTTTAATCTTGAGTCTGCATTTCTAATTATTGTAATTGGGAAGTCTAATTATTGTTTGTATGGGATCTATTTAAGAGACCCATGGCGCTGTATTGTAAGATTGTAGAATCATAAGGACTTGCAAATGCAAGGACAAGGGTTCTTCCAGGTGTGTAAGATCTAGTAGGTTTGCAGGTGTGTAAGACCAGGTTGATCTGAAGGTGTGCAAGATCATGTGAGATCTACATGGTAAGTAAGGTCGGTTGATCTGCAGGTGTGTGTGTGTGTGTGCAAGGTCAAAAGAGATCTGCGAGGTAGCAAGGTCAAAAGAGATCTGCAACACATGGAGCAAGATCAGGGATATCTACTTGGAGTATGTGTGTGTACTCGGTTGGTACTGGAAGTAGGCAACAACGGTTGTGTTGATTGTCACTTACTGGTTGGTGTACTGACAGTATTGTTACTGACTGGTTGAAACAATAACTCTGTGTTTGAGTTGATTTTGTTTGTAATTGAGAGAGAGAACTCTTGAGGAAGAATTACTGGTACACCCAATAAGTGTGGAAAGAGTGTGATTTCTTCACTGTATTTCCTTCTGGAAGAGTGTTAATACAAGATTGTATTGTCTCTCATATTATGTGTTGTTTTTAAATTCTAATTATTATTCTGATTAAATTTCGTGTTTAGTTGCTTATACAAAAGTAATCAAGTGTACTCTTAAGGAGTAGGGATTTTGACAATTGGTATCAGAGCTTTGTGAGCCTAGGTCCTATCAAGTGGTATCAGAGCTAGGTTGATCAGAGCTTGGTTCAGAGCTTGGTTCACTAACACCTTGGTTTCAGAGTGTGTTAAGTGTTTGTTGATTACAGGTCACTCTCAGGTGTTTCTGATTGAGTGGGAGTATAGCAATGGCAGAAAAAAGTAAGCTAAAAATAGAGAAATTCAATGGCAAAAATTATCAATTATGGAATTGTGGAAAAAAAGAGCATGTAAAGAAAGATTGTTGGTTGGTAGAAGATCAGCATGAAAAAAATAAAGAAGCAAATGATGCAGGTATTGTTGCACGGGATGCTCTTATATGTTGGATAAAGTAGAATCTTGGGTTTTAGATTCTGATGTCTCTTTCCATGCAACCCCAAATAAAGTATTTTTTCATGATTATGTCCATGGAGACTTTGAAAAGATTTATTTAAGGGTTGGTGAGCCTTGTCAAATTGTTGGCAAAGGGAAAGTGAAGCTAAAATTGCAGACGGGCAACACATGGGTGTTGAAAGATGTCATGCATGTCCCAGTCCTGAAGAGGAGTCTAATTTTTGCAGAAAAGTTGAGTGATGATGGTTGCACAGTTACTCTCACAGCGGAATCTTGAAAAGTTTTCAAGAGTGCACTTGAATTAGCATGTGCTAAGAAAATAGGTACTATTTATCTATCTACTTGTATTACTAATTCTCTTTCTGGTTGATCTACTTCAGATATAGATGCAAAGATGTGGCTCTGTGGGCTTGATCACATGAGTGAGAAGAGGATGCATGTTCTTAAGTCAAATGGTAAGAGTTCAGATTCGGAAAGCATAGATCGAGATTTCTGTAAGCAACAGAAGAAAGTGAGATTTTTTGTTACTGATGCTATAAGAAATGATCGAATTTATTGCATAAAGAAGAAATCTGATATTTTTGACACTTTGAAGAACTGAAAAGCCTTGGTTTTCATGGAGAAGATGATGGACAGAGATCAGTTCAAGGCGCTGAATAATTCTGAGCAGAAAAGTTTGGACATGGTTATGATCCAAAGTGAGCTCGCGAGTAAAAATCATCACTCACAAAAAAACACAGTTACCGACGTCGGTCAGGTGAGAACCGACGTCAAACAGGGAAGAACCAACGTTGGTCATGTGTAGACCGAAGTCGGTGATGTCGGGCAGGTGGACACCGACGTCGATCAGGGAACTGACGTCGGCGATCAGGTGGACACTGACATCGATCAGGGAACCAACGTCGACAGTCAGGTCGATCACATGGAACCGACATCAATCGAGTGTAGACTAAGAGGTGACCGACATCGATCATTGTTTGAACGAATTTTGGGCAAACAGCAAGCTGTCAAGGAGTCTCAAACGCCCATGTGGAGGACTGAAAGGGTAAGTAAGCCTCAAATTCATTATTCCTCTTCTTTATACTACTTGTTGCTCACTGATGGTCAAGAATCAGAAAGTTTTGAAGAGGCAATGCAGGTAGAATCCGTGAAACAGTGGGAGCATGGCATGAATGAAGAAATTGATTCCTTGAAAGAGAACCAAACGAGAGATTTGGTAGAGTTGCCAGCAGAAAAAAAAGCACTGAAAGACGAATGGATTCCTATATTAAAAAAAAAAAAAAAGAATGGACACGTGAGACAGAAGGCCAGGTTATATGGTCTTGAGCAAGCTCCAAGATAGTGGTATAAGTTTGACGGGTTTATGACAAAGCATGGCTTTAGTCAATGTCAATGTAATCATTGTGTTTATTTTACCAGGTTGGATAATGGTCGCGACATTACCCTGTTACTATATGTAGATGATATGCTTGTTGCAGGTTCATACATGCAGGGATTTGCTGAGCTAAGGGTAAAATTAGTTCAGTGGTGTGCCAGAAAAGATTTAGGAGAAGCAAAATTCTTTTGCATGAGTATTTTTAGAGACAAGAAAAGTCACAGGTTGATTTTGTCTCCAGAAGATTATGTGAATAAGGTAGTGGAGAGGTTCAATATGCAAGATGCAGAACCGATTAGCACACCTATGGTTGGACAGTTCACAGAACAGTGTCATAAATCACATGATGAGGTTGAGTACATGAGTACTAGACTTGATATTACCCAAGCAGTGGGAGTTGTCAGCAGGTTTGTGGCCAATTCGATAAGGAGCACTGAAAAAGAGTTCAGTGGATTCTCAGATATCTGAGAGGGACCAGTAGCAAGTATTCATGCTATGCAGGGTCAAGCAATTCTCTACATGGGTATGTAGATTCGGATATCGCAGGTTACTTAGATGATAAGAGAAGCACCACATGATATGTGTTCACTATAGGTGGAATGGTGGTTAGCTAGATTCCAGAGATGCAGAAGGTTGTTGCAGTCACAGAGGCTAGCAAGGATAAGAACCCTACGAAAATGTTAACAAAGCCAGGAACAAAGGAAAAATTGAATCTTTATTCAACTTATGTTGGTCTTCAAGATTGAACTTGAAGAGGGATACAACCCAGAAAATAAAATTAGATGATATACAGGTACAGGTACAGGTGCAGTTGTTTATCTCCAAGTGAGAGATTGTTAGGTTGTGGAGCTAAAAGCTTCACAGGTATGCAAATGAAAGAGGTTGTTGAGTGTCACAGTAACCGACGTCGGTCAAGAGTAGACCGAAAGCTGTCGACATCGGTCAGGTATTGGCCGACGTCGGTCATCTCCAGACAGACAGCGACTGACGTCGATCGTTTATGCGTTCTAAAACTGGTCTAATTTTAAACGGACAGTCAGTTTGCATGTAAAGACTAATTTTAATCTTTAGTCTGCGTTTCTAATTATTGTAATTAGAAAGTCTAATTATTGTTTGTATGGGATCTATTTAAGAGACCCATGGCGCTGTATTGTAAGATTGTAGAATCATAAGGACTTGCAAAGGCAAGGACAAGGGTTCTTCCAGGTGTGTAAGATCTAGTAGGTTTGCAGGTGTGCAAGCTCAGGTTGATCTGCAGGTGTGCAAGATCAGGGGAGATCTACATGGTAAGTAAGGTCGATTGATTTGTAGGTGTGTGTGTGCAAGGTCAAAAAAAATCTGCAGAGTAGCAAGGTCAAAGGAGATCTGCAACACAACAGGGAGCAAAATCAGGGAGATCTACTTGGAGTATGTGTGTGTACTCGGTTGGTACTGAAAGTAGGCAACAACGGTTGTGTTGATTGTCACTTACTGGTTGGTGTACTGGCAGTATTGTTACTGACTGGTTGAAACAACTCTGTGTTTGAGTTGATTTTGTTTGTAATTGTGAGAGAGAACTCTTGAGGGAGAATTACTGGTACACCCAAGAGGTGTGGGAAGAATGTGATTTTTTCATTGTATTTCCTTCTAGAAGAGTGTTAATACAAGATTGTATTGTCTCTTATATTCTGTGTTGTTTCTGAATTCTAGTTACTTATTATTCTGGTTAAATTTCGTGTTTAATTGCTTATACAAAGGTAATCAAGTGTACTCTTAAAGAGTAGGGATCCTAACAATTGGTATCAGAGCTTTGTGAGCCTAGGTGCTATCATATCGTACATGCATGTTAGCCACTTCCATAAAGAAAAGGGCTACAATTGAAATTTACAGTCCAAAACCTTACGATCAGGCAAAAAATGTTTCTTAGCCAACCCCCTTTAGTCTATCATGCAACCAAAAAACATCAATATTTTTCTACAATATTTTGCATTAACATAATTTACCAAACGACTGCCCCGGCCAAGCTTCGCGCTCTGAAAACCCAACGATGTTCGAAAAAACAAGTTATATACAAAAATAAATTTATTATGAAAACTTGATCGCATCCCGTAGGGTTTCTTACCAAAAAAATATAAACAGCATATACGCTGACAATATGAATTGCAAGAATAAGGGTTTCTTGTATAAATGTAAACACCACACATGCGAAAAAAAATGACCCAGAACATGCATCAATTGATATCATAAAAGCACATATATAGGCTGAAAATCTAATGTCAAAAACAAATTTCTTCGCAGATTATATATCACAAACAATTTGGGTACTTTGAGAGTCTTCAAATGGCTCAGTAGAGAATGCAACTTTGGAATGCACGGTTCGAAGGATGATTGTGATGAACGCGGTGAAAATCGAGCATTAAATAAGCAAATTAACAATGAAAATCCCAAAAAAAAACATAATTCCTGCAAATAGCCCCATCAAAATGTGCAATCGTGGCACCCATCTCAATGGCATACGCGTTAAAATTTGGTGGAAGGTTTGTAAATCAACATACCCATATTGAATCGCCGCTAAATTTCGTCTAATCCAGTAGTGACGGCATTTGGCGAAGATTCTAACGAGGTCAAGTTTTTTGTGCATTAATCTGCTTCAAATCCGAAGCACCAAAAAAAAAATTACTTATTGCAAGCGTAAGGTGGCAGATATGGGTTCACCGAATCTAACATTGTGATTAGGTGTCGCCCGTATTTTCAATGAATGATGCTCCCAACATAATGAACGAAATGCATGGGCAACGATGCACCCATGAAAACTGAAATGACCCAAGCCAGCAGAAACGAAACCATCTAGAAGTCTTCATTCAGGTCGGGACAGTGGGCAGGGCTGCAATTTGCATGCACGTTAGACTGCGCCCCTTTCCCCACCTCGTATTGAGAGAGGGATTCCAACTAAGTCGTTTATGATCAAATTGAATATGTCCATCTAAAAAATCAATGAAAATATCGTTATTATGGGTGAGATATAAATGGTAAAAGAAATTTTACAAGGAATTCAAACATAGCCCTGAAATATGTTGTAATTGTCTAGCTTGATGGTAAATAGTCTTAGTTCTTTCCATTGAATTATAATTTGCTGAAAGCTAGCACGACAGCTGCCCTTTTGTAATGATTTTTTCTATACTAATATATCAGCTCTTTTCCTATTAAAAAAAAACAAGCAGCTTCATAAGTACAGGACTTTTTTTATTGACAAATTTAGATCCATTTGAAACATCTTCTGAAGTCATATTTGTTTTCTCTATTTGCATGTCCGCTTTTTCGAGTTTGGATCAACTTCTTAACTGAGATTGGCCCATTGATTCCGTTTTGTTGATCCTCTACAATACTGAGCGGAACTGGGAAAGGATTCAGTTGATTACTATTGTTCTACGAATTTCTCAGAATCTGATATTGCAAAATACTTAAGAATTTCGAAACTAACCTTTTTTGTCTTTAGATATCTTTGATTTCCTTGCACGTCTGCCTTGTGTATCCATGTCTCCTTTATCTCCGTATGGAGATTCAATTCGGTTCTTCCCAGAGTGAATTGTTAAGAGTTTTCTCAACTGAAGGCTCTGTACTAAAGATGCATATGAGGTTGAATTCCTCAATTTCGATTTGTTGATTTTTGACTGGACAAGCTCGAGCATGATTTCTATACTGGGGACAATTTCTATATTGGAAAGGTGTGTTCTGGTAATCTACGGGTTGTTCCCAAACTATAACTGCTACTTCCGCAGGCTTCTATATAATCTCAGCATGGTAAGGGACTGCGAGTCAGCTTATGAGGGTTTGACATATTCTCCTATATTTCTGATTCTTCTGTGTCTCACCTTTGCCCCAAAATTCAACAGGCAACAAAGGGAATACAAACCCATACCAGCATCGTGCTAAGTAATTATTCATTTGGGTTGTTAGCAGGATTCCATGGTTTCATTTTTTTTTATTTTTTTTTTACATATTGAGAACAAGATACCCTCTTTAAAGACTGCGTCTTTTTTCAGACCCAGTTGAGTATATGACCATGAAATAGCCCCTTCCGCATCATTAGAATGTTTGATGGCCCCCACAGGTTTCCAGTTTTCATATTCTCTGGAACTCACAGTATTTGGGCCAGACTAAAAGCCCATAAACCAGCACATTAGGTTCTTTTCCTTCGAGAAATATAATCCACTTCTATGGAACAATGAACAATGAGTGGGGTCTCCAACTATTGATCACAATTGTTTGCCATTCACACCAGGAATTTTGAGTGCACTATTGAGTTCTGTGTGCTGGTAAATATACTCGAGCAATTCATCCCTGCAAATATGAGGGTCTTCCCTGGCAACAGAAGTTTTGAAAGAATGCTGTGGGGGAGCTAAGGAAGCCATTGCCTTCTCTGTTGAGAGTGCATTTGCAGACAATCACAGCTGTTTGGATTAGAAAATACAATAGAAAGTAGAAAGGTACAGCGGGAGAATACGAGGCTGGGGTTTCAAATATGTAACTACCTGATATAATGTAATCTTTGCAATTATGTTTGTTATTTTAGATGATGATTGTTGAAATCCAAGTGTTCTTGCCCTTGCAGTAGAACAGAAGTTGAGAAAATTAGCAAATGTATTTAGACGTTGAACAGTGTGCAAGGTCGGATTCAGATGTCCAAAGCTCTGTTGTATATATTCCAGCATACTTTCATGTTGGAACTCAGCCCGAAATTAGAGGTAAGTCTCCAAAATTTGAACACTACTTTAGAACTTTTATGATAAAACAGTCAAATATTTGGCCAACATCCTTTCGTTTCACATACATAAGATCCCTGATGTCTCGTAAGAAATTATTTTCGAAACTTAGAAACAAAAGAGTTCCCGCTATGCATTTCAATCAATTGGCCGCCGATTTATTAATGAAAAAATAAGTGGTGCTTCGTGATAAATTTCAATCAATAGTCCTCAATGAAATAAGATACTAATCCGTTCACGAGAGTTTGACTCGATATAGAGGTCTCTTTCACGACATGCAAAAGTTTTGAACTGCTCATGGCTTAAGGAAATCCACTTTAGAACCACCAAATGGAACAACTAACATATGTGTGCATGCAAGGATGCTTAGCAATCCGATACTGTATAATTAAATATCGTACATGAGTATTACTACAAGCCAAAAGGAATACAATGATTGATGTTTTCAAAACTTCTTATCGCTCGTACATGTAAATGCATTCAAAATAATTTCACCAAAGATGAAACTACCAAGATTATACTATGCAGTATATCAAATGGATTGTTCAAAATGTTTATATTAAAATTTACAAAATATCACGGCTCTGTGATCTTCTCGATCTTTTTTATTATCCTTTGCAAAGCTGATGCACTTGACTTGCATTTTGGGTCTGTAAAGCAAGAGCGTCCTTCTTCAGCTGCTTTGCTCAACTCCGGATCCATTGGTACTTTGCCTAAAAAAGGGACATGCATGTCTTTAGCCATCTTCTCAGCTCCGCCACCAGTCACATGAAAGACTTCTGTACAGGCAAATAAAGATAACAATTGAGGAGAATGTGTTTTTATGATCTTCAATGTCTCCTCGGTGACATCTTCCTCCTCCCCATCATCAGCAATCTTCTTGAACATGAAACTTGAGATGGGTTGTTGAATGCCACTCATGTTCTCTATGACACCCAAGACAGGAATGCCAACTTTCTTGCAAAAATTTATTTCCTTCCTAACATCAATTATTGATACCTCCTGCGGTGTAGTCACTATTAATGCACCATCGACGTTAGTTGCTTTCAGATACTGTGCTATAGAAATATGCTCATCAGATGTCCCGGGTGGAGCATCCACGACTAGATAGTCTAACTCCCCCCAATAAACATCTTTCAAAAACTGCTTAATCAGCCCATTTTTGCGTGGTCCCCTCCATATGACTGCCTCATCTGGATCTGGGAGCATAAATCCAATAGACATCACACCAAGATTGTCTTCTACATACACAGGAGACCAGCCAAGATTGCTCTGATGTATTTCCTGACCTTCCAATCCAAGCATCTTGGGAATGCTAGGACCACAAATATCAATGTCAAGCAGTCCAACCTGCTTGTCATTCTCTGCTAAAGCAAATGAAAGCTGCGCTGCAAACGTGCTCTTCCCCACCCCACCTTTTCCAGACAAAACTAAAATTTTGTGCTTTACAGTAGCCATGCGTTCTGCTATGGCAATCAAATCTGCAAAAAGATGGAAAGCATGTGTTGAGTATTTTGTTAATTTCATGTTATTTGCAAATTTGTGTTGAAAAAACTATAAGCAATGTCATTATGCAAAGGCAGTAATCCTTGATCTATCTTGTATGCAGAGTCTCCATCATTATTGATAATATAAAAGCACCTTAGGCAACCATGTAAAATTTTAGAGTAAAGCAGCAAAATGGCCATCGTTTAAACTTTACAACCTAAAAATGCACGAAGTTAAGAAATACAATTGACTTGTGGGTAAATGCCCGTAAAATGCAAGGGTCGTTGTGCAAAATCCTTCCAGCTAAAATGAACAATATCTATAAGCAAATTTGAATTTCAATATTATACTAATGGCCCCCTAAACAATATATAGATGTTTTGCACAGCTTCATGCAGTTTGATCAAAACAAAATATAAGGATAACTAGATTTTCAGGTCAGCAACTTGTACCAAAAAAACAAATTGACCGTCACCTGAAAATTAATCAGAGTTATGAATAACAAAACTAAAATTTGTGTATGCCATCCATACTTCGTTTTTCAAATAGGAAATGGAGTCATTTCGGTGGACATGTGAGTAGTATTATATCACCATTCAGCTAAGTGCAACCTGAACCAGCTAAACCAATGGCTTTGGTTGTCAGATGTAAAACAATGAAGGATATCCTTCAAGAAATTTGTTAAAAAACTGTCTGAACATCACTTTGTGGACAGTAAGCAGAGCTCATGTCCAACAATATTCCTGTGTGGCTACATAATTGTTTCCAGAAGTTGCTGGAAAAAAGGGATCACGATTGCATACTATTGATATAGAAAAACCATTTAACTTAAAAAAATATTCTCTACAAATTTCTGAGTAATTTCCTTAGTAGAAATCCCCTTATTCATCCCAATAAAATGAGCATATTTAGTTAAACGATCAACAAATACAAAGATCCTTTACCAATAAATATTGGTAACCTGTCAATAAAATCCATGGAAACTGCTTCACATTTCTGTTCTGGAATTAGGTAATGGTTGTAGGCTGTAGCAACCCGAGGTATGGTACCGATACACTTTTATGCCTTTGACAAATATCCCATTCTGCCACACGTTTTTGGATGTCCTCCTTCATACTTTTCTGATGAAATGATTTGAAACTGTGTTTAATAAAATTTGGATCCAGATATATCTTTGATCCATAAAAAATTATTTCTCCGTATAAATTGTTGGTAATATTCAATATAATCAATAATCTTACAATATTCCTTGTTCTTAACATAGTCAACTTGAATCACATTAATCCAATTAAAAATAATTACTGAAACAGCGAAAACTGCTATTTCCTCATCTCTTAGTGACAAAGGCATCAGCTGCTTGGTTATTTTTACCTTGTGTAGGATTTCAAAATCAAACATTTTTATTTTCTAAATGCATTTCTGTTGTTCAGTCAACAAGATTTTCTGTTGCAAAAGATACTTGAGGCTATCATGATTGGTCTTGCCAAAAAAGTTGCTACTTAACAAATATTGCCTCCATTATTCTGAGGCATGCACAATCGCTAAAATTTCCTTATCATAAACAGAATTCAATTGTTCTCTACGTCTCAAGTTACGGCTTTCAAAAGAAAACGGATGACCATCTTGCATTGTTATTGCCACATACCTAACACTGAAGTGTCACACTCAATTTTGGAGGATTTAAAAAAATATGGTTTTACTAAAACTGAAATAGTTGATAGTACTACTTTAAATGTTTCGAAACTAAGATATGCTTCTAGGACCAGGGAAAGAAAATATTTTTTTAAAGATTAGACAACGGAACAGCTATATGGGCATAAATAATTTTTAGTAAAACTTTGTTACCATCCTGATAAGCCTTAAAAATCTATTAGAGTCTTAGGAACATGGCATTCCACAATAGCCTTGATCTTCGCAAGATCTATTACATGGCCTAGATAGTCATTTTGCTTTGTCCAAAACTACAATTTGATTTCTCGGCATAATAATTATTTTCTTCCAAAATTGCTAAGACATAGTCTACATGTGATAGGTGATTCCTATAAACTAAAATATCATCAAAAAATACCAATACCTAGGTTACCAATTCGAGTTTGGTTCGGATTCGAGTTTGAAGAACCCGGATCACCGATGCAGCAAAAAAAATTGGCCTTGGGTATGGCTTGGGTTCGTTTGTACAAAATAAATATAAAATATTTATATTCTAACATGATAAATAGGAAATTAATGACATTGTCATTAACCACATAGTATGTTTATTGATATAAAAACAAAATATGAAAATAATCACAAAATAGTAACCAAATACCAAATGTCATGATCATCACTAATCATAAATATCAATAATAATTATTATTACACCAAATTTAATATTCATAGTCATTTTGCTCTTCATCGAGAGCATCAACATCATGTTGTGGTTCATTAGAACCACATGGACTAGCACTCCCACCACTCCTGTTAGCTAAGTTGTGTGTCGTCAGAGTGTCAATGTCAACTAATAAGAGGCTGGAAATGGAAGCATCCATGTCCATGTCTTCCAGATCTATATCTCAATGGTTTGATGTCCTCTCCTTGTACTATGGATTCTTGTGCAATAGAAGACACAAATTGGAGTGTATGTAGACTGACTCCTTGACCTTTATTGTTGCGCGCTTATTGTGTTTTTGTGAATGGATGAAATTGTAAGTGCTCCAATTCCGCTCGCAAGAAGATGAAATCACAATCCATATTTAAATTTATAGAAATAAAAAGTTAAAACTCAAGTCTTAAACATTAATTTTTAATTTTTAAAACAAAAATAAAGAGTTAAAAATATAAAAAAATTAAAAATTAAAAATTAAAAAATTACATGTGACAAGACCTTGATTGCAAGACAATGTAGGTTCAGTGATTGTTGGCCATGGAGATACTGCTACATATGAGCATCCTTCTTGTATTGTCCCAAAAAGCACCAAGACTATGACCTTGGGAGGTAATGAAACCCCCAAACTCATTTATAACCCTGTTTTCTATCTCAGGGTTGGGAAATATCCTAGAGAATACCAATTTATACCCTTCGACCACTTTGACATCCCTGTATGGTGGCACCCACTCGGCAAAGAAAGGATCTTTGTGCTATAGAACTTGGGAGTCAATATAGAAGCAATGAGATGTAATGGGGTGGTCATTTTATTTCACCACTCAACAAGAATTGAATGCACTTGTTTGAAAAATGTCTCCGCATATTGCTATTTTGCATTAATGATGGTCTTCATCTTCTCAATCATTGAGTCACTGTCATTATATATTTCTCCCAAACATGGTTGATCCATGCGTCAGTAAAATAGATCATACTCATAATGGGCTCAATGAAACTCAACAAATCTACATGGACCCACCAATCATCTAAGATCAAAATTTTCACTCTTTAGGCCCGCTCTTTGTTTGACTTCCTCCATACACTCCACAGGGCGCTGATGATCATTCTGCTAAGTGCTTGTCGCACATTCACAAATCCTCTCTAGATAATTGTGTGAGAGGCGAATCTAGTCTCAGCAACCTATTACAAAATTAAAATTAATAAACTTATGAAAATATACAAGTACTATATAAAAAAGTTAAAATTTTAAAAGAAAAATAAAAGTAAAATTAAAATCTGTAAGTACCTTCAACAGCTCCAATGTCAAGAAGGATCTAAAAATGACTTGAGAGGGGTGAGGGTTGGTGAAAAGCATCTGAATCTCCTCAACCTTGGCATACACTTGCTTGATCCATTCAATTTTGCCTCCTATCTTTTGCAGCATGAGATTGAGCAACTAAACAGCACAAGATGTCCAAAAAATATGCCCACACCTCGCCTCCGCCAACATACTCACAACTTCACAATTTTTTACATTATCCATTACAACTTGGATAACATTTTGAAGCCTCACAACCTCAATCGATTCAATGAGGATGTTGGCAATGAACGCGGCATCCTTCACACACCCCTCACAATCAAAGGCCTTCAAAAACATTACCTCTTTAGGGCACATTGCAACCACATTGATTAGAGGCCTATTTTTTGCATTGTTCTGTCCATTGGAAATAATGGAGACCCCCGTTTCAACCCACAAATCCCTAATTGGCTTCAAAAAATCTTCAACATGTTTTGTCTCCTTTGTCATTAAAGTGGTGCGGAGTTTCTCAAAACCTAGACCTTTGTAATCTTTTGGGGCTTCGTTGATCGTCTTACCACTTATTGCCAATATGGTGATTGAATCACACTAAAAAGCAATCCATTCGCATACACACATTGTGTGATATGTTGATCTGCGACATCCTTATTGTCATTTTGAAAAGACCTTTTAAATGGTCCTTTTGTTCTTTTGTTTGAAAGAGGAGAAACCTCTTCGTGCATGGAGGGTGTTGCCGAAAATGAATGTCTTACGATCATAACCGGAAAACTGCCATGAGGAGTTGGGAAAACTGGTGGCTTCCTTGATCATTTGACATTCTTTGATAGAGGGTGCCCTGATCTCATGACATGGGCAGCATTTGCTTCTTTCTTGTTCTATGATGTATTAAAAGATTTTTTATTTTTCACTGGACCATCCTTCCCTATGCAACCTTTGAAGTCAGCACCAAGCATGTGACAGACGCAGACTTTCACCCAACTGTATGAATTAACATATTGATTAGCACGAGGATTGCATCTCCAAATATAGCCACCACCACTTGGAACTTGCTCCATCATTGCCACATATTTCTAAAGTGATGAGCGTGCATCAAATTTGAATTGGATTTGGCCCACAAAGGTAGAACTCATTGACATTGTAGTATATATAACTGCAAGTTTTAAAAACAAACACAATTTTACCAAAAGAAATAAAAAACAATCCCTAGGGCAGCAACTTGTAAAAATGACCAAAAAAAGATAAAACAAAACAAGCTAAAACTTAGAAGTTTAAAATCTTATCTTCGCAACAAATGGGATCCTCAATTTACAACAAAATGATAAGAATGTTGTTTGATGAAGCTTCAACCCAAGACCAGCAATGGAAGGTAAGTATGCAATGAGAAAATGAGAGGCAAGTGTTTTTGCTTTTGTGTTTTGTTTTTATCATGTGTTCTTTTAGCTTATGTTTTTGTCTTTCACTTGACTTTTAGGATTTAAAATGTATTTTTTGTTATTTTAAGTTATTGTTTTTTGTCAAATTGTAGAAAATTTTAAAAAAATAAAATTAAAAAAATTATTTTCCATGTAGGTTCACCCAGGGTTCGTCCTAGGCTACCCGGGATTCCGAGAGTCAAGTTTTTGCTTTTGTATTTTGTTTTTATCATTTGTGTTCTTTTAGCTTATGATTTTGTCTTTCACTTGAATTTTAAGATTTAAAATGTGTTTCTATTATTTTAAATATAGTTGTTTTTTGTGAAATTATGAGAAGAAAATAGAAAAAAAATAAAAAATCATTTTTTCCTACAAGTTCATCCTGGGTGGCAACCCAGGCAAACCCATGCGCCCAAGCCGAACCCAGGGGCAAACTGGACCAGTACTAGAATCCGATACATATCTAGCATGAGTTCCTCTACATATAGCCACGAACCGGTAATGTAGACTAATACAAATTTGCGGAAAATATATGAGATGTCATATTCATAGTAGATTGAAATGTTGCAAGAGCATTTGTCAATCCAAATATCATAATTTTAAACTCGTAATGTTCTTCAGGGGTTTTAAATGCAACCTTAGTAATATCTTCTTCGTGTATCCTAATTCGATAATACCCAAAGCATTAATCAAGATTTGTAGAAAAAAATCCCCATGTAACTCATCAAGCATGCCATAAATGAATGGGATCAGAAATTTGTTCTTGAGAATGATTTGATTCAATCCTTTAAAATCAATACATAAATGGTAAGATCCATCCTTCTTTCTAACAAGGACTACTAGTTCGTGTATGGGCTTTTACTAGGAGCTATTATCTTACTGCACCTAACTGCAAAAATTCTTGTACCAATTTCTCAATTTCAGTTTGTTGATGATGAGCATATTGGTACAGCTTGATGTTAACTGATTTTGACTCGGTCTAGCTCAATAAAAATGCTGTCCCACCATATTTGAAAATGTCATTTTTGTGATTATTATAATCCTCAAATAGATTTTTAATATCCAAGACCAATTGTGAAATAATCCGAGCCAATTTTTTTTAATTTATTTTTTTATTTTTTTAAATTTCCAATTGCAATCAGCAGGGCAATACACAATAGTTAGAGTTAGTCTATAACCCAAACAATGCTGAAGCAACTCTAACCAGAATGTACACCAAGATTCCGAAGAGGCCAAGGTGTGAGCATTGGTCAGAGGATCTAAATGCAAAAACAGAACTGGAATGAACTCTAACCAAGAATGGCGCCGATGATGGCAAGCATATGGTCAGAAGGTCTTCTACTACTACAAGTGCTGAAAGAGAACTCAACACCAAGTATGTGCTACCCAATCCGATATGGAGTTGAGGCAACCATATGGTGGAGTAATAAAAATTACAATACTTAAAGAAACTCAACACCAAACCCAATCCAGTATGGAGTTGAGGCGACCATATGGTGGAGCGCTACTTATTAAAATGCTTTGAGAGGAAATAAGCAAGAATGCTGAAATACTCAACGTCAAGAATGTGCTTTCCAACCCGGAAGGATATGGAAGCTACCATATGACGGAGATGTAAAGTATTACAATGCAGTTTCAGACTAGATGATCGGCAGTATAAATCATGATTAAACAAACTTAAGATCTGCGGTCAGTACTACTGCCAGCTTACAATATGATAGAGAATTACCCTGCCAAGAGCATAGCATTAGAACCATTCAAAGAGCATTGTAACAGAGCATTTTCCTTGCTTGAATGGAAATGCTGAAACCGATTTCTTCTCTTCAAAAGACTGATTCAAGATTCTGGTCTGTCCAGTTCTGCACTTTTAAATGTCAACCCAGCCCCCTGAAATCACACTAAAATGGACATATCTCTCACACAACTCATCTAAAAGACATGAAATGAAGCACAAAAGACCCTAATGATCAAGGCGCCCAAGATTGGAACACAAAACAGACTCAAAAGTTTCTATACAATTTTTGCACGGATCCCAATGTCCACACAACAAGTACAGTCCAGCAAGAAGGCGATTTGCTTTTAAAAATCACAACAGTCATCAAAAATTCCACAAATTACAGAAAAGGGGCGCCCATTACCAACAAAGAGGATTAGCCAATACCCACAATGAATTTTTTGGTTTTTTTTTAATTTGTGAACAAAACACAACCTGTTGTACTGAATAAGAAAACCCTAAATTTCTCATAAACTGATCTATAAAACACACACTGAATACCATGCACAAATCTTGCATACAAAACAATCAAACTACACTATCTCACCACTAGTCGCTATCTTTCAAGCGAGAAGCAATGCCAAGCTAGGAGGCTTTCATTCCTCGAAGAAATCCCAAGCCAATCCGGCAGCATAACATTCTTGTAGTTCAAGATGATCCAAGTGGGGACCAAAGGCTTCCTTTTATAATTTCCGTTTGACCCTTCTAGAAACCCTATCCTCCAATAGGTGGCGTCCAACTTAAGCTTGGATTAAATATTCAATAAGAATTACAATTAATTCTTTTAATGAGGCGCCCACCCCATAAAGAACATCTTTTTAAAACAACCTAAAGTTGTTAAACCTAGGCACCAAAGTCCAATTTAAATAATAATATATACTTTGCGGACTTTAAAACGGAAGCCAAGATGATGTCAAAAATCGAAGATCTATAGCTCGTTGGAAAAGTCTTGACGAGACGAATCCAACCCCATTTTCAAAATCTTGATCCGACACCAAACCTAAACTTACTAAAAATAGAAAGTCCCTGAAAGTGCTATGTGTGCCAAGTAAAACATATCACCGCGAAGCTTTCAGAAAACCCAGAAAGAATCCACAATCCAAGTTCAACATTTCCAAGTGCAAGCTCCGCAAAAAGACGAAAACGTCCTCCAAGAAGTTTGAAAACCCTGATTCGAGCTTCTTTTTAACCTACGAGTTCCCAAAAATAGGCTAAATCCAAAAGAAAAGCGTAGGGCTAAATTGGGGACATTACAAATTGATAAGAGCCCGAGCAAGCCACAGTGAACCCGGGTCGTCTAGAACAAACCTTGGGCGAACCCGGGGTGAACCGGACTAGTATCAAGTTCTAGTACGTATTTGGCACGGGTTTCTCTGCATATAGCCACGAACCGATAACGTAGACTAATACAAATTTGCGGAAAAAAATGAGATGTCATATTCATAGCAGATTAAAATTTGAAATGTTGCAAGAGCATTTGTCAATCCAAATATCATAATTTTAAACTCGTAATGTTCTTCATGTGTTTTAAATGGAATCTTAGTAATATCTTCTTCTCCTATCCTAATTCAATAATACCCAGAGTATTAATCAAGCTTTGTAGAAAAATTTCCCCATGTAACTCATCGAGCATGTCATAAATAAATGGGATCTGAAATTTGTTCTTGAAAGTGATTTGATTCAATCCTCTAGAATCAATACGTAAATGGTAAGATCCATCCTTCTTTCTAACAAGGATTACTAGTTCACGTATGGGCTTTTGCTAGGAGCTATTAACTTATTGCACCTAATTGCAAAATTTCTTGTACCAATTTCTCAATTTCAGTTTTTTGATGATGAGGATATTGGTATGTCTTGATGTTAACTGGTTTCAACTTGGTCTAACTCAATAAAATGCTGTCCCTAAATATTTGAAAATGTCATTTTTGAGATTATTATAATCCTCAAATAGATTTTTTATATCCAAGACCAATTGAGAATTCATTGGCATCTAACATATTTGGCAGACAAAATCAGGTCACACCTTCGGTATATAACAGAAGCTGCTCCTATCGTTTCAGGGACAGATTCCAAGCTTTTAGATTTTTTGGAACTCATCCTCTTTTATAACCAAAAAAAAAAGAATATTAATGTCCACAAAATGATCATACTAGGTCAACGAAACTGTTAAAAAACAACTAGCTAGGAATACACAGAGAGTGCTCAAGGAGATTCCAATGAGTTATAAAATAAAAGTAGAAAATAGGAATAAAAAATTAGTACAACTAGCTTTAGATTTCACAAAAGTGCCACTCAATACATCTCCAATAAGCTATAAAGTAAAAGTACGGAAAAAAAAAGGCAGATAAACATGGGAGAATGTTCTGACATAGCTAGTTAAAACATAAAAAAGATTCCAACCCAATATCAATTACCATCGAATTGTATCATAGGCATAAGGCAGGAAACTACAGCTCCTATTTTCAGAGAGTAGGTGGCCCCATGAAGAATGTAAATTATCTACCATGGAATCCCTGATTGGAAACCCTTCCTAAGATTTTTGCATTGAGTGAACTTAAAGAATATCTCCAAGAGAGGAACTAAGACAGCGGACCCGTTGAGGGCGCAACGACAACTATTGTCTAGAAAAAAGTGATTCCATGCGACATTAAAATACTAAAAACAGCAAAAAAATAAATCTTTTCCCCAAAATATGGACTCGTGGCTGCATTGGACAACCCTTTCTAGCAATGGGGGCCTGGGACACTGCAATGCCCACAATATATCTTTTACTACCATGTGGCAGGCTGCATAGCATTACAAATACTTCTTTTTTAACTCCTGATAAAACTTCTCTCCAAATTCTTCCTTGCAAATTCTGGAGAAAGATTACACACACGGATACATGTATAACTGTTTCCTCAGAAATCAAATAAGAGTTCTGTTGCTGCACATCAATTTGAGGACCTGACCAATCTTGCTTGGATCACAGCATTTTACTGTTCCTGCAAGAGACGACCCACTCTATTTTTTCTCATCTTTGAAATGTCCTCATTGGTTGATTGAAAAACCTTGAGAAATATCGGATACAGGGGAATATAATGAATTTTGTTCTGTATATTTTTGCAACACTTCAAAATTTGTAGATTATATTTTGTTTTTCTCAATGTTCCACTCAATTGGTAACTTATTTCTTGTTTTAATAATCAGGATTTGAAGTATATTTCTCCATTTATATAAATCTCAAAGCTTCTGGAGAGAAAAAAAAACAATTTGACACCCATTTGAGAGTTTTTAAACAATATAATTATAACATTTTAATTGTCACTCATGTTATTAAAAAGATTCATTAAAAAAACAGAATGGGTTGTAAGATTCTTTGCATTGTTACTCATTTTGTCATATTTCTTTCATGGTGTGGTTCTCTCTTTATTGGTACTGAGGATTTTGTTTTCTTATTTTACTTTACAACAATTTTAAGTTATTTATATTGAGTTACAGTAGAAAATAGTTGTTAGCATTTACACCTTGATTTATTGGTCATAAACCAAAACAAATCCATGTATGAGTGTGCATCACCCAACTCATAGGAAGGCTGGTTTTTTGAGTTTTACTTTCGAAAGAGGTTTTTTGAGTTTTACTTTCGAAGGAGATGATATACAAGATGATGATGAATACTTGAAAATGTTTCCTCCCCTGATTTAGTTCCAAGTACACAAGTAAACAATGCAGAAGCTGACATCCCTACTAGAGATGACATTTTTGCTGATGAAATCAACCATCAAGAACATTTTACAACACATTGATAATTCTCCTTTATCTCGAGAGGATATAGCTTGCAAACAAGCAGAGATCATAAAAATTCAGTCAAATACCCTTCCTGCACAAAAGGTTAGAGCTCGTCAGAGCTTCACAGATATATTGTCCTAAGTAAGCTACATGTAGTGAGGTAGACAGGTAAACAAGCAGAGATCAAAAAAAATCAGTCAAATATCCTTCCAGCGCAAAAGGTTGGAGCTTGTCAGAGCTTCACAGATATCGTCCTAATTGAAGCTACATGTAGTGAAATAGACATGCAGTCCAATGTGCGTGCAATGAGAAAGACTGTATCATCAATTGCAAAGTGGAGACTTCCACAAAATTATTGTGCTAATCTTAGTGTTGTAAACACAGTCAACCAATGTCGTGATCAGTGGGAACATCTTCAGCCTGATTAAAAACTAGTTAGAGACTATGAAAAAAATGTTCCCTCTGGCCATGATAGTTATTGGACTATGACAACCTAATAGAAGATTGAGAAGAAGCTTCCTACAAAATTCCATGGACTTTTTGATGCAATGGAGGTTGACTTTCGCCAAGATAGAGCTACTAATCCTGGAAATAAACAAACACTTCCGACACAGACTGTGCAGCTTATGAAGAATCTTCTTATCCAAATAAATATGATCAATCCAATGACTGAAACACCTAAAGTGGCATGTGAAAGTCAATCCACCAAGATAAATATAAAGCATCCTTCAACACAAGTAGTATCAAAGATACTATTTTTTTAAATAATAGGTTGGTAGTTTCTACCCTGCATATAGCTGAGGGGCACATGAAATGCATGCAAAGAGACGATTTGAATGAGGAAAGGAAGATCAGAATTGATAAGATAGAGAACAATCTCCAATTGAATTTGGTTTCGGCTCTAAATACTATCACGCAAGCCATGCTGAAATTAGTGAATCATTTTCTAACAATAAATGACACTTGTATTTTGTAGAACTTGGGGTAGCTAGGGACCCTTTGGTGGCTTTACCCTCTTTTGCTATGGTTATTTTGGATTTAGGTGTTGCTTCCTTGTCTAACTGGCCTTGTGTAGCCAATGATATCTTGTTCTAGAGCTTATAATTTATAAACCATTGGACTAATGTCATTGTTAAGTTTTTTGAGGAAGATAGTACCATGGATATTACATGGTTATTGGTTTCTTTTTAGCAATCTGAATTTATGAGGTGATCAATGCAACTAAGTATAGTGCTAGTACAAATATCTTAAATTCATATATCTGAAATATACTGAGAGATATCATTCTCAAGGTTCTTACCTTGGATTTTTCATATACAACATTGATTGATAATTCCATTGCCTTCTCCAATTTCCCAGTGACTGGTGAGAAATGGCATCAATCTAACTATACTACTGTGTCGAGCTCGAAAAACTCTTTCCAGAAAAACAAAACAGGCTCCAAACTCCTTCATAAGACCAAGATATTACGTTTTTTTTATTGACTTCTCCAAGCAAAAAGAAAAAATTTATGAGTGAAGTTCAAATGGACATCAAATTTAAGGTAGAACATAATTTTGAACAACTCACTCCGTTGCAATCCCTTGCTGCCATTGTAGAACACCTATCGACATAATAACTGTTGATTTTTCTTGTTAAATTACTAAACTTGCTTCATTTCCACATACATTCTTGTGTATTGTGTCATAGCGGTTGCCATGGTGTTGGTTGCACTTTCATCTACTTTATGCTATCAATTACTAAAAAACAAGTGATGTTTCTTTTCATATCAAGCACAAAACTAATACCTTTTTCTTGTAGTTTCATCAATTTTATGCTTTCAAGTCCTTGTTAAGTTTTTTCTAAAGATGGTAGCATGAATACTGCATAGTTATTGGTTTCTTTGTATCAATCTGAACTTGTGAGGTGATCAATGTAACTATGGTATAACTCTTGATTTTTCTTGTTAAATTACTAAACTTGCTACATCTCCTAATATGTTCTTGTGTATTGTGTAGTAGCAGTTGCCATGGTGTTGGTTGCACTTTCATCTACTTTATGCTATCAATTACAAAAAATCTAGTGATGTTTCTTTTCTCATCAAGCACAACAATAATACCATTTTCTTGTAGTTTCATCAATTTTATGCCTTCAATCAGCCATGTTATAAATCAGCACACAATTCTCCTTCTCAAAGCAGTTGTATGGTGCAAAACTAAATCAAGGGGGAGGTAGAGAAGTGTAATAAGCCATAAGATTCTACCATACACTGGGCAATACATATCTAGTCCATTACAAACATAGATAACATCATAGGAACAACCTATTTCATCTTTTCAGTCATTGCTAGTGCATTGCTGATTTTTTTTTGAAAAGTAAGACTGTCTTAGTGTTGAAAGGTTCCTGTTCTTACATTATAAATCGTAGTTGCATGTTTGCCTTTATTGTCTAAGTGTTGTAAAACTCCGTGTTTGGCTTTATCATTGCTTTATAGATGCCAGTAAAGACTGTATTTTACCCCTTGGCCACAAAAGATGATAAAAAGAGCAGGTAAGATAGGATTAATGATTTTTTTGATGAAAAACTTCTTGTTTCTGATTTGCTCATGGCAACCACCATTTTTGGGATCACTGCCCTTGCCCTCACCACATGTGAATGTCTGAGAAGGATAACCCAGTCCAAGTTAGACAGACTTCACTAAGCCATTGCTTCACTGTTTAGCATACATATCCTATCAAGTGTGACATTTAAATGAGAAATCCTTTTTCCGACGGATTATTGGTATGATTCACCAAATAAAAGGTAAAGCTATATTAAGCTTATAGTATGATTCAAGTTTATTATAAATAGAAGTAACATCAAACACGTAAGTCTCTCTGTATGAAGAATGCAGTATCCTCACACCCCTAATGCAATATGTTCGTAAGGGTGTTGTCTTCGAAGTCTCGGCTCTACCTCTTCACACTATTTCACAAGCTGCTACAACAAGGAGAGTAACTTCTGTCATTTTTAAGTCCAGTGTTACATGGAGACGAACCCCCTAAATTTTGGTGATGTCCTGGATGTTTCGAGGACTTGGGGACTTAGAGGGGACGTCAACAATTTTATTTAAATATTTATTTTATTTATTTATTTTTTGTTTGATGCTTTTACTTTTAAACATGACCCTCCAACCAAAAAATGTTGTTATTTTCTCAAAAATATTGAATCCTAATCCTGAAAGTATCCTAAAAAACATTATATAAAGTTTAAACCCATAAATTTCATTGAATAAAATTAAAATATATAAATATTAATTTTTATATAGTAATTTAATAGCCATCCCCAAAATCTAGCAATTTTTTTGCAATCCCTGAAACCCCGTCCCCCTGTCCCCAATACTTGCTTAACTATGTTTTTAACCATCAAGATTCCCTTCAAACTGTACAAAGAAATATCATAATTCTGAACACCTAAATAGCTATACCTAATATACCCAATTCATATTTTTATTGATTTTGAAAATATCTCAAGTGATTTTGAACACACCCACTTGATATATCTATTGATTTTGAACACGCCACTTAATATCTCTTTTGATTTGGAGGATGCCCAATAAATATCTCTGAAGGTTTTTAACACGCCCAATTCATATCCTCCATTGAAACATGACATCTGTGATTGATGAGGACTTACAATTTATTGGACTCCTAATTGATTTAAAAGACATCCACTTGTTTTTTTTTGTTTTGATATCCTCGGTAGATTTCATTGATCAACAATGGAGAATCTATCTGCAAAACCTTTCCGGAGAATCATAAAAGACATCAACGAAAGGTTGCCCTGTTACAAACACTGGGCAATGCATATCTAGTCCATTACAAACATAGATAACATCAATAGGAACAACCTATGGTTGTTTCATATTTTCAGTCATTGCTAGTGCATTGCTGATTTTTTTATGACAAGTAAGACTGTCTTAGTGTCGAAAGGTTCCTGTTCTTACATTATAAATTGTAGTTGCATGTTTGCCTTTATTGTCTAAGTGTTGTAAAACTCCGTGTTTCACTTTATCGTTGCTTTATAGATGCCAGTAAAGACTATATCCTACCCCTTGGCCACAAAAGATGATAAAATGAGCAGGTAAGATAGGATTAATTATTTTTTTGATGAAAAACTTCTTGTTTCTGATTTGCTCATGGCAACAACCATTTTTGGGATCACTGCCCTTGCCCTCACCACATGTGAATGTCGGAGAAGGATAACCCAGTCCAAGTTAGACAGACTTCACTAAGCCATTGCTTCACTGTTTAGCATACATATCCTATCAAGTGTGACATTTAAATGAGAAATCCTTTTTCAAACGGATTATTGGTATGATTCACCAAATAAAAGGTAAAACTATATTAAGCTTATAGTATGATTCAAGTTTATTATAAATAGAAGTAACATCAAACACATAAGTCTCTCTGTGTGAAGAATGCAGGATCCTCACACCCCTAATGCAATATGTTCGTAAGGGTGTTGTCTTTAAAGTCTCAGCTCTACCTCTTCACACTATTTCACAATCTGCTACAACAAGGAGAGTAACTTATGTCATTTTTAAGTTCAGTGCTACATGGGGACGAACCCTCTAAATTTTGGTGATGTCCTGAATGTTTCGAGGACTTGGGGACTTAGAGGGGACGTCAACAATTTTATTTAAAAGATTATTTTATTTATTTATTTTTTGTTTGATGCTTTTACTTTTAAACATGACCCTCCAACCAAAAAATGTTGTTACTTTCACAAAAATATTGAATCCTAATCCTGAAAGTAAAAAACATTATATAAAGTTTAAACCACAGTCACAAGGTTCGGGTTCGAGTTCAAGTTCGACAAGGATAAAATTCGGTTCAAATTCGTCAATAGATAGAGTTCGAAAAAAATTCGCCATTAAGTTTAATCTATATAAAAACATAAAAAATATATTTAAAAAAGTCAAAAAGAAAACCAATAAAAAATAAAAAATAATTGTAAATAAATTAAAAAAATAAAAAAAATAAAAATAATTAAAAATTAGTTTAATTAATAAAATACAAATAAATATAAGACAAAATTTAAAAAAATAGAAAAATAAAAATAAATTTAATTATAAATAAATTTAAAAAATAAAATAAAAACAAAATGAAATTAAAATAATTAAAAATTAGTTTAATAAAAAAATAAAAACAAACGTTAAAACCCAAAAAGACAAAAAAAAAATAAAAAATAAACGGAACAAAATCCCCCTCCCCTTCCCGGCCCTTAAAACAAAAGGAAACAAAAAGTTTAAATGTTAAATCATTGAAATAAAAATAAAAACCCTAAAATCATTACACGATAAAGTTTTATGTTTTTAAAAATAATCATAACAAATAACAAACCTACCTCGTGTCGTTGGGTCGTCGGTCGTCGCTCTCTGAAAAGCTCTCCTCCCTCGATAGACAGCGATGGCTTGCAACTAGGTGTTAGGGTGAGAAAATGGACAATGGCCTCCTTCAGAAGCATCCTCCACGCAATCTCCTTAACAGCACAGTGGAAAACCAGACCTTGGCCCTCCAACGATCAACTATGGATTGTAGTAAAACCCTTGAAGCTCCCTCTGAACCCCTGAACTGCGGAAAAAAAAAAACAAAATCCACCAAGGCTCGACAGGGCATCGCGTATTTTCCCCCACAGCATTTTCATACTCGGGCTAGTTTTAGGGCTCACCATCTGAACATTAGATTTGCCGAACAGGGCGAACTTGAGCAAATTTTTAGTGAAGGGCATTAAGTTCGTCAAATTCCGAATTTTTAGATAAAAATTCGACAAACCTTGTGACTATGGTTTAAACCCATAAATTTCATTGAATAAAATTAAAATATATAAATATTAATTTTTATATAGTAATTTAATAGCCATCCCCAAAATCTAGCAATTTTTTGGCCATCCCAAAAACCCCATCCCCCTGTCCCCAATCCTTGCTTAACTATGTTTTTAACCATCTAGATTCCCTTCAAACTGTACAAAGAAATATCATAATTCTTAACACCTAAATAACTATACCTAATATACCCAATTCGTATCTTTATCGATTTTGAAAATATCTCGAGTGATTTTGAACACACCCACTTGATATATCTATTGATTTTGAAAACGCCCACTTAATATCTCTTTTGATTTGGAGGATGCCCAATAAATATCTCTTAAGGTTTTTAACATGCCCAATTCATATCCTCCATTGAAACATGACAGCTATGATTGATGAGGACTTACAATTTATTGGACTCCTAATTGATTTAAGAGACATCCACTTGTTTTTTTTTGTTTTGATATCCTCGGTAGATTTCATTGATCAACAATGGAGAATCTATCTGCAAAACCTTTCCGGAGAATCATAAAAGACATCAACGAAAGGTTGCCCTATTACAAACAGGATTGACTCAATGGACTTAATGCAGGATTCAAGTAGAAATGACGTTAGCATAAGCCTTTTAAATTTATGTTTTCACCTTCAAATGTCTTTGTTGTATCACAAGCCTGCATGGATTCAGCCCAGCTTATCAAACTATGTTAAAACAATCAATACCTTTGTACATAGATTTCAAATGAGTGCGGATTTTTAGGTGGAAATCTATCTGTACCAGTTTTTGTCCTTCTCTTTAGCATAAAGTGTGTATTCAAACTCAGAAAGTTTATGCAACATTATTGAGGTTTTTGATTGTCCTGTATTGACTTCCTGCGATCCAAGGCATCTGTTATTAGCTTCTTGCTTTATCAAGTCCCTGGGCTGTTTCATATGCTAAGTTTTTTTTTCTCTGCCTATCTATATGCATATATATACTATTATGTATGATATATATTCATATACAGACATGTGCATCAGTATGTGTATGTTTATATGTGCATGCATATGTATATTGAATTCCTTATTTGATTTGGTATCAGACCCTCGTGCTGGAGTTGTGGTTGGTACCTTAGTTGAAAGCATAGTTACCATGTTTGGTCGCATCAGGGCAACATTCCGTTTGGATCAAACGTTTTGGATCCACTGAACATGTCCAATTCAGTCTGGATATTTTTATTTTTAATTACTTTTTTTTTTTCTCTTTTATATTTTATAATAAATATTATAAAATATAAAAGAGAAAAAAAAAATTAAGCCCTAGAATTGCAACTATTATCGTCATCGCTCCAAACTGTTAAATCAGCAGTGGAACTACATGGCGGATGATTTTCTCACCGCTGGATTTGCTACTACAGATTGCATATTTATTTTTCTTCTCGCTGCTGGAATTGCTATTGAATATGGTATATTTATTTTTTGTTTTTGGTATGGCCACAACCAGTGCTTTTATTTGTAATTTGCAGCCTCATATTTATATGAGATTTGCAGAGCAGTCATGCCCTAAGACATGTTTGAGCTGCATTGAAATATCCCTTTTTGGATAAATATTAACAATTCTAGATTTCCAGTAAAACCCTAATAAAATAATTCAGATTTCCCTTGGAAAAAATAAATTCAACACCCTCTTGAATAAACTAGAAACCCTCGGGTAATATAAATCAAAACCCTCGTACAATCTGTTAATGTCACCGAGTAATAGTAGAGGCACGAAATATTTTCTTTCAATAAGATAACCAAATAATAAATAAATAGAACAATACATGCAATAAGATTTCCAAACACACGCCTCCTTAATTTCAAACAATTGAATACTAAATATTACATGCAACATCAAATACGAAAAACCCACTATTGATTACAATCAATTGGGTCAAACCCTACTGAATTTGCACAAATGTCAATGATTAAAAATGATAAATACCACTTATTGTTTTCGTTTGTTGTGTTGTAATAATTACTCTAATATGGCAGCCCTGCAAATGTGACGTAGGACTGCTAGCTGCTTATCTAGGGCTGCAAACTGCTGTTGGGAGGAAGGGCGCTAAAAAAAAAGGTGACACCAGCCACAATGGAGGCTGCCAAGGGTGGCGCTAGTACCAATGTACCAAACACTAGCAGTACATCCCTCAATTTGCTGAATAAATTGTTGTTATTTGCTTCAAAACTTTGCTAAAACCTTGTTATCTGATTGCATGTGAATAACCAGCTGTGTAAATCATTTGTAACCCTTGTATGGAGCTACCACAATGGATTGGAGGGGTTTCGTCCTCTGATTCGACTACAAGGAAGTTTTTCGTCCTCGAGCAGAAGTTGAATGAATTTGGAATTCAATTGTGAATTGTCAAAAGTTTAATAATCAATAATGATTATTCATTGTCCCTTTTGTCTTTATATAAGATTCACTTTTCAATTCACCCAAGCCTTAAAGTAATTTGAATTATTTTTTAATTTACAATTCATTTTTTTCCAGCTTATGAATATTAATTACATTTGGCCATATATGTATTAATTGTTTTTTGTCTCGCTCAATAATAATTAATAAGTGTCATTTTTCCAAAGTTATAACTTAACGTACCTTTTGGAAAACTTTTAATAAATTATTATTAGATTATTAATTATTTCAAAAAGGGGACATGATAATCTGCCCTTCCCAAAATTGCTTGTCTTCAAGCAATACCTAAACCGCCCTGCAAATACCAAGATCCCAAACCAATCTTGATGTTTCTACCATTATTCCTGGTGATGTAGATGGCTTTTGCTGGACTACTCTAATACAATTAGGAATTGGAAGCCCTAAACCTACTGATACTTCTTCAACAAACTCTATGAGTGAATCCATGATAATATAATCATTGATAAGTTGTGATCTAGAGAGAATACTACCAACAGTGACACTCTCCATTCTATTCACAGTAACAACTGTAAGGGATCCATTGGCTATACCACAAAATACAACCTTTTTCCCATCAGATTCAAATTTCAGCTCCAAGGTCTGATAATTTTGTGTAAATTCCCCAAGGGAATGTAACCACTGCACCCCTAAAACCAAACCTATTTCTCCTATGCTCACAACATAGAAATCACACACCCTATGATTATCAAGTGCGATCTACAACTGCTAAATCCTTTTGGTGCAAGGAATATTAGAACCACCAGCTACAATCACATTTAAGCCCTCAAAAAATTCTGATTTCAACCCTATTTGGGATACCAAACCCTCGTCAATGAAATTGTGGGTTGCAAACTGTGAGTTTACATCCCTACATAACTCCACAAATTCTGAAAGGGTGATACCAGGGTGTACTAGAAAAAGCAGCATAAATGCTTGCTGAAATAAGTGTAGCAAGGGTGCTCCCTAAACTATCTCCATCTCCTCTTGCAGGTTATGGTACTTCTAACTCATCATCAAATATCACCTCAATGTAGCACCCCTGTCCTTTTGGAAGACACCTATGACCTAGTTCCCATGGGTCCTTGCATGTGAAGCATAGTTTTTTCCTTTTGAGTTCATTTCGTGTTTCTATCTCAATACGTGGCTTTTGTGGCAGCGCTTTTTGGAGAGAAACCCCTTGCTGAAATGTCTTCTTTTGTTGTTCAAAAACTGATGTTATTGACTGCCCATAAGATGTCCTTGGCTGCCCATAAGATGATGTTTTTGGCTGTTCATAAAGCAAAATTTTACCTTTAGATGCTAATGTCTCCAAATCTAAAGCCTTTTGGATGGCTTTTTGAAGAGAAATAGGGTTGAAAGCTTTCACCAAACCCTTGGGTGGTTCAACTAAACCCTCAACAAACAAAACAACAAATCTCCTTTCAGTCACATCAAGTGCCAGAACTGAAAGCTTCTTAAAATCAGCAACAAAGTCCTCCACTGAATTGGATTGTTTGAGTTGAGCTAACTCCCGAAAATGGATTTCCGAATCAACTCTATCAAATCTCTCTATTAACCTGGTACTAAACTCCATGTATGAACCTAAATGATCAATCCATGGTACCACCACTCGTGTGCTACACGTTACAAGTGAATGGTGGCAAATTTGATGGCTTCCTCTTCCATCATTGGCCTCAATGATAAAAATATATCCAATTTATGTATCCATGAGCATGTTGTGCACTGACCAGAGCCATCATATGTAGGAAGTGTTAACTTCACTAATATATGTTGGAGTTCCATCTGATTTGTTTGTGGCCTAGTTTTAGCTCTTTGACCACCTTTGTTCTTTAAATTTATAAAATTAGTGAGGGGGATAACCTCCCTAATTTCACTTGGTAGAACCCTGTATTCTTCATCGCTAGTAGCGATTTAATCCGCCATGGTGCGCTGAATTTCCACCTCTGGAACTGCTACTTCCTCCCGACGAAGGAAAGTTGGTTGGAAAGGCCTAGCAAAGGAATTAATGGCTGCCCTCTGTGTGTGATGGTTGTTGTTCACCCTTGAAGAACTTCCTTCACCATTTTGAGCTCTCTGCACATTCGCATTCTGCATGGTGTAGACTAATTGAACCATCATATTTGTTAAATGCTCTTGTCCTTGTACAAACCTGTCATAGCAAATATTATCAGCATCTTTGTTACCCATGGCTTCCGTTTCTTTCCTTGCAAGTGATTCTATCCCTGCAAGTGATTCTAGATCTGGTTGTCCTAATCCTTCTTCTGGGTAATCTCGACCCTTTTTATTTTCTCTTTGGTAATATTTAGTTTCTCTGTCACTGCCTTACATGAAGTAGAAGATACAAAATAAATCTTTCCCACACGCTGGCAAGATACAGGGTCTAATACACTAAAATATCTCTTTTTGGATAAATATTAGCAATTTTGGATTTTTCGTAAAACCCTTATAAAATAATCTAGATTTCCCTTAGAAGAAATAAATTTACCTTTGAAAAAATAAATTCAACACCCTCCTAAAGAAACTAGAACCCTCGTGTAATATAAATCAAAACCCTCATGAAGAAATTAGAACCCCCTTTAAATCTGTTAATGTCACCAAATAATATTAGAGGCACAAAATATTTGTCTTTCACCAAGATAACCAATTAATAAATGAATAGAACAATACATGCAATAGGATTTCCAAACACACCCCTCCTTTATTTCAGTCAATTGAATACTAAATATTACATGCAACATCAAATACATATAACCCACTACTAATTACAATCAATTGGATCAAACCCTACTAAATTTGCACAAATATCAATGATTACAAATGATAAATACCACTTATTGTCTTCATTTGTTGTGCTGTAGTAATTATTCTCATTAGCAAACCTGCAAGTGTGACATAGAACTGTTGGTTGCTTATATGGGGCTTCACGCTGCTGTTGGGAGGAAGGGCACTGCAAAAAAAAGGTGACGCCAACCACAATGGAAGCTACCAAAGGTGGCACTAGTCCCAAGTGAATGGCTACCTTAATCCTTAGCTGGGACTTACACTCACTCTCTTATAGTCACACACATCCAAACACACTACTCAGATTTGAAGCTCAAGCACACTCTTTATTAAACTGAGTGTTACAAAGATTTGGTTAAACACACATGCCTTATCACTCACTTGCCTTTACAAGCTTGTTACATTACATGAAGAAGATTTGATCCTACACATGGTCCCTCCTAATCTTGCTACATTCTCTCTTTGCTCTCTTCTTACAAAACCAAGCTCCAAAAAACTCTCAAACTAGAGCCAACTCTCTTGTTGCTAAATGTCCTCAATCTTGTCCTTACTAATTCAAGTCTCTTTGACATTCTCCAACTAGAAGAACACCTCTTCACCTTCCCTAGCATCTTGGAAACGTTCAACAACCAACAATTCATCATTTTACATCGTTACTTTATTTTTGCATTCCAGGGAAGTGAAACCACTACTTGATGCAGACCAGCAATTGAAAATTGTTGCAATGATTGTGAAACCACCCCTAATGTAAACTGGCAGTTACATAACCACCACTTGACACTTGTAAATCTGCCTAGGCCATTTCATCACAATGTAAAATCTTCCAACTTCTGGGGGCCATATCTTTTGCATACAGACTGGAAATGAGATGTCATTTTTTTGAAAGTGTGTTGCTTTTCGAGGGGAATAAAAATATGCAATCACATTCTAATTAGAGATGTCCTTGATGCCCTTATTGCCTATGCCCCACAACCTATCATTTTTAGGCCTTGAACAGATGCAAACACTTCCCAGATTATACCAATGGTTGAGAAACTCAACCAACTCACTTCGAACGATGTTGATGGCTGAAACAGATCCTCTTTGATATGGTTGATGCCATTGAAGTCTTGGGAGTGTTGATACTCCCCTTGGATCAACTTCTTATCATGTCAAAACAACAAACAAACAACCAAGACCCATAAACACACACCCACTTTTTGGGGGTTGATGCATAATTGCGTGTACCCTTGGATGCTCATACATCAGACACCCAAGGTTTTAAATTTGTGATCTCCAAATCACAAAGGTAGGTTGAATGGTAGAACCATTCTTTTGGCCAATTAACTTGACCACAGTTTTTCCGTCCACCTTCTCAAGTACCTTTGCAGTTCATCATTTTGTTTCTTCTCTTTTCAACTATTTGTTATACCATAAACCATCCTCCTCCCCCCAGCTTTGATACCACAACTATCCATCCACCACCAAATGTCTTCAACACCTTCGTTGTTCCAACCTTCATTGGCTTTGAACCAACCACATCCATCTAAGCTCAACTTCTCTCTTATCATTGTTATCAACCAATAGAAGCTGAAAGTCATGCTTTACTTCTTCCTTCCTAGCTTGCTTGCCAAATAACTCAACATGCATTTGGGCATCAAAATGATTATCCACAACCTCAAATGCTATCTCTATGATAGTCTTCTTGTCTTCTTCTCTTGCTGCCCTCATTGCAATGTCAAACAAATCCACTACCTCTACTACAACATCTTCTCCAATTTGAGTCTTCAAGATGTCTTCAAAAAGATCATCCATCTCCTTTTAGGACAATGCCCCTTCTATCCTCTCTTCATCTTCCTCGTTACTCTTTGCAATTTAATCCTCCTGTACACATGCTTGGGTTGATATAAAACCCAATTGCTCTACCTCATCCTTGTCTTCTTCTATTATCATCCTCTTTACATCAGCTCCAAGCTTATTACAACCTACTTCCTTCACCTTCCTTGACATCACATGTATGTCATGTGCAAAGAACCTTGCACTCCCTTTGTCCATATGAAAACAATGCATAGCTTGACTCATGAGAGACTCTTCTTCAATACCTATGTGGGCTGCTCCCACATATGCAAAACCACTTGCATCCTTCATTGGTCTTGGTAGAAACATATTCACCATCTTTAACTCCTCACTTTCCCCCAAGCCACGTGTAACACCCTTCATCTCTCCTTGACAAATGCTCTTTAAATCAACTAACAATTTCTGAACTTTTCCATCCACCAGTTCACTCTCTACCCCTCTCCCACAATGGAGTTTTAATGCATACCCTTCTCTATCCACCCGTCCTATTGAAAATCTTCTTCTTGCTCTTGTGAGTCTTTCCTCCTACGTCTAACTGCAGCTCCAAATGAATTCCCACTTTTATGTCCTCTTGGGGACATTCTTGTACGATCACTTTCCCAATCTCTATTGCCTCCAAGTTAACTTGAAAACAATCCTCTACTGCTGTCATTTCTTTATCAACCAACTACTCAACATGCAACAATAGTATCTTCTTGTTCCACCTCTTCTCTTTGTTTCTCATACATATGAGCATGCTGGACTGAACCACACTTTTGCCTCTCCTTTGCCATCTTCTCCATTGCTGGACCTGCAGTCAAGCACATTATGGGAATCAAGTGTTCCCACAAACACTTCTTCAACTCTTCATCATGCCCCATGGACATGTTGTCCAACTCCTCCCTGTTGCTTGCATCCTCCTCATAGCTTGTCCTCACAAGATGGACTATCAATGGTCCATTCTCATCAACCTCTATTGCTGTCCTCCCCTCATTCTTCACTTGATTTTTTGCCTCTTCCTCGTATAGATGGTCTTCAACCATAATCTCTCATCGTAAGCATTCACTTGTCCTTCATTTGCCTCCATTGTTTCCTTCATAGAAAACTGAAACTCTTCTTGGTTGTCCTCTTCATTCACCTCTATTGTTTCCTTCAAGGAAACATGTAACTTTCTTTAGATGTCCTCAGCCAGCCTTCCCTACAAATGTGAAAAAACAAAAGCATTTCCCTTCTTCTCCAATGAGATTTATGTCTCTTCCCACTTGAGGGATACCAAAAATTCTTTCCCATCATCCATTAATAGGTCTCCTCCTTCTAGTTCAACAATTATCACCTCCACATCCTCCTCCATGAAGATTTCTTCCTCTATGGACTGCTCACATACTTTCTTCTCCTTGTAGTTTTTAAAAACAAACTTAAGTGGGTCACATGAAAACCTCACTCTCTTATTTCCTTTGAAGGCAATCCTCTTCTCTTCACTTGTATCCTTCTCCTTTTTATTTTTCAAAACAGACTTGAGTTGCTCGCATGGCAACTTCACTCTTCTACTACCTCTCAAGGCAACCTTCTTCTCTTCACTCTCAAGTCTCGATACTTGAAGCTTCCTTAACTAGTCTTCTTGCATTCTTGGATGCACAACATGACCCATCAACTTGGACACCATATGGTCCTAATTGTTTATCTTCTTCTTTCCTTTGTCTTGTCTCCTCTCTTAGAGAACTCTCCAACACATAGCTGCACAATCACACAATCTTGTGCTTGCAACCTCTACCCTCTTGGGAATATTCTTCTCTTCAAAAAAAAAATCTAGGCCTATATCCATCTCATGAGCTTTTTCGGGCTCTCTCTACCACAAAACAAAAGTATATTGCTAGTGGGCTTACCTTTTTCTTTCACCATGACCTTTGTTGGTCTCTTTTATTTACTTATTGGTCCTCTCTCCAAGACATCCAACTTCGCTTTAAGAAATATCAACATCCCCATTTCTTTTTCATCTTCATTCACAGCTACAATAACTCCTTTACATCGTGCAATCTCCATGAAATCCAATCTCACCTGAATTTCCTTCAACATCTCTACCAAGTCTTCTACTCTTGGTGTTCTTCCTCCTCAAAGGTATTCATATATGTGCCATATCTTTTCGATAAACAAGGTTCTCTTTCACAACTTGTAACTAGACTCAACAAGAGCCTCACACACCCAACCCAGCAAAGCAAACCTTGCCCTGATACAATTGATGCAAACGAGAATGGCAGGGCCAAGTGAATGGCTACCTTATTCCCCACCTAGAGGTTACACTCGCTCTCTTATGGTCACACACTACTCAAACTTGAAGCTCAAACACATTGTTTATTGAACTTATCACACTGTTACAGAGATTTGGCTACACATCATACACTCTCTCACTCACTTGCCTTTACAGGCTAACTACGTTACATGAAGATCTTATCCCCTGCACAGTCCCTCCTAGAGTTATTAATTCTCTCTCTGCTCTCTTCTTAGAGAACCAAGCTCCCAAAACACTATCTCAAAGTGAAGCCAACTCTCTTGCTAATTGACTCTCCTCAACTCTTGTCCTTATTGATTTGAATCTCCTCTGACATTCTTTGATTAGAAGAACACCTCTTCCCCTTCCTCAGCATCTTGGGAACGCTCAACAACTAACGGTTCATCATTTTGGGCCATTACTTTGTTTTTGCAATCCACACGGATAAAACCACCACTTAATGTAAAGCCGAGTTTTGAAACCGCCACAACAGTTGCGAAACAACCTCTTAATGCAAAACGGTGATTAAGAAACAAATGTGGCAATTACATAAGCACCTCGGCGATTTCATCACAAAGTAAAGTCTACCCACGTCCAAGAGCCATAACTTTTGCATATGGATTCGAAATGAGATGTCATTTTTAAAAGTGAATAACTTCTCGAGGGAGTCCAAATATGCAATCACATTTTGATTTAGAGATGTCCTTAATGCCCTTTTTGCCTCTGCCCCACAATTTTTCAATTTTAGGCCTTCAACAGACACATGCACTTCTTGGATTGTACCGATGGTTGAGAAACTCAACCAACTCACTTGTAACCATGTTGATGGCTGAAATGGATCCCCTCTAATATGCTACATGCCATTGAATACAAAATCAAACAACCAAGACCACGTGAACACACACCTACTATTTTAGGTTGATGTGAGATTGCTTGTACACTTGGATGCCCCTGCATCAATACCTAGTAATCATGACCATGTAAATAAATAATACCAATGCGTATAAAGCAAGACAATTCAATGTAGCTACAAATTGGATGAAGTGATAAAGCGTTTCACTTCTCCCATGTTTTTTTCCGATGCATATATAGGGTATAGGCATCGGACCAAGGCGCACCAATCTTGCCAAAAAGCAAGGACTCTCTCTCTCTCTCTCTCTCTCTCTCTCTCTCTCTCTCTCTCTCTCTCTCTCATATATATAGGACAGATATTAATTATATATTTATGGAAATGAATGACTTAGATAGAGCATTTCTTGTGACTCAACTCTAGGTAGAAAAAATGGAATTGGTGGAGGGTCAGCTATGGACATTGAAAACAGCTCTAGGCTGCTCACAGAAGGAAATGGTATGACAGCGAAAGGGTGGCGTTGTTTCTAGTGCCACCCAAAATCAAACCCCATCATGTTAAAGGCTAACAAGACCCCCACTCCCAATTATTGAGGGTAAGGAAATAAATATATAAATATAGTAAACTGGAGCTAAAAATTAATATTTTCAACAAGACAAAGCATATAATTGTGTCTATATATATGAAAATATATAGCATAACCTTGCACCTTAAACTTGTTTCTCCTCTCATTGTGTGCTCTATTCTGCCTCTGCCATTCACAGATTTTGCAGGCATTCATATCGTGTGCTTAGTGTTTTGAAATGCCATTGGAAATACAGATATCATAAATGCAAATATAATCATGTGGATTATCTCGATACGCGCCAAGTAATCATGATGCATGTCCTTGGGCAGCTCAATGGAGTCACCAATAAACTTAATTAGCAAGGTAATTAAGCACGTCTAAGTTTGTATTTTAAATGTACCCACCACCATTGAAAATTTTTGTTTCCTGCTAGCGTTCCTTTGATTTTTATCAAGATTTCATCTGATATTTCTTCTTTAATGCACTCAATAAACAGCAAGAATAATTCCTTTTCATTACACAATTCATCAGTTTTATCGAGCTCATCACAGATAAAATCTAGTTCATTGATTTCTTGATAGTCAATGGATTTTGTCCCAGAGGCCACAATGCAGGCAAGTTGGCATGATCCATTCTAACCCTCCATCTTAAAAAAAACACAGATATTGCCCAGTTTTGCAAAAACATCTAAACAGGGAGGCTCCATCTCTGTTAAAAGTACACTTCAATTTAGACCTATCACACCATAAGTTCTCTTTGTTGCACACAACACCAAAGCCATGTTTTTCATATAAAAATGTTTTGTATAATTTAATAAAAGCATTTATCCAGAGAGAAAATAGGCTCTTTGGTGCATGCTCTCTTTTTAATGAGCAGTATTATCATCTCTTTAAAAAAATCCTAATTTTAAATAAAGACTGCGGCAAAAAAAAAGTAGAAAGTTTTTTCCACTGTGTATGTGGACAAAGTTTTATATGACAGCATGGTCCCATGTGGTTAAGGTACTGGTGGTCCTATGCATGTTTTTTAAACAGCACAGAGGATATAGTTTTAATTTTCTCCTAAAAACAGAAGCAGATACAGTTTCGGATGGAAAAATTCCAGCGGTAGACTGAGAGGGGAGGCTAAAATTATGCAGCCACAACTTATGATTTTTTTAAGACGTGACTGACGACTACATCTTCCCTCCAGATTTGTTCTCTAAATTTTCCAGTCAGATTTTATATCCAAATTTTCCCTCTCAATATTATATGACAAATGAAAAATAAACAACAAAAAAAAATCCATGAGACCAACCGTCAAAGAAAAAGATTGTAAATTTTCTAAGAAGCACATGCATAGAAAATTTAGCAATCCCCCTGCATGGAACCACAGCCAGCTTATGATTTTTTTGTCGAGTAGCTAAAGAATGCATCTTCCCTCCAGATTTTTCTCTACATTTTCCAATCAGACTTAATCTCCATATTCCCTCTCGAAAATAAACAACGATTAAAAAAGTTAATGGACCAGCCTCTAAAGAAAATGATTCTAAACGTTTCAAGCAGCGCTTACATAGGAAGCAGGGCTTACATAGGAAGCAGGACCGCGCTATAACCGTATTATAGTGTAGAGGTGATACACCCAAAAGGCAACATCTACAAGATAAAAAATATGTTGGTTGACCTTTATTTCTATAATATGCGGGAGAATTAAAATAATAATCCATGGGAGCATTCACCAGCAGAAATTCCTAATTTTTTATGAGAAATTTAACGAGAACATCGGACCACCCGCAGTCAAAATTCCCTTTAAATATCCCAGCAGTACCCGCTGAGAAAATTCGGATTATCCCCCACCATGAGACCACTGGCTAAGAATTTCATCGGGAAATTTTATATGTACCAACCTGGATCAGGTCCCTTGGGAGCAGTAGCACATATCTGCTGGTTAGGGCATCCTTCGCAAGCATCCGCCTTCCCCGCCAGTTCTGCCTCCGGCCCCGGACAATCTGCACCCAGATTTTAAAAAAGAAACCCTAAACTTCGATTCCAAATCAAAAAAAAATTACAAATAAAAAAATATCACAGGAAGAGAAACGAACACGTGACCTATAAGCTAATAATGAAGCAGCAAACTTACGTTCATTGGCGTTTTCAGGAACTTGTCCGGCGGGCAGAGGTTCTCCGTTGACATACTCGGCCTTTCCGTTTGCCATGCTCTCTGAATTTGTCTTGGAAATGTTAAAAACCCCGCGAATTTGTCTGAATTTGCCAACTATTATTTTATACCTCCTTCAAATAGCGCTTACCTCAATTCGGGAGCCTCTTACGTGTTGCAAGCTACATCTCTCCTTTTTTAAATAAATATTAAATTTGACCGCCATTCTTTGTTTTTATGATAGGGCTGTATTTTTCTTTGAGTATTGCAATTTATTTATTTTTTTAACCTTTTCTTTCGTTCTTTTTTACTATGTATTTATTTTTTGAGGGTTGAAAACTGCAGCGAAATCTCGAGCAAAGAAAAGTGCAATCAATTGGTAAAGAAAAATATTCGTGGGTTGTGGTGGGACCCTCTCAGAAAAGCTAAGTTTCAGAACAGAGGCGGGGTCGTATGATAGAGATCACAGGGTATAATATTGCCCAAGCAGACTTGGGAAACCCAATGGAAGGTAGGGAGAGGCTCGAAACTTTAAATAGCTTCGGGCAGACAAAAAGTCCAACCTCGTCGGGAGGTAACGCAGGGAATGAGAAAACAATAATACAAATTTGGGGAAATAGAGACATCTAGAGCCCTGTGATGGAGAAGTTAAACCAGAAGAGATGTATTATCCCATTTAATCCCTCGTCGCACTTTCCCGTTGATCCCCCCCGGAAACCTCTTCTATTCCAGCATTTTTGCTCAGGAAAGAGCAACTAGGGATGCTTGGGCTTACGCGGTAGGGCACCCCCATGCCAACACTTCAAGAACAGAGGAACAATGCATCTATGTAAATGCGAAGCAATACAACGGGATACTAAGGCGCAGCAAAAATAGAATCCGAAAACTTGCAAGAAAGGGAAATTTCACAACCATTTATCCCAGAAGTGCAAGCAGGACCTTGGGAAGCATAATAGGAAATCAACAAACATGAGAAGAGCAAACTGAACAAGAAAGGAAAAGGGAAGAAGAACCCAGTGTATCAATTGGAAGGAGACACCAAGAAAACTGTAGACATAAATCAACCAGCAGGGTCTGAAGTTAGTACAAAGGGTATTCATAATCACAACGATACCTATAGTCCTAATACAACACAACTAACGTGGTCATCAGAATTGTATGTCGGCAAGCTAATGATCTTGAAAAAAAGACTCCAATGCCTCGAGAAAAGAAGTCAAGTCGAGGATAACAAGTGGAATTAAGTAATAGAAGCTAAGAGGATACTAATCAAGGAAAATGAGATGCTTAAAGAGTAGGTAAATAAGCTTCAACACTCCATGGCAAGAGGTGAGCTAGAGCTGAGAGAAATAAGGCAGCTACTAGAACAAAAAAAATAGAGGAAGATAAGATACAAGTGGGAGAAGGAAGCAAGAACTGTCACTTAAAAGAGATCCAATCAACGATGGCCAGCATGGAGATAAGAGAAAAACAACTAAGAGAACAAATAGATGAGGCTAAATCTTGGTCTCAAGTGGTGAAAGGACCTTCGGACACGCAAAGAAAACTCATAGAAAAATAGGTCAGAAACCAGATAAGGGAAGAGAAAGAAACGACAGGGCTATCAATATCATTATAAAAGGACTAAAAGACTATGGTGAGAAGGAAATCACGAAGGAGTTGACAAGAGACTTCCTTAACGATCAAATCCAATGGACAAGAGTCATACAACAAGCAAATAAGATAGGAAGATGGATAGGAGGAGGCAAAAACAGACATGTGAGAGTCACCTTGAAGAACATAGAAGACAAAAACAAGATACTAAGAAACAAAAGATTCCTTAAAGGCACGCAAATTTACATTAATGAGGACCTTACTATAATACAACAAGAAGAAAGGAGGAAAGAGTGGGAGAAAGTAAAGGTGGCAAGGGATGCAGGAAGATGGGCTTGGCTACAAAACGGCAAAGCTCAAATAGGTGACAAAGCGTCACATAAGAAATAGGAAATCGGGGCCCCCCAAGAGTATCTAACAATGGTAAGTTGGAACTGCAGAGGATATCCATGGAGAAGAGGACCTGGATTGGGGCCCATAGTAGAAGGAAAGGATGTCATCATCCTTATTGAGACCCATGAACATGATGGGTGTAGGATTACAAATTTTGAAGGGTATAAAAAGGCGTCAGTGTGGAATGAAAGAACTAATAGTGGCAAGGGACATGGTGGAGTGGCAGTCTTAATTAAAGAGGAATGGGACAATCTCGTAAAAGTGGAGAAAGAAGATCCAAATAAGCAGTTCATATGGCTTAAAATTACAGAAAACCAAGCTACAACAAGGATGGCAGCATGTTACTTTGCCCCAAAGGGATCAAAATTTTATAAGAAAAGGAATTTGGATCGCGAAGATCCAATTGCAGCTCTAAAAAAAGACATTTCTATTTTTAGTAACATGGGAGAAATAATACTAATTGAAGACTTTAATGCAAGAACTGCATTCAATCAAGCTCTCAATCTGAAAAACAACACAGAGAAAGATAATCCCCTATGGTTAGAGGAAGAGAACAACCAACTTTGGGACAGGATCTCACTATATAGCAAAGGTGCAGTCTCACACTTTGGGGCTGAACTCTTAGGACTTTGTAGCTCTTATAACATGGTCATCTGCAACGGTATGAGAGCATGGCCCGAATCAGGGAAAATCACATGCAAAATGTATAATGGCCAAAGTGTAGTAGATTATGTCATTTGTTCGTAGAGCTACACATCGAGATTGATGGAGGTTATGATTGGAGACAAAGTATTGGAGCTGAAATCAGACCATAATCCAATTCATATTAAAGTTCACATTCTCATAAGGAAACAACAGGGATAACAAGTCTACTTTGGCCAAAAGAAAGACACTCCCCAAGGTAAAATCTTTCTAAATCATGAGAATCAAGAAATCTTTAGAGACGCAATCAAACAATTGCTCAGAGATCACGAAGGAAAAACAACTAACATAAAGAACCAGTTTCTCAGAGAGAACATGTTGATTCCCCTAATACACAATGCCTTAAATGGTTGTAAGAGAGCTAGACCCAAGAGAGGAACAAGAAATACTTTCTCGGCAAACCCATGGTTCGACGAGGAATGCAAGATAGCAAAAAGAAATCTGTGAAAGAAAGGTATGGACAAAGAGCATAAGAAGGAGTACGTAAAGATGCTACAGAATAAGAAAGAAAAGTATGTAAACAACAGAGGAATATAGCTGATTGCCGTCGGGAAAAATAACCCTAAAAGTTTTTGGAAAGAGCTAAGTCAAAAGAAGAAGCAAACAGAAAATAATATCACTGGAAACTAATGGCTTGAGTATGTGAAGCTACTATATGAGAGGGACCAAGATAAATATAGACCCCCAATAATCTATGAGAATACAAAACTCTTCAGCACCGAAGACATCATTCAAGGCATAAAACAATTAGCAAGTGGGAAAGCTCAGGATATTGATGGGCTACAAGTAGAGTACTTAAAGTGGGGTGCCTAAGTATTGACACCTCATATCAAACACATCTTCAATAGGGTTATCCAAGAGGTCTTCCAGAAAGAATGGACAACTGGTGTGGTTATCCCTATCTTCAAAAGTGGGGATACCAATAACCCGTCAAATTATCATACTATCATGGTTAATCCCCTTCTTGGTAAACTCTTCAGAAGCATGATAGAGCACAGAATCAGCAGGTGGGCAGAAAAAGAAGGAAAAAGAGCTAAGGGCCAAGCTGGATTTAGACCGAAACACTCTACTATTGATCATAGAGTTACACTTAGGTTCTTGATTGAAAAAATATGGAATACTCAAGGAGACAAGGCCTTTTCTGCTTTGTCGACTTCAAAAAAGCCTTTGACACGGTCCCTCATGACAAACTTTGGAATAGGATGAAGGAGATGGGGGTTTCGGATGAACTCAGAGCTACTGTCCATAGATTATATGAGCAAGTAAAGGCTAAAATCAGAACTAGTGATGGAATGTCAGAATGTTTTGACAGTGATATAGGGGTCAAACAGGGCTGCGCACTTTCACCAACTTTATTTGGACTGTACATTGATAAATTAGAAGAATGGTTAAATAAGGATAGTGGGGAGGGGATCCAACTAGATAAGTATGCTATAAAACTGCTTCTTTATGCAGATGACCTCATTATAATTGCCAGAACAGCCAGCAGCTTGAGGGAACATTTGAGAGCACTTGAAACCTTTTGCCTAGAGGTTGGAATGCAAGTGAACACAAGTAAAACCAAAGTAATGATCTTCTCTCTGAAAAGAAAAAAGAAACAATATACCTTTACCTTTGAAGGCATCCCGTTAGAGATAGTCGAGGAGTACAAGTGCCTCAAGCTTGATTTTCACCACAAGCTCAGCTAGGAAACGTGTAGAGTAAAAAGAATCCAAGGAGGATGGAAAGCATTGTACTCTCTTCAAAATAGGTGCAGGATTGTGGAGCTATGGGATTGGAAGACTAGGAGAACACTCTTCGGTTTGTTGGTTATCTCGGTGATTCTTTATGGATGTGAAATTTGGGCCAGCAGTATGTCAGTTCATAAATGAAAACAGATAGAGAGAATCCATAAACACTTCATCATAAGCAGTCTCAAAGTCAAGAATTCGGTACTGTATGAGATCCTACTTGTTGAAACGGGGTTCTTCCCCCTAGAGGCATTGGTGATGTTATGGTTACTAAGCTACCTCAAGAAGATTCAAAACATGAAGAAGCACAAGTGGCCTAGACTAATTATGGAGGAAGAATTAACTAGAAGAAAGAACACTTGGAGGAAGCAAAATGACAAATGGGTAAAGAGGTGGGATAATAACATGCAGGAGTGCCCAAATACTAATGAAGAAATAAAAAAATATGTGAGAAAAAAATTCAAGTGCATCATGTGGACAAAACAAATGGGCCGTAAAAAGGAATACTACCTCAAAGAATTCAACCCCACATGTGACTTTGAAGAAAAACCCTATATAGGAGCAGACATTAAGTGGAAAGCAAAAATGTTGATTGCCCAACTTAGGATGAGATCTCATCATCTTAGGTGTGAAACAGGTAGATGGCTAACTCCTAAAGAGGATTGGAAGGAGAGAATAGGCCTCTTTTACAACAAAGGCGTGGTGGAGACGGAATGACACTTCTTCTTGGAGTGCGAGGCATACAAAGACATCTGATACAATTATGGTGAAACTTTGAAAATCGCCAATTTGGACATCCTGTTTGAAACAACAAGGCTAGGTAATACGGCAAACCTCGTGATCAAACTTCATAGCAGAAGGGAAGATCTCAAGAAGGAAGTTTAGACAATGTAGGGAACCTTTTTTTGTGGATGAGGTCTCGTTTTGAAGAGGATGTGTGCGACATATGGGTCCCATAGGCTGTAACGGTCTCGTGGACATTATTAAAATCCTTCATTCATTCATTCTCTTTCTTCTTTCTTTTTTTTTTGGGTGGGTCCTTCTTTTGGGTGGAAAGCACAGTGGAGGGGTGGATAGCGGGAGTTTGATTAAGTCTCCACCATCAAGGATTGAAGAGTGTCCTTTCCACAAGTTTTTAACTATTCATTATATTAAATTTAGAGCACTCTTTTTTTAATTTATTTTATTTTTGTATTTCAAAATGAATGAAAGACTTTCCTAGTGTCTACAAGAACAAATAGCTTATGAAACCAAATATTATAATAAAGATATTATGTGCTTAGATATATGCTTGACAAAGATACCTTGTTAGTTTTGAAAATTTTATAATCCTTATTAGATGTTGGATTTTCTACTATGGATCTTGATTAAAAAAACTTTTTGTTTTGTCTAACTTATTCTCAAGCAAACAAATCGGTTAGGTTGTCTACCCTCAAGTTGTCATCGTACTTGATATGGATATCACTATAGGATACACACTCCATGATATAGTGACATTCTATCTCCAGCACCCCCTCATCACAAGATAAGCATGTTCTCACTTCCCACTCCTCCTTAAACATTATCCCCTTGTTGGTCTCACACCTAAGATGATACGAGTTGGTTATTAAATGAGCCATTAACATTTTCACCTTCCAATTTATTTCTACTTCTATGAAGGCCTTTTCGTCATGGTCCCATATGGAATTAAACTCTTTGATATATTATGTTTTCTTCTGCCTTAATTACTTTGTCTACATGGCTATCTTGAGTTTCTCTCTTACATACTTTTTTATTTTTTTATTAGTATTTGGACACTCTTACATGTTAATTCCCCATTTATTCGTCCACTTATTATTTTGTTTCATATGTGTTCTTCTTTCTGCTTAGTTCTTTCACTATTTCCATTATGGGCCATTGATGGGTCCCCATACTTCATCTTTTTTAAATAACTTAAAGTTTGAGTCATCGTTGATACCTCGAATAAGAAAGTACATGTTTCAACAATAGAGTCTCATATGGAACTAATGTTTTGATTTTGAAATTGCTTGTGATTAAATGTTTTTTTATTCTTTATATATGTCTCTATTTTCGATCTAATACATTACCAGCCCAAAACTCACATTCATATGGTACCACTGGTGTGATAAGCAAGTCAAACAAGGTTATTTTAGTTTTTTAATCCCATTATTTTGCATTTTTGCTTCGATTTTGTAGTGATTGTAAATCCTTCTACCCCCTTGTATTATTTTTGCTTGTTTAACCCTAAATTATTTTTTAGTGGGGCTAGTGTTAAGAATACAGATAAGCTTAAGCACAAGGGTAATAAATGAATCTATAGCAAGCCAATTAATAAAAAAGCTCTTATAAATAATATTATGAATTTATACAACTAAGATTGTTAAAAATATAAAAGTGTAGTTATTGAAATATATTACAATAAATAAAAAACAATGGTGCTTAGTTGGTTTACTATGTGTAAGCAAATCTCAACTAAAAACATGTGTAAAATATGAAGGATTAGTATTATGGATTAGTCATCAAATTATAGAAATTTTACTTCTATGGTTGCAGGCACCACCATCGGATTTAGACATTATTATCAAATTTGAATATTACCATCAATGCTAGTGTTCGATTGTGATGCAGGTGTCCAGTACAGAATAATGACTAGATCTGGATGTGACCAAATTCATTGTTCTAGGTTTTCTATCACCTTTTTGTTGATGTATTCATATTTGGGATGCAGGTTATCATACTTTGTTGATTGATTTAAACCCTAGTTCTTCACCCTTGGAATGACTTTGTTGAAAATAGGTTAGTGGGCTCATAGTGTCAAGTTGTCTCAAAAATCCCTTTATCAATGGGCAATACCTGCGTAGTCAATACTCCAAGAAGGGCCTCAGTCTTATGTAGTTCTCCCCTATGTGTGGGAAAGTGTGTGCATAAGGGTGCAATATATTATATAAAGATGCATGTAGTGATCTAATTTGTAATTTAATATATATCGCTCATAGACTGCTCTTTGAAAGTTTTAGACCTATAATATGACTGCTCCTATGTTTGATATGAAAATAAGAATAAAGAGGGTGGAATAAAGTGTTGTTGTAATTGATTGATTTAGCTTTGACACGGGTTTGTTTCGTATTTGCTAGATGATGAATGAGAAAGTTTAGACTTATATTATACCACGCATTTTGAAAATATCTCATGATAGGGTTTAATACTTGATAGTTACGCTAACCCATGGGTTTTAATCATTTTATAATTTAGATGATTTTTGTCTACTGAACACTAGATAAGGATCTAGATACCACCATCGACGGTAGTGTCCTTTTATGGTTGGTAGTGTCTAGAAGGCTAAAAAATAGGTATGGATATGAAATTGACAATGAATGATGTTTATTAGGTTTTAAGCTTTTTAGGCAGTGCAGGAGACACAGGTCATCAGAATAATATGAATTGGGTTAAGAGATAGGTATTTAGGCATTGTGAGATGGTAAATATGAGCCTTTTGATAATATAGAGATCTATAACTGAAGGGTAGAGCCCTGGTTGATATTTGTCAAATGTACAATACTGAGATGCTATAAATATTTAGTTTTAGTATCTACATGTTCCTTTTTTTAATCTAGTAATGCATAAGAATGAAATTACTAGTTTAAAAGAAAAAACATGTACCTAAGTGTTTATAACACACCTTGCCTTTGCTTGAGCCTACTTTGAGTACATATAATCCAAAATTTGAAATAATTAAAATGTTTAAAAAGAAAGAGAGCAAGGAAGGAGTACAACTGTGTCAATGCAATTATGTTGCTTCTTGATGTTTTGGCTTGGTAAAGATGTTTTCTTATGAAGCATTGGAGATAGAGAAGGTTCAGACTTGAACCTTGAATATTTGAAGAGGAAAATTGTAAGGTATTGTGCCCCCAATCCAATGTAAGGGTGAGTTGAGAAATGAGCATTGAGATCATTACATTTCAATCGCACGGCTCAAGTGTGAATATACATAATGCGGTGAGGGTGAGTGATTTGATCAACTCATCCTAATTGGATAATTTAATCAATCCAATATATATAGTTGGTGAGGTTGAATGATTTAATCATTTCAACCTATAAAATGAACCCACTCTTGCAATAAAAAAAAAGCTCGATAACAGTACATCCTAATATAATCAATGCATCCTAGTGAGTAATATAATTGATAAAAATTATATTTTTTGATGCAATAACATGGCATATGCACCTCTAATATGTTTGAGCTTGAGTATGGCTGCCATAGATCAAAAAACTCTATTATAAATCTATGCAACATTGGTGCAATGTATAGGATTATGAGCTTGAGTATGTGTGTCACAAATCTAAAAACTCAGGTATAAATCAATGTAAAATCAGTGCAATGTATAGGATTCTAACCCAAGTGTATATCTCAATTATAGAATTGAACTAAAGTTTGTGCAAGTGTGGAGGTCATGTATTTATGACATGCCCACACTAAAATATGGAGATACTAAGTGTGTGTGAAGGTCATGTTTTTATAACATGACCCCACTAAAATCTATAGATTGTGAAAATGTATGAGTGTGGAGGTCATGCCTTTGTGACATGCCCCCATTGCAATTTGGAAACTGAGAAGGTATATAAGTGTGAATATCATGTTTTTATGACATGCCCTCATTACAATTTGGAGAATTGTGGAAATGTGGAGGTCATGCCTTTTATGGCATGCCCCTACTGAAATGCACCCCCTTTTGAGGTGAGGGAAATAGAAACTAGTATGTACCTTACCTCAAGAGGATAAGGTAGTTATATAACATGTGTATGAATCATGTAACATATATGGATGATATGTTGAAGTAGATATATTAATTTAGGCTCATAGTATATGATCACATCAAATCCTAAGATGCATGATATAGATCATAGCAATGCCTAAAGTGTAATTTTACAAGCTCAGAAAGCAATCAATCACACATGAGAACACTTAATGTAATGCAAAAGAATAGTCCGAGGAGACTTCAAACAAGGGGCATGTTCAAATTTTTCACAATCAAAATGAATGACACAATTAAATGTCCAATCCACACAAAATGGCATATGCAAATGTCCAATCAACATTCAATGGCACAAGGGTTTACAAACAAGGAACATATTCAAATGTTCCACAAACAAGACAATAGCAATCAATCTAATACACTTAAGGAAGTGACAATGTGGATAAATGAAGTATAAGCAACTAACATAAGCATATTATACTAGTCCATGTATATATGTGTTAGCAAAAAATGTTTTGTAGTATAGCATATCAAGTACACTATGAAAGATGCGAGCATGGATATAGACACACGTAAACATTAACATATAAGTTTAAACATGACAATGTATAAATGATCATAAAGTATACGTTTCTTGTATTAATTGTTATCAAATAAGTAGATGCCCCTAATATACTATATGTTGTGAAAAGAGGAAAGATCCAACATCTAAAAATGAATAAATCATGTGTCTGGGTATGCTTATATCATACTAAAAAATGTGTGAAACATATGTGTTTATAACAATGAAATGATATGTTATCTACTAACATAAATTAAACAATATAAGTGCCAAGGAGTTAATAAAATATAGGAAAGCTGAATATTTATTTATCTTTGAGTTTAGTTGAATTTTTTAATAATTTTTGAATGTTTGATTTTTTTTAATTTTTTGAATGTTTGAAAAGAAAAGGTTGTCCTATGAGCCCATCTAAGGGGTGCTCATAGGTAGCTCCAAGATCAAAATATAGTTTGTGAAACCGATGGTACTACCAAGGAGAATGTGTAGGTGTCATATCTAGATCTATAAAATCTGTGGTATCCTACGTATGTACAAGTAGACTTTATGGTTGTGAATAAATAATAGGAGGGATCTATGAAACCATTGTTTGGTGCTCTATGGTTTCTTTGGAGTGGTTGTAATTGCAACATTTTTAGTTGCTCTAGGTAATCAAGTATGTCATGTAGGCATAGATGGAGATTCCATGGAATCAATTGTGTGTCTCTAGTGCAAAGTCCTCTTAAGTATGAGCCACCTAGGAAATAAGATTGCATATTAATTACCCTTTCACGAAGGATTAACCTTAGTAGGTTTGTTAATTGATTATCTTGGAATAAACTTATCTTGTTTGAGTGGATGTTCATATGGAATTCTAGGAATTATGACTACCTTGTTGCTATGAATGTGTTTAATACACATGCATTATGGAAGGTACTGTGTGGAACTATAGACACTGAATCTAAATTATATAACACCCTAGTATTGTATACTTAGCAAGTACTTATAATATTTGTACCCTTTCAATTATAAGACCTTCCTGCTATCAAAAGGGCCACATCTATGATCTCTTGTGCCTATTGTTTATCTCTCAATTTGACCATATGTTATTTAGATGATCAGGGCTTCTGTTATTATCATCCTCTGCATGTTTTAGACATGTACATGTTTTCCATCTTCCTAGACACTTGCATCCTAGTTGGATGCCTATGTCAATGCTAGTGTCATGTGTAAAACTAAGTGTCAAGTACCCTAAATTCATCAAATTTACAAATGAAGTATATCCTTATGGTCGGCTTAAGTGGTTATATGCAAGATATTTATAAAAGGATGTGTGTGTGTGTGTGTGTGTGTCTATATATATATATATATATATATATATATATATATATCAACCTTCATTCATTTCACACCTAACATAGACCTAAAAACTCACAAGGCAACTTACCAAAGGTACTCAATCAAGCATTCAAGTGAGCAAAGCTTCCCTATTTTCTTTCATTTCAATGTCAATTATAGGGAGAGCCCATCTACAAGTTTGAAGTACTAAAGGATCACTCCATGAGCCAAACTTTCCAAGTTATAACCTAGGCGATAGGACCGAAACTCCCCAAAGCTCTGACATAACTTGTCAGATTTAAGAGCACACATGATTACCAATGTATAAGCAATTAAACATGTGGAATTACACAGAAGAACAAATAACTATCAATGAGAAAACACACAGAATATGAGAGGCAACACACAATTGTATTCAACTCATTACAAAGAAAATTACATTAAAGAGATCGCACTCTTCTTCCACCTCTGTGAGGCTTCCTCCTTAAGGGCTCTAAGTAATCTTCTCACCTGAGTAATCTTCTCTCATAGGTCACAACTAACAACTAACACAAGCTGTTGTTCACATCATTGTACATCCAGTACAATCGAGTACGAACCGGTACTCCAAGTAGATCTCACCATGATCCTGCTCCTAATGTATTGCTGTCACCTTGATCTTGCTCCCCCGCCAATCTTGTTCTGACCCTCGCATACACACATCCCTACAGACCAACCTGATCTTACTTATCACATGTAGATCTCCTCCATGATCCTGCAACACCCTGCATATAAAACCTGATCTTACATACATGGGGAATCCTACTTGATTCCACCATGGGAAGAACTCTCCAAGCTCAACACTTGGATTCTACAAGTTCAACCCTTAACAATATAGCCCATGAGTCTATTATATAGATCTCATGCATACACTGATTAGACTTGTGGCTCAAGACTCTAACTAGTCTTCATCATGCAAACTCCGCATTCACTTAACTGACTGTTCGTCAACAGCAGTTTTGACCACCACAGGCGATCGACATCGGTCCTTGCCTTCTTGGAGGCGACCGACGTCGGTCGATCTCCTACCGATCCCAGTTTCCCTTGCACTGTCCCTGATCGACGTCGGTTGTGGCCTGTCGACGTCGGTGACTGTCATACGCAGAAAACCTCCTATTTGCCTAAGATGAAGCTTTTAGCTCCACACCCTAACAATCTCCCACTTGGAGACAAATAGATGCACCTGTACCTAAACCAGTACTCTGTCTAATCTGCATCTTGGCTTGTATTCCTCTTCAAGCTCTCACTTGAAGACAACCCACCACACTCCTTGTGGTGTTAATCCTGTGCCTGACTTTCTTCATTCTCAGCTTACCTTCTTTTGTCATTGCTATACTCCCACTCAAACAACAACCCCTGTGAGTAACCTGTAATCAACAACACTTAACAGATATGGCCTATTTGTTAGTCAAACTCGCTCTAAGAACGTCCAACCTCGCTCTAATACCACTTGTTGGGGATCAACCAACAATATGATTACACTTATGAAAGCAATAAACGTGGAATTAAATCATAATGATAAGTAACTAGAATGATAAATAGCAAAGAACAAGAGATACAAGAAACCACCCTGAAAACTTGTATTAAACTCTTTACATAAGGAATACAATTGAAAAAACTTCTTTCTTCCACACCCCTCTCAGATGTACAGATCTCTCACTAGATTTCTTTCCCTCAAGAGCTCTCTCTCTCAAGTACAATCAACTCCAACAACCTGGAATGATTCAACTCTGTACTATTTTTCAACATTACATTACACTAAGCTAAGAAGACCTAATCCTACATATAGAATTAGGAAACATGAGCATGCATATGCAACCAACAATTAAGACTCTTGAACAAGGGCTCTAAAAACAGTCTTACTAATGATAGAGACATGGACTTAAGACTATGACTTAAACTCATCATGCAAACACTCAATTCTGTCCTCGAAAATAGCTTTCTGGACGGATAGGTAATCGACGTCGATTCCTGCCTGCTTGCCTGTGACCAACGTCGGCCGATACCCTGCCGACGCCGACGTCTCCTGAACTACACCTGACCGACGTCGGTCACTCCTGACTGATGCCGGTGACTGTGTAAACCTACAACTTTGGTAATGCGCTCCTTGGTGAAGCTTTTAGGCTCCACACCTTAACAATTGATACCATTTGATAGGACCGAAACTCCCCAAAGCTCTAACACAACTTGTCATATTTAAGAGCACACATGATTACCAATGTATAAGTAATTAAACATGTGAAATTACACAGAAGAACAAATAACTATCAATGAGAAAACACACAGAATATGAGAGGCAACACACAATTGTATTCAACTCATTACAAAGGAAATTACAATAAAGAGATCGCACTCTTCTTCCACCTCTGTGAGGCTTCCTCCTCAAGGGCTCCAAGTAATCTTCCCACCTGAGTAATCTTCTCTCATAGGTCACAACTAACAACTAACAAAGCTGTTGTTCACCTCATTGTACATCCAGTACAATCAAGTACGAACCGATACTCCAAGTAGATCTCACCATGATCCTACTCCTAATGTATTGCTGTCACCTTGATCTTGCTCCCCCGCCGATCCTGTTCTAACCCTCGCATACACACATCCTTGCAGACCAACCTGATCTTACTTATCACATGTAGATCTCCTCCATGATCCTGCAACACCCTGCATATCAAACTTGATCTTACATACATGGGGAATCCTACTTGATTCCACCATGGGAAGAACTCTCCAAGCTCCACACTTGGATTCTACAAGTTCAACCCTTAACAATACATCCCATGAGTCTATTATATAGATCTCATGCATACACTGATTAGACTTGTGGCTCAAGACTCTAACTGGTCTTCATCATGCAAAATCTACGTTCACTTAACTGACTGTTCGTCAACAGCAGTTCTGACTGCCATAGGCGACCGACGTCAGTCCCTGCCTTCTTGGAGGCAACCGACGCCGACTGATCTCCTGTCGATGCCAGTTTCCCTTGCACTGTCCCTGACCGACGTTGGTTGTGGCCTGTCGACGTCGGCGACTGTCATACGCAGAAAACCTCCTGTTTGCCTAAGGTGAAGCTTTTAGCTCCACACCCTAACACTAGGTCATTCTATATACTTGTTTATCACACATTGTATCTCGATACACACACAAGCCAACACACATGGGAAAACTACATAATTTGGAGGCCCTCTTTAGAGTATTGACTATGTAGGTAACACCCATTAACAAAGGGGCCATTGGGACAACTCGACACCGTGTGTCCACTAACCTATTTTTACCACAGTGACCCCATGGGTGAGGAAGTTAGGGTTGATAATTTGACAAAGAGTGATAGCCTATGTGCAAAATATGGACACACCAAAATAAAGGCACCAAAAGCCTGACAAGGGTTTAGGTGGTTGAACACATATCCAACTGATATTCTGTACTGGACACTTGCATCCAAGTCAAATAGTAGTGTCAATGAAAATATCTAAAATCGATGAAAGCGTTTGAGGCCACATAATGTGATTTTCCAAAATCTGATGATAGCTCTAAAATCTTGATCCAATCTACTTCTAGCCTATTTCAACCAAGATCTACATGTGCACAATAAACTAAGTACTATTGTTTTTAATTATTTTGAATATCAATCAATATTTGTAATTTCCATTGTTCACATATCCCAATATCATAAATTTGGAACAGTGTTTATCTGAATTTGCAAATTAATTAGTCTGTTATAGATCTATTTATCACCATCATGCTTATTCATTTATATATTCTTAACCCTATACTATATTGACCCATCTTAATTTGGGGTTAAACATTTGGTGAACCTGACTTCTAAGTATTCCTTTACAAACCTAGCATGGTCTAGGATTTCCAACCTCTTAAGGTTTCAGCTTGTTGTGATGAATTTTTAGATCTAAAATGTTACCCTAGGGTTTTACATTCATATAGTTACAAGGGTTTCATGTGCATACACTTGCAATTTTCTCGCATTTTATTGGTGCATTTAAGCTTCAAAATAGGTCCATTTTAAAATTCCTCAGAGGTATTTTCTACTCGAATTGGTATAATAAAAAACGTCTTTTTGTTTGCTAAAATTTGGTACAGATTTTTCAATTTTTTATAATTTACTATTTTTAGTAAATATTGACATACAAGGCAAATAATTTACTTATTTTGAAATTGATTTATGGGTTTCATTAAAAAAAAATTCAAAAACCTCTTTAAAATAACTAAAATAAATTCATGTTTTACCATAACTATTGATTCTTTATTGGAAATTCTAGGGTTTTGTTTATGAAGCATTCCATATTATCTAGCTTATTTCTGATTCATAGTAAATTAAATTTCAAATAACTTAAAGTTTTATAACTATGTTTATATAGACAAAACCTCCTTTTTTTACCAAAATATTACATGGATTTTATGATTTTAGCATTTTTCTATTTTTATTAAATCTAGACATATAGGTTGTACACTGTACTTTTCTTTCTCTATTTTTTAGGGTTCATCTCATTTCTTGTTTTTCCTAAAAAACCTATTTCATGTTCCAATTTTTTTTATCCAATCACTTTATATTACTCTTCATTTGACACATTGTGGTGAACTTGACCTTTGGTCCCCAAACCCTTGTTGACCTAGGGTTTCCTGATTTACTATTTTATGAGTTTTGATTTATAATTTTAAAGTGTTCAAAAATTAAAATTAATGTTTTTTTTCCTCTAAAAATCATGCTAAATATGGATATGTGTGTTGAGCATTTTTTATTCCAATATCTCATTATAATCATTTCTTATTGTCTTGTCTACATAATTAGAAATCTTAAAACCACAAAATTGAAGAATGATCCTAATAAAGATAAAACTCAAACTTTTCGTTACCAATCTTATTGCAATAATATTTAACCTCTTCCCCCTAGTCCTAAGGAGGGTGATAGCTACCATCCCTCTAACCAAGTTAGTGTTATCACTCCTTCAAAGGGTAAGGTATATGGAATATGTATGCATATTCAATATGAGGTACCTAGGGTTTGTACTTATGAATCCCTAAAAGATCAAAACATCACTATGATCAAGTTAATAAAAACATTACAAAATTAAAAAAATCAATTAATTCAAGGCTCACTATAATGTAGGATTGTGAAGACAATTATTAGTTTCTCTTGTTAGTGGATAAACCAAAACAATCAATGGAAACTAACATTCTAAGCCTAAGTACTAGGTTGAGCAATGATAACAAAGCAAATAAATCTACTAATGAAAGACAAAAACACTATTTACCTTCCTGGAATAATTATATCTTGCAATCAATGCGAGAGAAGGCTTGTGCTTGGTATTGTGAATAAATGGTCTTTGACGATGTTAATGCTTTGTGGGCAACACCTAATCTTGTTCCCTTGGCAATTAGATATTGGCTTGTGTTGGCTATGAAGCTTTTTAGCACTAATTTTACATTATTTGTTTGCACGTAAAAAGCTTGTTAAAGGATGGTCATGACACTTGTATTTATCAGTTTTCAATTAACTCTAACTCATGTGTGGTTAGGCTAGGGTTAAGGTTGGGAGTCTAAATGCAATCAATTATAAATTTAATTATATATTTATGGAGGTATGGCTTAATATTTTTGATTTTTTATGGCATTTATGTTGATACTTTACAATTCTTGACTTTGAGGCTGATGATATCATCATGACCTCATATTTGTTGGAAATTATTTTTCAAAAATTACATATTTATTAATTCAACGTGATTTTTTCACTCAAGCATTTAATTTGATTTATTTGGTTAATCAATCTTGCTTACTCTTTTGGTCATTTCAAGCATTTGGTTAAGTGCCCAACTTAATTGGTCAAAAATATTAATTTAGTAGCTCGTAACCTAATTGGGGATGAATCTGTGAGAGGTTATCATTGTGTACAAGGTATTACCCCAAATAGGGAAACTTTGATGCAATTATGGGCACTTACATCTAATGTATGAATGAATTTTGGATGTTTAATGATTTATAGGATTATTTTTTATAGTTTACTAGAAATAGGTCTGAAGTTCATTTAGGCACGAAAGTGGTAAAAAAGGAGTGTCTACATTTTACCCCTGTTTTAGAAGGTGTTACAAGACACAAGCATAATAACATCTTCTAAAAGAATGAAAAATTTGTTATGTTGAAATTTTTAATGTTGAAATGGGGTGTTGACAATTGTAGGTTATTACAAGCCAACATATACAGGCTAATATCCCAGAGGGTGGTTGATGAGCCCTAGATGCCCCCTTGAGGGAGCGAGCAACAAATAATGTCATCAAACGAGCCCTCAAAAAGAGGAAACAACATGGTTTAGTGGTAATAGAGGTCTAAATAATTATTTGCCCTAACAAGGTGGCATTAATCATTGGCATAATGATTTTACCCCAGTAGGGCAGATTTGAGCATTATACAATTGATTTTGCCCCAATAAGGTGGTTGTTTGATCATTGATCAATCTAAATAATCTACCTCATTATAACAAATTAGCAAAGGGAGCTCAAGCAGTGAACTCGTAATATAGATTAATGATGAATTGTCATATGGGAACAATAGGAATCTAGGGTACTTACTACTACAAAGATGTACATCCTAAATAACAATGATTAATATTCATTTATGATTGGGTTATTATGTGTTTAGGTTTGGCTATATATGTTGTGAACAAGAGGAGATATTATTGGCACCATTGCTTGAAAGATCTTTTGGCATGATTTTTATCATAATATGTGAAATTATGCATCATACTTATAAACAAACCATAATAACAATGTGTGTCACATGCATGGAGAAACTTAATTTAAACACAAATATAATCAACTCGGGTGCAAGACATGATCAATCAAATCCCAAGTGTAATGATAACGTGATGAACTAAGTGTAGGAGTGAATACAAATACTCACAACTTAAGTGTGAGATATAATAAATCATAACTTAAGTGTAAACATGATGTAATAAATCTACAATAATCGAGGAGAAGGGAGGCACAAAAACACAATCTACATTCAAAAGTAAATAACTCAAGCCCAAGTAGTAAGCAAGACTCAAGTGTAAACTAATTATCCTTAGACACATAAGACTTAAAACAAAATAATATAAATCACTTAACTAAAGGGTGATAAAAAACAACCCATGACATAATGCAATAAAAAAATTATTCTAAGGTGAGTGCAAAGAAACAAACAAAATGCAAAAAAATAATGAAATAAAACTACTTACTAACGTTGTTCGTGCATGTGTAAGATAAGTGTTATGCTTGGAAAAAAGGTTACCCCTAAGTTATAGGGGACAATGACACATGTATGATTGTATAGAAAGAGGGAATAGAAGAATAAGGAAGGGATGGCCGAGTTAACTCCAAATGTCCTAGGCAAATGGATGTTGCCTACATAGTCCCATGGATGCCAAGTCCAACATGGACTTCAGGGTAAATGTAGTTCTCTCAAAATGTGGGAAGAAAAAAAAAATTGATGACAAGTAAAACAAATTATAGAGGAAAATATGATTGGGCTTGCAAAATGACATGAGTGTGAAACAAAAGGGCTTGACACTCACAATTGTCAGAATGTAGGCATGGGAACTTGCAAAACTATGAGAGCATGGTTTATGCTAAAACCACACTGAAAGATAAAAGGTGAGTGTTCACAAATGAAAAATATTGATAATTCATATTGTTCGTTACATCTAAGGCCCAGAACAAGAACAAGCTCACAAAATAGTGAGAGTGTAAGATGATATTACTTGCAAAATGATGAGAGCATTTTGAGATAAGTGGAAGACCAGGAATGGTTAATGAAATCAATGAATGAATTCAATCACTGAGATTGGCTAAGCTATCCTAGGATGCCCTATGCATCCAAGTGTTACCTACATAGTCCTACGGACCTCAGGTCAATGTAGTTCTCCCAAAAATGAGAGGGGCCATAATCAATAAATAGAACATGCAAATGGTCATGATGAGACCCATGTGAAAGTTTTAGTTATATTAGCTAACTGGGAGATGCACGTCCTAAGTAACATGGATACAATCTGATTGATCAAATGTTTGAGGATTGTTTAGGATTTTTTGGTATATTTCCATGTTTTTAAGGTTTTCAAAATTTCAGGGTTTTTGGATATCTTAGCTTTATGGAGAATTACAAGATATATAATGGTTTATCTCACAAAATTATGAGAACATAGCTTAGATTAATCATAAAATGACAAGAGTATGGGTTATATTTATTATAAAATGTTAAAAATGAGGAATAAGGGTGGTTGAGCTGACCTCAAAAAATACTGAGCTTTACCTACATAGTCTAAATAGAACTCAAACCACCATAATTGACCCTACAATGAGGAATCTAACTAGATAACAATAAGTTTGTGAATAGGAAAATGGAATAAATATGATGGTATGACACAATATAATGGTACATAATTATCAAATATGTGAAGTATGCAATTGGATAGTCCTAAGTCTAAATTAGCGATTGAAACTACATATAAACCAAACCACTAATGATGTCTGAAGTACCAATAAATTAGAATCAAGGTCAAAAAAGGGGATGAGAGACTACAACCAAATGCAAATAGGAAAGGCATGATAATAAAAGCATGTCGTATGGTACAATATTGAAGGATAGCCATGACATGAAGCAAATGATCCTCATAGATAATACTCTAGGTCACTCAAGTAAAAAAGCGCTCGAGGTGTGTTATGTTCATTGGGTCATAAAATTCTTTATAAGAAGGTGTGATAAACAAAATTCCTATTCCTCATCCATGATAAGTGAAGGAACCATCAAAATAAAGTTTCCATTGTTTCTCTTCAAAAGGTACTTTTGCTATGGTCATGATGGACTCATCTAGAAACCCAAAAGTAAGTGGCTAAGTGTTAGAAAGGGGAGCTTCGACAAGTTGGTATGTAATTACATGTCCCTTGATGGAATTATAATTAACATACTCAATATTAAATTCACTTAGAAGTATGATCCATTTAGCCATATGGTTGTGTAAATCTATTTTTGATAGTAGATACTTGAGTAGATTTACTTTGGTGATGATGATATTCTTATTGTTAAGCTTGTAGTGATGCACCTTATGAGCTACAAAGACCATGGCTAAAAAATCTCTCTATTGGCATATAATTATGTTCATACGCAACCAATGTATGATCGAGATAATATATTTCATGTTCTTTCCCGTGCTCATCATGATGGGCCTAAAGTGCCCCCAGGGCATTTTTAGTTACAAATAAATAGAGTAGTAATGGATTTTATGGTGTAGTTAGCAATAGAATAGGTGGATTGGTTGGGTATTATTTCAAATGTTCAAAGGCTTTCTAAAAATCAGCATTCCATGAAAAAGTAGTGCCCTTCTTCAGTAAGCGGGTAAATGGATGGAATTTATCATCTAGGTAAAAAATGAAGTGCCTAATGGACTATATCTTGCCCTACAAACTATGGAAATGCTTCAAAGTAGATGGAAGCAACATCTCAATAATGGCTTTAACCTCAGCTGGATCGACTTAAATGCCCCTGCAAGAGATAATAAAGCTTAGAAATTTACCTCAAGTGATGTCTGTAGATGATTTTTGAGCTCTATGGATTAAATTATGTAATTCAATCTTAAATAATCAACTACCTAGTTATAGTCTAGAGCAATTAGAATTCAATGCAAATATATGAATAGGTAATTCAAAACAACATTGGAATCCTAAAGCCAAGTGCTCTACACCATGATCAAATGGATGAAAGAAAATAATAAGAGATTAAGATTGGATTAGTATACCTTGAACTCAGATATGTGATGTTATGATGGTATGATAAGTATGTTTGATGAAGGATTCAATGACTAAATTGACATGGAGAAGTTAGATATTTGCTCATTTGCTAATTGGACATGGATTCCTCACAAGCTTTCTGGATGCCCTTCCATGGAGGAATGAAGTGGTTTAAATAGAAAGAGGAGGGAAAGATCTATGGTGGAGATTTGAAGTTAGGTTGAGGAGATCAAGTGATGGGAATTATCCAAGAAATTTAAAATTCCTTGGAAGCCTCTATATTTAGAGGCTTCTAGAGAGGAGGGGTGAGAATAGAGAAGGTTCTAGATTTGGATGGTTATATAATCCTTCTTATGGGTTAATGATGATTATATGGGGGAATAGATAGGGATTAGGTAGGTGATTAGGGACTAAGGGTCTAGGAAAGCCTAGGCATTGGCTAATAGGTGGGCCATTGGGAATTTAAAATTCCCAAATAATAGGTAAGTGGGATTAGGATGGGATAAAGAAATGATTAGGAGAATTAATGAAGAAGTGGGGTAGGACTAAACTTAGTAGATGAATAAATATTAAAGGGGATGTCAGATAAATGATTGAAAATGGGTGATATTGGGATGGGATTAATTAGAATAAATGAGATAGGTAGAATTAGTGTCAACTAATAGGAATATTAGTGACAATAATATAGGTGAATGAATTCAGATGCATAGATTTTTCCCCTCTTTGAAAGGGCATTACAAGTGATATGAAGTGAAAGGAGTGGTTGTCTTTTAAAGAAAAACCATGTCATCATGGATGAACGTTAGTAAATGATGTTAGGGGATACGATGCCCCCTCGAGGGGACATGCAAGGAAGAATGAGATAGATGGCCACTCAAAAGAAGAAATGAAGGGTGGGATGTAATGGATAGATGAGGGGATGGGATGCCAAGTGTGAAATAAAAGATGAAGAGGATGAGCTCGACTTGAGCAGTGAGCTACAAATTGATGATGCCCCTGACAAGGACACATACACAAAGAATAAAGGTGATGGGCATCACGGTTGTCGACACATCCCAAGGGGAAATCAATCATAACAAGATGGTGATAAGATAAAAGGCCACACACATTAGATGTATCCCAAGTAAGTATGCATGCAAGGGAGAGATTTAGGCTAGGATAAGATAGTGATTTGATAAAATTAATGATGGGTGTAACTCAAAGGTAAATTGATCACTATAATGTAGGTGATGATAAAGAAGAATAAATGATGTGACTGAGTAACTAAAAGACTAGGGGATGAGTATGGATGATTGAGATAATGGCCAAGTTATCTATGGGAATGAAAACATGGCCAAGTGTTGCCTACATAGTCTGAAAAGACCTTAGGTTGATGTATTTCTAATGAGAGGATAGAGGATGATGATGAAGATGATGATTAGTGATTAGAGGATGATTGGATGTTAGTTGAATGGGGTGAGGGGGTTAAATCAGTGATGGGAAATAAGGATGATGAGATTATTAGATAAATGATGAGGGTGGAGATGATCAAGCCATCACAATTATCATAAGGCTCGTCATAGTCTAAGCAATCCAAAAGATATGACACTTAACACTATGCCCCATGATATATACATGACCAAGAGGGTGTGCTGTCAAAGTGCATGGGCAAGTTGCAAACTCTGCATCATCAAGGGCACTTCAGTGTCCTCATAACATCCATTTTCATTACCCAATAGATAAAAAAACATGATACTAACAAAACACAAGACAAACAAGATATATACATGATAAAATACGTGCAAATAAGACAAATAGAACAAATAAGTAACACACTCAAGCATTTACGTGAAGTGTCCCAATGTCTTGTCTAGTGATGGGATGGGTGATTAGGTGATGGGTTAGATGATCATGATGTGATTGTGGACTTAGGGTGGGCTTGGATTTGGATAGGGTGATCATGATTAGGATTAGGCTAAGATGTTGCCCCTAGTTGTGGATAAAAGGATGGAGGATGAGAGAAGGTCTTTGAATATTGATTTGGTCTTGAAATCGAATTGAAAAGTGGCTAAAGAGGGTGATTTATAAAAGTGATGACCAAGGATTATCAATAGACAAGGCCTTACAAGATTCTAATCTAGCAAGAAGAGGAAATAATAATGGGATCAAATATATTTCATACTAGCAAAAGAGTGATTATATGGGTGTTAGGTATGAAAAATCAATGATAAGGAAATTGATAAGATTGAGTATCTTCCATACTAGAAAAATAATGATTGGATGAGTGCTAGGTATGAAAAGGAATTGATACGGAAAGTGATGGGTACCATATTGAAGTCTTTGACAAGGTGATGCATGTTAATAACACTTGGTCAAAAGGATGAGGAAGATATGAAGAAATGGGTAACCACTCTGATTTGGTTTCAAGACCAAACATAGTGTCTGAGGATGATAATCGAGATGATATGAGATGGGTGGCGATGGATGTGAGTAGGGGATTTAGGATAAGACAAGACATCATGGACAATTTTTTGCTTTTTCAAGTTTTATGATTTTTAGGGTTTTTTGACATATTTCAATTTTTAGGGATTTTTGGGATATGTATGTACACTATATAAATGGGGTTACTAGCAAGGGAATACCAATCCCAGCAACCAGGATGAGGATGGATGGAATGATGTATGAGTGACAAGAGGATGAGGATGATGTTGAAAAGGATATAAGGACTGAGGAAGGAATGGACTAGGGATTGCCAATGACCACATCGTGAAGGAACCAAATATTTAGTTTTCATGAGTGTCCATTGGAAGATATTGCAAGATAATTTGAGAATATTTCTCAAGACACCTTCCACTTCTTTGCGAAGGTCAAGGCAAGAAGGAATATGAGATAGGATGTATGATGGCAGGGGATGGATAAGAATGATGGATGGAGGGGATGTACAAGAGATGATTGGATTTTTCCCCCCAAGTGTTGAGGTATAATGTGGATAATTGATTATTTTACCATGATGCCAAAAATCATTTTTCATCATGGTACTTGCCCAAGGCACCAGAATATTGGTTTTCACCATTGGATGAATTATTTTTATTTCACTTTTTACTTTTTTTTATATAATTTTGACTTTTTAGAATGGCATATTGATTTATTAGATATGGGTATGAGATGCAAGATACAGTCATTATTATGATCTTAAGCCAACACCTATTCTAGGGATGTGTGATGCTAGGACCATGTTATCATCATTAGATGCATTAATGTGATCATGACCTTTAATTATTTTTGATGGCAACCCCTCCAAATATTTGGACCAGGTATCTTTATAGCCCTTAAGAGAGACAATGTTTCCCAAAGAGGTGATGTGATGTATAGATTCGATTAGGGCTTGGTTTTCATGGATGATAGGATCAAGATAAGATGGTATGATGGGTAATGGAGGATTTGGGATAAAATGAATGATAGGATGGGGTGATGGGTGATGAAGGATTAGGAATAACAGTCACATACATCATTGGAGATGTGGGACATGCTTCATTTTATTGGTGCCAATTGACAATAGACTATAGGATATGCAAGACACTTTGAATTTATGATTCATCTTTGAACTGATTACTTGATGGATGATCGACTGTGCTTTTGACATTATTTAGAGTTTGACTGCCCCTTAGTGCCTAATTTTGGGCTTCACCAAGGGAGATTGATTTTTGACTTGATAGAGGATGATTATTTTGACTTTGATGGTCCCCTAGTGCTTGATATTGGGCTTCACTAGGGGAAGACATTTTTGGATTAGGCCAATGATTTGACTATTCTTGATTTTGACTGAGGGGATAAAAGATGACTTGATTATTATGATTCAATTTTTGATATGGTATTAGACCTTTGTACTTGTGGCACACATTATGTTGCTCAAGGAAGGGTCCAATGATATATGTTCTTGTTTGTCTTTATGGAGGGAGGTGATTAAGAGATCATCGATGGGGAGAAAAGGGTTTATGATGGATGAAGGTGGTGGTGAGGGCATGATGAGGTCAATGAGTGGTGATGGGGAAATATAGTCTTCATAGGGGTTTTTAGGAGAACCAATTTTTACATAAGAGAAAATCTCCTCGAGATTATAAAAAGGATCACTAAGACTAGTTATGATAGATGCATCTAAAGGAGGATCAGATTCACTCTAACAATCTTTGATTGATAAATCTTGCAAGAACTCTTTGATGACTTTATCATCCTAATTGGGACCAAAGGTATGCCTAGTGATGGATTGGAGGTATCTAGATTAGAGGCATTCTCAAGAAGATAGGCATTATTAGCATTGATGAGGGATGATGTTTCCCTCATCTGATTCAGATCTTGGCATTGAACATGATCTCGATGATGATAAGAATTATGTTGGATCCAATGTACAATATACAATGATTCTATTAGGAGAGTGATTATCCATGATTGACCTCTCAACATGGGGTTTTTTGTTTGATGGGTGAGGAGAAGATGGGAGAGGGACGATGGATTCAACTAAGAGAAGGCCATGAAAGGATTCATGGGAGATGGGGGGACCAGGCTCATCTTTGATGGAGGTATCATGGAAGATGGGTGTGGTGTTTTGACCTTGGCTTGGAAGGGTAAGGGCTTGATCATGATAGATAATGGAATCTTGGCATTCCTCTTCTTGTGCACCTAGGGATGGAGACTCATCTAGTTCATCCTCGATTATTATGTCACCATGGTTGATGAGGTCTTGGACAAAGTCTTGAAAAGGATAACATTGATTAACAGTATACCCCCAAGTTTGGTGATATGCACAAATTGATTGGATTTACACCAATAGGGCTTAGGCTTAGTGGGATCAGGATGTCTGATAGGTGGATAGATCATCATGTTATCAATAATGAGTTGTTTGAAAAGGGCTTCCAAAGACATAGGAAGAGGGGTATATGGACCCATTTCATTGTATGACTTAGATGTGGAAGCATTAAACTTATGATTAGATGGTGGTTGATGTGAGGGGGTAGAGGGAGTCGAGGTGGCCGAGATTGGATTCCCTTTGCTAGTATGTAAATGGGTAGGTAGTGGTTTATGACTAGTAGATGGAGGATTGGTACGGGACTAACATGAAGGGGCTTGGATGGGAGGTGCAATGAATTGAAAGCGATCAACAGCTTCGAGGAGTGGAACACCCATCATAATAAACTTCAACATGATCTCATCCTTATGGGTAGCTATATATTGGTCTATGAATGTGGGGTCTAGATCCATGGTGATGGTTGAGGAGTGATAGAGGTAGGATAAGGATTGGATGGGGTTATAAAAAAAATAGGTTGAATGATTGAGTTAATATGACTAGGTGATAATGGATGGATGGATACTATGATCAGATTTCAAATCGATAGTGCAATAGGTGCTATCAACCTATTAGTAATGTCTAGTTGTCAAGCTAGAAAAAGGATTAAAGATTTGATGGGTGCCTAGATTCAAACTAGAAAAGGGGATTATATGATGGGTGTTAGCTATGAATAAACAAGATGACAAGATTGTTGATTAATTGATGATGATGGGTTTGCTAGATTAAAACCAACAAAGTGACAAGATGCTAATAGGATATTGATTGGGTATGATAACTGACCAAGTGATGAATGATAGTGAACTAGAATGATAGGATGATGTGGATGAATAATAATAAGACTAGCTCAAGACCTTGGACTAATTTGTTCAAGATGGGATGGGGTATGATTATGTGATGAAGGTGATAAGATAATGGGACAAGGACAAGTATGATGATAGGTGATGATGAAATGATTAAGGATAATGATGGGGATGGTTTAGACACATATATGACCTAAAAATCCAACCAAGATAAAATAGGACAAGAATAAACTAGATGGGTGATAAAAGCAAGGTCAAGACAAATGATTGGGTATGGATTGAGGACAAGATGTGGATGAGGAGACTAAGATATGATATGACTAGAAGGATGTATAAGAGAAACAAAGCATATACAAGGAGATAATGAGATATAGGATGTACAAAAAAACAAATGATGTACAAGGGGATGATGACAAGGATGTACAAGATGTGATTGGGATATAGTCAATGATGAGTGATTATAACTAGACTAGGATGGAATGAAGACAAGGTGGGAAATGGGATAAAGATATATAAAGGCAATGATGAGATAATAACAAGATGATGGGGTATGAATAAAGATGAGGTAGGATAATATGGGGATGACTAGATTAAGATGGGATAAAGACAATATGAGATAGGGCCAAGGATAGGCAAAGATAATATTTATAAGAGGACGATGACTAGGATGTATAAGATGATAGTGAGGCAAAAAAATGATGGGATAAGGATGTACAAGATGATAGAGTGATGAGACAAGGATAGACATTATGAAGATATATGTACAAAGGATAAGGATGTATAAAATGGGTTGTGCAAAGACCTAGATAGGCACATAGATTTATGTGAAGGCTGACTCAACTCACAAACAACACGAGTTTAACACAACACATACCTAAACAATCAAACCACATAAACTATGATTAATAAACTTAAGGGTGTGTAACCTGACACTCACACCATCAAATGACTTTATGGGTGAGGCTATAGGCTAGTGACCTGTTACTAAATCAATTGAACCCTCTCGACCCCATTTACACATAATGGCTATTTAGGAGGTGATACTAACTCTGGTAGTGAGATGCCTATTAAGATTGAAGGTTCTTATGCTAGGTTTGTACAAGGATCTTTAGGTGTATCCCCTATATATGTGAAGGTACAGTGGGGTCCAAGTCTGTATAAGATGCTATTTAACTACCTTGTATCTTGGAGCTTAACTGCCCCTCAGTCCACAAAATCATTTGTGGGGAATTTTGATTTGGCACCTAACAATAGTTCTCCTAAGTTTTAGATTTTACCAGAACATGGAGTTTGTACTAGTGTGTAGTTGTGAAATCCAAGGTCACTAGATCCCTAGAAAAAGCAAAAGGGAAATGGGGTTTATAAGTGGTTTTTGATACCCCAAGAATCATCGCAAGGATGGAAGGAGGAGAACATACACCACCATAGTCCTTGGGATACAAATAGGCAAACAAAAAAGAGATTAATTAACCAATTAAGATTAATATGTGTGATTATATTTACAAGATAAAGGATAAGAATATAAAAAACAAAGAGATATACACACAATAAGATGATGTATATACAAGACAAGATAGATGATGAAAATGATTCAAAAATGTTTTTTAAGGTGCCACAAAGAGTCTTTGATAGGACTTACAAACACATGATTAGTAGTTTCAAGTGGCACTATGAAAGAGGTAACTTGCAAGATAAGGATTAGTATTTTGACTTAACAATCTTGAGGGGTAACCTACAAGTCAAAGGGTTAGACTAAAATCTAACCCTCAAAAGAAAATGTTAGCAAGTCAAAATGTCACCCCTATAAGAAACACAATGTTAGTCAAATATGCCTTAATAAAATACCCTAATAATTTGTGATTTGGATCTATAATTTCTTTGGGGTGAGTAGGACACGACGTGGGCATCTGGGGGCGATAACCTCTAGCAAGATCAAGGGGCAATGCCCCTTGCGGGGTCAAGGGGTAGTGCCCCTTGCAGGGTTTGGGGGCAGCATCATGTTCCCTTATAGGAGGCCCAAAATGACTCAAAAAATGACTCTAAAAAGACCGAATCAAAGGCAAAAATTAGTGCAAAATCATAATTACACAATGCAAAATCATAACTAGAGAGTGCAAAATCACAACTTTAAGGTAAAATCGTAGATCATGAGTTGCGATCTTATATAAATTAGTTAACTGTGATGGTTAACCTACAAAATTATGATAATTAGACAAAAATACAACTTAAAATGACAAAATCGGTATTGGATACAAATCAAGAGTTATGATTTTGCGGTAAATTACAAAGCCTCTAGATTTTGACTATGGACCAGAAACAAATAATTACACAAGTTTTTGAATGGTTATTCAGAGGTCTAGAGATGCTTAATTACATATTGTTTTAATGCCAGAAGTGTTTATGTACATATGATTATAATGGATTAAACTAATATATATGATGTATCCAAAGGCTTTTTAAATCAAGAAATTTAAGATGTTCAAAATAGAAGAGATTTTGAACAACAAGATTATTTACCTGAAACCTGTCTTATGAGTTTTAAAGATAAACAACAGACAAAATGAGAGTCAAAATTGATAAAAATTACAAAGTCACCATTGGGACTACAATACTACTACTCCACTGGGCAAAGTCATAATTTACAAATTCTCATGATCTGTAGTTTTGTTAATGATGGGAAAAAGGCTAAGGTTTGTATGTTTGTGGATGATCCTCCCTGGATTGCCCTTTCCAAGTGATCCTACAAATCACACAAATCAAACAGTAAAATTTATAGAGATAAGACCTTGTTAAAAGGGGGGTTAGTCAACAGGTATACGTTTAAATCAAAAAACCCTTGGATTTCAAAAAAATGTTAAATGGTAGACAGTATGATGATTAGGCCCACTGTAAAATAGAAAGAGTCAGAGTAAAACCTACAAGTTAGAGAATAGTGGTTAACAGTTAGTGATTTTAGCCAGAACCACAATATCATGATTCACCAAGGTAAAGTTATGACTCCTTATACAAAATCATGATTCACAAAATTACTTTATTATGAATGACCTAAAAATAGATTGTTAACAATATCATGACTACATAGACAAATACGTGACTTTCCGAACAAAGTCACAATTCATGACTAGTGATATTGTCAAAAAGATGAAAACCTGCATGGTTATAGGAGATAGTTAATGATTAAATCTAATAGTTATGACAAAAACGTGATTCTTGGGGACAAGATCATGATTACATAATCACAATTACCAATGAAATTTTTTAACTTGCACCTGTGCATGTGAAAACTCCAAAAATCCAAGATTTTTCTCCTACTAGTTAATCCTACAAGCTACCAAAAGGATTTCTAACAAACAAAATAGTTAAATTGGGAGTAATGTCCCACCGTGGTCACCTAAAATGTAGATGATATTTGAGCTCTATGGACTAAATTATGCAATTCAATCAACCTAAATAACCAACTACCTAGTTATAGTCTAGAGCCATTAGAAGTCAATGCAAACATATGAATAAGCCATTCAAAATGACATTAGAATCCTAAAGCTAAGTGCTCTACACCATGATCAAATGGATGAAAGAAAACAATAAGAGATTGAGATTGGATTGATATACCTTGAACTCATATTTATGACATTATGATGGCATGATAAGGATGTTTGATGAAGGATTCAATGACTAAATTAGCATGGAGAAGTTAGATAGTTGTTCATTTGCTAATTGGACATGGATTCCTCACAAGTTTTTGGGATTCCCTTCCACAGAGGAATGGAGTGGTTTAAATAGAAAGAGGAGGGAAAGATCTATGGTGGATATTTGAAGTTAGGTTGAAGAGATCAAGGGATGGGAATTATCCAAGGAATTTAAAATTCCTTGGAAGCCTCTAGATTTAGAGGCTTCTAAAAAGGATGGGTGAGAATAAAGAAGGTTCTAGATTTGGAGAGTTCTATAATCCTTCTTAGGGGTTAATGATGATTAGATGGGGGATTATATAGGGATTAGGTAGGTGATTAGGGACTAGGGGTGTAGGAGATCCTAGGCATAGACTATTAGGTGGGCCATTAGGAATTTAAAATTTTCAAATAATAGGTAAGTGGGATTAAGATGGGATAAAGAATTGATTAGGAGAATTAATGAAGTGGGATAGGACTAAGGTTAGTAGATGAAGAAATATTGAAGGGGATGTTAGATAAATGATTATAAAGGTGTGATATTAGGATGGTATTAATTAGAATAAATGGGATAAGTGGAATTAGTGTCGACTAATAAGAATATTAGTGACAATAATGTAAGTGAGTGAATTTAGATGCATACAATACCAAAAACACACCTTTTAGGGTTAAGACTTACTTTGTACTCATGGTGCCTTTCAAAAATTATGCCGATCACCTCTAAATGGCCTCCTTTAGTCTTGGATTTTCCCAAGATATCATTAACGTAATCCTCAACAATGTCATGCATCATGTCATGAAAAATGACAATAATTACATGTTGGTATGTGGCATCAACATTATTGAGGCTGAAAGGCATTGCCTGATAATAAAACATTCCCTAAGGAGAGGTGAATGTTGTCTTATGTTGGTCTTCTAATGTGGTATTGATATGATTATACCTTGAAAAACCATTCATGAGAGAAAGCATCTCATACTTTGTTGTAGAGTTCACAATCATGTCAATATTTGGCAGAGGAAAGCCATATTTTGGGTAGGCCTTATTGATGTCATAGAAATCGGTACATAATCTGACACCCTCTGGCTTCTTACTAACTAGCGCAATATTTGAAATCCACTCATAATAGTCAATGGGACAAATGCATCTGGCCTTTAGGAGTTTTTCTAGTTCTTTTTTGACTAATATGGCAATACGAGGATGCATTTTCCTCAGCTTTTATCGCACCTAGTTTTATTGATTTTAGATCATCGAGTGTTGTAACATTGACTTCAAAAGTATCCTCCACAAGGATTGTAGAACCATATTCAAGGAGAGTCGGTAAAAAGGTAAACTGATTAGTAATATAAAAATATTTTGGTTGAACTAATTCATCAAGTTCACTTAAACAAGATGAATCAAAATCACTTAATGGTGATAAAGGCCACATAACAAACACTTTAAGACATTCTTGGATAGCCCGTTATTCTTTTGCATTGATCTCTAACCCAAATATGATTGTAGTATTGGTGGCATCCCAAAATTCATTCAATAAAGGGTGAACATCCCCATATAATGGCACTTGAAATAAGTTTTCACCAAGAGACTAGCCTTTTGCTTTACTAATTCCTTGGTCTAAAAGCACCTCAAAGAGGTTTAAACTTTCGAACCTCATTGTTTGATTTTGATTTTGTTTTTGGATAAGGAAGTTCAATCACTCTCTGAGATAGGTGGTAGGATCCAATATGATATAAAAAACTTTCTCATGATTTCCAAGAGGAATATTATCTCTTAGGCCCATGAAGTCGTAAATGGGCTCATCATTTTCAAACTCATTAAGTGATATTGTGGATTCTTGTTGGTGACAGTCGATAAGTTAGGGATGATGGAGGAAAAGTAGGGAAGGACGAATGACAAGTGTGACAATACATGTGGCATGAGGGTTAAATAGGTTGGTATCGACTAAGTCCTTGTATTCACTATAATTAGACTCTACATCATTGCTGACATCATCATTGCTAGTCATCAATGTAAAAACACAACTAAGATACGTAGGGTCACCCCTAGGTGGTTTAAATCCAATACCATACATTCCTTTGTGTTTTGTCATGGAGATAGGCACAAGAGTGCCTTACTAATTTGCCGCCAGGCCTCTACCTTCATAAGCTTGATTTTCCATGATCTGGTTAGGGATGGGATACTTTTTTTCTTTGGTAACAATCATCTAAATCATCATTATAGAGCCAGGAATCATCCTCATCAGGTGGGTCTTGTTCTTGGTTAGTGGTTGGTGTGAAAATAATAGGCTCTTGGGCATTAAACTTTTATTTCTATTGCCATTCCATGCAAACATCCTTGTATTCAAGTCTTCCATAAGTTTTAGGGGCATGTGGAAGCTTTGCTATGTGGAATGCATTATACACAAGGTATTCACCTTAACCTTTTTCAAAAATGGTAAAATGATTGGATATCTCAGGAGGAGGCATGGATGAAGTGGAGGCAAGGCTATCTAGGTCTATATAATTGGACTCTGGCAACTCCATAAGTACATCCTTGTCCTTCTTTGGTGTGGGGTCTAGGCCGAAGTGGTAATTTTATTTCTTATATTCAACTTCTAAATGCTTTCAATATAGATATGGTTGTAGGTATGCAAGAAGAGTCACTTCCATCCTATAATGGGGGAATTTGATACACTGGTGTAATGCGGAAGGTATTGCCCAGATTTCATTATCCATGGTCGGCTTAGAAGCAAGTTATATGATAAATATAGATGAAATACATGGAAAAGTGTGTTGTGTGTCAAAGGCCCAATAACAATTGGCAAATAAATTGTTCCCTATGACTCCCTTTCTTCATTATAGTAGGCCTTGATAGTAATGGTCTCTGGTTAAAGTTCAGCTATTGTGTATCTAAGATGCTTGACTAACCTTATAGATGCAATGTTGAGGCATGATCCATTATTTATGATGACATGTTTAACCTTGTGTCGGGCTATGACAACTTCAATATATAATGGGTTATTATGGAGAGGGCCAAGGGATGATATGCCACTTTGGTTGAAGGTATTTAATTGGCTATGAGCTAAGTGTCCTACCAAGCCTTGGAATTTATCTTGTGTAATATCATTTTGCACTTAGGATTGGCTTAGAAGTTCTGTAAGGATGTTCTTCTGGATAGTAGATGTACACAATAAATCTAAGATAGAGATTTATGCAGGTGTTTTATGCAATTGCTCCATAATATCATACATTTTATCCTTGTCATAGGTAATTGGCTTATTTTTGGCTAGTATGGGTTCTTGGATAGGCTCATTGGTGGAGGAAGGTTGTGGACCTAGAATGGTAAATTTAGTATGTCAAATTTTAATTATGCAATCTAGATTATGCAATGGACCATTGTAATTAGAAGAAGGGCTTGGGATGGTAAATCTTGGGTACTAGTATGTCTGGTTCCTAACATAGACCATAGGAGGATTAGTGACATAAATATAAGGTTGAGTGTTATTTGGTACTGGCTGTGGGAGATTGGTTGTTGGCCTAGGATATTGGTAATAGTGGTTATGTGACCACCCATGATATGTCTTACAACTTTGTTGTAGTCGTGTGTGATGGAATGATAAACCCCTTGGTTAGATGAGTCATTCTTTCCTTAGTTCTTGCCATTATGTGGTTGTGATTACCATCATTACTATTGTTGTTGTTGTGGCTATGGTGGTGGTCTATGTTGTAATTGATTCTGATTATTGGCATTGTGTTGTGGAAAAGGGTTTTGATAAATTCCTAGGTTTTGATTAGAAGTAGGGGCCCTACTATCCAACTCTATTTCTCCATTTTATAGCATATTCTTGATGAGGTGTCTTAATTGCATACACTGGCATGTAGAATGCCCTTTGGCTCAATGATAGTCACAAAACCTGTGCTCTTTATATTAGTTGGGGAAAGGAACACCCTTAGGAAATGGCTTTGGAATGGACCAACTAATTGGATTAGCGACGACTAGTTTCTAAAACATTGATTCAATGGGCTCTCCTAGGTCACTAAAAACTCTTTTTATAGGTGGTCCCCTTCTTGGTTGAGGCATTTGTAAAGGAGGTGGTAGGAGTGAGTGCATAATTGAAGTTGGTTGCATAAGTGGAATTTATTGCATAGATGGTGTTTGCACTATTTGTACGTGGCATGATTCAATAACTCTATTACCCACAACATTTTTGTTGTGGATATAAACATTGAGTTTGTCAAAAGTATTAGCTTGGGTTGGTACAAGAGATTGCATCTAAATTGGGCTTTGACTTTGGTTTGGGCCTTGATACTAGTTTTGGCTCTGGTTAGGAGTGTACAACTTGATTACCCCTTTATTGACAAGGGATTTCTCAAAATTTAGGCCTTTGTCAATAATCTCCTCAAACATGTGGGTACACTAAATATCCAGGTGATAGGATATATCACTTTGTAAATTATGATTAAACACCACAACCAATTGTTTGTCCAGTAAATTATGTGTGAAATGGATAGCAAGTGCTCTCCATTGTTCTACATAGCTTGAGAAACTTTCACCAGGTCTCCGTTGTTCTTGGCCTAAATCCACCATAATAATCTCATTTTTGAGATTATAGGAGAAGTGTTACACAAATTTATTTGAGAGACATCAAAGTCAAGCACAAAGTTCTTTGGAAATTAGAATAGCCACTCCAAAGCCTATCCAACTAGACTGCGAGGAAAATGAGGAAATAAATAGACATCGTTAAAGGCCACTGGCTGGTAAGTAACATAAAATTCCTTCAAATGTTTCTTTGTGTCACCTTTGCCTTTGTATTTTTTAAACTTTAGTGGCTAAAAACCTGGAGGAAATGGTATCTAAAAATAGTCCATGTTGAAAGGGTACGAGCATATCTCATTTAATTTAAACTTTTTCGCTTGCTTCCCTATTTGAAGAGCAAAAATTACATCTTTCGCTTGTTGCAATTATTGGGCTAGGAATGTTAATGGTATGGATGGTTGTGGTTATGGTTGGGTAGTCCAAGGTGGATTGCTCTGACCAAGATATAATGGAGGAATAGAGGACTAAATAATGTTCATTTGGTTGGTTGTCCTACCATGAATATGTATCCGTTGGTTAGGGTTATATTATTGGTTTGGTACTTTTTGATGGTAAACATTAGAGTTGGTATTGGTAGTGTGACTTGATTTAGAGGGAATTGTGGCCTAAATAGAGGTGTTTGGTATTGGGGAATAGACTGAATGTGATGGTTTTATAAGGGAACTTATTGATGACTAGTCGAACCATGTTGTACATATTTTTGGTTGAAGGCCTGCTATGTAAATTATTGCATGTTAGGCACATGTTGTCAATAAGGTATATGTTGTGTGTGAGGTAACTATTGCCTAGTAGATATTCATTGGATGTTAGGCACTTTTTATTGGTTAAAAACTTGTTGTTGGTTAGGCACTTATTGTTGACTAGGCACTTGTTGTGAATTAGGCACTTATTGTTGGTTAAGCACTTGTTACTGACTGGCCATAAGATTTTACTGATTAGATAACATGTGAAGTAGATGATTTACCACTTATTGTGGTGGCATGTTGGTTTGAACCTATTGAGGTGTAATGTTTATTACTACCTATTATGGTGGGGTATTCGATGTTGATTGATTATTACTCCTTGTTGTATGTTTGAGGTAGCAAATGGTTGCAAAGGGATAATCACATGTTGTGAACTAGATGTACTTACCCCTTATTGTTGTGATCTAGTTGATGTACTTAAAGGGGGGTATATTGGGAATTATTTGGTGGGTGTTCCTCGGATATATTAGGCTATATTTGGTGTGAATTAGGTAACACTTGTGAGTTATCTAGCTTATTTGGTATGATAATCTATGGTAAGTGGGGTCAATTAATCTTTTTTTTAATTGGCTTATCTAGATGGTTCACATGTGCCTAAAAACACTTGGGCACAATAAAATATCCATCACTTAGATGACAAACTATCTAGCTTGTTATGAAAGGGTCTAGTCCCTTTAACAACCACTCCATCTATTAATTGTTCAATAGAGTGCGATCTCTAGACTGTCGCATGTTTGGAGACCTTATTTAATTGGTTAGGTTAACTGCTTAAACACTATCCCATTGAATAATATACTCAATTTGTATACTCTACCAAATAAGTGGGCTTGGTACGATGCTGGGAGATGAAACCCCAAGTCAAATCATCCCTAAAGAACTTGTGAGAAGGCGATGAACTCCTTCTTATGAAGGCAAAAAGAAAAATAAAGGGAGAAAATTGATTCTATGTTTCCCACATTCAATAAAACAAGGGGAGAGGATACATGACTTGAACTCTAGTTTATAATGAACAACTAGCTTTGTCATGTTTTTGAGTCACCTTAGATTAGGGAGAGAATACACACGACTTCACTTAAGCAATGCTAAAAAGGGAAATGCAGAATCAAAAGTACAAAATCAAATTGTTTTTAAACACCAAAATTGAAATGTTTAAAGGCCTTATAAAAAATATTGGAATGAAAAACAAAAAAATTCCATTATTTTAAACACCAAATGTAAGTGTGACTATGTTTTTAAAACACCAAATTTTTAAATGTGATGGAATGCTTTTGGGATGCAATATGGTTTCTCCTTGCTTGAGAAAACCTGCAAAAACTTGTTAGAAGTTTAATTAGGCTAAGATAGTCAAGGCAACATACAAATTTAGCTCAAAAACCATAAAAAACTTGCACTCTAAAACAATTTTGCAATTACATAGTAAAAGTAAATTGCAAAATTGTTAGGTTAATGAAAATTAGAAAATAATAGTAAAATAGAGAACTTACGATGGGCAATTTCACATTTATGGGATGATTTCACTATTATAACCAATGATTTCATTATTCAAGATAACAATTTTGTATTTCTTTATGTCTATTTCACTATTGCATTTTCATAATTTGAAATGTTTTCGCAGCTCCCATCAAGAATTTCATTTTTTGATAATGATTTCATAACTCCAATCAATAATTCTATAGCCCTTCTTTGTAATTTCATAATTTTTGAAACATGCAAAAAAAACACAGAAACAAAGGATGATTTCATGATTCTATTGTGTGATTTCATAAATATATGCACCAAATTCATGATTATACATAAAAACACATAAAAAAATGAAAAATTATAAAATGAATTCACAATTTACCCCAACTATTTCATTGAACATAACTCTGAATTTATGATTACATAGAGTAGGGCTGAAATAGAGACAATTTCACACTTTTCTATGATGGTTTCACATTTTCCAGCAATGATTTCACTATTTTTGCTTTTGGATTCATTGTTATGCAGTGGAAAAAAATGCACTTCCATAGTCAATCATAAAACATGACAAAATTAGGCAAAAAAAGATAAAAATAAGGTCATTGGTGATCTTTTATTGGTTTTGAAGGGTCCCAAGATGCTCCTATGATGAATATGGGGTACATGTCCCACCGAGCATGCTAATATGTAATGTAAGATTAAGAAAATGATGATTAGTTTCTCTTGTTAGTGGATAAACCAAAATAATCAATGACAACTAAAATTCTAAGCTTAAGTACTAGGGTGAACAATGGTAACAAAACAAAGAAATATACTAATGGAAGATAAAAACACCATTTATCTTCTTAGAATGACTCCATCTTGCAATCGACGTGAGAGAAGGCTTATGATTGGTATTATGAACAAATAGTCTTTGATGATGCTAATGCTTTGTGGGTAACACATGCTCTTATTCCCTTAGCAATTGGGTCTTGGCTTGTGTTGGCTATGAATCTTTCTAGAAATAATTTGGCATTATTTATTTGCATACAAAAAGATTGTTGAAGGATGGTCATGACACTTGTATTTAGAGGTTTTAAAATAACTCTAACCCACGTGTGGTTAGGATAAGAATAAGGTTAGGAGTCTAAATTCAATTAATTATGGCTTTAACTATGCATTTATAGAGCCATGGATCAACATTTTTTAATTTTTAAGGTATTTATGTTGATATTTTATAATTCTTAACTTTGAGGATGATGACATCTTCATGATCTCGTATTTGTTTAAAAATCCTTTTTAGAAATTAGATATTTATTAATCCAACATGGATTTTTCACTTAAGCATTTAATTTGACTTATTTGGTTAATCAATCTTGCTTAGTCTTTGGGTCATTTTGAGAATTTGGTTAAGTACCTCACTTAATTGGTCGAAATCATAAATATTTTAGGTGACAACCTAATTAGGGATGAATCTATGAGAGGTTATCATTGCATATAGGGTATTACCCCAAATAGGTAAGCCTTGATGCAATTTTGGGCACTTACATCCAATGTGCAGATAAATTTGGGATGTTCAGTGATTTTTAGGCTTAATTTGCATAATTTGTGTTTTAACCTTTTAAGGTTTTATTAATGTAAACCATATGTTTGATAAAAGCGCTGAGTAGTCTAAATCAGTGAAATAATATACAATAAATAACCACTAATTTGTTAATTTTTTTGACTTTATTTGTCTTTTTAAAATAGTATTAAATATGTGCAAATAAAGACTTATTTGGAAAACACCTGACATGGAAGATCTAAGTGCTAAAAACTAGGATATGAATAGGTCTGAGTGTTGTCAATAGAATCCATGTGTCAGATCTTCTCCTATACAGTAGTGCCATGTGGCTCTAGTGTCCTAAAAATGGTGCTAATTTGCTCTATGTAAGACTATTCCTAAATTGTGTGTGCATCTACACCTATTTTTATGGGTTCTATTCCTACATGCATGAAATATGAAACTCTGTATTGTGCTTGTAATAGCTAATTTATGATGCTAACCCTAATCCTCCTTTTAAGTAGGGAATGAGATGAAAATGTGTGTTCATTAGTGGGATAGGATAGACATCCTTAACTCCCTATTGTGAAGAGAGTTGCCTACATACCAATACTTTGAGGAGGGATCAAGCCTGATGTAATTCTCCCCACCTAAGTGCTAGCGCAAGTGTAAGTGATGCTTAGAATTATAGTGGTCTTGAATTCCTTGAATGTGTTTGAGATTTGAAATTTGGAAAATTTGGTCTTAGGGTAGTTGTAGATGGTAATATGTAAAAGTAGGGTAGAATAGGGATTAATAACCTTGATTTTATTCAAATCATTTTGTGCTTGAATAGGTCCTTTGCATTTATTTTCCATCTAGTAGATATAGGTCTAAAATTCATGTATTTATAGTGTCTCATAGCTTGCACGGATAATAAAATGTGCTTAGACTGACCTTATGAGGGTTTAAATTTTGAAAATATATCCATTCAGGAGAGTTAAGACTAGGGACACTAGTGCCATGTGGCTCTAATGTCCTTAATGTGGTGCTAATGTCCATCTGGTAGGTTGCTGAGCTCAAAGGGCTAGGATCTGGGAATGAAGGTCTAAGATTGTGTTTTAGCTGATTAAGGACACCTGTGGTCTACATAAATGCTGGAAAATTATGATAAAAGGCTCTAAGGTAGGTCTAGGGCTAAGCTAGGAATGAGTTGTCTCAAGTATCACTCAAATACCACTTTTAGATGATTACATTTGCCCCCCATTTATTCTAGAAATGCATTAAGGTGAAATGAGTAGTATGAAGGAAAAAAAAGAGTTCCTAGACTTACGAAGGAAGTGAAACATGCGTAGATGAGTTTGAGAATGTGAAGTTGGGTCTGCATATGTGAAGTATAATCTAAAGCATGACCTATAATGAAATGTGCATAAATCAATCCTTACATAAGAGATATTAAAATCAAAAGACTATGATGAATAAAGAACTAATTGATTAACGATGAGTAAATAAATGGGTAAGAGAAAATAAATAAATACACCTCATTGGGTACATGAACCAGTGCATAAGCCTGGTGAAAACCTCCGTGTGTGTACATAGTGATCAAATTGTTGAATATCTTAGACCGAGATGATAGTTTGATTAATTCTCATTTGCAAGTGGCTCAATAACTCAATTCAATTTTAACTCCATTTCCCACCCTTGCTTGGTGGATCATGACCTGTGAATAACTTGGATCACACTAAAAGTGTGTCTAACCATCTCATGTGGGTGCCTCAAGAACTCAAGCAGGCTATGAATCCATCATATACCACCCATGTATAGTAGATGTATCTAAAACTAAACTACGTAAAGTGCTAAAAATATTTAACTGGGTATATCTAACTGTGTATGTCAACTATGTAGCCATTTGGGTATATTAGGTGACTCTGGGCCACTCGAGAATACCAACCACTGTAGATGGAGTAAGGCATGAAACTAATGACAACCTAGAATATGATGTCAAGTGTATATAATGTAGAGAATGACATGGAGTTTTCCATACCATTTGATCAACCTATGTGTAACTAAGCATATGGAAACAATGTGTCGCATACATGCCCCCAATTTGATATTTGAGTATATTGATTTTGGATTGAGTTGTAATAATTGTATCTAAGTATCTAAAATAAATATGGGAATGATCATGTCATGTATGATGCCCCTAATCTAAGCAATTGATATGAATTTGAGTTGAACTAATGTGAATATGAGTAAAATCTGATCATAACGATCAAACCTATAGTTATGTCTGTGTAAACCTATATTGTACCTAGTGTACTATTTTGGGAAATTTGAACTACCTTAAAATTAGGTCTACTAGACATTAGTGTCATGCCTTGGACAGAATTGACACTTAGTGCTAGTGTCCCAATCTGGGTGCTAATGTCAATCTGGTTTGAAATCTAAGTCACTGAACTACTTTTTGGGTCCCTATTTTTTCCTATGTTTTACCTATGTCTAGTTTCATGAAACTAAATTTGTGTGTTGAAAATGTTTTGTGAAAGCAATGTAGGAGCTTGATCTATGTGACAAACCACTGTGAATTCCCCCTATTTTGAGGGTAGTTATTAAACATGTGCAATAACTATCCTAAAAAAGAATAGCTCTGTAAAATGTGTGTTAGTTAGAGCATATATGATAACTACGTGATAGTCTAATATAATGTGTAAACATAACATCAAAATTTAAGAGAATTTGAGCATAATATGTAATGTAAGATGTATGTTGTGTCTAAAATTACACAAGGCTATAAATATCAATGTAATCAATTTGTATAACAACAAGTCTGAGTAGCTACCTATGGGGGTGGGGCATGATATATATCATGGCACCCAAGTAAAATAGGTAGATGCATGAGGTCCCTCATGGCAAAGAGAACTAGTGTGTGTAACAAGCAAATAAAAATGTTATTGCCATGATGCATATAAGAAAGCATACATACAAAACACATGAGGTATGCAAAATAGGCCAAGGGGCCACAATACAAGGGACATGGGCACATGGCACTAAATCTGAGAAAAAAAGAAATACAAGGACATGTTCAAATGTCCATATATGCAAGCAATAATCAAGTTGGATTAGATCCACATAGAATAACATCTTCAAATGTCTGCATACATAATCCATAAAGTACACACAAAGGACATGGACACATGTCCAAGGCATTCATGAATAGAAGTGGCATAGAGCCAAAGAATAATGGCATATTCAAATGCCCATAAATAGAAGAAACATAGAAAATACAATCAAGTCTAAAATAGGAAATCTAGAAATGAAAGCATGCATGAATGTAGTATAAATATATGTAAGAACTAGGATGTACATATGCTGAGTCTAAAGTAGTGATAGTTAGCAAAAAATCTGAGTATGAGTAGCAATGATATACACACACACACACACACACACACACACACACACACACACACACACATATATATACATACATATACATATATATGTATATATATATATATATATATATATATATATATATATATATATATATATATATATATATATATATAACAATGCTAAAATTAGAATGCAGAGAATGCAAGGATAAAACCTGATAATAGAAGTTATGTATAAGATGCTCCCATGTGGGTGAATGTGTCAAATTAATAACCATTAATCGGTGTATATACCCCTAGTGGGTGGATGATAGCAAGTGTAGATCAATGTAGTGGACTTGAGTCCTGTATGCAATATGCAAGCACTCAAAAGGAACAAGTGAAGCATGTATGTATGATAAAACTTACTATACTAAGATAGCTAACATATGTAATGTCTAGAAAATATAAGAAATGTAAACATAACAATGCATACAATCTAAAAATTTTGTGTTTTCTAAGTAATATTCAAATATTTTTGTGTTTTGGCATGTTATATTATTTTTGTATTTTTTTTGATATAAGCAATGTACAAATAAATGAAAATAAATTATGTACAAGGCGTAAGAGAGAAGAAAATATGTACAAGGGGGTAGAAACCATACTAACCGATGATTCTCATGAGAGACTCACTATGCTGTGACCTATGTTAAATAAGGGAACTATGATCCTGCATGCTATGTGAAAGGACAACTGTGATCCCTTAATCTATTGTGTGGAGTAATATATGTTTGTATCTCCATGTGTAGTGGTGCTATGAATCAATGGCATGGATTGTAATGCCCTATGAACTGTAGGGGTCTTAGGAACTCATTTGGTAGAGGAAGCTATAGGTGATATAGGTGCCCTATGTTGAGAACACTGAGAACCCAATAATATTTATCTTGACATAAACTGAGTGGAGGAAGGTCCTTTAGAATCTGTGACATATCTCTGATGTAGGGGTCTCTCTAATAATGGTCTCCATGGGAGTGTATGCATACATGTTGATACTATAAGAGTAAAAATCACCTGCACTATTGGCTCTACTAAACTCTATGATGTATGCATAGGAATTTTACTCTGAGCTATAACTGATAGCTGTGTTATATTTGGTAAGGTTGCTAGAATTATGACTGTGTTGTAACTACTTGTGGGATGGGTAGAGGATACTCATATGGTAGACCCTTAACTTTGACCACCTAAGTTTCATATACAAATTTCAAGCATCTATGCATTATAGATGGGATGGCTCAGAGTTGTTATAACCATGGCCTACCCAATAACATATCAAACACGCCTTCACTAGGTACTATTAGGAATCGAGTGGCTATATATATATTGGTTCAACCTATAATGGAAGCACAATCTCCCCAATGGAGCTCTTAATGTGACCACTAAAACTACTAATGACTATATTTATGGGGAATATGTCCTACTCTTAGTACCCCAAATGCTACAAAAGTGTCATAGTGCACATGCTAATGCTTAACCTGTTATCAACCATAACACTCTAGATGTGATGATGATCTATGCATACTCGTATAAAGAGTGCATGTAAATATGTATCATCATCAACAATATCCTATTTTGAGAATGTGATGAGTGGTCTATGTGGAAATATAGTATGGTATATGCCAATAATGTTGTGCAATGGGTGTTCCTCCTCTATAATAATATGAAATGAAGTTGGTGGTGGGTGTGCTTGATATGTGTAGTAAACACCTGATGCAATCCCTACCTCATTCATTATGTGATTTGGAAATGGATTTGAGAATATCTTTAATGCTTTAGCTTTTATTTTCTATGCTTTCATTGCCTCTATGGGTGTGCCCACATCAATAATGTTAGCCTCAATCAAATCTTGTATCTTATTCTTTATGCTTATGCATTTATTTGTTGTATATCCTAGTACCTTATGATACTCATAGACTATGTTAGAATCATAGTTATTTATAAGGGGTCGTGTCATATCAACTTATTTAATGGGAGGGAGAGATATGACATTGCATTCCAAGAATTGTTGTAAAACATGCATTGGTGATTTTGGATGGTTGGTGAAGATTCGATGCTGAGAAACGGATAAAACCAATCTAGGAGATGGTTTGAAAGTTACATTAACTGTGGCCTTTTGATCACTCTTTTTCTTGGTGGCGCTTACCTTGTATGGAGGCTTATTTTGACTCATAGTAGTTGATTTTGATCCATTGGTATACTTTAGTTTGTCCATTGATAAAAGCTTGACCTCTCTTTCTTTTACTATGTGGCACAAATTTGTGAATGTAAGAAACTTCTTAAACAAGATAGCTTTGTGTAATGTTGGTAAAAGAACTTTATTTAAAGATGTCCTGAATCTCTTTGTCTATCATGGGGCTAGTAAATTTATCTAATTTATTCTTGTATTGTAAGACATATTTTATGATAGGTTCATTTGACTTTTGTTTCAACTATGCAAGTTGGGTATATGATATATTATCATTAGTATTGATGGAGATGTGTGCTAAAAACATGTCTACCAAAGAATTGAATGCTGTGATAGATTGATTTGGTAAGTAATAAAATAATTGTAGATAATAATCCTTTAAACTACATGGAAATGACTTTATGATAACCTATCATTGGACACATAGTCCAAACATGTTATGTGAAAAGCTCTTAGATGATGCTCTGGGTCACCCTTGCCATCATATAATGTAAGTTTAGGTGATACGAAATTGGATGAAAATGGAGTTGTCACTATGTGATGTGCCATTGGTGTATGTAAAAAAATATTAAAATCCAAGGCATGTGATGGCCTAGTGGTTCTCTTTTCAAGATGTAACACCTTAACCTATAAAGTATGAATCTTATGCATAAGGCATTGTACATCTAGAATGGAGGAGCTAGCCACAAGAGGTTTAACTATCACTAAAGGTTGTTGAATTACAATTTTAGGTTGTGCTAGCTGAGTTAGTCCCATTATAGGTGTAACAACATTACTAGCCAAGGGAGTTGAAGATTTAACACTATTTGTTTTATTCTTTATTTCCAATATGGCTTGTAGGATATGTGCATGATCAAGGGGTTTTTCCCAAATTATATCTCTAAATCCCCATAATATCTCATCTTTGTTGATAATAATATCATCATTGTTAAGTGGAGGGAGAATGTCCTGATTTTCAATGGGTATATCATCTTATTTTTTATTGTATTGTTCATCTTCGGATGCATTATCATTGAAATCCACATAATCAGGGTGTGAAGGATGCATAGATAGATTTATGATAAATCCCTTATCCATGTTATAGGCTTGGGTAATAGGTATCTGAATATGCTCTATATGATTACCACCTAATCTAGAACTTATTATTAATAGAAGAGAGAGAATTTTAAGATGGTATATAATAAATAAATTGGAATAGCGCTGCTAAAATATAATATATGAAATCTAAAAAATTGAAAGTAGTTATTAAAAATAAGAAAAAGGATACAAACCCTAAGATAATCTAGGGTTAGGGTTATTTTGCAAAAAAATAAATTACATTTAAATAAATGAAACCCTGATGTGATATTGATATAATGAACTGGGTTATGCCAAAAAATTAGAAAAATAGAAGTTTATAGCCCTAATTTAGTGCATAAAATTTTGGAGAAGGCAAGCTAGGGTTTTAAGCAATATTCAAAGTAACTCAGGTTCACCAAATATTTTAACCTTTTAGGGGTTTACTAATGTAAATCCTATGTTTGATTAAATGGATGAGTAGTCTAAATTAGTGAAATAATACACAATAAATAACCACTAAGTTGTTATAAAATTTGACCTATTTTGACTTACTAAAAATAGTAATAAATATGTGAAAATAAAGACTTATCTAGAAAACACATGATGCATAAGATCTGAGTGCTAAAAATTGGGATACAAATAGGTCTAAGTGTCGTCAATAGGATCTTTGTGTCAAATCTTCTCTTGTATAGTAGCACCATGTTTGGACAATAGCTACTATACTTGGACAGTAGTGCCATGTGGGTTTAGTGTCTTGAAAATGCCACTAGTGTCCTCTATGTAGGATTGTTCTTAAATTCTAGGTGCACATGTGCCTGTGTTTTTGGGTTTTGTGCCTATGTACACAAAATATAAAACTTTTTATTATGCCTGTAATAGCTAATTTATGATGCTCACCCTAATCTTTCTTACAAGTAGAGAATGACCCAAAAATGTGTGTTCATTAGTAGGATAGACTGGACATCCTCAACACCCCATTATGAAAAGAGTTGCCTACATACCAATAATCCTAGGAGGGATCAAACCCGATGTAGTTCTCCCCACCTAAGTGCTAGTGCAAGTGCAAGTGATGCTAGAATGATAGTGGTCTTGAATGCCTTAAGTGTGCTTGAGATTTGAAATATGGAAAATTTGGACTTAGGGCAGCTGTAGATGGTAGTATGCAGAAGTAGGGTAGAATAGGGATCAATAACCTTGATTTTCTTAACTTGTTTTGTGTTTGAATAGATTCTTTGCATCTATTTTCCATCTAGTGGATCTAGGTCTAAAAGTCATGTATTTATAGTGTTTCATAGCTTGTGTGGATAATAAAATGTGCTTAGGCTAACCTTATGAGGGTTTAAATTTTGAAAATATATCTATTTAGGAGAGTTAAGACAATCTACACTAGTGCCATGCTAGGGACACCAGCGCCATGTGGCTCTAGTGTCCTTAATGTGCCACTAATTTCCAGTTGGTAAGTTGCTGAGCACAAAGGGATAAGATCTAGGAATAAAGGTCAGAGACTATGTTTTAGCTAACTAGGGATGCTTATGGTCTGCAAAAATATTGGAAAAGTGTGATAAAAGGCTCTATGATAGGTCTAGGGCTAAGCTAAGAATAAGTTGTCTCAAGTAACACTCTTAGCACTCAAATACCACTTTTAGGTGATTACAGTTTGGTAGAAATTAGAGACACAAAAGTGGTCTAAAATAAGTGTCACACTCACATCACTAAAAATAAAATTATATAAATGTAAAATCCAATACATGCTAGTGTTAACAATGTGTTTGCATCTTCATTTACCAGTGTTGTGCCAAACAAGGTTTCTTGACCCAAGTCAATGCTAAAACAAAACACATCTAAAATAAGTGATTAAAGTATTATGCCCAAGGTTATTAAGAGACCAAGTGAAATCTTAAGAGAAACAATTTGATACAAAGTGATCAAGTTACCTCCTCCACATCCTCTCAAGAGATCAAAATACTATTATGCATATCATAAAATGCATGGACATCATACAGATTGTTGTTTTGCATTAAATAACAAAATACAAAGTCACAAAGATAATGGTGATCATATATTTGATACATCTACCAAGTAAACCACTTACATTTTGAGTACCTCTTTTAAACCACAAGTACCAAAACAATAAATGTGGTTACCAAATAAAAATTAAGAGCAAAGATAGTTGTAAATATCAAACATAGAGCAATAAAATGTTCAAAATGAAAAATAAGATAAATTTAGGATAAAAATTTACCTCTCAATAATGATACTCAGTTTTATAGATAGTATGGTTTTGGGAATCAATATTTACAAAACTTTGGTTATCATGGGCAAGGGTTGGGAAACCATTCCCAATGCATCACTCATCATATTTCCACATCTGATAAAAATGACAAACAAGGCTTGGGATATATTGGCAATACTATTATCAATCATTCAAAGATACATTTTGGCAAATCAAATGAACAAGAACCTACAAATGAGAATAAGGTAAATAATAAAGCACATATAGAAAAGATAACTTCACAACAAGAGAAATGGGAACATCAAATAATTAAACTAGGATTTCTAACAAAAAAAGTAAAAAAGTAAGAGATAGTTGAAAATTTTAAGGTTCAAAATGTGGTTATAAAGGAGGAAACTACAAGCCTTTTTTCAAATCAAGACAAATTTAATGCTCATATAGATGGTAAAAAATCTTCACGTGAACGATTCAACAAACTATGTTATGATTCAATCGATCACTTACCACATAATCTATTCATACCGATATGAACTGGTATATATCGATTGAATCCATCACTTATAAATGAGAAACTAAATGTAGATAAATGCAAACCAAAGATACCGAGTAAAAACTTATAACAAGAGCATGATACACTCTTTGATTCTGATATGCATATATATGGCACATTTCATTAAAAAAATGTTATTCATTTACCACTCCTTGAGGATTCTAATCCTCGTATTGAGATCATTGGATAGTTTATCCAATATTCTAAAAAAATAACCAAACAAATAAAAAATGCAAAAATCCAAAAATATTTTCATATTTTACATGTTTTATTAGCTCCTTGGCATCTATCATTAGTTCCATGTTGGTAGATAACATATAATTTCCTACTATACATACACATTTTTCACAAATCATTTGAGTATGATATAGACATACCCAAACATATGATCTATATACTTTCAGATGTTAGACCTTCCCTCTACTCATGTAATTTGGACATTGGGGACATCCTCTTCCTTGATCATGATATACCTAGGTTATATAATTTTATGATCATTTCCATTATCATGTTTGAGTTATATACTTACACGTGCCTTTATCCATGCTTATATCTTTTATAGTGTGCTTTATATGTTATGTACTTAATATTTTTTTGACACATATCTAGGGACTAATATGACATGTTTATGTTGGTTGATTGTATTCCATGCTTTCCATTTACACACTTCCTTGAGTGTCTTGTCCTCCATTGTATTGCTTGTTCAAACATTTTCATATCTTCCATTGTTTGTGGCCTCCATGCCTATGTTTATTTATTATGATATTTACATATGTTAGATTTTGTTATATGTCAACAATTGAATATGTCATTGCTTTCTTTATGGACATTTGACTAAGTCATCTCCCTTCAACTATGCGACATTCGAACATGCCCCTTTTTTAAGGTCTCCTTAGACCATTGTCTTTTGATTTACTTTTGAGTGCTCTTGTACATATGCTTGATTACTTGTTGAACTTGTACTATTAATATCTAAATGTTTCCATGATTCAAATCATGCATCTTAGGATTTGATGTGATCACATACTATGTACCTCATTTTATATCTACTTAGACATGTTTACCCTATATGCTACATGATACATTCACATATTATAAAGTTATCTTGCCCTTTTGAGGTAAAGTGACTACCAGTTTCTACTTCCCCTCACCTCAAAAGGGGGGCATATCAGTGGGGGCATGCCATAGTGGCATGGCTTCCACACATTCATAGTTTTAGATTTTAGTAGGGGAAAGCCCATAGGGCATGGCTTCCACACTTATTTAGTATTCAGTACCCCTCTCTATATATAGGGTCTATCTAGCTTATCTTGAGCTTATCCCCCTCTTTGTATAGGGTGTATCTAGCCTATCTTGAGAATATCCCCCTCTCTATATAGGGTCTATCTGGCTTATCTTGAGCATAGCCCCCCCTTTCTATATAGGGTCTATTTGGCTTATCTTGAATGTAGCCCCCTTATATATATATATATATATATATATATATATATATATTTGGCTTATCTTATCTATACGGTGGCCCTCCCCCCTCCCCCCTATATATATAAACTAATCTCTATATGGGAGTTTAAAGTTTACTAAACTCAAATATATTTTCATATCACAGTGGGGGAATGTTATGGAAACATGTTCTCCACACTTATACCAACTCTCAATTTCATATTACAGTGGGGGCATGTCATGGGAACATGTCTTCCACACTTTAAAAACTTCAAAATTGACCAAATTGCATAGTTATAAGATTCAAATACACACTTGTGGTAGCATTTTATACATTGATACCATTATTATACCCAGGTTTTAGCTTGAGACACATATGAGGTGTATATACCATGCAAAAGAGCACCTAAAATTACAAAATCAAACCAACTTTTAGATTTTAAATACTTTTATAGACTTTAACCTACACTAAAATAGACTTTTATGAGCCAATCTATTACAGTAGTTGGTTCAATTTTGGCATGGTTGAGGTGATTACATCACCCAATCTTACCAAATTTATAGAATGGAGTGATCAGATCATCCATTAGCATCAAATTTATAGTACGAGTTGACTTGGATTGCTCACACTCACCAGATTATAAGTATGATTGGGTTGCATGGTTGAGCTAATCTCAAATACCAGGTGGCAACTCAGATTTTCTCTAAGTTTGGGGGAAAGTTGCCCTCCAATATTTATATATGTTTTTTCACTTGCAGGTTTTACTATTTTCCTAATCTTAGCTCCAAAGCTTCTTAATAAAGCATCTCTTCAAATCAAATTGCCAAAAGCCAAGATGGTTGCATCGATACACAAGTGTACTCCAAACCTTGCTCTATTTACTTTTAAGCACTTCAAATTATTTTAATTTTAAATTGTATGCACTGATTATATTCTATAACATGCTCTTTGTTGTAATCCTATCACCAATAAAACACTCAAGTGGGACTCACGTAAAGATAAGGTATGTTATACACACCAAGGTACACATTCATTTTCATTTAAACTAGTAATTTTATTACTAGATTAAGGGGGATGGGAATGTAGATACTAAATATGAATTATATAATACCTTAGTCTTTTATACTTGGCAAGTACTTCTCATGGATGTAACCCTTTAATTCTAAGACCTTCCTGCTGCCGAAAGGTTTGCATATGCTATCTCTTGTGCTTATTTCTTATCTTTTAGGCTAACCACATGTTATTATGATGACCAAGCCTCTTGTACTACTCAAAATGTTATTAACCTACTTATTATCATCCTTTGAAAGTTTTAGACATGTACCTATTTTTTAGCTTCCTAGACACTTACATCCCACCATAACATCTACGTCGATGCTAGTGTCATGTGCCAAACTAAGTGTCTAGTACCCTAAAGTCATTAAATTTAAAAATTAAACATATCTTTATGGTTGACCTAAGTGATTTTATGTGAGATATTTATAAAATGGATTGATATAGCCTGTACCTACTTCCTGTTCCCTGGACACTAGCATCTAAGATAAATACCTATGTCGATGTAGGTGTCTTACTCTGACATAAGTGTCAAGTGCCCTAAAGTCATATAATTTTTAGACGAAATGTATCCTAATGGTAAGCCTAAGTGCTTTAATGTGATTTATTTCTCTAAGGAGATTGATATAAATATAAGATGAACCTTATTCATTCCTTACCTACGAACCTAACACAGACTAAGGTAACTTATTAGAACATTCAATAAAGCACTTAATAAAATAAAATCTTTCTTATTTTCTCTTATTTTCATATCAATCATAAGAACAACACATACACATGTCTGAAGTACTAAGGGATCAATCCAAGAGTCTAATTTTCCAAGTTACAATCGAGGTCACTTTTGTACTTGTTATCCACATATTACATAATTCACACACAAGACAATAAGGGAGAACTACATCAGTTTGAGGCCCAATTTAGATTATTAGCTATGTAGGTAGTGCTCATTTATAGAGGGATCTTTGGGGTTAGCTTGACACTGTGTTCCCACTAACCCATTTTTTTTCCAAGGTCATTATGAAGATGAAAAACTAGGGTTTTGTAATTTCATGAGTGATAGTCCACAACCTAAATCCAAATGCACCAAAGTAAAGGTGAAGACAAACCCAAAATCATCCAAGTGGTTACATCCTTTTCCAATAGGTATTCCATACAAGACACATGTGTCTGGCTTAGACAGAAGCATCGATGCAACCATTCAGGACTAATGCTAGTATCCGTAGTTCTAGAGGTACTCAATCCAAAATTTGGTGACTATTCTAAAATCCTCTTCTAGTCTGCTTTCTGTCTATTCTAGATCTAGAACTATGTCAACATCAGAACTAGTTAAGTACATTACTTCTTTATCATTTCTATATCAACATAATTATACTTAATATTTTTAGCATATCTTAGTTTAATGGATTCAACATATGTTATATATGAATTTAGCATCTAATTGACATACTATATAGATAGTTTATTACCCTTGTACCTTAGGCTATTTATATCCCCTTTAACCCTATATAACCACACTATTAATTTTTAGGGTTAAACACTTGGTGAACCTAACCTTTGAGCATAAAACCCTAGGTGGTTTAGGGTTTTATGTTTTTAGTTTTCTTGATTGCTATACTTTGTTATAACTTCTAAACTTTTCATTTGTAAAGCAATGGAAAATGTTAGTGAAAAAACTCATTTTCAAATGTAAGATAAATAAGCCTTGATCACTCATCTCAATAATAACAAAGCCTTAATGGATGCATTTTTGTATGTTACATGAGATGAAATCATTAAACATGAAAAGGCTAAGGCCTCCTCACCTAGTAATGGTGAATCCTTAGAAAGTACTACAACTAATTCCATACCTATCAACTTTTCTACATCTAATGGGGGCATAAGATATGTGTTTCAACATTTATTTCCTGAAACTACTATTGCTACATTTAGCATGGGTATAACAAATGTTTCAACTCAAATGCTACTTTTATGTCTATTCAAACCATAATTATATCCCCTTTGGTGATTACTTATCTTATTAATCTAAATCTTAATGGATCCATAGTTAAAACACTCCATCAAGTTATAAAGAACTTGGAGGACAAGGTTACAAATATTTAAAAAAATGCTTGAAAGTCTCCTCATGCTATTGATTCCCAAGATGTGTACATAACCCTCTTGCACTTGAGATATCTTTACATGCTTTACAAACTAGTTTTGTTTCACCTAAGTTTATATTTTATGATGGCAAGGGTGATCTTGAATAAAATATTCAATCATTTTATGTGGCATGCCTTAATTATGCCTCCAATGGTAAAATTTTGACTAAATTATTCCCAAGAAGCCTCAAGGACTATGCTTTGAGGTGGTTCTATGATTTACCTCTCCAATTCATGAAAACATTCAAACTTCTTACAAATTAGTTTTTGACACACTTTTCCATTAATATTTCTAAAAAGGTTTCCTATGCTCAAATTGACAATATCAAACAAGGAACAAATGACCCTATTAATGAATGTGTCTTGAGGTAAAAGACAATGTTGGCTAAAATGAATAATCATATGGTAGATAAGGAGTTGAAAGACATATTTGAGTAAAGTTTACTTGCTCTTTTACATGATTCCATTATTTTCAAAAAGTTTAAATCCATTGATGAATTATGTCATGTTGTACAGGACAATGAAATGAAGCTTATTTCATTGAATAAGCTCAAGTTTGTAGTAAACACACCAGCTGCATCTACATCTAGTACCAAATTTAAAATTAAGCTGGGTTATAAGGTAAAACCTATTGAGCCTAAAAAGGAAACAATCACCATGGTTAACATATTTTCATAGCAACCTAATTGGCTTGTCATATCTAATGTACTAAGGAGACAATTTACATGCTTACTCGAGTCTCCCACTTAATTACTCCCTTGGTTAGTAGATTATAATCTTATATCTCTCTCTCATCCTATACAGGTTGATATGAATAGACCTATACCCAAATAATATGACATGAATGCTTATTATGATTGTCACCAGGGCCCAGGACATTCTACAAACACATGTTTTACCTTGAAACATAAGATCCAAAACCTTATTGACGACAAAAAGATTACATTTGATGATCCTCCCAAGGAATTAGGTTCACAACCTAGTCATCACCGAAAGCATAAAATATTTAACAATCCTTTGTAAGACCATTCTAAGAAGGAACCAAAAGTCCAAATGGCATATAATGCACATCCTCCTCCATCACATTATGGGCACCCATTAGATGGGATTATTGGTTCTTATACATGACATATACCTCTTATGGTTCATAGATCCTCTTTAAATTTTGATGACACTAAGATTAAGGATGATGACTGTGATCTTCATTCTTTATTCACTCGAGTATTCCTTGATCACCAACCTATACATAGTGTGATGATTGATAATGGTGCAAGTGAAAATGTTTACACCATGACATTTCTTGTGCATTTGGGTTATACATAGTTTTAAGATGAGATATATATAAGGTGCATATTCTATGCAATGTGCACCTAATATTTAAAAAATCCAAATCAGTTTTAGATTTCAAAACACTCTTAGGTATTAACATCACCCACTAGGTTAGAATTTTATGGAATGTATTAAGCCAATCTACTATAGTAGTTGGTTCACTTTTGGTATGGTTGAGATGATTAAATCACTCAATCTTGCTAAGTTTTCAGGTTGGAATTGATTGTATCATCCAAACTCACTAGTTTGATAGCATGAGTTGAATTTTTTCACTCATGCTCACCAGGTTATAAGTATGATTGGGTTGTACAATTGAGCTAATCTAAATTGTTAGGTGGCAACTCACCTTTTCTCTAAGGTTTGACGCATGTGCCTTCCAATATCTCTCTATCTCCTTGATATATTTTCTTTCTAGATTTATATATATTTGTCCTAATCTTAGTTTTAGAGCCTTTCAATGATATATCTTATGACAAATCAACTTGCCAATAGGTAAGGTAATTACATCAATACAAAGGTGCACTCCTAAACTTTGCTCTTTCAATTTCGATCTTTTCAATACTTTCAATTTTAGATTATATACACTAATTATGTATTGTAACATGCTCTTAGTTTCAGGTTAGTCACTATAAAAATACTTGAGTTAGACTCAAGCAAAGGCAATGTGTGTTATACACACCCATGTATGCATTTCTTATTCTTTAAACCAACAATTTCATTACCAGATTAAAAAAGGGGGGAATGTAGATGATATTTATGGATTATATAACACCTCAGTCTTATACACTTGACAAACTTAGACCTTGGTTGTTCCTCTCAGTTCTTGACCTTTCCCACTTTTGAAAGTCTCACATCTATTGTATCTTGTGCCCTTTGGTCTATCTCTTGATTTGATTAGTCTTATGTTGATGACCTAGACCTTTTATCTTGCCCATAATGCTTACAACATGTTTATCTTCCACCTTTATAAGCTCTGAGCTTGTACCTACTTTTTCATTTTCTAAACACGATCATCCCAGATGACACCTACTTCAATGCAGGTATCCTATTCTGATGCAAGTGTCTAGTGGCTTACAGTCATCTAATTTGTAAATGAAGCATATCCTAATAGTTAGCCTAAGTGATTTAATGTGAGTTATTTATCCAAAGGGACTATTATAAATACAAGATCAACCCTCATTATTTTCTCACCTATGAACCTAGCATAAAAAAGGTAACTTATCAAAACATTCAATCAAGCACTCGATAAAGTAAAAGATTTCCTATTTTATCATGTTTTCATATTAGTCATAAGAATAAGACATACACAGGTCTGAAGTACTGAAGGAACAACCTAAGAGTCTAAATTTACAAGTTATAAGCTAGGTCATTACTGTACTTAATTTCCACATATTACATAATTCGCACACAAACCAAAACATAGAGGAGAACTACAACAGTTCGAGGCCCTCTTCAGAGTATTGACTATGTAGGCAACACATATTAATAGAGGGATCTTTAGGATTAGTTTGACACTGTGTGCCCACTATCCCATTTTCCCCCAAGGTCACTATGAATATGAATAAAAAGGGTTTTATAATTTCATGAGTGATAGTCCATGACCCAAATCTAAGTACACTAAAACGAATGGAAAAACAAATCCATAAGCATCTAGGTGGTTGCATCCTTTTATAATAAGTATTCTATGTATGACATCTATGTTAGATTCAGATAGTAGTGTCAATGAAATCATCTAAGGATGACACTAATGTCCACAAATTTAGAGGTACTCAATCTAGAATTTGTTGACTATTCCATAATCCTCTTCTAGTCTGATTCCTATCTGTCCCAGATCTAAAACTATGTTAGCATCATAACCAACTAAGTACATCACTTCTTTATCATTTTAAAATGTAGCATAGTTATACTTATTATTTTTAGTCTATATTAGTTTAGTCAATTTAACATGTGTTATATCCAAATTTAACATCTAATTGGCCTACTATAGAGATATTTTATCTCCCTTGTACCTTAGGATATCTCTATCCCCTTTAACCCTAAATAACCCCAATCTAAGTTTTTAGATTTAAAAGTAAGGTTCTAAGTGGTCACACATAGATCTAGTTGATATTCCATATTGGACATCTACATTCAAGTCAGATATTAGTGTCAGCACAATTGTCTAAATATGATGTAAGCATATGAGGCCACATAATGCAATTTTCTAGAATCTAATGACTCTTTTTAAATCCATATCTAGTCTGATTCCATCCCATTTCAATAAAAATTTGCATGCACATAATAAACTAAGTACTCTTATTTTTAATTCATTGCAATATCAATCAATAATTATAATTTTAATTGTTATCATATCTCAATATTATAAATTCAAAACATTGTTTATAAGAGTTTACAAATTAATTGACCTGCTATAAATCTATTTATCACCCTTGTGTTTATTCATTTTTAAATTCTTAACCATGTACTATATTGACCCATCTCAATGTAGGTTTAAACATGAGTTTATGTAACCAAGGTCATCCCAATAACATATTAAAGGCTCATGTATATGGTATAATTGAGAAGGTGGTAACCACATGTGTTAGACCAACCTATAAAGGTAAATTAATCTCATCAACAATGTGTTGTGTGTTTATTATTAGAGTATAAAAATTAATGGTATATAGGTTTACTGAAGGTGACTAAGTGAAAATGGAAGGTTCTAAAAAAACTAGCATCATGAGTGATCAGAAGGAGACTGCAGAGGCTTGTCTGAGGGAGATCGATTCCAATATGGGAGAGCTAAGATATTTTCCTACCTTTTCAACTTTGACTTCAAAAGAACATCATGAATATGTATTTAAGTTATTGGACGTGGGATCGAGTGGTAAATTGGTCTAGAAAGATGGATTTACAAGTGAAACAGTCAATGTTGAGGAGGCAAGTTTGACTAGTGGTCATCTCATGGCAAGAACCTTGATTAGATACAAGGTGGCCAAGAAAGTTGGGTCCCATGAATTGCCAACATTTGAAGTAGTCTAAGAGGCTAAAAGTTATATAGTACAGTGATTGGTTAAGGATCAATGGAAGATTGGGACAAATGTAGCTTCTACAAGTTATAAAAATCTAGATCTACATCAGAGAGACAAACACAAAATAGGGGAGGTAGAGGAAGGTAGTTGAAAACCTACCTTTGTTAAGAATTTGCTACATTGTTCAAAGGATGAGAATAATAGGGACATTGAAATGGGTTCCAAGGGTGGATATTTTAAAGACGACCAACTATTATTTGGCAAAATGCCTTAGTGATCAATATTTTCAAGGAGTTAGATGTCCAAACTTGAGGTTATAGAGGATGATTGTAAATAGTTTCACAAAATGATTGAATAGAAGAATCCAAAGTTGGATAAACTAGGGTATCAAATCTTGGTATGATCTCTTTAAGGAAAAACAAAATGCATTTGGGTGAAAGGGATATATTTTATGATGGATTTAAAGCAGACTCTAGAGGTTTCCTGAGGTGTCCCAACTGAGTCTCAATGTTTGGTACATCAAGGCAAAGAACTATAGGATTCTTTATCATTGTCATGTTATTATATAGGATTATTTATCATTGTCAATCATATTCATGGCTTTAAGAATGTGAGAAGGTGTGTATAGGTCAAAATGAGCATCTCCCCCCAAACCTATGAATTTCAAAGAAGTGGTCATAAATGTTGCTTCCAAGTCAAATTTAGAAAAGTGTACTCCTCATTGAGTCTATATTGTGGAGATTTTAAATGGGGCAATGGATGATTATTTTCATACTTTAGTAGAGGATGCAATTATTTATAGATTCAATGACATATGGCCTTCATCGATTGCATTATATTAATGGGTTTATGAGACATGGTCAAATTAATGCAATATTTCATTGTGCTCTAATTTTATTTTGTGCACTTTCATGATCAAAAAGATTATCAAAAATGTCTTTTAGAAGGCCCTTGCTTTTAGGGCAATGTGTATTTATTTATCACTCCCTGGTTTTTAAAGTTTAATCCAAACACTCTCTCAATAACAAAGATGCCAATGCAGGTTCATCTCCCTAATCTTCCTTTACATTTTTGGCATGCTTATGAGGAAATAGGTAATGATTTGGGGTCATTCATAAAGAATGATTGGGAGAGATCTACTGCAGGCTTGTTTACTTTTGATAGAATTTGTGTAGAGATTGATTTGAGCAAAAGGGTTTTAGATAAAGTCATTTTGAGATATTGTAAAGTTCTTCATGATCTAGCTCTAGATTATGAGAATACTACATTTAGATGCTATAATTATAAATTACTAGGTCATATTCATTCATTTTTTCCTTAGGGATAATTTCAAGCAGGGAAGAAAGAGGGGGAGAAGTCAAATGCAAGCAAATGGAATGGTCTTGATTTGGTGGTAGTGGCTAAAGACTATTTTGAAGACTCATAAATTTATGAAAATATAGAATTAGGAGAAATAAAGAGAGGAGAATAAGTTAATTTTGCTGAAGAAGTGGTGAATAATGTGGGGGAAATAGAATAAGTTTAGAATATTTCCTTCAAAAAGCTAGTCGGGGAGTGAAAAGAGGACATGAATCTAAAAAATTAGATTCAGACAGAGAGATGTTTGAAAATATGAATTTAAAATTTTAGAATCCAGACAAGCAAATTATTAGGGTGAGTCCTAAACAAGGAGGTAAAATAGAAGAAAAAGTAAAAAGGGAAAGACAATTAATCTCCTAGATTGCTATCCCACTAACTGATGGCTTTGTGTTTGTTGTCGGTGTTCAGGTGGTAAATGGGTTTCTAGTTTTTGCTTGTGGCCTTGTGGTCATTTGGTATAATTGGTTCTTCTAAAGCCATGGTGGTTTAACTTGTCTCATTTGTGTAATATATTCTATTAATATAGGGTAAGGGCCCCACCAACCCCGATACTTATCTAAAAAAATGTGTTGTATGTTTGATCAAATTTGGGATTTATGCAGAAACCCTAAATGCAACACTGCTATGTAAAATTAGGATTATAATATAAAAATAATAAAAATCACTAATTTGAAACTAATGTATTATATAAAATTACTAAAAATAGAAAAGTGTAAGGAAAAAATATACTTAGCTGGAAATTATGCCTCTAGGAAGAATCAAGTTTAAAAACTTGTTGTGCAAAGAGGTCTGGTGACTAGAATAAGGAATATGGAACTAAGTATGGGCCTGAACAACTAAGTTGGGAAGAGGATATAGAGGTATGGTTCTCCTATCCAACCTAGGGCACTCTTATCCACTCATAATGATGAAATAAAGGTTTTTGGGTTCTCTATGCCTTCATCTATAGGGCCTGTATCTAGTATGAGAGCTTATGATCACTTGTAGAGAGCATTATGTAATTGATTTTCCTTTAAATCTCTACCTCCTTGAAATGTGAATGCTAATACAAATCAATGGGTAAAAAGGAGTCGATGATTGAAGTTGGATGAGACCTCAAAACCTCGTGTGTTGAGTGTTACCTACATACCAATACATCGAAGAGGGATCAAACTTCATGTAGTTCTCCCATGCTATGGTGGTGTGTGAATAACTAGTGTAATGTGTTACATGTTGATGAAATACTAATGTAATTATATTACTTAACCTTGACTTGTGACCTATGAAATGTATTTATACTTGAGCTCTAGGTTATTAGGGTTCTATGCAATCATAATTGAGAGAAATAGGTATTTCACTCTCAATGTGCAAGATTGGTTATGGTGATTTTTTATGTGGAAGCCTTTATCCTTTGACAAATGGTTTGAAAAGTTTTTATATAGTTATATCATTAAAAAACTTTTAATATTATTCATTAGGTACATGGGACAACCCTCTTATAGTTTTGAAACTGGCAAATTAGCCATTATTTAATGAGAAGACATGAGAGGGGGGAAGGGTACTAGAGTAGTGTGTTGCTATCCCCTAGAGTTATAATGGGTAATTTCATCATGATGAGTGTTATGTAGGTCTTAAAAGATGTCTAAAGTTTATAATAATAGGGATGAGTACATTCTAGGGTTATTCGTCAACTTAGAAGAGTGTGCAAGGTGGTTGAAAGTGATAAAAAGGGGCCCTAAGATAGGTCAAGAGTTAAGTGTGTAAATGAGTGGTCACAAGTGCATGATTTTAACTTAAATGTTAATTTTATGTCTATATTCCCACCCTTTTATTCCAATAATGCAACAAAGTGGAAGTAGTAGAGTAAAAGGAAAAAGAGTGTGTACCTAAACTTACTTGAGGGAAAGATTCCTAAATGTAGGACACAATGATGAACTGTGATTCACACAAACCTATAGTGAAACATATGTAATATCAATATTTACTTAGGATTAATATCAAGCATCAAGAGACAAATAACTAGAGAGTTACAAGGAACATAAACACTTGATCAAATATGCAAAATGTTGTGCCTTTTCTGGTGCAAAAACTAGTGATTATGGCATGTTATACATTTGTAATAACATTGAATAGCTTGGATTGGATTGTGCATGCCCCAATCCTCATCTAAAAGTGGATGTGCTCAATAAATAAATGCTTGTTTGACTCCATCATCATCATCATAGAGTAGCGGAGTAGCCTGGGATCCCTATTTGAATCTAGATATACATACATACATACATACAAAAACAAACACACACACACACACACACACACACACACACACACACACACACACACACACACACACACACACACACACACACACACACACACACACACACACACACACACACAATTTACACTAGCATATACACCAACTTTTACACCAATATATACACCAATTTTTAGACCATATATATATGGTCCAAAAATTGGTGTATATACTGGTGCAAAAGCTGGTGTAGATGCTAGTGTAAAGAGTGAATCATCCACTATAGATGGAATAAGGTTCAATTTTGGTGCAAAAATGGCACAAAACTAGTGTAAAAACTAGGTCAAATACTGAGTATAATAAGGGTTTGGTGTATATAATGTGGAGAATGACATGAATTATCATTCCATCTATGAAACTAGTGCAACAAAGAAGCAATGTGACACACATATGCACACAATTGATATCTGGTGCATATATATTCTGAGACTAAGTAAAATAATCATGATTTTGATAAGAAAACATGTGTCAACTAGAACAACATACTGCACATGATTTCCCCCAAATTGAGAAAATGAGAGATAAACTATGTACTTTTGAGTAATGTTAGAAACTGAGGTTGTGAAACTACTAAGCACTATTCTGAGAAAAACTGAGGTTCTGCAAAATTATGTAAATGCTTTTTTTAGGCATTTTGAAAATAGTGATAAGAAGGACACTAGAGAAATGATCACCTATTTAATTATGACAATCCTATCCAAATTGACTTTTGGTGTGTTTTTTGAGCTTGAAATTGTGTAAACTATGTAACCACTATCAAATCATGCATGTGTATTGATGTAGGAAGCTTGGTCTCTAAGATAAATCTATGTGAATACCCCCTCTTTTGGGGTGAGTTGTTGAGGCCATGTAATAACTTAACTCAAAATAAAAGGTTATGCAATAGGTTGTTATGGTGTAAAAAAGTGTATATATGAGTTATGACGATATCATGGAAAATCATGGCATCATTATGTATGTAACCTGAGCATAGTAATAATGTAAGATGCATGTGAAAATAAGCATTCATAATTAGTGTAGATAGATGTGACAATAAAACATGTAGATAATTTGATCAATTGAGTATCTAATGCTGAATAAAGCTACTTAGGGAGGAATTCATGATGTCCATCATGGCATTAGAAGGGGTTGGGTGCATGATGTCTATCATGGCATCCACATTTGAGCAAAGTGTCATGGCCATGACACATATAATCAAAGAGTACACACACAAAACACATAATAGAAGGCCAAGGGGCCACAAACAAGGGGCATGCTCAAATGCCACTCACTTGAAATAAAAGACACATATAAAGGCATGCTCAAATGCCCTCACATGCATACAAGGGAATAATGGAGGCTTAGAGCTATATAAAAGGACATGTTCAAATGTTTGTATGCATAGATTGAAGACACACACATAAAGACATGTTTAAATGTCCTCACATGCATATAATTCAAGATACAAAGGCTTAGATCCACTTCATAATGACATATTCAAATGTCCTAAAAGCAAACAAAGAAGTGGATACAAGATATGAAGCTAGGAGAAGCAATATAAAAATTATGTATGATTATGTATTTTGATCAACAAGAGCTAAGTTGTAATCTAAGTAATATTCAATGACTAAGATAGGTAATAATATATCACTTTATTAGTGAGTGAGTAATATTATATGTTGTAATACAATGTAAATTACTGAGTGTGTGAGTAAGATAAAGTGGGTAAAGAATCATAAAACATGTGTTTACCATGCCCTTAATGAGCTAGCTAATGAGTGTACATGTTGTAGGAAGCTTATGTGAAGTTTGGAACTAAGTAGTGATAGTTTCTAAGTGGGTAACAATAAAAGCACCTGTAACTATTTGTAGAAATGATGTCCTGTGTAATCTACAGTCACTCATATACATTGGTGAAGCATATATGGTATAAAACTAGCTAACCATATATAGAATATTGTGCACAACTAAATGAATGTATGCTGAAGTACTTATAACCAGGCATGGGTCTTAATTTTTGATTTTTTTGTAATAATTTACTATTTTTGTATTTTTTGAATGCATATGAATGTAATAGGTGAGATGATACTAATCGATGAGTCATGTGATGGACTCATAATCAATTGGCACCGTGTCAATAAAATGAATTATGATCTTTCACCCATGAAAATGTGTGTGTTGCAATGATTGATCTGATCTCAAAGGAGAATCTAAAGATGGACCACCAACTGTGTTATAAATGTCACTACCATACTGATTATGTTGAACTATGGGGATTTTGGAGCCCATATCAAAGTAGGTGAAGCTTAAACTAATGCCTCTCATGAAGTGCCCCTGATACTTTATAATACCAATCGAAGATGTGTCGGAGTAGAGAGTGTCTCTCCAAAATCTATGATAAATCTTCGCTGAAGGGTCCTCTCTAAGATAGGCCTTCATAGAAGTATAGATCTCTACTATGAAAATCTATGAGTAGGTTGCACCTTTTTAGATAGCTCAGCTGAAGGGTGTTGTATAATAGTTAAATATTTTTGTGGTAGAGGATGCTTACAAGGGATCCCAATAATTGTAATGAATTCGTTAGCATATATGTATTTAAATCATCTATGAACTGTAGAAGGAAATGTGTGACTCATATGAATTCAAGGGCATCCTAATAACATGTTAAAGACCCTTACACATATGGGACTAACCTGTAATGATAAAGTAATCTCACCAATGGAGTTCTGAATGTGACTATTGAATGCTTTGATGACCATAGTGGTGGGAAGCATATCTTGATTTTTGTGTATCGAAGATGATAAATAAGTGTGTTTGTAAACATGTTCACATTTGACTCATTATAGACCATGACACTTTGAATAGGCTAGTGATCAATGTGTACATGAACAAACAAAGAGTGGAAATCTAAGTCATCATCAAATATCTCATGTTATGCAAATGTGATGAGTGGCCTAGATGCCACTGATGTATGATAACCACCTTTGATACCATTTAAAGGATGTTCTTCTGCATGGGAATGGTAAGAAACTAGTGGAGGGTGCACATTATATGCATAGTGTATCTACAGTCTTTTTATTCATGTGTTATTGTACTTTTTATTGGTGTTTCCACATCAAAGATGTTTGCATCTATCAAATCTTGAATCTTGTGTCTCAAACTGAGACATTTATTAGTAGTATGTCTTAGTACTCTGTGATAGTCACAAAAGGCATTCTAGTCAAATCCTTTTGGAAGAGGTCCATTCATATCAACCTCTTTAATGGCAAGGAGAGATATGATGTTGTATGCTAATAGTGTTTTGGGAACCTTATATGGAGCTTTTGGTAGGTTAGTGAACTTTCATTATGGAGGAGATATTAATATAATGCATGAAGTAGGCTCTATAGTTACATGTACTATTTATTTTTAAGAATTATTGTTATTGGTTGGCTTTACCTTGTATGGTGGCTTGCTTAAATTATTAGTGTTAGCATCAAAATTGGTTATGTACTCAAGCATGTTCATTACCAATAACTTGACTTCTCTTTCCTTTATTGTATGGCATAAATATATGAATGAGTTGGAATTTTTAAACATTATGTATTCATGCAGAGATGGGATCAAAATTGGCTTAAATACATCTTGTAATTCTCTATTTGCCATAGGATTTATCATTTTGGATAACATGGTATTGTATCTTAAAATTTATTCTGTGATAGGCTCATTATATCTAGGTTTGAGTAGGGTTATTTGAACATAGGAAACCTTTTCACTGATATTGATTGAAAAGTGTACTAAAAACATATGAGCTATTGGATTGAATGCATGTACTAATTGGTTTGGTAAATCATAGAATCATTTTAATGCATAGTCCTTGATACTTCTTGGGAATAACTTAGTCAATAATCTATCATTGGACACGTAGTCCAAACATGATGTGTGAAATGCTCTAAAGTATTATTCAGGTCATCCTTGCCATCATATAGTGTAAGCTTGGGTGTCATAAAACCTATAGGTAAATGATATACTACTATATATTTTGCTAATGGAGTGTGCAACAAAACATGATAATCTAGTGTCAAATTAGGTTTCAAAGCACCTTTTTCCAAATGTAACACCTTAGTTTATAGAGAGTAAATCTCTTACATAAGGGATTACACATAGGGAGATGAGGAGTGAGTGCTAACCAAAGGTGGTTTTCCCAATGATGGAGTAAGAATTGGCATGGTAATCTATTGAAGCCCATGAGTTAAACCCTATTATGATAGGTAGTACCAAAGTTGTATCCAAAGGAGGAGGAATATGAGAAGATTGAGCTGTGTTGGCATTCTTAATATCCAACAAAGTTTTAATAATGATATCATGATCAAGGGGTTTCTCACAAAGTCTTTTTCTAAAACTTGTCAAATTTTCTCATTACTAAATTCCATTTGTTTCCCCTTTAGAGGGGGGAGTGCATTGCGAAGTTTATCTTAAGAATTCTTGTTATCTTGATTGCTCATGCTTAGAATTAGTATCATTGAAGCACACATATTCAGTAGGTTTAGGCACATTCAAAAATGTTGGTGCACCTTTGTTCTTATCCAAATTAGGATTGGGTGAAATCTGAGTATGATCAATCATGATGTGTCCTAATCTAGTTTTCTTCTTAAAGGAGTAAAAATAACTTTTTTAGACTACATATATTATGATAAAAAAGCTTGAAAATTTTATATTACTATAAAATTTATTAAATCTATAAAGGTAACAATAATAAGTGGAAAAAACAATAAGAAGGATACAAATCCTAAAAACATCTATGATTAGGGTTTGAAAATGTTTGAATAATAAATGGGTTGACTAATATGTTTGATCAAATTTAGGATTTATGTGAAAAACCTAAATGACAACATTACTATGCAAAATTAGGAGAATAATACAACAATGATAACATTCACCGATTTGGAACTAAAGTATTCTAGAAAATTACTAAACATAGTGAAGTGTAAGGAGAAAACAAATACTTATTTAGAAACTGTCCCTCCAAGAGGAATTAGGATCTAAAACTTGTTATGTAGAGAGGTTTGATGGCTGAAATCAGAAATTTGGAACTGAATTTGGGCCTAGACAATAGCATTGGGAAGAAATAACGAGAGGGGCGGCACTCATGTCTAACCTAGGGCACTCTTGTCCATTTGTAGTGAAGAAATTAGGGTTTTTGGGTTCTCTATGCTTTCATCTATAGGTCATGTATCTAGTGCATAAGTTTACATCACTTGCAAAGATCATTGTGTAACTGATTTTTATTCAAAACCATATCTCCTTGACATGTGAATATCAATGTAAATCAATGGGGAAAAATGAGTCAATAGTTAAAGTTGGGTGAGACTTCAACACCTGATCTGTTGAGCACTGATTGCATACCAATACTTCGAAGAGGGATCAAACTTCATGTAGTTTTTCTATGCTATGGTGGTGTGTGAATAATTGGTCCAATGTGATAGATATTAATGCAATACTTATGTGATTAGATTCCTTAACCATGACTTGTGACATGTGAAATGTATTCTTAAGAACCCAAGTCTCACAACTCACACAATAACAATCTAAACTACATATATTAAATTAAAACATATACTACAAACATAGTATTCCTTTTAAGGAAAGAATAACTCTGTATTATTGGCCTCTTCAAGGGGGAAACCTTCTATTAGAGCAAGCTCTAATTATAAATGCTTCTTCTTGGATGATTTTCAATAGCCTATGCCCTTTATTTATACTAGTTCTAATTTATCCAATTTCTCATTCTTATGCATGTGGTATTAAACTACTATTCATTATTATAATAGTTATGTTATTATTCTACCCCTCTCTAGGTATATTACATTCTAGATTTGATACCAGATGTTAAGAACCTAAGGCTCACAAATCACATAATAACAATCCAAACTGTATTTATTGAACTAAAAGACATACTACAAACACAATATTCCTTTTTGAGAAAGGAATAACTTTGTATCATTGGCCTCTTCAAGGGGGAAACCTCATATTAAATCAATCTCTAATTATAAATGCTTTTTCTTGGATGATTTACAATAGCCTATGCCCTTTGTTTATACTAGTTCTCATTTATACAACTCCTCATTCTTATGCATGTGATACTAAACTAATATTCACTATTCTACTAATTATGTTATTATTCTACCCCTCTCTAGGTATATTACATGTATTCACACTTGAGATCTAGGCTATTAGGGATGTATGAAATCAAAAGTGGGAGAAATAGGTATTCATCCTCAATGTGCAAATGTGGTTTTGGTGATTTTTGATGTGGAAGCCTCCCTTTTTTGTTGAATGGTTTGAAAAATGTTTATACAGTCATATCAATGAAAATATTTTGAATGGGGCTCATTATGGACATGGGTTGACCTTCCTATATATTTTAATTTGAAAAATTATCCATTATTTGGTAGGAAGATAGGAGAGGAGGGAAGGACACTAGAGCAACACTCCTATCCTCTAGGGCACTCTTGTCCAATGGGTGATTTCATCATGTTGAGTGTTGGGTAGGGCCTAAAATATGTCTAAAGTTGATAAGAATAGGGATAAGTATATTTAGGGGTCATTTTTCAACTTAGAAGAATGTGCAAGTTTGTTGAAAGTGATAAAAAAAGGGCCCTAGAACTAAGTGTGTAGAGTGGTCACAGGTGCATGATTTTACCTTAAATATTAATTTTATGTGTCTACACTATGATGTCCCATCGAATGCTCTTACCATTTTGGTCAAAGGGTATAAATCATCATGTGTATATCCCAAATGTATAAGTAGTGTCGTGATACATACATTCTCACTAGCACCATTATCGATCATAACATTATGTATAGGTTGATGATCAAAGCATGCTCAAATAAATAATGAATGAAGATCTAATTTATCATCAACTATTTCACTATCATCAAGTGTAATAAAAGGTCTCTGAACTAATAATCCCATATCGCAGGTTCCCATAATGTGATGGAGGAGGATTGTATCGTATGTCATTTGAACTTTTGGATCTTTCATAGAATGATCTTGCAAAGGATTGTTAACATTTTATTATTTTGGTGATCATTAGGTTATGAACTCAAATTTTTTGGAGAATCATCAAAGATAATATTTTGTTTATCGATAAGGTCTTGAATTTCGTGCTTCAAGGTATAACATCTATTAAGAAAATGCCCAGGGCCTTGGTGATAGTCATAATATGCATTAACATCATATCCTTTGGGTAGAGGTTGATTCATATCAACCTCTATTGGAGGAGGGAGAGATATGAGATGACACTCCCTAATATTTTGAAGTAAATGAGCTTGAGACTAAGATAATCATGTAAATTATCTCTTAGGTGCATTAGATAAGATGAGTTGATTAGGTTGTTGTGACCCTGTGTTAACCATCGTGGTTTCTTATTTTTCAGGTTCTATAGGTTTCACCTTGTAGTTTGGTTTGATATGAAACTTGGTATTATATGTAGTTGATATGCTTACTACATACTTGAGTTTGTTCAAAGAAATAAGTTTTATTTCATGGTCTCAAACAATATGGTAAAAGTCATCAAAAGATTTAAACTTTTGGAAAATAATGGACTCATTTAATGGGGAAAACAAGCTTTGCTTAAAGATGTTTTGAAGTTCTTTATCTACTATTGGATTTGTCATTTTGGCCAACATTTTTTTAATCTCAAAACATATTCATTGATAGGTTCATTGGTTCCTTATTTGATCTTTTCAATTTGAGCATATGACATATTTTCAATGATATTGATAGATAAATGTGCTAGGAACTGATCGACTATAGGTTTGAATACTTTTACTAAATGGAATGTGAAATCCTAGAACCATCTTAAAACATAGTCCTTGAGGCTCCTTGGAAATAATATGGTAAAAAACTTATCATTGGAGGCATAATCAAGGCATGCTGCATAGAAATATTGGAGATGTTATTCAGGATCACCTTTACCATCATAATGTCGGGGGATCAATCCAACAATAGATTACAATTGTGACTGTAATAAACGTGGAATTAAATCAGATTGACAAGTAATTAGAATGACAATAGCAAGAACAAGAGATACAAGAAAACACCCTGAAAACTTGTATTAACAAACTCTTTACAAAAGGAATACAATTGAAGAAAGCTTCTTTCTTCCACACCTCTCCTAGATGTATAGATCTCTCAATAGATCTCTATTCCTCAAGAACTCTCTCTCTCAAGAACAATCAACTCCAACAAGCCTGGATTGATTCAATTCTGTACTGTTCTTCTCATATAATGAATTACAATAATTCACAATAACTCTAACAACTACAATAATCTACTACAAAGCTAAGAAGATCTAATTCTACATATAGAATTAGGAGACTTGAGCATGTACATCTAACACGCAGTTAAGCCACTTGAACAAGGGCTCTAAAAATAGTATTGCTAACAATAGAGACGCGAGCTTGAGACTACTACTCAAACTTATCATGCAAACACTCGCTTTTGTCCACGAAAATAGCTTTTTGGACACGCAGGTAACCGACGTCGGTTCCTGCTGCTTGTCTGTGACCGCCGTCAGCCGACCATCTACCGACGTCGGCGTCTCTGCAACTGCCTATGACCAACGTCGGTCGCTCCTGACCGACGCCGGTGTCTGTGTAGACCTAAACCTACTAAGTGTGCTCCTTGGTGAAGCTTTTAGCTCCACACCCTAACAATCTCCCACTTGGAGATAAACAGCTGCACCAGTACCTATACACCAACATCTTCTAGCTCCTCCATCTTCAACTCAATCATGAAGACCAACAGAAGTTGAATGAAGATTCAACTTCTCCTTTGTAACCAGCTTGGTTAACATATCAACAGGATTCCTATCTGTATGGATCTTCTCCAGCTTCAACTCACCATCTTCCAATACCTGTCGTATGAAGTGATACCTTAGCTGTATGTGCTTTGTTCTTGAATGAAAGGCTGAATTCTTAGCCAAATGGATTGCACTTTGACTGTCACTATACAGTCTGTAACTCTCATGCTCCCTACCAAGCTCATCCATGAACCGTGTCATCCATATCATCTCCTTGCTAGCTTCTGTGGCTGCAATATACTCTGCTTCTGTAGTTGACAAGGCAACAACCTTCTGCAACTTAGATATCCAGCTAACCGCCGTTCCACCTACAGTAAAAACATAACCTGTAGTGCTCCTCCTACCATCCAAATCACCTGCCATATCTGAATCTACATAACCATGTAGAGAAGTATCTGAACCTCCATAGCGCAAGTGCCTACTGCTGGTTCCTCTCAGATATCTAAGGATCCACTGAACTGCTTTCTAATGTTCCTTACCTGGATTGGCCATATACTTACAACTCCCACTACTTGGGCAATATCCGGTCTAGTACACACCATTGCATACATCAAACTCCCTACTTCGAAAGAATATGGAACCTTACTCATGTACTCTACCTCATCATATGAATTAGGACATTGTTCTTTACTCAACTTAAAATGTCCAGCCAAAAGTGTGCTTACCGGTTTAGCATCCTGCATATTGAACCGTTTCAACACTTTGTCCACATAATCTTCTTGAGACAATATCAACCTGTGATTTTTCTTGTCTCTCTCAATGCTCATGCCAAGGATTTTCTTTGCTGCTCCCAAATCCTTCATAGCAAACGTTTGAGCTAATTTCACCTTAAGCTCAGAGATATCCTGCATGTGTGATCCTGCAACTAGCATATCATCTACATACAACAATAGAATAATATATCTACCATTATCAAATCTCTTGAAATACATGCAATGGTCTAATTGACACCTACTGTAGCCATGCTCAGTCATAAACCTGTCAAATTTTAAGTACCATTGCCTAGGAGCTTGCTTGAGGCCATACAAGCTTTTCTTCAATCTGCACACAAACTTCTCCTTACCCTTGACCTCAAATCCTTCTGGCTGTTCCATATAAATTTCCTCATCCAAATCTCCATGAAGAAACACTATCTTAACATCTAGCTGCTCAAGATGCAAATCCTCAAAAGCAACCAAAGACAATACAACCCTTATTGAAGTCATTTTAACAACAGGAGAAAAAATCTCACCAAAGTCGATACCTGGCTTTTGTGCAAATCATTTCACTACCAATCTGGCCTTATATCTCATCTGTCCATTCTCACCTTCCTTCAACCTGTAGGTCCATCTGTTCTTGAGTGTTCTCTTACCAGTTGGCAATTCAACCAAATCCCATGTTTGGTTCTCTCTTAAGGACTCCAACTCCTCAACCATGCCACGCTCCCACTGACTATTGGACTCCACCTGTATTGCTTCTTCAAAACTCTCTGGTTCTCCACCATCAGTTAGCAATAAGTAAAATAAAGAAGGAGAATATCTAATTGGAGGCTTACTCACCCTTTTTGACCTCCTGATGGGTGTCTGAGACTCGTCTACAACACGCTGTCCACCCAAATTCTCTGACAGTGATCGACCTCGGTCACCTGCAGACCTGTTATTGGCCGACGTCAGTTCTGCCTGACCGACCTCGGTACCTGTCTTGCCGATGTCAGTGTCTGTATGGCTGACGCCGGTATCTGTACTGTCGACGTTGGTCTCTGTGTTTTCCTGCAAGTGATTATTCCTTTTTCCCGTGAGCTCATCTTGGACTTTCACCTCATCCAATTCACCATTGCTCTGCTCAGATTGATTCAACTTCCTTAACTGATCACAATACATCACTCTTTTGTTGAAAATAACATCACGGCTCCTGATTACCTTGTTAGTTTCTAGATTCCACAATCTGTAACCAAAATCATCTGAGCCATAGCCAATAAACGTGCATCTCATAGACTTAGCATGAAGTTTCTTTCTATTTTCCTTATCTATGTGGACAAAGGCTTCACAACCAAAAACTTTGAGATATGAGAGATCAACCTTTTTACCTGTCCATGCCTCTTCTGGAATACCACCATCCAGAGCTATAGAGGGTCCTCTGTTAATCAGGTACACTGCAGTGTCAACAGCTTGTGCCCAAAACTGTAAGGGCAAACCAACATGCAATCTCATACATCTTGCACGCTCGATTATTGTCCTGTTCATCCTTTCAGCAATTCCATTCTGCTGAGGTGTCCTTGGAACCGTCTTTTGCTATGGATTCCATGCATGTAACAATAATCTCTGAACTTATGACTACAGAACTCACCGCCATTGTCTAATCTCAGGCACTTTAATCTTTTCCCTGTTTCATTCTCAACCATAGCTTTCCAAACTTTAAAAGTATCAAATACATCAGATTTTCTTCTAATACAATAGATCCATACCTTCTTTGTAGCATCATCTATGAAAGATACATAGTATTGTGATCCTCCAATGGAAGCAACCTGAGCCGGTCCCCACACGTCTGTGTGAACAAGCTCCAACTTGTGCCTCTTCTTAGTAGACCCAGTTTTGAGAAAACTAACCCTTTTCTGTTTTCCAAATACATAGTGCTCACAAAACTCTAGATCTATGCCTTTTAAATCTGAAAGCATTCCTTTGGACTTAAGAATTGACATCCCCTTCTCACTCATGTGACCAAGCCTTGAGTGCCACAATTTAGCATTCACATCTGATGTAGATAATACAGAAGGAGATTTGTTAGTAACACAATTACATAAATAGAGAGTACATTCTCTCTTACCTCTGGCCATAACAAGTGCACCCTTGGTCACCTTCCAAGATTCTACTGTGAGAGTTATTGTACAACCTTCATCCCCTAACTTTCTTGCAGAAATCAAATTTCTCTTCAAGCTAGGAACATGCATCACATCTCTCAACACCCATGTGTTGCTATTCTGCATCTTCAGTTGCACTTTACCTTTGCCAATTATTTTACAGGGCTCATCATCCCCTAGATACACTATTCCAAAATCTCCATGGATATAGTCACTGAAATATTCCCTGTTAGGAGTAGCATGAAAAGATGCACCAGAATCTAATACCCAAGATTCTATATTATTATGCAGAGAGAAAATTAAAGCATCTTATGCAATACCTGCAATCTTGGCTTCTTCCTCTCCTTCGTGCTAATTGTCCTCCTTAGGTTTTGACCAACAATCTCTACTTATGTGCCCCATCTTTCCACAATTCCAGCATTGTGGCCTTCTGCCATTTCTGGATTTAGATCTGCCTTTCTCCTTTGACTTGGATCTTGATCTGCCTTTCTTGCTCTTCTCTTTCTGCCTTCCCCTGCTCTCAAAACTTAAAGCGTTCCCAGATGCCTCTTCTGTGCTTTTCCTGCATATTTCCTCATTCAAGATAACACTAACAACATCCTCTACTTTCAAAATATTTGATGCAGATGCAGTATTACTTACTGCCATTACTAAGCCATGCCAGCTTTCAGGCAAAGAACATAATATTAAAAGAGCTTTTATTTCATCATCAAACACTATATTCACTGAACTTAACTGATTCAAAATACCATTGAAATCATTCAGATGAGTAGAAACAGATCCACCTTCATTCATATGCAAATTAAATAACTGCTTCATAAGATATACCTTATTGGAAGTTGAGGGTTTTTCATACAAATTTGCTAACGTAGTCATCAACTCTACCGTGGACTTTGCTTGTGATAAATTGGATATCACAGTGGATGCTAGACTCAGTCTTATAGACCCCAGAGCCTTTCTGTCAAGAACTTCCCATTCTTCATCCTCCATGTCTTTGGGCTTCTTTGCAACCCCACCTAACGGTAAGTAGAGATCTTTCTGATATAGATAATCCTCTATCTGCATTCTCCAGTGTTGGTAATTTTTGCCATTGAACTTTTCCATTCTCAATTTACTTTCATCTGCCATTGCTTCTCCCACTCAAATAAAAATCCCTACAGAAACCCCTGTGAGAACCTGTAATCAATACACACTACACAGATCTGAACCTCCTATTAGTAAACCTGAACTTTGATACCAATAATTGGATATCAAGCTCTGAACCTGTAACCAAGGCTCTGATACCACTTGTCGGGGGATCAATCCAACAATAGATTACAATTGTGACAGCAATAAATGTGAAATTAAATCAGATTGACAAGTAATTAGAATGACAATAGCAAGAACAAAAAAATACAAGAAAACACCCTGAAAACTTGTATTAACAAACTCTTTACAAAAGGAATACAATTGAAGAAAGCTTCTTTCTTCCACACCTCTCCTAGATGTATAGATCTCTCAATAGATCTCTATTCTTCAAGAGCTCTCTCTCTCAAGAACAATCAACTCCAACAAGCCTGGATTGATTCAATTCTGTACTGTTCTTCTCATATAATGAATTACAATAATTCATAATAACTCCAACAACTACAATAATCTACTACAAAGCTAAGAAGATCTAATTCTACATATAGAATTAGGAGACTTGAGCATGTACATCCAACACGCAGTTAAGCCACTTGAACAAGGGCTCTAAAAATAGTATTGCTAACAATAGAGACGCGAGCTTGAGACTACTACTCAAACTTATCATGCAAACACTCACTTCTGTCCACGGAAATAGCTTTCTGGACACGCAAGTAACCGACGTCGGTTCCTGCTGCTTGTCTGTGACCATCGTCGGCCGACCATCTGCCGATGTCGGTGTCTCTGTAACTGCCTGTGATCGACGTCGGTCGCTCCTGACCGACGCCGGTGTCTGTGTAGACCCGAACCTACTAAGTGTGCTCCTTGGTGAAGCTTTTAGCTCCACACCCTAACACATAAAATGTGAACTTGGGTACAAAAAACTAATTGGTAAAAGGTGCAAAGATATTTTAGGTGCAAGAGTATTATGTAACACATTTTGCGAATCAATAACATAGGGTGATTTTATAGAATTTTGCTCAATATTAACAACTTTAGCTTGAAAAAGTTTTATACTTTATACAAGGTCTTGCACATTTTAATCACTAAGGTTTGAAGTTTGATAAGTCACCAAAGGAGGTGTGCCCATGGCTTGAGTTGATATAGGTATTGAAATCTATAACTGGGTTGAAGTGCTGTAGTTCCCATGGAGGATGGGGCAATAGTAGGATTTATTTCAGGGATCAATGGTGTAAATACATAACCCATGCCCCCATCAGAGGTAAGAAATGATGATGTGCTCAAAGGGAGGGTTATTAGAGTGGAATCATTTGTAGTACCTCCTAAAGATTCACCATCACTAGGTGAGGATGCCTTAGCCCTAGCAAGTTTATTGATCTCATCTCTTGTAACATAAAAAAATGCATCCAGTAAGGTTTTGCTGTTATTGATATGATTGATTAATGCTTCCTTATATTCCATTTGAAAATGAATTTTGTGATTACATTTTTCATTTCTTATAAATGAAAAATTCATAATTTGAAACTATAATTTACAATAATTAGAAAGCAGAAAACCTTGGTGTTGTGTTGTGGAGCCTATTTCTAAATTATAATGTATTTTCAAATACTATACCTTTTAAATGTACTGTACACTCTATATGTTTTTTTCACCAGGGTTTGGGGGTGGTAGCCCTTGACAAATACGAGTTCAGGGGCAGTAGCCCCCAAATTCTTTTTTGGACCCCTTTTAATGGGAAACCGTTTTGGGTTGATTTCGCCCATGGTTTTGGTACCCATTGTTTTATAATACCACTTTATTGATGTATTATGTATTGATGGATATTTCATAGGTAATACATCATGAGAACAAGGGTTTGAGAAGGAAGAATAAAGTGTGTGAATTTAGGAAGGTTTGTTGAGCGTAACTCCAAACAATATTTGTGCATTGTAATTGTGAGAAGACTGATCTGAGAGTGGTTTGTACTCTCATGGCTTGTAATAAAATTTGAACAAGTGTTTCTTGGTGGATGTAGCCCACATTGGGTGAACCACATTATATCTGGTCTTCTTGTTGTGCATTTTATTTTTGTTCTTTTTTGCATCTCTACTTATATTTATTATTGTGAGTCTATGAAATTATTCCACATCATTTTTGTATTTATTCCTAACACCTGGGTCAATATAGGGTTTTGAGACAAATGATTATTTCATCAGATGTTTAACCCTAAACTAATTTATAGTAGAGATAAGGTTAAGAATATAGATAAGCTCAAGCACACAGATGATAAAATAGTCTATAACAGGTTAATTAATAAAAAACTCAGATAAATAATATTCTACATTTATACAACTAATATTGTTAAAAATAAGAAAGTACATCTATTGAAATATATTAAAATAAATAAGAAACAATGATAGTTAGATCATTTACTATGCACAAGCAAATCAAGAATAGAAATAAGTGTAAAAATATGTAGGATCAATATTCTAGATCAATTGTCAAATTTTAGAAATTGTACTTTTATGGTCGTGGACACTACTATCGATGTTATGTCTGATTCTGATAGAGGTGTCCAATATGAAATAATGATGAAATTTGAATTCAACCAACTACAATGTTATAGGTTTTTTATCACCTTTCTACTGTTGTATTCAGATCTGGCATACAGGTTGCATTTTTTTTATTGATTTATTAAAACACTGGTTCTTGAGTTTGCTAGAAAATGATTTATTGGGATCATAGTGTTGAACTGCCCCAAAGACCCTTCTATGAATGGGCATTTCCTATGTAGATAATACTCCTAAGAAAACTTCTAAATTATTTAGTTCTCCCCTATGTGTGGGAAAGTGTGTGCACAAGGGTACAATATACTACATGAATATTCATGCAATGATATAGCTTGTAGTTTGATAAATATGGCTTATGACATACTCTTTGAATGCTTAATACCTATAAAATGACTACTTCTATGTTTGATATGAAAATAGGGATGAATAGGGTAGAATAGAGTGCTTGAGCAGTTGATTGATTTAGATAGGTATTTGTTTGGTATTTGCTAGATGGTGAATGAGAAGGCTTAGAATTGTATTTATACCACACATTTTAAAAATATCTCATGGTATGGTTCAGTAAGATAGTTATTCCAACCCATGAATTATAATAATTTTGTATTTTGGATGACTTTTGGCTACTGGACACTATATAAGGATATTTGGTGGTAGTGTCTAAAAGGCTAAAAATTAAGTATGGCTATGAAACTAATAGTGAATTATATTTACCAGGGTTTAAGTTTAATGTGTAATGTAGGAGACATAGGTCATCAAAATGATATGGATCGAGCTAAAAGATAAGCATTTAGGCACATTGAGATGCAAAATATGAGCCTTTCAGTAGTAGGGAGGTCTAGAAATGAAGGGTAGAACCTTAATTGATATTTGTCAAATGTAAAAGATTGAAATGCTATAAATATTTAGTTTTAGTATCTACATTTCCCTACAAGTGTCCTAATTAAGCTTGTTGTGAAAGTCAATCCCAATGTACTTGTATTTTTCCATTACTTCTTGTAGGCTTCCTTCGAAAAGGAAGCTAATTTGTTTCTTTTTTATCCATAGTGAAAAGATCATGACGTTGGTTTTATTGGTATTCACTTGCATTCCAACCTTTTGGTAGAATCTATCTATAGGCTTCAGGTGTCCTCTCAAACTATGTGTTGTTTATGTAATTATATAAGATCATCTACATATAAGATTATCTTAAGTACATGACTAGCTAGGTGAATGTCCCTCTTACCAAATTTGTATATCCACTCCTCTAGTTCATCAATATATGGCCACAATAAAGTGGGGGATAAAGAACATGTATGTTTGACACCAATGTCAATTTCAAATTATTCTAACATTCATTCACCTATTTTGGTTTTAGCCTTGACTTGCTCATAAAGTTTATGAACTACCACTTTATACTCATATGGACCTTCGAGCTCCTCCATATTGCTTCAAAGTTTGCCTCTAAATACATGTTAAATATTCTTTTAAAGTCAACAAAGCAACTAAAAATATTCTTCTCCTTGGGTATCCCATACTTTTTTGGTCTAGTTCTTGAGAGTGATGCAGTGGTCAATAATGAAATACTTAGGCCTGAAACTTGCATGTCTTTTTTATTCCCCCAATTTTTATACCTAGTTCCTAATTATACGCTCTACCATGATGTCAAATAGCTTTCCAAGGAAGATATTAACTGTATGCAATCAAAAATACATCATGTCTATAAATCAATCCTAGCTCAGAGAAGATAGAGCATACCTACACTTATGATTGGGAATACATTTGTTAAGTAAGAGGATGACCAATATGGGGATCTGGTAGACCCGATTAGGTGATCACTTGTCATAATACACCATAATAGGAAGGGTTCCAAAGCCTATAGTCTAACACAATCACGTAACAACCCTAAAAGAGTATTAGGTTTAATATTCACTCTATTCTAATAAACAAGAAAGTAAATCTAATCTAGTGCACACCAAAGCCTATGGCATAAAGTGAGGGTTAAAAATAAAACAAACTAAACTAAACATGCATAGAATACATATACTCACGTCAATGTATATGGAATCTTAATGCATGGGAGAGAAGTACAACGGCATTATCTATCTACTCTTACAAAGGAGAAATAAAGTTAGGAATACTTACCTTGAAGATGAACTTGCCAAGCCTCAATCTTTCCTTTGGCCAAAGTACTTCGCAAGAGATTGTTATGGTATGTAAGGATAACAAAGACAAATTATATCTGGGCTACATAACCTATATATTCATATAAAAGACTTCTCCATAAGACAAGATCCATATCTCCAAAGAACGTATGGAACACTAAGCTTTATTATTGAAGTAGAATGGTACATAAGTAGATGTTCATTCACACTTATTATTCTTCACTATTATATTCTCAAATGGTTATAAATGAACTTGTATATATAGGCAAATCTTTCCCTAAATCCTTTTGAATATGTTAGTTGTATGGGGTTGACCTAGTCAACCATGTATGTTTTCAGGAGATAAATCACTAGCTCTTGAGCTAGGTCAGTCGAAGGGCTAACAAAACTCTCAAGTGAAAATACCAAAAATAGTATAAGGTCAACCTAGTTGACCTTGTATGGTAATTAGATGATAAAAACTGTACAGGGTCGACCCAATTTCCTAATACAGTCAACTAGCAAAAGGGGGTCAAGGCAAGAAAAGGAGAATAATGATATGATAAATGTTTGGAATGGGTACAATAAAGAAGAATCAGATTAGGGTAAATGGTTTTTATGAGACAAGTGTATATATGGCAAGTGATAAAAGGGACAACAATCTTACGAAGCACCAATGGTCTACCCATCCCTTTCTTAATGTACCCCTTAAGGCATGTACTCAGAAAGATTGAGACTCGATGGGTTCCTACAAGATACAAAGTGTCAATAAGTGATAAAAGTTTGAAAATATTATGTGTATACATTAACCATGATAGTGTGATATCATGATGGATTACTAATACTTTTTATTTTATAGAGAGGGGTAATGACACTAGTCATCTAATTTTTCAAGAAGCTTTCCTGGATGATACCATTGCATATATTTTCATATGCAATGTGAGGACTTCTAAAACCAATCTTATAGTTTTTAGTTATATCCATATATGTCTTGTGATTTACTCCTACTGGTATCCTTTTTCATTGAGTAATATCCTCCACATAGAACTCAATTGATGTGTTGATTACGGGGGGGGGGATGTCTTTATCTTGAACTCATTTATAAAGTAATTTTACATAGTCTAACCATTGGGTATCTGTGATATTATTCTTGATTTTTTTTCTATCTAATTTTAGTTCCCTCCAAAATCATATGGGGTTGTGTTTTCCAAGAGAAATCAGTTTTTTCCTTCTCGTGTTCATATAACTTTATTTTTTAAACCATGTAAGTTTTTCATAAGATTTATTCTTTTCTTTATCCACCCCAAGTTCTCTCAAAGTTATCTTTGCTGCCTTGCACTCTTCATCATACCACATATTCTCTATAAAACTACTTTTATTTCCTTTCTTAGGCTTAAATATTTTGTATTCACTTGGTGCTCTTTGAATTAAGGGAATCAACATATTGTTGCTTACTAGATAACTTGTCTTACATCATATACTATTCTCTACTTCATGAAAGTATTGTTCAAGGTATACTTTGAAAATTTATTTATTCTCATGAGTCATGTGGATTTAACCCTAAATATTTATCTTCTTTTATCTATGGTGAGATTTTTCTCCGTGTTGATTGTTTATGTGCATGTCAAATTTTACGTATATTGGAATATGATCTGATTTCAACTCTATAGTGTAGTCCCAAACTTATAAATACATGAGTTTTGAGATAGATCTCTATGAAAAGATAAAAAATTCCACCACATTTTGTACATTATATGTTTTACAAGTGATGTTGATTGAATTTGGCCATGTTCTCATACCATTGCATATAACCATGTCATATAAACTATATAGTTCTAATAATTATGCTCCATAGTGTGTAACACCATGTAGATACTAAAGCATGTTATTTGATACTTGATGATGACAAGATTGACACACTTTTACCACACATGACTTGAGCACTCAAACAAGGCCTTAATCCCCCATTCTCTTACACTTGGATGCTAGATTATGTTTCAACCATTTCATTCAGTTATTATACAATTATAGGAACCTTAGTGTCTATTTTAAACCTATTAAATATCTTGAAAAAACATATATAAACTCTCAATTTAGTCCACTTATACATATATTGGTTTTGATAGCCTTGGTCAATATCACCAGTTGATATTGACCTGATCTAGTTGGTACTGACCCACTCCCAACAACAACTATTTTCTCAAATAAAACATCTCCTTACGGTCAAACCATTTTCCTAGTGTGTCAATGGCATGAGAAATTACCGAATTGAACTCGTATATAAAAAAAAAAAGGTCTCATTCAAAAGGGACTTGACACTTATCTAGAACACATTTATACATTATAACACATTTAACAAATATGATGTATTCTTCCTAAATTGTGAATCTATCACTAGGACTTATCACAAGCCAAGTTTGAAGCACTCTAAAGCCAATTCAAAGCAAAAATTATCAAGTATAAAATCCAAAACATAGTTGTATACAAATAGTGAAGGAGCACAATTACATAATGACACGAGGTACAATGTGTGACTTGATTTCTCTCATCAGAGTATCATATATGTAAGTAATGATAAATCATCAAATGAGGGTGATTGGGCCCAATCAACTCAACCCATTACATTTCCCCCATTTTTATAGTTTTATAGTTCTCATAAAAACATCTAAGGTGTCAAGGCAAAGGAGATTGATTTCTAGAGGTGCAATTTCAGGATCATGAATATAGAGTGAGCATAGATATACATATGTGACTATATAGTGATTGTCCCCTACTTCCATGTAGGTTAGTATCAATCAACGATATTGACCCAATCCTACAAAACCAACCTAGTACAAGCAGAGAATCAGTTTTAGAATTGAACAAAATACATGCCTACTTTATCCCAATTTTCGCTTCTATAATACAATCATGATCAACCAAAAAGCTAAATATCTATCCCTTTCTTATATTTACTATATTTGGTATATTTCTCTTGTCAAATCAGTAGAATAAATCATAATATTTTACATTCAAATGTATGCTTTAATGACATTGTTGGTGTATGATATTACTTTCCTACTCTTTAGCTTACTTAGGTGTTATTTCATTGGAGATGTTTATCCCACATTCAAGAGGATGAGCGGTTTATGCCTTACTTCCACCTATATTGGGGAAGTTAGTCCCACATGGATGGGATGGTTGTGATTCTCCTATCTTTTACCTATTTGTAAAACTCTATTGTAAAATATTTGACATAGAATGAAATATAGTTGATTTATCTTTGAAAGTTTATGAGTCTCTTTTAGTGTGATATTAAGTTATTCTGGTGCATACAATGTCAACTTATTTGATGTTCAATTAATGGATTCAGACCACTCATACAAACATTTTCCTTCCTTCCACCCATTTACCTCTTTTTTTTGGGGGATATGCATATAATTTTTTGTCCTCACTCCACCCAATCAACAATATGGGGTGTGTGTGTGTGGGGTAGAGATCTTAATTTATAGGTGTTGAGTGTCCCTTGCACCTAGAAATACTCTTTTGCACTTTCTTTATCACTAATAATATTCTTGATTGAAGCTATTATGGTGAAGCCTAGTGTTAATTGTTTTTATGATTGAGTAATGGATTTAGATCACTCGTGTAGATTGAATTCCTTTGTGACTTTCATGTACTTAGAGTGTGGACTACTCCATCATCATCATTTGGGGGATTTATAGCTTTGTCTTCTTGTTTTCTCTCTTTTAAGGGAGAGTTTTTTCTATGGGGTTTCTTTTTTCCTCCACTTTATGAGAGTTATATGTATATTTTGCACTTTTTTGAGTGTTTTCTAGATTCCTGCTTTGTACATGGGTATCTTATTCAGGCACTTTGTTTTTTAGAATCCATAGGAATATTTTTAATTCTCTCCATGTCGTTCTTGGTGATTCTTATAGTGACACCAGTGCGGTATCCCCAAAGTGATACCAGTGTGACAACCCCATTAGTCTTTGTGCTCACTTCTCACCATCTTATTAGAGGTTATTCAAGTAATACTTCCTCGAGTTCATCATTATACTTATTATTCTAGATTGTAGTGTTCATATTCACTGATCCTTGTATTCAACACCATTTATGATTTCACTTGGTAGTTACAATGACTTGACATCTATGTACTCTAACAAGATAGATTGGCATCCATAGGGACATGTGGCTTCACATTACATCCGTTGTTGTATGCACCTAAGCTATGCTTAAGGGGGGGTGTTGGTGGAAGATATTACTTTTCCTACTCTTTAACTTACTTAAGTGTTATTTCATTGGAGATGTTTATCCTAATTTCATGAAGATGATGGGTTTATGCCTCACTTCCACATATATTGGGGAAGTTAGTCCCACATGCATGGGATGATTAGGATTATCCTATCGTATACCTATTTATACATCTATATTGTAAACTATTTGACATATAATGGATTATAGTTGATTTATTCTTTGTGTGCAATATTGAAGCTTCCATGTCTGTAGTAATGGTCTTTTAGAGAGATTTTGGTTGAAGAGTTTTGTTAACACTTTCAGGCATATCCATTAATCTGAATTACATTTCAACATTATATCTTATTTATATTAATCTTACCCATTAATCCAAATTAGGGTTACATATTCGTGAACATGTACACATATCGATCAACATGAAATTTTAGGTTTTCATCGTTTCAAGATTTCATATCTTTTGTCATAGGGCTTAAAAATTCATTTATGATCTCCTTAAACATAAAAATCCATCTCAATTCTTTTCTCCCGGTGTTTCATTGATCTAATTATTTATTTCCATACACAAATAAAACTTTTCACTTTCAGCGCTAGTCTTCCACTAGGGTTATTCCTTGATTGGCTGATATTTGGATCAAATTGAATCTTATTTTCAAATGATCTAAGGTTTTTATATTCATATTGAGTGGATAGAAAACCTAATTTTGTTCACCAATAATGTATGAATTTAAAAAAAAAAATTGATTTAGTAATTTTAGTAATTTCAACCTAGAAAATGAATGATTTACCTATTTTCAAATTAATTTATGGGTTTCATCTATCTATTGATTTTTATCAAAAACCTATTTTATATTAAAAAAATCTCATATTTATATTGGAATAGTCATTTATTTGTTACCTTTTATAAAATCTTCTATTCTTCTTTCCACCTTTTCTCAAGGTGCTGATAGCTACTTTTCCTCTAAGGACGTCTATGTTGTCACTATCTCAAGAATTAAGGTGATCTATCTTATGGTTAAAATTAGAGGTCATCAAAATTTCCTCCTCATCTCCATCCACCTCCCATGAACCCTCTCGATGGTATTTTTATGCATATTCAATCAGAAGTACCTAAGGTTTGTGCTTGTGAAGTCATTCAAGATCAATAGTAAATCTTAGAATGTTCATAAAGGAGTTAAAAAGACAATAAATATTTCAATTTAAGGATCCAATCACTTGAAAATAATATCACAAATATAAATAATCCAGAGCATGCTAGTGTCAATCATATACCACCATCTCTATCTAGATATTGTGTGCCTCAAAAAGATTCATCTTAAGATTGGAAGCCAAAACATGATACGGCTATAATTAGTGATTCAAAAAGTATTCAATTGTGATTCTAAGGTAAATGATTTGAAACAAGTTGAGCACATTACCTCATATTCATTCTCTAAAGAAATCAAAACACTATTGTGCATATCACAAAATGCATGGGCATCATACGGAAATATATTGGGTTTTGAAGAATAAAATACAAAGTATCATTGATAGTGGTGATCCTATACTATATAAATCAATAAAACCACCACTTGATTCAAGAAAAACTTCTACAATCAAGCAAGCCACTCACACTATGATTTCATATCCTAAGGACGAGTGGCAAATGAACAACTAGAGAAAGAAATTTTACAAAAGAAAAAATTAGAGCAATAGATGTTACAAAAGGAAAAATTAAAGTAATAAATGTTACAAAAGGAAAAATTATACAAAGAAAGGTTATAAAAAAGAACAACTATGACAAGAAAGGTTAGAAAAGGCAAAATTATAGTAAGAAATGTTAGAAAAGGAAAAATTAGAACAAGAAAAGTTGCATAATATACAACAATAGAAGTTACTAAAAGAACAATCACTAAAAGAGAGATTGCAAAAAAGAACTAGAGATAAGAAAGAAAACATCCTCAAGAAAGGGTTTCTAATGAAGGAAAATAAAAATTAAGACAATTAAAAAGGCTAATGTCACAAGTGTGGTTCCAAAGGAGGCAAATAAAAATCCTTCCTCAAACCAAGAACCTCTCACTATCACCACTCACATAGATGGTAATCAATGTACCAATGCCAAGGTTATGGACTGCTAGGAACCCCAATTTTGTACTATGTAATTTATTCAAATATCTTGGATATCACCTTTAACATAGATCATATTACTGCATCTACAACATGTGTGGGATCAATCAAGTTAACAATATTGTTTGATTCAAAATTGTGTTGTCTTACATTAAAAATGATTCCTAATATAGGCCCATACAGTGTTGTGCTTTGAGGATCAAAGTTAAAGTCAATAGGGGAAATAATCAATAAAAACAAATGTTGCATTACATTTGATCACGAAGGAAAGGTTAACTCCATTTCAAGAGGGGAAATATTTAGAGCAAGAAAATGATAGTGTAGTTATTTTTTCAAGTACTACTCATGATTCAAATGATGATATAACTAATTAAAAAAAATTAATACACGATATAGTTGCTTATACATATTTTGTGAAAGACACCAAATGTGGTGTTAATTATGTGAGTGAAAGTGTTCTTAACAGTACAACATCCATCATATGTTTATGAAAAAAAATTTAGTTACTCATGAAGATCCATATTGTGCACATTTATTACTTACAAATGGTTGGAGTGATTCCTTGGGTTAGTTCACATAGTATTGTACATAATATCTTAATGCTTGCCTGATTACTCATCTATTTTGACATACAGATCCTCACATTCTCTTGCATTGACCTTTCTTCTAGCCCTTGGATTTTTTTTGCTTGGTCCTTGCCCTTTGATTGATCACCTAATCCAAACATTCATAACACTCATCCTACAATGATTCTAGTGCATATCCATTATGGCTTCCATTGAGTTTACATGATCATATACATCTATATCTACACATTACATGAGCACACATTAATGCTTGCCCACTAGAGGCATGGCGATCCTCCTCTCCACATACGCTCTTAAGCTACATTATTATTATTCAATATATAGTAGGGGCATATTACTTGCTTTCACTTTCTCCACATAGCCATGCTATCATAACTGGTGCACACTATACCTTAACACATGTAAATTGTTCAGATCCCTCCCATTCTTTTATTTTCTAAACCATTTCCACTTTGCCTCACTTTCCAAACCTTAAATATTCAAAAACATCAAATAATCATAAAATATAAAACATTCAAATATTAAAAAAAGTCCAAAATTAGGACATGAGCATAACATGATTACTATATTATGTTATTTATCATGTGTTTTATTGATGGCATATTCTTTACACACACATGAATTTCAAGGCATATGAGTGTTATACAGGACATACAAGTTACATATGGACATACAGATGTCAGACCCTCCTTTACCAAGTGTTCATGCTGATGTTGGGGGCATCTTATTCCATAGGTTTGAGCATTATATGTTATATCTCTCTATGACCTTTGTACCAAGTTGAGATACTTATATTTCTTACACATGCCTTTATAATTACTCATGTTGTACATAATGATACATGAATATGATAATATACTATGATGTGACATTGATATATATAGATGATACAAACCAATTCATTTCCATATGTTCTATTGATGGTGTTACTCTATTACATGATAGGCTACTTTGTGCTTGACTATTGTGTGTGGCCCTTAGCCTTGTTTTAAACAACATCCTTAATGTACCTTGTTTGTGACATTTTTATATCATCTTACATGTGTCCCTTGGCCTTGTTTGTTACCCAAAAAAAAAATCCTGTCTATGTGGCCCTAGGCCTTATGTGTGACACTAACATTTGTGTTTGTTGAGTTTGTTAACATTGAGTGGTGCCATGATATATATCATACACTTGTACTGCACATTCTTATTCAGAGATACTTATATTATGTGAATCATTAATAAATCTATTAGACATGATGATTTTATGCCCTAAATTACATATGTTATATATGTGCCTTGATTATATATACACACACTCACTCACTCACACACACACACACACACACACACACACACACACACACACACACACACACACACACACACACACACACACTATGATGACATATTCTCCACATGATTAAATGATATTGCATGATGCTATCTTTAGACAAGACATGATACAATTAATTCTTCTTTTGAGATGAGTAACTTGTAGGATAAATCATTCATATAAAAAGGGGGGCATTACAGTGGGTTTTTCATAGAGACATAAGCCTCATGTGTAGAAAATTAGATTAGAATATAGATTTCAGAGATTTAGAATGGTTTAAATATAAAATGGTTTGGCTACATGATACATATTGACACATTGATACATATTACAAGGGGCATATACCATGCATATGTACTCACTTTTTGAAAACTTGAGCACATATTCATACACATTTGGGTGCATATTATAGACATTAGTACTAAATATTTATAATATCTCAGTCTTCTTCATTTTACAAATATCAATCAGGGCTCTATCCTTTAGTTCTATACCTCCATCCTATCGAAAGGCTCATATTCACCATCTCATTATGCCTAAATGCTTATTTATTATTATAATCCATATCATTATAATGACTCAAGCCTCCTTACTATACATAAAACTTAATAAGCACCCTTCACTATCAATTTTAGATCCATACCTATTTTCTAGCCTTTTAGACACTACTAACCACATAGCAATACTACCATCGATGGTAGTGTCTAAATACTTATCTAATGTCCAGTTGCCAAAATTCATCCAAATTTTAAATGATTTAAAACCTATGGGTTAGATTATTTGTCTTATTGAACCTACTGTGAGATATTTTCAAAAAGTGTGGTATAAATACAAGTCAAAGCCTTCTCATTCTCATCTAGAAAATACTATGTAAACACCTACTAAATCTAAATCAATCAACTTCCAACCAAGATATTATGCCTATTCATCCTTATTTTCATATCAAACATAGAAACAATCATATTACAAGTTTGAAGTATTCAAAGAGCAATCCATGAAAAATATTTTTCAAATTACAAGCTAGGTCACTTCATTCATCATCATATAGTATATTGCACCTTTGTGCACACACATTCCCACACATAGGGGAGAAATACATAAGTCTAAGGCACTTATTAGAGTATTGGCTATGTGAATAGTGCCCATTGACAGAAGGGTATTTAGGGTCAAATTGACACTGTGAGCCCACTAACCCATTTTTATCAAATTTACTCCAAGGGTGAAGAGTTAAGGTTTGATCAATTAACAAAGAGTGATAACCTATGCCTCAAATTTGAATACATTAACATAAAGCTGACAAAAAACCTAGAACAATAAAGTTGGTCACATCCAAATTCAATAGTTATTTTGTACTGAAAACCTACATCATAATCAAACATTAGCATAGATGGTAGTGTCCAGATCCAATGGTAGTGTCCATGACTATAGAAGTATAATTTATAGAATCTGATGATTGATCCTGCATACTTTACACTTGTTTCTAGTATATATCTACCTATGTAAAATAAACCCAACTAAGTATCATTTCTCTTTAGTATTACAATCAATTGAACATATGTCAAATTCAATACTTTTTATAATTAGCATATCTTAGTATTGTAATTTAGAATATTTATTTATTTGAGTTTCATAATTAATTGGCGTATTTTAGATTAGTTTATCACCCTTGTGCTTGAAATACTTCTATATTATTAACCCTATACCCCACCATTCTAAAATTAAGGTTAAAAATTTGGTAAACATGACCTTTGGTCTCCAAACCCTAGATTGGCCAGGGTTTCCTATTTTAATTTTTTTAATTTTTTATTTTAAAATATTAAAAACCTAAAAATTAGAATTTATTTTCTTACAATCATGTTTAATATGGATACATCCATTAGTTAATTCATTATTTGGTACATAATGATAATCATTATTTGTTATGTTAAATCAAATTTTAGATATAATTAATAGGAATAACAAAATCAAACAACACAGAGAGGGTGTTTTAAAATAATATCAAATTTTAATCTATCTACAACTCATTTTTTAATAATATATATATTTATTTTTCCGACTCTAATGTGATTGCTCAAAACATTTTGATCCCCTATAACTTATTTGAGTGATAGCTACCTTCTCACTCCCATTATTCATCCATGACTTATATTGGATTATGTGTTCCATGTTGTTACTACACGAAAAGGTAAGGGTGCCCAACCTATCTTGTCACCTATTAATATATAATAGTTTCCTCCCAAGCCTAAATTGGTGATTAAAAGTAAAAGATTTGACCTTATTGACCAATTAAGTAATACGCAGGCTAAGATTTCAATCCTCAAGCTTCTAAAATAATTTACTATATATAAGGATATCATATATGATGCATTGCATGAAACACAAGTACCGAGTGACCTATAACCAACTTAATTTATGGATATTATGTAATATATCAAAAATAATGACAATATCAATACTTTTGATATAATATATTTACCATCAAAGAGATTATTAAGCAATACTTACCTTTATTCATACAAGTTAGTATGCATAACAAAGGAATAAAAATAGTACTAGTTGACAATGTATATGACCTAAACATTTATAGCATAAAATTATCGACAATAGTGGGTATTAATACCAATATACTCCAAAAATTAGATGCACATATCAAAAGGTTTGATAACTCATCTAGCCAATAAATTGGTCAAATCATAGTAGATGTGACATTGGGACCAAAAATAGTATCAACTACATTCCAAGTAATGTCTCAACCATTGCATTATAATTTACTCTTGGGTACACCTTGAATACATGTTATGATAGTTATCCCATATACATTACATGGCCATGTCAAATTCATACATGATAGGACATTATGGTCAATGCTTATTGATGATGAACCCTTCAAATTTTGTCAAATGATACATTGTTCCTAAACTCATATCACTAATATAATATATTTCAAGAAAACATACCAACCTATGAGATGGGTGAATCAAGAAAAATAACTCATTTATCACAAGATGCTTATAAGGCACTAGATACTGATGTGCACATAAATAGAACCATTACCAAAGGAGCCAATAATACCAAAACAATAAGAAAATCCAACATTTGAGCTTCCTTTGTGGGTTAATACCAAACAATAAGATGGAAAAGTTTCAAATTACAATGACAATAATGATGAACATTCATGTTATGACTGATGGATAGTTTTAAAAACTAAATTTTAATTCACTTGAAGATTTTTCACATAACCTATTCACACATACCGATCTTGATACAAGTTAAATTCATCACCATATGATATAAATCACATTTAAATAAGGTCAAGGTAAAATTAGTAGATGAACATGTGAATTCTTGTTATTCAATCCATCCCTCTGAGATAAAAACATTGAATCAACCTTACAAGGGACAAATGCAAATAAATCATGTGAATAACACAAATCTCTCTAATAAAAGTATGTCATAGATTTTATAGATCACAGTACAAACATATGCTCTAAATACAATACTTCATATGTTACTTGAGCATAACATGATATCCTTACCTCCTAATATACACTGATAAGGTAGTATACTCATTCCTAAACATGGGTCACCGTATTGTAACTATCATTGGATCACTAGCCATAACACAAATTGACGTAAAGCATTACAAAACTAAATTTAAAAATACAAAAATGAATGGCATATAATGATCATACCTAAATAGTGGAAAAGGCCTTTGATTTTTTATATTTAAAAATAAAAAAAACAATGGGGCATACTTCTAAATTCCCATTCCTTAAAGATATAACCATTATTATAAATATTTATGGGGTTTATTATCAACATCTCAAGGTTGATATAAATAATTGGGATACAATTTGTAGCAAAACATTTTCCCAACAATTGGGACATAATATCAATGAGTTAAATTACTCTCCAATCACACCAAAATATCTTGGGTACATTATATTACCCAAAGCATGTGGATCAAAATTAGTCCATACCATTATATGGGTAATGAATACAAAACCAAACTTTACCTTTCATCTTGAGCATCAATGGCTAACAAATATGAATGCTATAATCATACTAAAAATGTGTGCCTCACTTTCTAACTCAAAGCTAAATACATTTGTGTCCCACATGATGGATATAATGATAAGCCTATAGCAACAACTGTTGATACCAAATTACCAAAAAACATTGAAACTTTGGTATTGAAAAAACATAAACAATGATGGCAAGAAAAAGAGCCACGAGGACCACCAGATAGTCCTTTATCTTCTGAATGGGACGAATCAAATCCTTTCATTTTGATAAAACTTTGAAATTCCCAAAAATTTACAAAAAAATAAGTATCCCAAAATTCCAAAAAAATCAAATATGTAAGAAAATACAAAAATGTTCAAATAATTAAAAATATTAAAAATATTCAAGCATTCCCAGATTTATTAGCTCAGTGAAATCTATGTTTGTTATTTTATCTTAGTAGATAGCATATGATTTCAATTCATATAAACACATATGTTTCATGCATCTTTGAGTGTGATACATGCATACCTAGATACATGATCTATGCATTTCTAGATGTTGGACCTCTCCTCTACCTGTGTCATGTAGTATGTTGGGGGCATTTGCTTTCTTTGATCATGATTGATACATATTACATATACTCATTTCTTTTCACAACATATTTGATATACTATACTACATAACATTTTTTTCTAACACATATATGCAAGGACTAGTATAATATGCTTATACTTCATCTATTTTTTTTACTTCCATGAGTATATTCCATTGCTTGATTTTATCTTGATTATGGAACATTTGAACATGTTCCTTGCTTGTTGACCCATGTGACATTGTATGTTTTTTAAATATTTGAATATGTAATTCCATATTAATTAGATAGTTAAATATGCCATCCCTTTTGATTGTGTGACATTTGAACATTCCCCTTGTATGAGGTCTTCTTGGACCATTCTTTTGCATTACATTGAGTGCTCTTATGTATGTGATTGTTTTTTTGTGAGCTTTTATTGTTACTCTATAGGCATTGTCATGATCTAAATCATTCATCTTCATGACTTGATTTGATCACATATCATAAGCCTAATTGATATATCTACTTTAACATGTTATCCCTATATGATACATGATTCATACATGGATTATACAAATACCTTATCATTTTGAGGTAAGTTATCTTCTATATTCCATTTCCATCACCTCAAAGGGGGGGAATATTAGTGGGGTCATGTCATATAAGCATGACCACCACATTTTCACAATTTCCAAATTTTAGCGGGGGCATGTCATAAAAACACGACCTCCACATTTATACACCTTATCAATATTTATAGATTTTAGTGGGGGAATGCCATAAAAACATGACCTACACACATAAATATTCTCAATATTTTAATATTTTAGTGGGTACATGTCATAAAAACATGACATCCACATTTGAATAAACTCTAGTTCAGTTTCATGATTCAAATATATACTTGGGTCAGATCCTATACATTTCACCAATTTTGCATAGATTTGAAACAATTTTTTTTTCAGATTTATGACACATACTCCAACTCCGATATATTAGAGGTTCATATACCATGTTTTTATACCAAAAATAATAAAACTTACCAATTATATTACTCACTAGGATGCACCAATTACGCTAGGATGTATTGTTATCAAGTTTTTTTTACTGCAGTAGTTGATTCATTTTATAGGTTAAAGTGATTAAATCATTCAACCTCACCATATTTATATATTGGAGTCATTAAATTATCTAATCACACTAAATTTACAAGATGAGTTGATTAAATCACTCACCCTCACCATATCATATACATTTACACTTGAGTTATGCGATTGAGATATAATGATCTCAATGGATGTGTCACAACTCATCCTTGCACTAGATTGGGGGCATAATACCTTCCAATCTTCCTTTTCAAAATATACAAAGTTCAAGTTTGAACCTTTTCTATCTCCAATGCTTCATAAAGAAGCATCTTTACCAAGTCAAAGCATCAAGAGGCAACATGGTTACATCGACACACATGTGTACTCCTTCCTTGCTCCTATTTTTTCAAGTATTTTAATTATTTAAAATTTTAGATTATATGCACTTATTTACCTTATAACATGCTCTTGGTTATAGGGCATACACTAAAAAAGTACTCAAAGTGAGCTCAAGTAAAAGTAAGGTGTGCTGTACACACCCAAGTACACATTTATTTATTTTAACCCATTAATTTCATCCTTCTACATTACTATATTAAAGGGGGAAATGTAGATAATAAAAGTGAATATTTATAACATTATAATCTTATACATTTAACAAATATCAATAAGGGCTATACCCTTTAGTTCTAGGCCTCCCCATTATTTAAAGGTTCTCATTATCCATCTCGTTGTGCCTAAATACTTATCTCTTACTCCAATCCATATCATTTTGATGACCTAGGTCTCTTCTACTGCATAAATATTAAAAACTGATAAACATACTTCACTATCAATTTCAGATCCATACTTGTTTTTAAGAATTATATACACTACCATCTATAGAGGGACACTATCGTCGATGGTAGTGTCCAGATTCTTATCTAGTGTCTAGTTGCCCAAAGTCATCCAAATTGCAAATGTTTAGAAACCTATGGGTCAGCCTATTTATCTTATTGAAACCTACCATGAGATATTTTCAAAAGATGTGGTATAAATAGAAGTCTAAGCCTTCTCATTCCTCATCTAGAAAATACTAAAAAAACACTTACTAAAGCTAAATCAATCAATTACACAATCAAGTTATTCTACCATATTCATCCCTATTCTAATATCAAGCATATGAGAAATCGTATTACAAGTCTGAGCATTCAAAGAGTATCCCATTATGATATTTATCAAAGTACAAGCTAGATCACTCCATGCATCATCATTTATTATATTTCACCCTTGTGCACACAGTTTCAAACACATATGAGAGAACTACATAAATCTGAGGCCCTCCTTGGAGTATTGGCTATGTAGATAGCGCCTATTGACATAAGTGTTTTTGAGGTCAGCTCAATATGATGAACCCACTAACCCATTTTTAGCAAATTAATTCCAAGGGTGAAGAAGGGTGAAGATCTATGGTTTGATTAATCAATGAAGAATGATAACCTGTGTCCTAAATTTGAATACATCTATAGAAAGGTAACAAAAAACCTTGAACAATGAAGTTAGTTGTATCTATATCCACTCATTATTCTATACTACACTTCTACATCATAGTTAGACACTGGCATCCACAATAGTATCCAAATCTAATGGTAGTGTCTATGGCTACATAAATACATTTTTTAGAATCTAATGACCGATCCAAAATATTGATCCTACATACTTTACATATATTTTTAGTCTAAATTTTCTTGTGCACAATACACCCAACTAAGTATCATTTCTCTTTAGTATTGCAATCAATTGAACATATTTTGAATTCCATACTTTCTATATTTAGCATATCTTAGTAATATAATTCAAAATATTCATTTACATGAGTTTCATAATTAATTGCCCTATTATAAATTATTTTATCACCCTTGTGCTTGAACTATTATATATTCTTAACCCTATACCCTACCATTCTAAAATTTAGGGTTAAACACATACACATATGCATATGCACTAGAGTCTACATGAACAAAAATTATAAGTTTTCACATACACATACATTTGAGATATAGGTTCTAAAATTCAACATATAGATGAGTAACATTTTATATCAGTTGGTACAAATTTAGGAGACATGATACTTGTTCATGCACATATACACATTTTTAAATTCATGAGGCATGATATTTATTTGCACACACATACACAACACCAAATTTAAAATTAAATGAAAACTAGTTGTCATCACATTTCATGTTTATCAAATTTGTAGTTTTGATAGGGACATTTAATTTTATTTCGATCATACATTCTATTCTATATTGAGTGATACCACACAATCAAATATGTGTTCATGATGGGGACATGAACATTTTACATACCCTTTTGATCATGAATTTTATTTTTATATGCGGCTTGTTTCAGTGAAACATTATAATTGAATACATAATCCATCTACAGTGTTGATTCATTTTCTTTGAGTGAACCTACCCTGATGGTTCTCTCATTTAACTACATAGTTATTTGGGTTAATATATTGTGTACTTTTCTCACATTCATAGGTTTGGGGCATGTTGTTTTCCCAACCTAAGAGCATGCATAGTTATACATATTTTTGGAAAAAATCACCCTAATTCTTCATGTGATTAAGTAAAGAAGCATAAGTTCTTTAATGCTTTAATAAGGAAGCATTATCTCCAATAAGTTGCAAGGGCCACATGGTTTTCACCAACACACAGGTGTAATCTAATACTTGTTTAATTTTTTTAAATATTTAGTTTTAGACTAAAATAGTCAACCTATGGACATTGAATACACATGATCGTAGGATTTTCTATCAAGTAACCTACAGAATTGGTACTTTATACCTAATGATAAATTGTGTTGTACACACTCCACTAAATTTTATCCTTTTACTCTAGAAATTTCATTATTATAATTAAAGTGGAACATTTGTAGATACTAAAATCTAGTTTTTAGTATTTGACAAGGACAAATTAGACACACATTTACCACACATAATTTGAGCACTCAAACAAGGTCCTAGTTCACCATTCTCTCATAATTGCTTGCTATGTTATGAGTCAACCTTTTTGTTATGATGTTATACACATATAATAACTTCATTGTTAATTTTAAACCTATTAAATATCTTGTACAAGCATCTCTATACTCTCAGTTCAATCTGCCTATACATAGGTAAATTCTACTAGATTAGATCAATATTGACAATCAATATTGACTTGATCTGGTTGATACTGACTCGCTCCTAACTATGACTAATTTTAAAAATAAAACCTCTACTTAGGGTATGGTTAACCCATTTTAATAGTGTATCAGTGGTGTGATAAATCAAAGGTTTTAAATGAATTGAATGGAATACAAATCAACTTTGTTTTTCTATAAAATTGAAGCCATGTGTTGGTTCTTAGTTGTACACCTCTTGCACTTAGCCTTGTACACTTGGGTAGTATGGAAAACATAGAAGATAAACCTAGAATTATGTCATTATAGTTGGGGAAGGGTTTAGCATCAGGATGGACTAAATGTAGATAATGACTGGAAGATACTGACAGAGGGTATAGTTAGTTCCTTGCTACTTCTGGATCTGCTTGAACCAAGGTGAGAGGACCTACGGGGTAGCTTGTTCACATGGAGGGATGATATAGTTCACTCTTTAGGGGATATTGGCACACACAAATCTGACCAAAGCATAACCAAACTTTCACAATCTATTTAGCAAGAGTTGTCACATGTACTAAAAAAATGCTCTTAGATCAGACATAAGCTACTAAAGATAAATGGAAATATGATTACAACCTTCATTTATAAAGAAAATTTTGACAACTTAAAGGCCAAATGGAAGGTTGAAATGCTATGATTTAAAGGGTAATTATAGACACATTTTATATATATAATACTTATGCATCTACAAGCAAATAACACTCAGAATAATCAATAGGGTGTATTATTTGTAGGGGTAGGGTAGGTAGAATGAGTTAGGTATATTAAAGAGTGGTGTGGTGGCTTTCAAATACAAGTAACTCATTCAACAACCATGCTATTATTCATTTAAAAAAATGTAAATAATTGAAAGACAAACTAAGAAAATTATTATGAATGATTTGCACTTATTGATCCCAATGCAATGTAAACATTCAAATGATCATTGAAACCCTAAAGCATACACTGCAAGTAGAGATTCAAGCATTTTATCCTATCAAATCCATAAGTTTAGGATGCCCTTAAAAGACTATCAACAAAAACACTCCCAAATAATAGTACATAAAGGAGTTTATAACCCAGATATATGCCCATACTGACTACCATTAATAAGCATACAACTAAATAACCAATCAACAGGGCATAAAGAATGTATTATTACATTTCATTGACAAGATACAACAAAAATCATAGATGTTTTAATTAACTTGAAAATAAATCTTACATACATTAGTGTTTAGAAGGCATAACAATGGTGAAAAACATGGTGAGTTTATTCTAAAATAGGGGAGACATATATATTATGCTCTTATAGTTTGCTAATGGTTATACAGATGCAACCAACAATAAAAAAACACAAACAACAGATCTTAGGAAGTTGAAGAGCCTAAAACCTAAGAAAACCAACATCAACCTTGTAAAGAGGATAGACCCTCTTTACTTATACAAATTTCTAACCTCAAAATATTTTGGGAATATGCTCCAGTTGGAAGATGCCCTTAGTCATGCTTGGAAACTCATGCCTTGCAAGGAAATCATTATGTTAACTACTTGTCCATGTTATGATGAGATTTTATAACAAAACTTTGATCTCCTTGGATGGAAATTTGTTGCACTTGAGCTTGAGGAAGAATATTCCTTATTGAGAGTAAAACAAACTCATGTCTTCATCTGTAACTACATTGCCTTGCTCTCCCACTAATCATTTTCACATATAAAAACTTGTGGACAACTGCCCTTCTCCTTGTGCAAGCTAAATAATGCCCCTTTCTTTGTAATGATGACATCAAATTCCTCCATCTGTGATGGAGCCAATGCAGGATCCATGACCATTTGAATATCTTTCCAATGCCCCACCTTGGTCTCAAAAACCACATGCAACAATCTTCATCCAAGGAGGTCTTCAACATTGGATAAATATTAGAAAATGCAACTTATCTTTATTTTTACCTTTTTCCATTTTGAGTTTGCCCATGCTTCTTCCTTTTCCTATTTTACTTTTTAGGGTTACTACCAAACTTAATAAAGCTATATGGAATATTTTACCTTATTTTTTCTTATGCAGGACTTTGGCTCCTTTTTGCAATTTTGCACTCTTTGTCCTAGTAAGATTCACATTTCAACTGTAACTTTTCAAGTTAGAAAGAATCCAAAAGTTTGGTGCACATTTGTAATTTGTAATTTCAAAAATTGCAAATGCATGTTGTATTTCCACCCAAAAGTTCCACTACAGACTTGGGAACTTCAAATGTAATTTACAAATTACAACTTGTAAAGTTGCATTTGGCTTGAAAACTTCTACTAAGAATCCTTGCATGTTTTGTGAAAACTTATATTGACTTTTCTTGTGATGTTGACCAATGGGTGGCAGACATTGGCTTGCAATTTGCAAGTTTGAAAACATGAAAAGTTGCCTTTTGCTTTGAAAGTTTTGTAGACATCCCTTTGAGACTTCTTCCCTTCCATTTCCTAAGCCTTATTTTAGTGCTTTTGACATCAACTGGTACTTGTCTACCAAATTATACTTTTCAACAATGCCCATTCTATAGTTAACTTCACATAGTGAATACTATTTTGATTGTTCAACCAATATTAAATCAGGAGACCTTAACTTAGTTCACTACAAATTATTACTAAAATTGGGTTGCAATATCTAGCTTTACGTTTTACTAAACATTTTTTTCAAGACCTCATGTTGTGATGAAGAAACATGGAAATGAAAAACACTGTTATTTCCATATTGTCAATAATTGATAATCTAGACTTGATACTTATCAATTCCTTCCCACCAAAATTTGCACATTTCTTACTATCATCTATAATTTCTGATAATGCTTTGGGATTTTTCATTTTTCAATTGCTCAACGTGTTTTATTCCAATAATTTGTGATTCAAAGTCATCTGGAAGGGTGGATACTTTATTTCATATAACACATTCCTCATTAATAATGGGCTTGGATTAAATGACCTTTCATGTTCATTAAAAGGTATACAATATTTATTCATTTTATTTTATTTTTTAATGTTGCATGTGATCCAAAACTCAAAATTTTTGGTTGATAAATATCTCAATAGCATATAAATAACACAGTAACAATGAATTCTCTGAGAAGAGATGTAGTATTACTCAAGATTGCAATACAAATATATGCTTATTTCTGGGAAGAGATGCCTGTCTTCACATTTCAGGTTAACTCTTCATTTATAAACATTTTTAAAGCATGGGGAGGATTTGGAAGGTCACCAATCTTGAGGGAGATTAAGTGGTTTGACTTCCAATATTTAAAACAATACAGAATTTGAGGAATTACTATTTTTAGAAACTTACTATTTTTAGACTGCACTATTAAAATTGAAATTTGAGGCACTTTTGTTGGATTTTTAGGGGTCAAAATTCATTTAGTCTATATCCATGCCATTTCATGATGTTCTCCTCATTCTTATCTTTCCAACGGTTCAAACGGCGAGTCAATTGGAGCTATGGTGCAAAAGTTATGGCTCCCAGAAATTCTGTCATCAATTGGGGTAGAACTGTCTCCCGAATTGTGGCCTAAATTGTTGCCTGGATCATTCCTCCCTCCTTGAAAAGCAATGGTACCCATTGCATCAATGTTCCCCATCAAGTGTGGTAGTTGTTTCTTGATTTGATTCTCTGTGAGCCACTCACCTTGATGGCTAAGCTGGCCCCTTTTGACCACTCGATAAAGCGGAATAGAGCATCCTCTTGTTGTCTTCATCCAGGTATCCACAATCTTATCCTCTTCCACTAGAGAAAAACTCTGTGGATCAAGCTCATCAATGTCTAGTTGTTCTACTACTACTGAAGTGTCCAAGAGAGGTGGGTGATATGGTTTGAGGAGCTCCACATTGAATATTGGATGCAAACCAAGGTAGGCTGGTAGGTTCAACTCAAAAGCATTTTCTCCAACTCTTCTGGTGATGGTGTAGGGACCATACCGCAGAGGCCAAATATTTTTGTGTGGACCTCCAAGTTGTTCTTTCTGAAGCTACAACTAAACCTTGTCACCCATAGCAAAATGGTGTGTAATCCTATGTTTGTCATGGCGTTGCTTATACTTCTGATTCATCTTCTCTAGGATGTCATGAACTTGTTGCTATATGTGTTGCATTTGTTCAATAAACTTTGTTGCTTTTGCTGCCTCAAATATTCCATGAGGTGTGTATTCCATGGTGGAAAATGGAACAACTATATTAATTGGTGCCATGGGTTGGAACCCAAAACATACTTGGAATGGATTGTGCTTGGTCGAGTTGTGCAGTGCCTGATTGTATCCATGTTGTATGAAAAGAAGTCCCTCATCCCATGTGCATGGATGTTTGGAGTGATACATCCAAATCATGTGAACAATCAAGTGATTTACCACCTCTGTTTGACCATCCGTCTATGGATGGAAGGTTGTGGACTTCATCAGCATAGTATCCATCATCTTCCATAGAGTGGACCAGAAGATGCTCAGGAACCTGCTATCTCGATCTGAGACAATGGACTTGGGGAGACCAAAATGGAGCCATACATGACTAAAATATAGTTGAGAAATTTCCTTAGTAGATATAGTTTTCTTATAAGCAATCATGATAGCCATTTTTGAAAAATGATCAACTACCACAAAAATACAGTCCTTACCATGTTTTAAAGTGGGCAAACTTGAGAGAAAATCCATTGAGACAGATTCCTAAGGCCTGGTTGGTTCTGTAAATGGCATGTACAATCCTTGCTTCTTATTTGTTAGCTTGGCTATCACACATGGGGTGCAAGATTTGAGATATCTTTCCACATCCTTTCGCATATGGGGCTAGTAAAAGTGTTTTTGAAGAACTGCCAATGTCTTTTCAATACCAAAGTGTCCAGCTATCCTACTGAAGTGTGCTTCCCATATCATCTTTTGTTGCTCTGCAACTAGAACACAGATGTGCCCCATATGACAAAGGACATTATCTTACAAATATAAATTAGAAACATGTTTACCTTTTTTAAGTGCTTGATATGTATCAGCAAAGGTAGGATCTGCTTCATACAGAGCACCCCAAGTGGTAGTCTCATGTCTGCACAGGTCCAGAGCTATTGTGAGTGCAGTATTTGGTGGGTGGCTCAGACAATTTGCAGTTGTATTTGAGCTCCCCTTTTTGTGTTTGATTATCAAGTGGAATTGCTAAAGATATGTGGCCCACTTTTGATACCTCTCATTTCAGAGTTTGCTTTGCATCTGGATGAATTCCAATGGTCTGTGGTCATTATGGATGACCATTTCTTTCCCCAAGATGTAGTGTTTCCATTATTTTTAGGCTTGCACAATGGCATAGAGCTCCTTATCATATGTTGGATATTTCCTGACTGTATCAGTGAAAGTTTCACTATGATATGCAATAGGATGGCCATGTTGCATGATGACAACTCCCATGGCATATTCAGATGCATCTGGCATCAACTCAAAAGGTTGATGCAAATCTGGCAAGGCAAGAATAGGGGCTGAGCAGAGTCTATTCTTCAAATTCTCAAATGCCCTTTATTGTATTTCACCCCACTGAAATGTAGCTTTAGCTCCTCCTTTAGTCACTTGGGTTAGTGATCAAGCAACATGTGAAAATCCAAGAACAAACCTGTGGTATAAATTTGCAAGACCCAAAAAGCTGCGAAGCTCTATGAGGGTCCTTGGTGTGGGCCATTCTTGAATAACCCAAATCTTTTCTGGATCAACATGGACCCCTTCCTCATTCACAATGTACCTGAGGTACTCAATTGTTGTCATCTCAAATGTGCATTTGTCAAGATTTGCATACAAGTTGTGCTCCGAAAGAGTTTGAAGAAGATTTGCATACAAATGTTCTTCCCATGTTCTGCTATAGATGAGTATGTCATCTAAGTAGACAACCACAAATGAGTTGGTGAAGGGTCATAGGATGTCATCCATCATCCTCATGAAGGTTGCAGGTGCGTTAGTTAAGCCAAAAGGCATAACCAGCCATTCAAAGAGTCCCTCCTTAGATTTGAATGCAGTCTTCTAGACATCAGTGGGATCGATGGGAATTTGGTGATAACTAGATTCGAAATCAATTTTGGTGAAGAACTTCGCACCATGGAACTGTTCTAGCAGGTCATCAATCTTGGGGAGAGGATAGTGATTCTTCACAGAGATTTTATTCAGGGCTCGATAGTCAATGCAAAGCCTCCATGTTCCATCTTTCTTTGGTGCCAAGACAATTGGGCTACTACAAGGTGAAGAGCTTGGCCTGATGTGACCCTTTTGGATCAATTTTTAAATCTATCTTTTTATCTCATCATTCTCTAAAACTGATTTGCGATACACAAGACTGTTAGGCAAAGGTGATCCTGGGATCAAATCAATAGAATGCTTTACTTGGAAATGTAGTGGAACTCCTATGGGTGACTTGAATAAGTCATCATATTCTCCTATGATTCATCCTATCTGCTTCTGTTGTTGTGTTGATTGTGAAGTCAAGACTGCAACATCAGCCTTCTTGGATTTTTGTGGCTTGACCACCATGAGAACAAATTGCTTTGTTTTCTCCACCAATCTCTTGCATTGCTTAGCATTAATCAGGGAGACAGATGTGGGAGGTGGTACCTCTAGTACCCTATAGTGCCATGTTCCAAGAGTGAGGGTGATCCTTTGAGTTCATGATTCATAGATGCCATGTCACTCATACATGAATGGCTGACCAAGGAGTACATCACAAACATCTAGATTGACCACATCACACAAGACTTCATCTTGGAATGGTTTTATAGCATATGAAAGAAGACACTGATGGGTGACACAGAGGTCTCTCCCTGGGCTCAACCATCCAATACTGTAGGGCTTTGGATGAGGCTTCATGGATAGATTTAGACTTTTCACAACTTTAGTAGAAATTAAATTCTTTTAACTCCCAATATCAAGAATGAAATGCAAATGCTTACCTTTTACCCATAATTTGGAGTGGAACAATCTTTCCTTGTCATCTAGTCTTTCCTCGCAGGTCTGTGATGAAGCGACAATGGTATCAAGCTCAGCATCTACAATTTCTTCTTCATCCTCTTTGACTGTGGGTTGTGTATGAGGTAGAGTAGTAGATGTCGAGTATTGTGACTCAGAAAGAAATGACTTGATGGCTCGACATTCTTCTTTGGAGTGAGTTCTAGTTTTGTGGTAATCACACCATTTTCCATCCTTCCCTTTCTAGGATTTCTTATCCTGTAAATCCTTTTGCATCCAATTTTGGCCTCATGTTTGACCTTCCTTGTCACTTTTCCATTTTGAGGGTTGACTGTTTGTATTCTTTCTGCCATGCTTTTGTTTAATCTTCACTGTGAATTTGTATGCCTCACTGAGGGTTTCCAAATTGAAGAGTTCCATTTCCCCCTGTATGTACCATTTTAGTCCACCACGATATTTGAGAGTCTTATGTTTCTCACTTTCTTGAATGCCCAATCTTGTAAACAAAGAATAAAAAGTGTCTGTGTAATCTTGAACAAATTGGTCCTTACCTTGGTGAAGTTGTTGCCACTGTATGTACAGATCATCATATGCTCTGATGGGATAGTATTCTTCTTTCACCACTTCCACAAAATCATCCTAGGTAGGTTCCACCTCAAGGCCAATGTCATATATACTGAACCTCTTTTTGTACACTTCCCACCAGTTTTTCATAGGCAATGTTGATTTCAAAAGAGCAAAAGTAATCTTTTCTCCATCGGTGAACTTATTTACAGAGAAGTAGGAAGACAGTTGATCCAACCAATTTTCTACTGCATCAACATTTATTTTGCCTTCAAATGTAGGAATTTCAAGATTTACCTAGACCTTAAAGGGTGTTGGGGCACTGAAAGGATGTTCCCTGTATGAGGAGCTAGGAAGTGGAGCTGCAGAGCCAGGATTTCCCATTGGTAGTGTTTGAAGAATTTGGGCAAATTATTGTAGCATCTGCGCTTGTTTCCATTGGAGGGATTCATTCACCATTTCCTTGAAAGGATCAGATGTCTCCGTGTTGTTTGCCATTTGAAGTCGTTTGGAGCGAACAGGTGGAAAATTTGGAAGCTCTGTTGTTTCCCACCCAAGCTTCTTATAGCTTGACCTTGTCCTCGGGATCATACACTCTCAAGACAAACTGCTCTGATACCACTAATCCAAAACTCAAAAGTTTTGGTTGATAAAAATCTCAATAGCATAGAAATAACACATTAACAATGAATTCTCTGAGAAGAGATGTAGTATTACTCAAGATCGCAATACAAATATATGCTTATCTCTGGGAAGAGATGCCTGTCTTCACATTTCAGGTTACCTCTTCATTTATACACATTTTTAAAGCATGGGGAGGATGTGTAAGGTCACCAATCTCGAGGGAGATTAAGTGGTTTGACTTCTAATATTTAAAACAATACAAAATTCAAGGAATTACTATTTTTAGAAACTTACTATTTTTAGACTACACTATTAAAATTGAAATTTGAGGCAATTCTATTGGGTTTTTAGTGGTCAAACTTCATTGAGTAGAGATCCATGCCATTTCACGATGTTCTCCTCATTCTTATCTTTCCAATAGTTTAAATGGCAAGTCAATTGGAGATACAGTGCAAAAGTTATGGCTCTCGGAAGTTTCGTCATCAATTGGGGTGGAACTGTCACTCGAATTGTCGCCTAAATTATTGCTTGGATTAGCATGTGTATAGTTCATAGTAATAGATTTAGCTTGTTTAGTCATCAAATAACTTACATGATTTATTGTGGACTTGAGAAACTCAAATGCCTTACATTCTTTAAGCTCTTAAATCATGGTACTAAGATGGCAGAAACATCCCCCTAACATATGCATGTCTCACTCAAATAACTGGCCTTTGATTGGTACTACCATTCTAGCCTAGCCTCGAAAGCGAGTTTCTTCTTGATTATTGATATATGTTCCCAGACATGGTAACACATCCTAGATATCTTCTCAAATTTCATATGTTGATTCCAAGTGAAAAGGTTGAAATTCCTCAAGTGGTAATCATGCAGAGTTAAAAATTGTAATTATGACTCAAAGTCATCTGAAAGGGTGAATACTTTATTGCATATAACACATTCCTCACTAATAATGATATTGGATTAAATGACCTTTTATTTTCATTGGAAGGTATATATACTTTATTCATTTTTTTAATTTTTTAATGCTGTATGTGTATAGAACATGGCAATAGTTTTATCCTACTTAGTCATTAGATAATGTGCATGATCTACTACTCAAATGCTTTACATTATTCAAAATCTGGAATCATGGTACTAAGATGGTAGAAGCATCCCCCTTCCACACATATGTCTCACTCAAATAACTGGCCTTTAATTGGCATTACCATTCTAGCCCAGCCTCAAAAGTGAGTTTCTCCCTGTTTATTGATATATGTTCTTAGACATGGCAACACATCCTGGACATCTTGAATTTTATATGCCAATTCCAAAAAAAAATGTTGAAATTCCTCAAGTGGTAATCATGCAAAGTTATAAATTCTAGTTGTGATTCAAAGTCATCTAAAAAGGTGAATATTTTATTGCATATAACACATTCCTCATTAATAATGGGCTTGGATTAAATGACCTTTCATGTTCATTGGAAGGTATACAGTCTTTATTCATTTTCTTTTATTTTTTAATGCTGTATGTGTACAAGTCATGGCAATAGTTTTAGCCTACTTAGTCATCAAAAATTTCATGATCTATTATATACTTGAGTAACTCAAATACCTTGAATTATTCAAGCTCTTGAATCATTGTACTAAGATGTCACAAACATCCCCCTGCCACATGCATCTCTCGCTCAAATAACTGGCCTTTAATGGCACTACCATTCTAGTCTAGCCTCGAAAGTGAGTTTTTCCTCGATTATTGATATATGTTCTTAGATGTTGCAACACATCCTGGACATCTTTTTGAATTTCTTATGCTGATTCCAAGTGAAAAAGGTTGAAATTCCTCAAGTGGTAATCATGCAGAGTTAGAAATTGTAGATTAAGTTTTAGAACTGCATGATTTCAAAATGGCAAGTAGCCGTCAGACTGCTAAAACTGCACCATGTGGTGATTTTGGAAACATCTGTGTACTGAAAAGAGCCTTATTTAATCCTTCTAAGACACCTTGCCCATTTCAACTTTTGGTAGGATTTCAAATTTGTCATGCCCTTTACATGTCCATGGGCCAAAGAGATTCAAATGTAAATTTCAAGTTTACAAACTTTGCATTTCATGGTTATTTTCCTTGCTAGTATTTCCACTATATTTTTATGCAAGACTCTTCACATGGTTAATGAATTTAATGTAGGTTTTAGAAATTGGCCTACACTTTACAATTTTCAAACTTGCTTTTATGTCATTGTATTTCTATTGAGTATCTCTATCATTAGGTTTTGGAAGTGGGCATACAAATTACAAGTTCATAAATAAAGCAAAGTTATATTTTGCCTTAAGAGTTCTATCGAATCTCCTTTGTGTTGGAATGTGGCCAACCCCTCTATTATAGGCTTTGGAGTCTCAAATCTGTCTTGCAATTTTCAAGTTCAAAACTTGATTTTGGTCTTAAAAATTTTGCTTGGGAACTCTACCAAGATTCCCATGTGGGTCCACCCTTTTTCCAAGTCAACGCCTTACACTTTTGTAAAAACTTTGTTTTGTTCTTTGATTTTCATGCAAATTTTTGATTATTGGTTTGGGATTTAAGAAGTTTAGATGGTCCCTTAGCATAGATTTCTATGTAGGTTTTGAAGAATTCATGCATGGATTTTAAACTTTCAGCAATAAATCCTAGCAGTTGGTAGAGATATTCATGCAATTTGCAAAATAAAAAATTACATTTGGTCTTAAAACTTCCGTCACTTGAAACCTCTATAAACCCTTTGGCATTCCACATAGACTATACCTTTGCCTCCATGTGGTTTGCAATTCATTCTAGCTATAAGCTTTTAAAACACTTGCATTGGTCTATTTTTTAATATTGTGGCATGGGGTTTGAGACCTATACGTGGACATTAACTACTTTTCATGTGGTCAATGAGAACCCCTACGTGGACCTCCATGCTGACATTGCCACTTAAACATTTTATTTACCTTTGCTTCCATGTGGTTGGCATGTATTTCCTTGGTGAAGCTTTGAAGTTTGATTACAATTTGTAAAAATGTAAATATACAAATTTTCATTTTGCTTTAAAAATTCTACCATGCCTTTTTGAACACTATGTGGGCACTTGGACTTAGTATTTTCTAAATAATTAGCCTTGTTATATTCATCCTGACTAACCTTTTACCATGGATCCTGCAATGCCACCAAAAAATAAAATGCTAAGTGTAAACTAAAACTAGGATTACAGGGTCTTCATAACTTGATTACGAAAGTGGGATTCAGATGACCCAGGTGGACACTTGCATATAGGGGGAAACATTTAAACTTTTTAGGGACTCATATTTTGAAAACAAGGCACAAATTGATTAGCTGAGATTTGGACACTAATACTAGCTCTTGCTTGGGGATGTACACCCTTTGTGAGTGTGCAAAAGACCTCAATAAATAAGACCAAGTGCCAATCCCTTGGGGTATGGAGTCAAAATTTTGGAAATTTGATAACAAATACCCATAAAAACCCAACAAAACAAGGGTAGACTAACAAAAATAGATCAAGAGGATCTAATAATGAACACATAATGAAAAACAACAAAAGGAATTGTACAAATAAGGCCCAATGCAGAGGGGCAATAAAACAACAAAACTATACACTATACATTAGTGTACACAAACATAGACTCAATCAAGGAAGTGTTTTAGATGTTTCCCATTAATTGGCAACTTCATTATCTCACCATCCAAGTCTCTTAAGAAGAAAGTGTGTTCCCCAATTCTGTAGTCAATGGAACAAGGGCTCATCTAAAAGGCATCAAATTTTCCATGTTTGCCTTTTTCTTCATGCTTGTTGTCCCAAAGTGAAACTAGATCACCAACATGAAAAATTTTTAGAGTAACCTTCTTGTCAAATATTATTTTGAGTCTTTATTTGAACTTAAGGTGTCTCTCATGAGCTTGTCTTCTATTTTCATCAAGCTCAACAATCTGCTTCATTCTGCTTTCATAGTGGTTAACTTCATCATCTTCTTCTAGCTATTGCATGAAATAATAGGTTCAAAATTGTAAATTCATAGGAAAAATAGCTTAAGATCCATAAACATGCTCAAATGGGCTTTCACCTTTAGCTCTCTTAGGTGTGATCCTATTAGCCCATAAGGCAAATTTTAGCTATTTATCCCACTTCTTATTGTTACCTTCCAAAGTTTGTCTAATGATTTTGAGCCAACTTTTGTTATTGGATTCTGCTTGCCTATTCCCCTGAGGGTTATAATTGGAAGTGTAAGTCAATGTGATCCCATACTCTTTGCATAATGCCATAAAAGGGTTATTTATGAAACTCATGGCATTATCAATAATTACCTTGACAAGCACACCAAATCTACAAATAATTTGATTTAACAAAAAGTACATAATCACTTGGTACGTGGACTTATTTATAAAGACCACTTCAACCCATTTTATGAAGTAATCAATTACAACTAATATCCACCTATGTACAATGCTTGATGAATTAATAATCTCCCCAACAAAATCCATTCCCCATTGTCTAAATGGGCCTTCAATCATTACATGTTATAGGGGAGAGAACCAAAAGCTTTCAACCTTCCAGTAAAGTGCTGATATTTCTCACATTTCCTAACTTTTTGTGCAACATCCTTGAATAGTGATGACTACCAATAACTAGCTCTCATAATCTTGTGATCTATGAATTTAGGTGTAAAATGACCATCGCATACCCCACTATGAAAGTCTTTAATTAAATCAGCAGTTTCTTCTTCTATCAGGTATCCTAGGAGAACCACATCTGGATTCTTCCATGATAGTCCATTTTTAGTCAATACATACTTCTAGGATACACACTTAAGAGTTATCCTTTGATTCTTATTCAAGTTAGGGGATAATTCAAACTTTTCAAGTAATAAATAATGTATTTATACCACAAAGATATGCTAATTCGACTCAAGGAATCATAAATATTTAAAATAATAGTGTTCACCTCAATGGCTTGTAAATTGGTCTTAGCCATGAGCTTGGACAGACCCATCCCTCTCACCAATTTGGTGGTTTGGATTTTGATGTCGTATTCTTACAACTTGTTGACCCACCTGTATCTCTTGCTTTATGATTCAATTTGAGTCAAGATGTCCTTCAACATTGTATGCATGCTATATGTAACAATCTTTGAACTAGAATGTAGGGTTTGAACAATTTAATAGATTTTAAGAGAGTGAAAGCCTCTTTTTCCATAATAGTATAATTTAGTTTAGATCCCTGCATTAACCATCATCATTGTTTAGTAGTATGACAATAACTATGGTGCTTTATGATGCAAAAGAGAATACTTGAAACTCCTTAGTATAATCAGGGATGGCCAAGATAGGGGTAGACTCTAAAGCCCCTTTGATGTTATTGAATGCTTGCATGGCCTTTTCCTCTCACTTGATGGTTTGGTCCTTCTTTAACATAGAATTAATGGGTAGAGTGATCTCTATAAAATCAGACACAAACCTTCTTACAAAGTTGATTTATCTAAAGAAGGGCTGAATTCCCTTCTTGGACTATAAGATAGGCACTTTTAAAATGGTTTCCACTCTTTTAGATCAATCATGACACCATCCTTAGACACTATATGTCCCAATAATTTGGATTTTTGTACTCCAAAGTGACATTTCTTAGGATTAAGGGAAATACCAAATTCCCTGCATCTAATGAACACCTTCTCTAGATGCTCTAAATGCTCTTTTCTATTTTTAAAGTACACTATAATGTCATCTTGATACACAAAAATAAACTTGTCAATTAACCCTATAAAAGCAACATCCATAGCTCTCTAAAATGTTGTACCAACATTCATTAACCTAAAAGGCATCCTCATGTAGACATAAGTGCCCCAATGTGTTGTAAATGCAGTATTGGGTTTCTTGGATTCCTTTACCACAACCTGGTTATACCTTGAGAAATCATCTAATGTGGATAACATCTCTGATCTTATAACACTTTATAACAACTTATCCATATTAGGTAAGGGTAATTATCCTTTAGAGAAGCTTTTTTCAAATTTCTAAAATCCACACACAATCAGATGCCACTATTCTTATTTCATATAGGGACTAAGTTTACCACCCACGATGAATACTTGATGAGCTGACTAATTACAAGATCCCTTAGCTTCTTTAACTCATCCCATATCTGGGTGGTAAGGATGGGGTTAATAGGCCTCTATTTCTACCTAAAAGGTTTGCTGTCAAGTAGAAATGGGATGACATGTTGAAACAAATCTTCTCTATAAGCTTTCAATTTAGAATAAGACCAAGTAAAGCGATCTTGATACTTCTTTAGTAGCTGCATGTATGCTTGTTTTTCTTCTACACATAAGTGAGTACCCATCAAGACCATTTTAGGATTTTTTCAACCTAAAATACATTCAATTACATCTTTTAAGATTAATAGATCTCAAGTTTTGATTCGATGTACTACATTAAAAGATGCCTCTAAACTCACCAATTCCCTAGGGATGGTATTCATCTTCAACTGAATGATGTCCTTCCCAAACAAGGTTTATTTTTCATCACAGGTTTCAACCATGGATTCTAGGTCTATAATCTAATCTTGAAATTCCACTTCAAAATTGAGAAACCTTCTAACCTATTCATCATCATAAAAAACTTGCCAATCATGGATGTTGTTTGGGACTAAAGGTCTAACAAACACCTCCACTTGATATTGACAATGAGGGTTCATGTTTTTAATTTCAAACTGAGCACCCAATCTAAAAGTTTGTCAGATTCTTCATTGAAACTTATATCTTGATAATAAATGTTAAAAGCATCAGATAATTTTAACAAATCCCATACAACATTTCTATATTATTTTAACCTTTTATTTTTGGTGGCATAAGCATTGCGAACCTACTTAACCACTAACTCAGAATCACCCTTTACAATTAGACTTGTAATTCTATGTTCTTTAGAAATTATCAAACCAAGCAAGAGTGCCTCATACTCCACAATATTGTTTATGCACTCAAAAGATAGCTTGAAGGAAAACTTGAAATATTTCCCATTAGGGGCATAAAAGACAACCCTAGCTCCATTTCCAAGATTTGAGCATGCCCTGTCAAATGAAATTATTTAAACATCATCACTTTCTTTATCAGGTTTAACATCAAGAATAGTTGGTTACTCAACACACTCTATGTTTCCAACAAAGTTACCTAGCTCCACATCAATGTACAACACCTTATTTAGAGCTCATTTTGGATCTTCAAGTGCATGTAACATCTTAGGCTCTCTATGAAGCTTAAACATCTTAACCTATAAAGGAATGGTGGCATAAGAAAGATCCATCTTCACACTACCACATATGCTAGCAACCCATTTTATTGACAACAACATCCCCCACTTGGGAGGACAATCCATAACTACCACATTCATATTCAAAAACTTACCAAGATGAACTGACAACTGCACTGCCAATCCTTTGAATTGTCCAACAACTGGCACCTCTCATGAGTCCATGGCATAACACTTACAAAAAGAAGATGTAATTTTTAATCCAAGATCATTAAGGACACCCAGGGGCATCACATTATAAGAGGATACATAATCCAACATATAGTTGTGAAAAATTAAACCATTAATCAATAGGGTAGTATAAAATAGTTCAATGTCCAACTAACTTTCTATTAATGTAGTCCCCAAATAAACCTCTGGGGCTAGTTCAATAACCTCATGTGACTCTTCATCATCATCAAGGAGTGTTTAAGGTGAATTAATCTCATTGGCAGCTACATTCTCACTAAAATCCAATTACTCAAATGCCCTCTTCCTATGTTTAGGTATTCATATTAACTCAACAAGTGGCATAATGATTTTTAGTTGACTCAATACTTGGGCCATATCACACACATTATACTAAAGAAGGGGAGTATTTGGAGGAAGGGTGAAAACACCTTTAGTTGGAATATAGTCATTCAAAGTCATAGGTGGAACAAGATGGGATAAATTAGCATTCCTAACAACATTTTTCAAGGGTAGATTTCTTTTAACATCACTCACATCCTTAGGGGTACTAGATAGCAAGGGTTATCTATTCTTGGCTAGAGCACCTCTTTGTTTAATAGTTTTAGAAGTAGGTTCTAGTTTGGAAGGAGTAGGGACTTCTTTAGTTTTCTTAACTTCCTCACGTCTATCCCCTACCCTTGGATCTGTAGGGGTAGTCTCTTGTGGAGCAACACCATATTGCTTACTTATCATACTATACTCTTCTTGGGAAACTACTGCATTAATTAGTAGTTGGCTGTCATCAATTGAAGGAATTCCTCCATCATACATTTTAATCATCATAAATCTTAAAAATTTGAAATCATGATTGGGTAAATCATATGCTTGTGTCTTGTTAACAACACAAACAAACTCAGAAGTTGGGACACATACCTTTTTGACTGTACTCCAAAATTGATTAATGGTGGTAACACTCAACAATTCCATGGAGGTAGATAAATACACAAACTCAAGTTCCTCCACATTTTCATTAATTCTTTTAGCAAGATCACAAGGAGGATGGGTGATGAAGCACACATTTCACCAATCAATGTCAAGATTACCATTTAGAGCATTAACTTTGGCATTCAATGGATCAAAAACTTCCTTTCCAACCCCTCTATTCTGATTTTTATCATTTTGGGTAGGTCTCTTCCCTCTCTCATTATATTGATTATGGAAATAGGGTCTCCTTTGTGCTTGATTTTGATTTTGATTTCTATCCTAACTATAGAATCCATGAGGAATCCTCTTCTCAGCTCTAGCCATCTTGTATGACATTTCCTTGATAGTAGAGGCCAAAATTTTCATAGTCTCCTAAAGGTTGGTTATCTTAGTGATTGAGTTTTTTCAAGATTAATCAAATTTACATCATCCCTTTTATTCATAGGTTTTCACACATCCTTTATATTATTTTCAATTTAGATGGCTATGTTGAATGCCAAACTCAAGTTTGTGGAAGCCTTGTCCCTCAAGTAATATGCAACCTTATTATCAAAGGCATCACAATACTTAATCAAACAAGCTATATCACCAGGCCTAATATTTTCAAGAAGCCTCATCATAGTCTTATTAAACCTTGTATTAAAATCCTGTACACACTCATTAGGGTTCTTTATGTTTTCAAATTCTGTAAGGAACCTAGGATCAATTCTATCACCATAATATATTTTGAAAACATTTTTCATTTCTTCCCATGATCTATGTATCCACAAGGAAGGGAATTGAACCATTCACGAGCATCTTCTTCTAGTGTGTAGACAAATAGTTTAATGCAAACATCCTCATGCTCAACCTCATAATATTTAATGATAATGTGAAAATCCCTCAAATGCTACTCACCAGTCACTACATTATTCCCTTAAAACTCTGGGAGGTGATTCCTTACTTCATTTGGAACTTCATTGGGCTAACCCTCCATTTCATTAAAATTAATAGGTCTAAATCTAGGAATTATGAATGCAGGACATTCATTATCATCATGATCTATATGCCTCATGACTAGTTCAATTATGGGTTTAAGATCAGATGGTAAAGGGATATGAGGGGATGAGTGAGGTGGACTTGGGGGATCAAACCTAGGAGGAGATTCAACTGGTTGAGAAGGTGCTGGGTAGTAAATAGGAATATAAGATTATAAGTTATTAAGATAATTATGATAATCTTTAATCAAAGGAAGTTCAACAAATAAAAGTTTAGGTGTACCAAAATTGTGAAAGTCAAAACATTCCTTTGCATCAGAACTTTGTCCTTCAATTGGCCTCCAAATCTATCTCCTTCTTTTATGATGAACACTTAAGGGTGAGAGAAGCTACTTTAGTGAGTCACCTTTAAAGGATGATCTTAGCCCTTCCATATTTTCAAGTAAGAAAACACTCAAAACTAGAAGAATTAAAGTGGGCACTAATATTTCAAACTAGATACAATGTTGTAGTCACCACTAAAAGAAAATCTCTAGAATATAATAATTTATGAATATGTAGTGGTACATACTAAAATCATACTTTGCTGAAGTCAGTGATGAGATATATGGACAAAGACACCAAAACATTTAGATTCATGTTCAAAAGGGAAAATCACTTTAAAAAATTAACAAATTAACAATTCCTTATAAGAAATCTTGACAACACAAGTGCCAAGGATCATAATCCCTAGTAATGATGCCAGCTGTGTGTTGGTTCCTAATTATACACCTCTTGCACTCAACCTTGCACACTTGGGTAATATGGAAAATTTTGATGAAAAACTCATAATTATGTTGTTATAGTCAGGAAAGGGTTTAGCATTAGGATGGACTAAACACAAATAATGACTGAAAGACACCGATAAAGGGTATGGTTAGTTCCCTGCTACTTCTAGCTCTACCTAAACCAAGGTTAGAGGACTTACACCATAGATTTATCATATGGAGGGATGCTACAGTTCAATCTCCATGGGATTATTGGCACACACAAATCTGACCAGAGCATAACCAAACCTACACAGTCCACTTAGGAAGAGTTGTCACATGGACTAGGCAAATGCTTTTAGATCAGACACAAGCTATTAAAGATAAATGGAAATATTATTGCAACCTTCATTTCTAAAGAACTTTTGATAGATTAAAGGCCAAATTGAAGATTACAATTCTAGGATTTAAAGGGTAAATATAGACACATTTTAGAAATAAAATACTTATGCATCTGCAAGTAAATAACACTTTAGAATAGTCAACAGGGTGTATTATTTTAAGGGTTAGGGAAGGTAGGATGAGTTAGGTATATTAAAGAGTGGTTTGGTGGCTTTAAAATACAAGGAACTCCTTCAACAACCATGTTATTATTCATTTGCAAAATTGTAAAAGACTAAAAGACAAGCTAAGGAAATTATTATGAATGATTTGCATTTATTGATGCTAATGCAATGTAAACATTGAAATGATCATTGAAACCCTAAAACATACACTACAAGTAGATATTCAAGAACTTTATCCTATCAAATCCATAAGTCCAGGATGCCTTAAAAGCTTATCAACAAAAACACTCCTAAATCATAGTGCAGAAAGGAGTTTATAACCTAGATATATGCCCAAGATGACCACCATTAATAAGCATAAAACTAGATAACCAATCAACATAGCATGAAGAATGTATTATTGAATTTAATTAACAAGATACAATAGAAATCACATATATTTTCATTAACTTGAAAATAAATCTTACATACATCAATGTTTAGAAGGCATAACAATGGTGAAAAGCATGGTGACTTTTTTCTAAAACAGGGGAGACATATGCATTATGCTCTTAGATTTTACTAATGATTGTACAGAGGCAACCACCTTAGCAATAAAATTAAAAAACACACAACAGATCTTAGGAAGTTGAAGATCCTGAAACCTAAGAAAACTAACAACAACCTTGTAAATAGGACAAACCCTCTTTAATTAAATAAATTTCTCACCCTAAAATATTTTGGGAATATGATACAATTGGAAGATGCCCTTAATCATGCTTGGAAGCTCATGCCTTGCAAGGAAATCATTGTGGTAACTGTTTGTCCATGTCATGATGAGATTTGATAAAAAACCTTTTATCTCCTTAGCTAGAAATTCATTGCACTTGAACTTGAAGGAGAATATTCATTCTTGAGAGTAAAACAAAATATTGGCTTCATGTGTAACTGTATTTCTTTGCTCTCCCACTAATCATTTGCAAAGCTAGAAACTTGTGGACAGTTGCCATCCTCCTTGTACAAGCCAAATAATTCCCCTTACTTTGTAATGATGGCATCATATTGCTTCAACTATGATGGAGGCAATGTAGGATCCATGACCATTTGAATATCTTTTCAATGGCCTACCTTATCTCAAAAACCCCTTGCAGTGATCTTCATCTATGGAGGTCTGCAACATTGGCCAAATATTATAAAATGTAACTTAGCTTTGTTTTTACCTTTTTCCCTTTTGAGTTTACTCATGCTTCTTTCTTTTCCTATTTTGCTTTTTAGGGTTGCCATCAAACTTAATAAAGATATATGGCATATTTTACCTTATTTTTTCTTATGCGGGACTTTGGCTCCTTTTCATAATTTTGCACTTTTTGGCCTAGCGAGATTTTGAGCTTCAATTGTAAATTTAAAAGTTGGTGGGAATCCGAAAGTCTAGTGCACATTTACAAATTACAATTTAAAAACTTGCAAATGCACATTGTATTTCTGCCCAAAAGTTCTATTGCAGACTTGGGAACTTCAAATTCAATTTGCAAATTGCAACTTACAAAGTTGCATTTGGCTTGAAAACTTCTGCTAAGAATTCTTACATGTTTTTTTAAAACTTATGTTGAATTTTTTACCTATATTGACTGGTGGGTGGCAGATATTGGCTTGAAATTTGTAATTTTATAAATATGAAAAGTTGCCTTTTGCTTTGAAAGTTTTATATACCTCCTTTTGAGACTTTTTCCCTTCCATTTCCTGAGCCTTCTTTCAGCTCTTTTGACATCAACTGGTACTTATCTACCAAATTGTACTTTTTAGCAACTTCCATTCTATAATTAATATTATAGAGAGAAGACCATTCTAATTGTTTAGGCAATACTAAATCAAGAGACCTTAACTTAGTTTGCTATAAATTGTTACTAAAATTGGGCTATAATATCTAGCTTGACCTTTTACTTGAACATTTGCTGCCAGACTTAATGCTGTGATGAAGAAGCATGGAAATGAGAAAGATTTTTATCTCCACATTGTCATTAATCGATAATCCTAACTTGATACTTATCAATTCCTTCCCACCAACATTTGCATATTTCTCACTATCATCTGTTATTTCTGATAATGCTTTGGGATCTTTCATTTTTTCCAACTGCTTAGCATGTTTTCTTTCATCAAGTTATGATTTAAAGTCATTCAAAAGGGTGAAGAATTTATTGCATATAATACATTCCTCATTAATAATGGGCTTGTATTAAATGACATTTCATGTTCATTGGAACATATACAATATTTATTCATTTTATTTTCTTTTTTAATGCTACATGTGTACAGGTAATGACAATAATTTTAGCCTACTTAATCATCAGATAACTTGGATGATCTGCTATGGACTTGAGTAACTCAAATGCCTTGCATCATTTAAGATATTAAAGCATGGTACTAAGATGGCAGAAGAAACTCCCTACTGCATGCATGTCTCACTCAAATAACTAGCCTTTTATTGGCATTACCATTCTAGCCCAGCCTCGAAAGTGAGTTTCTCCCTCATTATTGATATATGCTCCCAAACATGGAAATATGTCCTGGACATCTTATTGAATTTCATATGTTGATTCCAAGTGAAAAATGTTTAAATTACTCAAGTGATAATCATGAAAAGTTAGAAAATATAGATAAATTTTTGGAACTGCATGATTCCACAATAGCAAGTAGCTGACAAACTACTGGAACTACCCATGTGGCAATTCTAGAAACATCTATGTATTTAAAAAAGCCTTATTTCATATTAAGAATACACATTTCCAATTTCACCTTTTGGCATGATTTCAAATTTGTCATACCCTTTACATGTCTACAGACCTGGGAGATTCAACTATAGATTGTAAGTTTATAAACTTTGAATTTCATAGTTATTTTCCTCGTTAGTATTTCCACTATGTTTTGTTATGAGACTCTCCATGTGGTCAACATATTTATTATGGGTTTCATAAACTAGCCTACACTTTACAATTTCCAAACTTACTTTTATGTCATTTTATTTCCACCAAATATCTCCACCATTGGGTTTCAGAAGTGGGCATACAAATTGCAAGTTCACAAATAATGCAAAGTTGCATTTTACCTTAAGAGTTCCATTAAATATCCTTTATGATGGCATGTGGTCAAAACCTCTTCCACAGGATTCAGAGTCTCAACTATGTATTTCAATATTCAAGTTCAAAACTTGCTTTAAGTCTTGAAAATTTTGCTTAGGAACTCCACCAAGATTCCCATGTGAGCCCACACTTTTCCCAAGTCGACACCTTACCCTTTTTCAAATTTTTTATTTTATTCATTATTTTTCATGCAAACTTTTGATCATTGGTGTGGGATTTAAGACATTTACATGTCCCCTTTGTGTGGATTTCCATGTAGGTTTTAAAGAATCCATGCACGGATTTTAAACTTTTAGTAATAAATCCTAGTGGTGGTGATCTTCATGTAATTTAAAAAATGCAAAAATGCTTTTGGTCTTAAAAATTCTACCACTTGAAACCTATATGCCCCTTTGAATTTACACATAGACTATATCTTTACCTCCATGTGGTTTACAATTCATTCTAGCTGTAAGATTTTAAAACACTTATATTGGTCTATTTCTTAATATTATGGCATAGGGTTTGAGACTTATACATGGACATTAACTGCTTTCCACATGGTCAATGAGAACCCCTAAGTGGAAATCCATGTTGACATTTCTCATTAAAACATTATATTTACCCCTACCTCCATGTGGTTGGCATGTATTAACTTGGTGAAACTTTGAAGGTTGATTACAATTTACAAAAATGGAAATATGCAAATTTTTGTTTTGCTTTAAAAGTTCCATTGTGCCTTTTTGAATGCTATATGGGCACTTAAACTTATTATTTTCTAAATACTTAGTCTTGTTCTATTCATCCTGACTAACCTTTTACCATGGATCCTGCAATGCCACCAAAACATAAAATGTTTAGTGTCAGCGTAAACCAAGATTACAGGGTCTTCATAACTTGATTGCAGAAGTGGGATTCAGATGACCCAGGTGGGAACTTGAAGATAGGGGGAAACTCTTAAAATTTTTAGGGACTAACATCTCAAAAATAGGGCATAAATTGACCAGCTTAGATTTGGGCAGTAACACTAGGTATCAACAAATATGTCCTAGAATTACTAGTTATCAAACTAGTTGTGTTATGAGTGAAATTATTAATAAAAAATATATTGAATAGATTCAAACTTGAAACTATATGTTATTTGGTCTACCTAAAATTATATCAGATATTAAACATACAAAAGGCTTCTAAATTCAAATTAATGCACCATACTTCTATTGTGTGCAACTTTATTGACTAAAGAAGGCTTAAATCAAGCATTTTACAAGATAAATTGCATGACAAGTTATTTCACAAAAAATATAAGTTAAAAAATAAATAAAGAAATTTAATTGAAAACTAAGTAATATATAATTAAACTTATAAAAGTAGACTCTAATACAACTTAGAGAATACTAAATATAAATTCAAGAGACAATTGAGGGTACCACTAACACTAACTGATAGTTTTTTTTGACCATTATGCAAAAAACTACTATAAATTGACTACCACAAACTATAATTAGACAAAAGTGGCATCTTAAATTCTTTAAAAAATATAAATTGATTTAAATATACTTTAATTTCATTTAATTAAGACTAAAATTACACCCCACCACTTGGAAACTCATTCCAATATTCAGATCATAGTTAACTGGTAGTTCCCACTATTTTTTTACGAAATTATTAGAAAGTTTTCAAAAGTAACTAAACAACTAAGTAAGGTTATAAATAAATTTAATAAACTTTCAAAATATATAAAATATAAAAATATACCAAGTCTAAAAATAAAACTCAAGTGCCCATATTAGCATCATACCCAACATTTAACCATTTGATACAAAGAGATGAGATTCCTATCATCTCCTTGAATCTTCTGTGAATATTATTTAACAATATCAACCATATTTCTTGTGTGAAAGCTGATGTAATGGATATATATTAAAATTTAATAGATAATAATGTAATCATAGTTTGTATCTTCTAAGACCAATAAACCAACCCACTTCCTAATTTGAAGCAATAACCTTAAATTGACTTCCTATCAACAAGAGATCCTCTCCAATATGACTCTGTATATCCAATGAGACACAAACACTTTACTGATCTAAAATAAATATCATGATTTTAATTAACTCTTACATATCTAACTATTATATTTATTGCTTAAAAATGTTTGAGTGATGGGTTGACCATAAATCTATAAATTAGTGAAACCTCATAATTGATATTAGGTTTTGTCATAGTGACATATATCAAACCTCTAACCATGCTTCTAAAATTATTCTCATCTGATGAATGTAACAATCCCTTAGGGTTAAAATAGAATTAGGTTAATTTTTTTAAACTCAATTAAAAATTACCTTAATTGAATACAAATACTAACAATCTTTAACTAAATGCATCATTTATGAAAACTAATCTATTAACCATCAGATTAACTATATAATTTATTTAGCTAATGATCATCATATAAATATACTCATTTTATTTCATGAGAAAAATATATAATGGTACTAAATTACCCAAATTAATAAATCACCACTGCTAGTTTAGATATCACATGTACACATATCAATAACCAACTGTTGTTAGAAAATTAACATAAAATAGTACACGTCTACAATATTACATATCTGAATACTAGATTATAATTATACATTGTTCCATAGAACATACGAGTCTAAATGAACTCATCAATATCTACAAGTAGTTATGAGTAAATCTTCTATCGATTGACTACTGGAAGGGGAGGGAGAGTATCATCCAAGTGATTTTCCACGCCAATCATGGGCCATTGATTCCTTTTACAATCTCCCAACAAGGGAATATTCTCCCTAATAAATGGGTAGATAGTGACAGTGCAGAAATCAAGAAAGTCAACTAGAAACTCATGTGCTGCAAGATAACTATTAAATGCAACATATAATAAATAAACATATTCTAATATGATATCATGAAATACATGCAAACTAAATTAAACATGTGAATTGATAGTTTTCCAGATCTTAAGATTAGTCAAATTCACACACAACTCATTTGAATAACTTCAATATATTTATTAGTGGCACTAAGTATGTAGTGAAATCCATCTCACCTACTTTCTTAGACTCATTTATACCAAATACATTTATACATGATTAATACTTAAATCAATAGATTCAAATAATAGATTTCCATATAAAAATGCACAACACAAAATAATACAAAAAAATCATTAATTACCATACACTTTATCTCATGCATCTAACTATTATAAATCAACTAACTGACTTTTAAATACATTATTTTACATAAAACAATTAATTTCTTAAATATATGAACAACAATAATAATCAATTAATACTCCATAAAAATTAATAATCTATTGCTTTACAATCCAACTTTCAATTAAATTCAAATTTCTCATAAAATACTATTCATATACCTGCATAATTCCTTACTTCTCGTAATAGCCAGACGATAACCTATTAGTATGACATAAAACCTTTATAAAATTTTATGTATTGAAAAAGTCCCTTTATGTTATAAATTCTCAACTGTAACTTTTCTTATTTAAGTACTCGAACTATGTCCACATCTGTAATACCATGATACAAGCTTTATGAAATGTACTTCAAATAGAAACTTATTTCTAGTCAAGACCTATGTGCAATTATATATGTATACAACCTTAAAAAAACCTCAGATAACGTACAATTTCAATTAATAGATATAACAACTATATATATATATATATATATATATATATATATATATATATATATATTTGTTATGATCATTATGGAAACAAATCCATTGACCCTTGATGTGTGTGTGTGTGTGCAATTTTATAATTTGGGTCTAATAAACCCTATAGTCAATCCATCCAAACTACGTGTTTTAAAACAAATGTTTAAATGCCTTAAGATATCAATCACCAAATTAATGTTCCCATTTAAATATCTAATCAAAAACATAATAACATTTCATAATAACATTATTACAGCTACAGGTTCAACTTATGTAAACTAAGTCGATCCTTTAACTGTATTAGATATTCATAATATATTTATTTAAAAATACATTTTATTCTAATAAAAATGAAGTCAAATAGTCATTATGTAAATATTCAAACTGTTACTCAAAATGTTTATATCTAACTTTATAATAAAACTAATAAAACCAAATTCCTCATTCAATGCTCAATTTAATATTGTCTCCAAAAACCATTATATAATATAACAATTCAAGCATTTATGCATACAAAATTTACCAGTATATAGATATAGGTTTGACCCATTCTTTATACAATATACAAAGTTTTTGAAACACAACTACAGGTTTTAACAGGAGTAATTTCAACCAATATAATCATAAAAACCCAAAATATAATTTGTTCTCAGTTACTCAATCATACACAACCATTAAATGAAAAGGTTTTGGGCTTATTTGTACTTGACCATGTGGATGGGTTGAACCCTATCCCTAGGGTCATTTACAAATGACCCTCTTATATATATGTATTTCAAGTAACACATAATACTATTCCAAACTGATAAAAATCTTAATCAAATACAACTTTCCCATAAGACCTGAACCCATATATCAAATTCAAAAGAGTAAAACAACTATGAAATATGAATTAATGAGCAGACAAAATCATCAACATCCAAAACTATAACTAACTGTATCCTAACTCCCATTATTTTCTTATTAACAAGCAAAAATGCAAACCCTAATTTCATTTATTTATACCCAAAACTAAGTGCACACAACCATTTATAAATGCATGGGGTTTATATGTGTTTGGCCCTATGGATGTGCCATACCCATCCTTAGGGTCAACCACATATAATTTTTTAATAAAATATCTAAACAAAATTTCAAGAACCTTTTTTAAATAGTCAATGACATAAACTTGTGCTTTCCATATAACATTTCCAAATGATAAAACTAGAAAAATAATCTCAACAAAACCTACTTGTATATGCAATCTAGGTAGTGAAATAAACTAAGTGCTCTCTCTTCCCAACTCTCCTTGTCTACCATCTATCCTCTTCAAACCCTCTATGCCACCATATATATCCATCTGTTTCATAATTTGCATGCCAAAACCCCAAAAACACTCCACGAAACTAGGTCTTTACTAACAAATCTCCAGTTTTGCATTTATTTTTCAAAAATTTGGCACGATAACATGTCAAAACCCATCAACTGCCCAATTAACCAACATAAACACCATCATAACAAAAACATGCAACTAGACAAAGTCCATGATGATTCTCATTATGGCTTTGAAGAGTCTAGAAACCTTCATAATTCCAAACCCTAGATACCTAGTATATACCTTATCAAATAATCATATTAACATTATAATTCAAAAGATTTCATTTGAACCCAAACAAATCATCATGCCCTTTTTAAAACCTATAATATTTATAAACTCAAACATGGTCCAAGGTTAACCATTAACCCTTTTCGCATCAATATGTCATTTGACTAATAAAATAAACATTTCAATTAAAACATGCCTTAAGTTAAACATTATAATAATTAATGAACACACACACACACACACACACACACACACACACACACACACACACACACACACACACACACACACACACACACACACACACACACACACACACAAAACATTTGTCATTTATGATTATAACATTCTAACCATTTAAAACAACAAACATTCTAATTACCACTACATAAACATGCCACACATTTGGCCCATATGGTGTTAAGTATCTAAAATCATAGTGAATTTATAAATTAATGCCAAGATGATGGAGTAAAACAATCATACAAGTAATTTAACCATCAAAAGATCTTATGAATGTAAGTATGATGATATAAATGCATAAGTTTTGATAATTAACTACGTAAATTAGAACCCAAAAAATATGCAAGAACATTCTAAACACTTGACACAATAATTAAATCAATATGTAATATCAATAACCAACGCTATCAATTAAGAAAATACATTAGTAACATGATGCATATTACAAACCATAAATATTAACCTATCACAAACACAGGCAAATTGTTAACTAAGTGGTGTGTATAGGGTTTCAACTTCATTCTCTCATCCTTGACGTGTCTTCATCTAATCCATCCTCTCTGATGGTACCCTACCTCAATCATAGCTAAGAGGGTGGATTCTAACCCATATCCACCTCAATACAATAAACAATAGTGAGATCATATGACATAATAATCATAACAAACTCTTGTAACTGAATAAATTGAATAATCATGATTATAATGTACCAAAAAAATATGATCAAATAATAACAAGTTAATGATCATGAGCATACGTAATAAATAACTATCTAAAAATTAACATATTACTAATCAAGCCATTTAACATCATAATTTAACCAATTATTAACCACAGAATCTAGAAATTAACAAATTAATAAGTATAGAGAAAAATTGGGATGTAACATCATTCACCCCATAAAGCTAGTTATCATCTCGATGATACTTATTTCAACAAAAGTTTTGAAATATAATAGTGTTTAACATAAAATAAACTTAATATCTAGTAAAATACTAAGCAAACAAATGTGAAAAAAACTTATGAAATTATTCATATTCTTCTCAAGTGGCACTACCTTCAGAACATTGAACCCATTGGACCTTGCACTGTGACACTTCTCTATTATGCAAACTAAGTTTGTGAGTGTCAATTATTATGACTAGTTTTACTGTGACCATCTTAAGACCCAAAACCTATAAATAATTCCAATTCAATACATGAGAAGTATTAGTAACATACATTTTAAGATAGGACACATGAAAAATATTATGCATGAGTGCTAAAGCTAGTGGTAAAGTAAGCCTATACACCACATGATTGGGAAATTCTAAGTCTTCAAAGGGTCCCACATATCTAAGAGATAAAATGGATGATTTTCCAAATTTAATCAAACTTTTTTGTGGTTTAACCCGCATAAATACTTTGTCTCCCACTAAAAATTATCTTACTAGTCTTTTCAGATCAACATAGCTCTTATATCTATCATTGGCTTCTGCCAACCTTTGCCTTATTAACTTAACATGGTCTTCTATTCACAGAAGCATATCTAGACCAAAGACTACCCTATCTTTTAACCTATTCGAACTGATTGATGTTTTACACTTTCTTCCATAGAATACATCAAACAAAACTATTTTTAAAATTGATTGGTATGAGTTGTTGTAGGAAAACTCAACCAATGGAAGATATTCTTCCCAACTATATTATTGGTTCATATAATACATTCTTAGATCTTCTAAAATCTAATTCACCCTCTCTATTTTTAGATGGTATGATTTACTAAAGTTCAACTATATACCCAAATCTGAATTGAGATTCAACCACAATCTAGAAGTCATCTTTGGGTCCCTATTTAAAATAATTTTTCCTGAACCCATGCGAGCTATACACTTCTTTCATGAATATATTTGCAAGCATAGGTGCATCATATAAAATATTACCAGGAATGAAGTGAGCTACCCTGGTGAGTTTATCAATAGCCACCAAAATCATGTCATGTTAGTTTTGAGATATCAACAACCCTTAGAAAAATTCCATTATAATGACTTGCCACTTATATTCTAGTACAATATGCAGGTATAACAACCCAACAAGATGCACATGCTCAACCAAGTTAACTCACTAACATTCTAAACATCAAGAAATAAAATTTGATGCATCTTTATTAATTCCATTATGAAATATAACTACTTAAGCTCTACCAAGAGCTTAGTCACATGTGGATGACTTAAGTAAGGAATATTGTGCAGTTCTTTGAGTACTACACTCTTTAAAATTTCCTTGTCTGGTACATACATTCTTCATTTTTACCCAAGTTAACCACCATCCTTGAACTTGAATCCATTATAATTAGGATTCTAAGAATTTTGAACCAATGCCAATTTTACCTATTCATCATAAAATTCATCTATTGGAGATAATTTAACTACCTAATCATGAAAGGTACTCATGATAATATTTAAATATACTATATACCTTTTATGATTAAGGGAATCTGTAACCCTATTTTTTTTGCTTTTTATGTATTTAATGCCAAAATCATAATATTAAAAAAACTCTAACCATCACCTCACATTCAGGTTAGGTTGGGTGAAGATATGATTGAACCCCAAGTTGTCAATATTGAGCTCAAACAATTTTTCCAGTGGATAATGCCTCCAAATGAGTAAGGCATGAACTATTGCAACTAATTCCAGATCATGTAGGGCATAATTTGCCTCATAAGGATTTAACTTCCTAGACTCATAAGCTACAATAGAATTTTTTTCATAAAAACTCCTCTAGTACCATCTCTTGAAGCATCAGTTATTACGGAGAATTAACCATTTGGATCCAAAAATCTCAACACTGGTGCCAAGATAAGCCTTCTTTTTAGTTCCTGAAAAGCTTCCTCACACTTTCCTAGACCACACAAAATTCTATTTTTTGCACTAAAGAGAGGTAATAGTATTTTCTATCTTAGAAAATTTTGGAAAACACTTCCTGTAGTATCTAACCAAACTCATAAAACTCCTAATTTCATGGACATTTTTAGGTACTAGCCACTCCATAATGGATTTAATCTTCGAAGGATCCACAGATATTACTTTTGTAGATATAATGTGCCATAAGTACTACTTTTTGTGAAATAAGGCACACTTTGATAGGTTCTTAAAAAGTTTATGTTTCTAAAACCATTGTAGAACCAACTTCAAATACTCTATATGTTGCTCTTTAGATTGTGAATATATGAGGATATCGTGTAGAAATACCAACACAAAATGATATAGATAATCTCTGAACACAATGTTCATGAGATTCATAAATGTTGTTGGTGTATTTCTTAGCCCAAAAGGAAGAGTTGTGGACTCATAGTGCCCATAACGTGTCTTGAAAGCTATTTTTGGAATGTCTTCCTCATGAATCCTTAAATGATGATATCCTGCTTGAAGATCAATCTACGAGAAAACTATTGATCCACCCATTTGATCAAAGAGATCATCAATGCGAGGTAAATGATACCTATTTTTTATTATTTCTTTATTCAACATCTTGTAATCAACACACAGTTGAAGGGTTCCATCCTTATTTTTAACAAACATAACTAGTGCACCCTATGGTGACACACTTAGTTGAATCAACCCTTTGGACAAAAAATCTTGCAATTGAGCCTTCAACTATATCAATTTGGTTGTCATCATTATATAAAGGGATTTAGACTCTAGAATGATGTCAATTGAAAAACCAAACTCTCTATTAAGGGGTAAACCTGGCAATTCTTCGAGAAAAACATCTAAAAAATCTTGGAGAAAAAGAAAATCTTTGATGGAAGGTTCCTTTGATTCATCCATCTCATTTATCTTAACAATAAATTCTTAATACCCATTTCTTTGTGCATTTTTTAACTAAATTGTAGAAATATATCTAAGTTTTAGCTCCCTTTTTGTTCCCTAGATTTGGGTTTGCTTTCCCAAATCATCTAGACATTTAACCTTTTTAAGAAAATAATCTGTATGCACTAAATTATGCTTGCCCCACTAATTATAGTAATTATTCCAAATTTTGCTAATAACCCACATTTCATTCCCATATCCCACAAACCTTTACCCTATTCTAAAACCAATTAATCTCCCATTAAACCCATAACAGAGCCTATTACCTACTAACCTACTCTCTAAACCAACTAGCTAATTTAAAATTCTTATTTATTCAAATACCACCCTAGCTACCCTACCACCCTATCCATTCCTACATCAATATGAATCATAAACCTCATTAACTCCCATATAATCCCCCCATTATCTCTTAAGATAATTAAGAAACCTCTAGAACTAGAGAATCTCCTCTAAAGTTCTAGAAGTCTCTAAATTAGAGACTTCTAAATAATTTTAAATTTCTCTAAAATTCCCTCCACCATCCTATAAAAAGCCATTCTTGGGCCATGACCAAACTAACTATAAAGCCATCAAACTATCATCTTGCTACTATCTTGCATCCATAGGAGCTCTCTAGCACTCATCCAAGCCACTACCAACCTCATTCAACCATTGGAAGCCACTATCAAGACTTAACAAGCAATCCAATAATTCAAGTTTTGGACATCAAATAATCTCATTGCAAATCCTGGAGTGGAGTCATAAGGAGCTAAAAATGATGGTGAAAATGTCGTTATTATTCTGATTTTTCTCTTTTATCCATTCTTGTTGATGTCATTGAGTTTTAGCTTTTAATGCTAAGTTTAGTAATATTGCTTGAATCTAAAATTTGATGCACATTTTGGCAACCATGGTGGGTTTTTACTCCCTTAACTAACATTATAACATTGTTAGGAGTGATTTGATTATTTGTAGGACAAAATGGATGGCAATTGAAGGATAGATTTGCAATTTTTGTAATGCACAGGTAAATCATGACTTTGCATTGGTATTAGTGGTATTATAGTTGTGGTTTTGTAGATGGTAGTAGCGATTTTGTTGGTTAACCGCTAATGATTAGGGTTTTTTATAAGGTTTTGGGTTTTTGATAAAACCATAATTACGAGAGTTATGATTTTTTCTTGATAATAGTGATATTATAGTTTACAGTCATGGTTTTGTTAAACTTAATAGTTAGAGGGGATATGTAGTCTATTTTTACTAACCTCTCTTTAGAGGTGTTTGTTGTCTGTTTATAGATTTTAGTGTGTAGGACAAGGAAGGAATTTACCTGATATTCAGTTCGTGATATATTTTACATAAAGCCACAACTTTGATAGTTACAATTTTGAATTGGTAATAGCAATTTTGTCAAGTAAAGTTACAATTTTTTAGAACTTAAGTTTGTCACAAAAGTCTTGCTATCACTTAACATAACAATAGACATTTTTGTAGATTGATTTTTATGTTTAGGAAGGGTATTCTGATATGTGATTGCAGGGAGAAATATTTCAAACCAAAACCTTGAACTTTTGACTATCATCCACAAAATCATGACTCTGAGACTAGCAATTTTATTTTAGAAATCATGGTATTGTTATTAACAATTGAAGTTTTGTCCTTCTTAATAGAACTAGTAAAATTTGGGCCTTTACACTTTTTGGATTATAGATAAGGGATTTTAAGCATTTGCAAACAAGTTTCTTAAATTTTTAAACTGAACTATAGGCTATTTTTATCTTCCTAATCATTTGTCAATCTAGGTATCTTCCCATAATCACCCACCTACAAGAGGTTCTTATAGTGTGTTGTTTCTGTGTGTAGTATCTACAAAGGAATACTAGATAGCCAAACATCACAAACCCCATCACATAGACTGTTTTAAGCCCTTATTCATTATTGCAAGTTGTGAACCTATGATTTTATGTTGGTAGTCACAACTTTATCAATTACAGTCATGAATTTGTAGATATCTAGTTAAAAAAGTAGCTTATGTTATTTAACTAACATTAGACTTAAGTGTTAGTAGATGCAGGCTCTTTATAAGGTAGATAACATTTTGTTTAGTAGCATAAGACTACATTTATAAAAAAATGTCATAAAATTGTATATATTTCTATTGTGTACTTGTTTAATCTCTATTTCTAGATTTATCTACCTTATAATTAATCTAGTCTAATAGAAGAATTATCTTAGTAACACTTACACATATATTTTTATAATTATGCTATTTTCTACAATATTGCATATTGCATTTCCTTGATAATTGTGATTTTGTTAGTCTGAGTTGTGATTTTATTTGGCAATCGCATTTTTGTTAGATAACCATCATGTTTACTAAACATTTTACAAAGTCATGACTCACAAATTATGATTTTGTTTTCTAGTTATGGATTTGTGCATTCTAGTTGTTGTTTTGCTCTGTGGATTTGTGATTTTATGGGGACTTATGATTTTGTGAAAATCTAAACTACTAACCCCTTTTGGTACAGGACCCTTCAAGACTGAGACACCCATTTGGATTTATAACCTTTGTGATTGCAGTTAAGGGTGCCTCATAGTATATTATCCTAGTTTTTATCTTTATCATTATATCATCTTAGTTTTTTTTTAAAATTTCATTGTGAAAAATCGTTCCTTATATATACTTACTTGTGTGTGTGTTGAATTGTGAATAATAGTTGTATTATGCTCCTCACACATAGGTAATTAATCAATTAATAAATTGTATTGTGTTTTGTTTATTTGTTAGACCCACTTTATAATAGCACGTGACATAGAATTCATCCCGACATGCAGGATTAGCATATAGGAGTTGGTGACATGGATTTTATCACCATGTACTAACCAAACTTTGTGTTATGATGGAGTCTAAAAATTAGGAGAGCTATCATTGCACTTCTAAATAAAATTACCCATAAAGGGTTCCATGGAGTGAGGGGCGATCAAGCTTCAAGACACAAGATGGTAAAAAAACATCTTTCATAGACTTGGACCCCAATGTACCTTCACATATATAGGGGACTCACCTAGAACCTTTTGTGTATACCTAGATTAGGAGCCTTTGGCTGTAACATGTGTATCACTATATGAGTTAGTATCATCTCCAAATTAGCCATAGAGTGTGAGCAGGGTTGAGAGGGTTCGATTGATACCATAACAAGTCATCAAACTAAAACCTCACCCATTAAGTCATTAGATGGTGCAGGCATCGGGTTACACACCCATAATAATTGACTAATAAAGTATCATAGTTGTGTGTATTGTTTGAGTGTTGTGCCAAGACCCATATTATTTGTGAGATGAGTCATCCATACCTATATTTTATGTGAAACCTTATACACATCTAGGTCAACTCTCATCATTTTATCATCTCATCATCATATCCTAATTCTCATATCATTCACCTATTTATTTATAATTTATTTCTCCTCCACAACCAACATCCATATAGTACCCATTTTAATTCTATATCTCACCCCTCCTATATCCATTTAATATCACCTTTGACCACTATATTTTGTGTCCATATTCATCTTATCATCTCATATTCACCCCATATCATCCCTTTTCTACACCTACTATCTACTATCCATCCCATTTATACCCATCCCATAATACTTTCTTACAATATTTACCTTGTACCTATCTTGTATAAATATACTTGTCACATATCTATTTGTATATCTTGTCTTCCTTAACCAATTTTATATTATCTATCCTACCATCTCATACCTACCCCATATCCATTCCATATCATACCATCTTGTATATAACTTATCTCTTGTATCCAAACCTTCCACCCCTACAAAGCACTATCTATAGCTACTATCCATCTTATCATATTCTATATAGTATCTATACACTTCACATCTTCTATTAGCATCTATCTACTATATACCATATCAAAACACATTGTCAATATCATCCTCCCTCCCAAATCTTTCTTTGGTAACTAGTTTGCCCATATTCATTTTTTTAACATCCATTTGTGTATAACTCCCCTTGAGTGGTTTTCATTCTTGTCCAATCCTATATTAATACCATATCTTATCCACCTAATACGCATCCTATTTTTCACCCTATATATCACACATCTCTCATCCCCCACCCATCTCATCCCCTTTGGATATGAGATTATATCTTGAAAATCAAGCTCTAGTGGTCACCCATCTTCTTTAGATTACCATTTGTCACTTTATACATCTTTTTGACTAGGTATTATCAATATACATAGTCTTATAAGACTCTAATATAGTACCTATCATTTATCCTCATCTTTATTAGGTACCTTTGTCATCTAGCACCCATAAAATTATCTCTTTGCTAGTAGACAAAGTATTTGGTCCCATCACTCTTCTTTATTCTTACTAGATTGGTCTCTTACGAGACTTTGTTTCTTGGTAATTATTGGTCACCTTGTCCTCTTACATCACTCTCTTTTGACCACTAGTAGCTTTGGTCTCTATACGGAGGTAGTATTTTAATACTTCCATCTCATCTATCATATTTCATCACATCTCTCTTTCACAATGGTTATCCATACCCGTACCCAAATCAGGATTGAACAGGCCTTCAACCAAGATAAAAAACCTGTAGGGAATATAATTGATCCAAATTGGGAATATGATAAAACTCATAGTGATATGCACACACCTAGAGAAGAGGAAGAAAGGTTTAAGCCCCTCCATAATGATGAAGTAATAAACCTCATTGACTACAATCTTTATGAGAACCGTGATCATGTCCTAGCCCATGCCATCAAAATAGGGGCACATTACCTTCCACTTTTCATTGTACCCTTTTACAAAACCTAGTCCTCCCTCCATCATGCCAAAACACACCATGTCAACATACTATTCACATACCCAAAGAAGAATAAGGTGTGGACCATGGATTTGCTGAAAAGGAATGCCCAATACTCCTTTGTAACAATTATATTGAGGCTAATCAGAGATAGGCTGTCATAGAAAATTGCTTAGACCATTTAACACAACAAATCAACCTCTTACTCCATAATCAACATCCACCATCCCCTAATAACATTCTCATAATAACAACACCATCAATAATGCCAATAATACCAACACTACCAATAACACCAACAAAATTCATAACACCCATAATACCCATAATACCCATATCCCCTAAGGCATCTAAAATCAAACTACCAATCCTCTTGGGGATCCCACCTTTGTAAAAGAACAAATAGTGATGAAAGAGACCCTCCAACAAATAGATCCATGATCAGAAGCCCTTAAATACAAGTATGAATACTTTTGTTCCTCACCCTTAGACATGAGTATTTTACAAATACCCTTTCCTTTACATTTTAAATTTCCTAAATTTGAGAAATATTAAGGAAAATGGGATCCTAAAGATCACGTCCAAGAATTCTATGTGGATTTCCATGAGGTGGCTTATGAAGATGCTTATTTGTTGAGAATCTTTCCCAAAAGTCTCACGGGACCCGCTTTAGAATGGTTTATGCATTTACCTAAAGGGTCATATATAGCTTTGGAGAGCTGAAAGAACAATTTGTTAGACACTTCTCATTTAATATTGAGCATGATATGTCCATAATTGACCTTTATAACACCAAACAATGAAGTGGTGAAAGTCTAGCATACTTCTTACAAAGATGGTGAAGTTTGGCAAGCCGCTTGAGGTGTATTGTACTTGAGAAAGAATTGGAAAAGATCTTATAGACAATCTTAATGCTGAACTCAAGTATCAATTAAAGTTACAATGTGACAAGACCTTTGATGAGATAATAGAGAAAGGAATGTAAATTGAGAAGGGCCTTATAAAAAAGGGGACTATCACATTATATTCTTGGAATGAGCACACCCAAAATCAAGATAATTCTTTTTTAGGAAAATCTAAAGTCTTCAACAAGAACAAGAATGTCATGGGTAATGGGATAATAGATTCTAAGCAACAACATGTACAAATAGTTCAAAATAAAGGCCCCACACAACAACCAAATGTCTCTTCCATCCAAGTTCCATGAGACAAGCTAAAGCCTCATATAGGCAAAATACCACTCACAAGCTTAGGAGTCCCAATTGAAATAGTCTTGGATCAATTAATTGCTGCAAATATGATCACCTTGCCTAAAATCAAACCTATGGATGATCACCAACCAAAGCCAAACTACTATCATGAAGATGAGTTTTGCAAGTACCACATGGTTAAAGGGCATGATACAAAATGGTGTATGTAATTGAAACATTACATCCAAGATTTAATTGAGAGGGGTGGAATTTAAATTGAAGGAGAAGCTCTACCAAATTAATCAATAAATGGGCAACTTATCATCTACAAGGATCCACTCCCTAGGCATGACTAAAGGAATCAGAGAGCACCAAGAGACTAGGGTCAGACCTCTTCATCCAACTGTACCAACTACCATAATGTGCCTTACCATTAAATCAACACCATCAAAAAATACAATCTACAAGAACCCACTCCATCCTCATCCCCTATCCTAAAGATTAATTGGGCTACTACTGATTATGTAGTTACTACTAAATGCAATAAGATAATAGTTCCCATATCATCCCCTAAAGACCCATCCACTTCATCCTCTACCCAAAAGGGGAATGTCCCTAAAAAGGCTTCAAGATCTTTTGATAAATATTATGACATTATTTAGCAACTTAATAAAACTCTAGCTCAAATGTCCTTAATGAAGCTTCTCAAAACATTTGGTTTACACCGTGAGATATTAAATCAAGTATTGAATGATCTAAAAGTCTCTAGTGACTTAGATACTAATCAATTTTAGGCACTATTAGCACACTTATCTCCTTTAAAAAAAATCACTTTTGGTGCCTGAGATATGCATCCCATTGGTCCACACCATAATTACCCCCTATAAATTGAAGTGTCCATATCCCACCATCATGTTTCCTGGATTCTCATAGATGGAGGATCAATGCTAAATTTATGTAATCTAGAATTTTTGAAGAAATTTAGATATTCAAAAACATCATTAGGGAGAAACTTGATAATGATCAAATCTTACGATGACAATGAAAGGCCATCAACTAGGACTATGTACCTTCCCATTATTGTGGGACCTATGGTGCATCAAATGCTAGTTCATGTTGTGGATGTGGATTTGCCTTATAACGTGTTACTTGGAAGATCATGGATTCATGAAAATGTAAGATATTCTATCCACTTTACATCAGTTCCTAAAATTCCCTCATTTTGGATGGAGGTCACCATCCTTGGAGTCATAGACCATCTTCATAGTTGTCAAATGGACCAATCATCATCACCATCACCATCACCTTATCCTAGCATAGATAACTTTATCTTAAGTCTAACATATGACAAATACATCTCCCCTGATCATCTTGAATCCACATCCAATTCACTACCCAATGTCACTCATTTGAAGATCACATCCGTAGGCTATGGAGAATATGAATACAAGATATTTTGTATTGGTGATTTACCTCTCTCCATGTAGTTATGGGTCCCTAACCATGAGGAAGGCTAATACCATAACATATCAATTTAGACCAATAGATTTCTCAAGCACCAAATTTTTATTTGAATAATACATTGAAAATAGGGATGATTCATGGCTTATTCTAGATGATGAGGCCCTTATCTTTCCAAAAAAAAAAAATCCTTGAGTCTAAAAGATGATGGAGAACATGCATTATAAAGGGAAAGGACTTGGAAAATAAGAGCAAGGCTAACTTAAACCCATCATGGTTCAAGAATATTCACAATATTTTAGTCTAAGGTATGGACAATATGATGATGACCTACCTAATATCATTGTGGATTCTCTTTCGATCCCTGGAATGTCTCTCCCTGATGAAGATATTGAAATAGGTTCCATGTGTAGTCACTTTGAGAAACTCACTGCCACTAACCTTTTCTCAGATACAACCATCTCCACCATCAATATTTCCCTCCATTATCCATCACTTATAGTTTGGGATTCAAAACATGAGACTTATTTTGATATATTTCAAAATGATGAAGCAGTTTTGGAATATATGGGAGCTAGAGATTTCATGCCATTTGGTGACCAAAAAAAGGGATTTTATATAAATCTTTGTTAATCCATATACTTTGGGGAGTAACAAGAACCCCATGATCAAAGTGATGAAGAACATTCTAAATAAGAAGAGCCTCCCAAAGCATCAAATGAACTGTCACATATTTCACTAGAATCAGAAGAATATTTTCACATTAACACATAACTTCTAGATTGCTTTGCCTCAAATGTTCCCAAAATATCACTGCCTCCTTATTTACAAGAACATTCACCCTCGCTTATTGAATATGTGGTAGAAGTCAAAATTAAGATAAATCAACAACCCAAAATAGTTAAACTGGGGGCATCTCTCACACCAGAAGAACGTGAAGTTATTATAGAGTTGCTTAATGAATTTATTAATATATTCACTTGGAGTTATGCTAACATGCCTAGGTTAGATCCATCATTGGTAGTACACCACTTGGTTGTGCGTATGAATTCCAAACCAATCAAACATAAATTATAAAAAATGCACCCCAAAGTGACACTACTAGTCAAAGAGGAACTGTAGAATATTTTGGAAGCTAGTTTTATCCACCCTATAAACTATTCAGATTGGATTTCTAACATTGTTCCCATGATGAAGCCATAAGGTAAAATCACAATTTGTACAAACTTTTGAGATATAAATAAGGCATTGTTGACCCAATTTTTCCCCTCTGGCAAAATTTTGGTCACCCTCTTCAAAAGCTATGAAAGGCCAGTCAATTTCGGGTTGCAGTCCATTTTAAGGTTCATGCTCAGTTCAATGAAAAGGTTCAACGGTTCAGTTCAATGGAAAGGTTCAAGCACCTTGGTTCAAAGGAAAAAGTTCAAGTCAACGGTTCAATGCGTCTAAGTCCCGCAAAAAAAATTCAAATTTTTATGCAATGGGTGGCAAAATTGCCATGCACGGTGGCGGGTGAGGAAAAAGAGACTGCCAACACAAGTAGTAAGCGGCAAAATTGCCGCGCAAAGCAGCTGACAGAGAAAAGGAGATGATCAACATCGGCCGACGTTGACAAAAATGCCGTGCACAATAGCTAACTCAGCCGACGTCGGCAAAACTGTTGTGCATGATAGTAAATCAGTCGATGTTGGCAAAATTACCACGTGCAGTCCACGACATTGGGTGGTAAATTTACTGCTCACAACATTAGGCGGTAAAAAAGGCCTACAGAACATAGAAAAAGGCCTGCCCAATGGGTAGAGGAGCAGGCCACGTGTAAAATGAGGCAGCAAGCATGGTCCCAACAGATTTATGATGTTAGCTACAGTGTTTTTCCCTCTTCCCAATGAGACTCCTCTTGGCTTTTCCCATATAAATGGGTAGACTTGTTCCTTTTAAAAGGATCTTCTCCAATTTTTTAAAGAGCACAGCTCTCCAAATTCTCCACCTGAATTAATAAAAGATAGTTTTTACATTTTTCTTGGATGGATTTTTTTTTGTATGCCTTGAATGTTGGTCTGTGTCCAGTCATTATTCTTTGATGCTCTCACAGGTCTAGCACCAGCAAACCAGTCATCTACAAAGTGCCATTGTCTACTGCTGCCAGGAGTAGAGTTCTATTTTGGAGGTATAAAATAGGAGAGGTCACTTACAATGTGTATTTCTTAGCACCTTGGTGAGTCCCTATTTCTTGTGCTTTCCATAGGAACCTCCCTGTCATTTCTAGTAGCTTGGTCTTTCTGTCAAGTCTCAGTGTATGTATGTTTTGTTTGATCCTAAGTGTGGAGGTGGGAAGGTCATTTCACTTTTGGTGTATCACCTCTTTAGAGTAGGCTGTTTGCTTTCTTGCACTTTCTTCCCTTTTCATCCCCCCCAGTATATCTATATATTTATATTTTGCACTCCCTGAAACAAACAAGATACATCAGAGGGAACTAGCCCATACCTAGAGACTCTCCTCTCCTGCTTCGCCATCCCACAGGCGAGAGAGGAGTTTCCATGTTGTGGGGAGAGGGCAGGAACATGTTTTCCTACCGTCGAGTGCAATCTCCAGTCGTCAACAGTTTTGGCAAGCCCGGTGGGACTATGTTTTTATCAATTTCTAATGCAATAGTATTTCAGGATTGATGTTGGTCCTGCTACAATCATTTCAAAGATTTCCAGCATCTGGCGACTCCACTGGTAAGAGCTTAGTTCTTTGTTTTAAGACCAGTCACTTAAACTTCTATGCCAAAATTCACCACAAGGTCAGCTTCAAGGGGGGTCCCTTTTGTTTTCATTGAGCTGCCTTTAAACTCTGCTAAAAGGCTCAGGTTTAAAAGAACTCACCCTTATCCATTAGTAAATCCTCCTAGACTTGTTGCTAGGAACACCAACCTAGCTTAGCCATAGTTGTAGCCCGTTCCAGCCATGGCATTGCCTTTTGCATCTTTTCGCGATGAGAGCCCCTTAAACCTCCCATGCTATGATCCAATTCCAGGAACAACTCTAAAAAATGTACCTTCTTTTGATGGAGTGGGACCTATTACAATTGTTGAGCATATCAAGAATATTGCCAACCTTTGCAATATTCACAATATAACAGAAGAAAATATTGCCATCAGACTGCTAGCCTTGTCTCTGAAAGGGAAGGCTCTTGATTAGTACGGCACCTTGCCTATGAATTTAATACATTCTTAGAATGAATTGGGCACCCATTTAACTGGTCGTTTTGGGGAGAAAAGTGATGGCCTCTCTCTTGCAGAGCAACCGACGTCTATAAAGAGAGCTCCACATGAGTATATGCAGGACTTCAACATGCAGTTTCAAAAGACTTGGGATAGAATTCCCATCCTGGTAAGGCTGACTCCCAGCTACGCTTTCTTGTACTATTTAAAAGCATTAAATAGTGATATTGCTGTGATGATCTAATCTATGGGAGGGCACATATTGCCTGCTGCTTACGACATCACCATAGCAGTCAAGAATTGCTTGGTACAAGCTGGAAAGATCGCTCCTAGGCCTAACATGCCACTTTTTCTAGAGATGTTGCCCCCTATACAGACCGTTGTTCCCACCATTGCTCCCCTGCCCACCATTGAGAAACCAACTGCTGTTCTGTCAAATGAACTACATGAGGTTAAAAGCCTATTGCAAAACATGTCAAATGAACTTGTAGCTCTTAAAAGGCAACAAGCTCAAAATAATAAGCCGAATCTAGGATATCAACATTATGGTCAAGCACCTATAAACCCTTTTTAAGGCTATAATCAAGGACAAGGTTAGCTCACTCAGACCAGGCCTTATGAAAATTATAACTCAGGCCCCTCTTCGTCATCTAAAGCCATGGTGCCTACTCAGAATAACCTTGTACAAGAACAACCTAACTATTCGACCATAGGACATGGTCAAGAGCAAGTTGTCCATATGAATGATATGATGATTTTTTTCCAGAATTCAAAAAACCAGGTTGTTGATCATTCCCAGTTTTTTGAGTTTCCAGCTCAACCCAGAACGAGTAACAATCAGGCTCAGCCAGATTCTACTCTGATAAATCATGAAGAAGGTGAGCTCTATGCAATTAATTATGGGGGTGCTGTAGGCAATCAGGCTGATTGCATTGTAGCCAATACGAGATTTAAAAGAAGAGCAATTGGAGAAGCATAGGCTCCCCCTCAGGCAACAACGAATCTTCCACCACACCCTTTTCAAAGGGCCCCAATTTTTGGTCAACCATCTGCACCTCCAGCTCCTCAGTCTACAGCTCCAGCTGGGATCAGCCCAAAGGAAAGCACGAAGGGAATCAGCCCCCAAGTGAATATAGTTGATCAAATGAAGAAATTGCATGTGAGCATTTCTCTATGGGATTCATTGTCTCTTCTAGGACAAAAGGACGTATTGAAGAAAGAATTACATGAGCTAGATCAACAGGCCATCCCAAAAGACACTAATAACATCCTAATGATGAATGGACAGCCTTCTGCTTCAGATCAGGTAAAGAAAAAAGAAAAGACTCCCCCCTTTTATGTATCTTTGATCATAGGGGATTTCTTAGTACACAATTGCATAATCGACAGCGGGGCCAGCACTTCAATAATGCCCAAGTGCATTGCTGATAAGATGGGATTAAAGTATGAAGCAATGAACAAAGGAGTCTTGCAACTAGATGGGACACCTACAAAGATAGTCAGAATCCTGAAGGGATTAAGTTTAACATTGCATTCCTGCTCGACATTCTCAATCCCCCATGATATAGTGGTAGCGGACGTTCCTCCATATTTCGCAATCTGTTTGTCTAGGGACTTTACGTCCAAGATAGGTGGCTATCTAGCAACGAATTGGTCATATCTAGTTTTTAGAACCAAGTACAGGACCAAATTGAAAATTGAATCCAAGCCACTCTACAAGGACCACCTAGAGCCCTATTCACCCAAGGTAGTGAATGTCAGTTACACTATCATTGATCTAGAAGAGTCTCAAATGGACAAATCTTCATCTTCTGCTCTTGAAGGAGTCACAGATCTACTCTTGGATGAGTAGGGAAGCGATAACTTCAAGCACGATACTTATAAGTTTATTGAAGAGGCAGACCTTGGCATCTATTACTTGCATGAAGAAGGCACCGTCATGCCCAATATAATGAAGGAGAACAAAGAAGACCTTAGCCTGTGGCAGCTGTACTTTGACGGTTCTAGAAGTAAACTGGGCACTGGTGGTGGGGCAATGTTAGTTTCCCCTTATAAAAAAAGGTACTTTTTAGCTTTCTATTTCTGGTTCTCTTGCACATGTAATGTTGCAGAATATGAGTCTTTAATTCATGGACTTGAGTGGGCAAGAAAGAGAGGGATCAAGAAGTTGCAAATCTTGGGGGACAGTGAACTGATTGTGAACCAAATAAGAGGCCTGAACTTGACCAAGAACTCCTTGCTAAAGTCTTACAAGCATAGAGTTTGGGACTTGATGGAGGATTTCCTTGCTCTTAACATTACCTCGATTCCTAGGGAACAGAATAAGCAGGCTGACAGACTGGCCGCTGTTGGTGCCCAATTTGATGTTTCAAAAGAAATAAGCAGGGATTGTGGTTCGCGCCATTTAAGAGTGGTGGTTTGGCCTTCAATTTTGGATAATGTTATGAATTGGTAGGTCTTCAAAAGTGACCAATAGATAGCTCTCTTCCTGTAAGAAGAAGCTGAGTTCATAGTCCATAATTAAGTGAAATTGCAACAGCAATACGGAAATCAGATTGTTCAATTGAAGAACAATAAACTCCCTAAGGGTCTGGTCACACTTGAAAGTATTTTCAACAGAGATGACCAACTAAGAAATGACAAAGCATGCATCAGTACCAGAGAGGAGAATTATGAAAAAGTTGAAATCTTCAAGGACAAGTTACTAGCGCTTGGTAAGGTCTGCACGTTTCAAGAAAGACAAGCTTTCATTCTGCTGTGTCAAGAGTTCACTGACGTCTTCACTTGGAATTATAGCAACTTGAAAGGCTTCGATCCAAGACTCGCCCAACACACCATTGAATTAGAGGAAGGTGCAAAACCAGTCACACAAAAATAGAGGCCTGTTAATCCGATGATCAAACTCCTTATGCAAAAAGAATTGGTCAAGTTGATTGAGTCTGGCATTATATTTCTGATCAAACATTCCTTATGGTTGGCAAATTTGGTTCCAGTTAGAAAGAAAAATAGGGAGATCAGATTGTGCATCGACTTTAGAGACCTTAATAAAGTCTCCTTAAAGGATCATTATCCCCTTTCGAACATGGATCAGATCCTCCAAAAGGTAACCGGTTCTAAACGTTTCTCCCTCCTAGATGGTTATTCAGGATAAATCAGATTTCGGTGCGAGGCTGCGACCAATACAAAACAACCTTCACTACTAAATGGGGAATGTTCGCCTACCAGAAGATGCATTTCAGGCTATCCAATGCTGGTGCTACCTTCCAGTGAGCCATGGACATGGCTTCAGTGGTTTGATAAATAAGAACGTGTTGGTGTACCTCGATGATATAACAGTTTTCTCTAAGGAGGTGGGCCAACACATGGAACACCTCAGGCAAATTTTTGAGAGGTGCAGGGAATTTGGCATCTCTCTAAATCCAAATAAATGTGTATTTGTTGTTCATGAGGGGAAACTTATTGGCCACATTATGTCCAAGGAAGGTTTGTCTATTGACCCTGAGAGGGTTCGCTCCATTCTAGAGATGTCCCTACCAAAGCACAAGAAAGGCCTGCAGAGTTTCTTTGGCCGAATAAATTTCATTCGGAGGTTCATTCCAAATTTTGCTGAGATAGTTAGACCCCTAGCCTCTATGTTGAGGAAGGGTGAAGAATTCAAATGGATAATGCCAAGAAAAGACATCTTTGAAGCCATCAACTAGGCTTTGACCCAGGGTCCCGCTCTAATGAGCCCTGACTTCAATAAAGACCTCAATCTCTATACCTTCAGCAATGGAGAAGTAATATCTGCTATGCTTACTCAAGCAAGTAGTGATGAACTTGAGCAACCACTCACCTTCTTCAACCAAGGGTTAGAGGAATTTGAAATCAGGTACACCTATGTAGAGAAGCAAGTCCTAGCAGTAGTGCGCACCCTGAAGAAATTTAGATATATGTTGTCAAACAGCAAGATCCATCTCATGGTTCCACATCCTGGCGTCAAGGATTTCTTAACCAATTGAGACTTAAATGAGAAAAGAGTAGCATGGATCACCAAGGTGATGGAGTACGACATAGACATCAAAATTGCCAAGTTGGTGAGAGGAAGGGGCCTGTGTGAATAGCTAGCAGCAGATTTGAGGCAAAAAGGTGAAGATAGCTTGTTGATCCATGATGCAACCACTGTAGAAGAACCAACTATCATAAGAGATTGGACGCTGGACATGAGGCACTTCCTTCTTACGGGTGAATGTCCACAGGGTCTCGATAGGGCCGAAAGAAGGTATTTTAAACTTTAGTCCCTTCCTTATGTTTTGATTGATGGAGTATTATTTAGGAAGGATCTCGCTGGGGTTCTCCTAAGATGCATTAACCCCAGTCAGGCTGACAAGGTATTGGCTGAGTTTCATGATGGGCCAATAGGTGGCCATTTTGCCCTTAAGACCACAGTGGCTAAAATAATGAGAGCTGGCTATTTCTGGCCCAATCTCTTCAAGGATACCTATGCCTGGGTAAGGAAGTGCCAGAAGTGTGCACTTTTTGATGAAAAACAATGATTGGCTGCCATGCCCCTATAGCCCATTCAAGTTAAACAACCATTCATGCAGTGGGGCCTGGATTTCATAGGGATGATAAATCCTCCCTCCAGTGCCAGACACAAATGGGTCCTGACTGCTACAGATTATTTCACCAGGTGGGTGGAAGCCATTACTTTGAAGGAAGCAAATGAAAGTGCAGTCCTAGATTTTTATGAGGACTAGTGACATGTTTTGGGGTCTCGGCCACTATAATTTTAGATAATGCCTTGGCTTTTCTGGGAACCAAAACTAGTGAATGGGCGCTGAGGTATGGTATATACCTCAGCACTTCATCAAATTACTACCCACAGGGAAATGGGCTGGCTAAGTCCACAAATAAAAATTTGATCATAATTATAAAGAGGACCATGGAGGAAAATTAGAGAACTTGGCATGCCAAGTTGAAGACAGCTCTATGGGCCAATCGAATCACTCCAAAGAGAGCAATCGAAAATTCTCCATATACACTTGTGTATGGAAGGGAAGTAAGGCTTCCCATCTCACTCAAATTTCCAACAATGGACCTCACTCATCAGCTACAATTAGAAGAAGGAAGCAGCATGGAGGTCAAATTGTGTGAACTAATGGAGCTCTAAGAGATAAGGGACCGTGCCATGGCTGCCATGTCTAGTCGCTAGCAGCAAATAAAAAGACACTTCGACAAGAAATCTTTGTCAAAGGATTTCTCTGAAGGAGACATTATCTTGAAATGGGATGAAGATAGAGCTAAGCTCAAAAAACATGCAAAATTTGATGCCCTTTGGAGCGGTCCTTACATGATTACTCAGTGCAAGCAGTATAACGCGTTCCAGCTCTCCAAGTTGAATGGTGAAGAATTGCGTATCCCAATCAATGGGATACATCTGAAGCATTACCACTAATTTTTGGTTTGGCCGTACATAGTTTCCCTTGTTTTTTCCTATTTTCCCTAAGCACAGTTTGCACAGTTAGTTGTTTTTAGTCTTGTGTGTTTCCCTTTACGTGTGGGGGTAAATTCTATATTTTTTATCCTGGGATCTTTTGGACTGTTATTAATTCTTTCAAGCTGCATCTGACTCTGCGCCCAATGGATATTCAAAGGCAACTAGGTCCTAATCATAGTAGGCATGCTTCCCCTGGGAGTCTCCAAATTTGTTGACCCAATTTTGCTCCTTTGGCAAAATTCTGGTCACCCTCTTCGAAAGCTATGAAAGGCCAGTCAATTTTGGGTTGCAGTCCATTTTCAGGTTCATGCTTAGTTCAACAGAAAGGTTCAACAGTTTAGTTTAATGGAAAGGTTCAAGCGCCTTGGTTCAAAGGAAAAAGTTCAAGTCAACGGTTCAATGAGTCTAAGTTCCACAAAAAAATTTAAAGTTTTATGCAATGGGCGGCAAAATTGCCACGCACGGTGGTGGGCGAGGAAAAAGAGACTACCAACATAAGCAATAAGCGGCAAAATTGCTACACAAAGTAGTCAGTAGAGAAAAGGAGATGATCAACATCATCTGATGTCGGCAAAAATGCCGTGCATGGCAGCTAACTCGACCAATGTCGGCAAAACTGCCGCGCATGGCAGTAAATCGACCGACGTCGGCAAAATTGTCTCATGCAGTCCATGACATTGGGTGGTAAATTTACCGCTCACAACATTAGGTGGCAAAAAAGGCCTATAGAACACAGAGAAAGGCCCACCCAATAGGCAGAGGAGTAGGCCACATGCAAAACAAGGTAGCAAGCATGGTCCCAACAGATTTATGACGTCAGCTACAGTGTTTTTCCCTCTTCCCAATGAGACTCCTCTTGGCTTTTCCCATATAAATGGGCAGACTTGTTCATTTTAAAAGGATTTTCTCCAATTTTGTAAAGAGCACAGCTTTCCAAATTCTCCACCTGAATCAATAAAAGATAGTTTTTACCTTTTTCTTGGATGGATTTTTCTGTGTATGCCTTGAATGTTGGTCTATGTCTAGTCATTGTTCCTTGATGCTCTCACAGGTCCAGCACTAGCAAGCCAGTCATCTACAAAGTGCCATTGTCTGTTGCTGCCAGGAGTAGAGTTCTATTTTGGAGGTATAGAACATGAGAGGTCACTTACAGTGTGTATTTCTCAGCACCTTGGTGAGTCCCTATTTCCTGTGCTTTCCATAAGAACCTCCCTATCATTTTTAGCAGCCTGGTCTTTCTGCCAAGTCTCAGTGTATGTATGTTTTGTTTGATCCTGAGTGTGGAGGTGGGAAGGTCATTTCATTTTTGGTGTATCACCTCTTTAGAGTAGGCTATTTGCTTTCTTTCACTTTTTTCCCTTTTCATTCCCCCCAGTATATCTATATATCTATATTTTGTGCTGCCTAAAACAAACAAGATACCTCAGAGGGAACTAGCCCATACCTAGAGACTCTCCTCTCCTGCTTCGCCATCCCACAGGCGAGAGAGGAGTTTCCATGTTATGGGGAGAGGGCAGGAACATGTTTTCCTACCACCGGGTGCAATCTCCAGTCATCAATAGGCATGTCCAAAGGATTATTTCCCCCTTTCAAACATTGACATGATTGTAGACTCGACCATTGGATATAAAATGCTCTCCCTCATGGATAGTTTCTTAGGATATAACCAAATCAAAATTTTGCCTAAGGACCAACATAAAATGGATTTTATCACTTCATGGGGAACGATTTTCTATCAAGTCATGACCTTCAAACTTAAAAATGTAGGCACAACTTATCAATGGGCCATGCCCATCATTTTTCATGATATGATGCATGACATCATTGAGGATTATGTGGATGACATTTTGGAGAAGTCTCACCTAAGATCTGAACAACATGTGGTTTTAAGAAGGATTTTTGAATGATTTCAAGAGTATAAGGTTAGGTTAAGTCCTAATAAATGTGTATTTGGTGTCACTTCAAGAAAATTATTGGGATTCATAGTTTCAAGGAGAGGTATAGAAGTAGATCCTACAAAGGTAAAAACAATCACAAAAATGCCTCCACATTGAAATCTCAAGCAACTACAAAGTCTTTAAGGCAAACTACAAGCCATAAGGCATTTTATTTCTCAACTTATAAATAAATGTCACCCCTTCACCCATCTCCTGAAGAAGGGGACTATCTTTATATGGAATTCAATGTGCCAACAAGATTTTGAGAATCTTAAACAATATTTGGATAATCCACCTGTATTGTCACCACCCATCTTGAAAAGACCATTGATTTTGTATATTTCATCAACCCCATGTGCAATAAGTGACCTCTTGGCACAACAAAATGATCAGGGGTAGGAGAAAGCCATATATTATTATAGTTACACATTAATATCTTACGAGCTGAACTATAATCCAATAGAAAAGACATGTTTAGCCATGGTTTTTGCCTTACAAAATCTTTGGCATTACATGTTAAATAATTGTTGGGATATGAATAACCGGAAGCACACAATTGATTATCAAATACAAGCAACTTCATATGCGAAATTAACCAGAATCAACAAGTAACTAGAATCCAGAAATAACACAAGATATGAGAGACAATACACAACTTGTATTAATACTCATCCAGAAAAGAATACAATAAGGAAGATGCCACTTCTTCTCCACCACCTCTTCAGAGGCTTCCCACACCTCAAGTAAACAATAATTCTCTCCTTAAAGCTCTCTCTCTTAGGTCCCAACACCCAACTCAAACACAGAGTTGGTGTTCACCTTATACCTGTGCTCCACGCACACCACAAGTGCTCCACGCACTCCACAAGTACACAAATGTACTTCAAGTAGATCTCTCCTGATACTGCTCCCTATTGTGTTGCTATCCTCTCTGACTTTGCACACCTGCAAATCAATCTAGTTCTGCACACCTGTGAACCTTGACCTTGCACACACATACACCTGCATATCAATGATCTTACTTACCATGTAGATCTCCTATAGAAGCCATGCTCACCTGATGACCAAGATCATACACTCCTGAAGAACCCTACTGATTCTCCAATCCAACACCCACACTTGGTACTGTGGCATTAGGAGGAACACACCATTGCTCACCTCACACACAGAAGGAGCTTATAATAATGCTCTCTTACTCTCTAGCACAAGTTTACAATACAACCATGAGTCTATTATATAGATCTCATCCAAACAATAATTAGACACCTAATACAATAATTAGATCTGCAGCTCTCAGTTTAAAATTAGCTCTAAACATGAAAACACTTGGTTCGTCAACTAACTACTCGTAATATACTCCCAGCTCAAACCACACAGGTGACTGATGTTGATCCCTATCTGCCTGGGGGTCGCCAACACCAACTAACTACTGACCGACGTCGATTGCCTTCTGGTCTAATACTGCTGACGTCAGTTGGCCTAACCGACTCCGATGTTTGTGACACTCCAGCAACTCCTCCAATGGCCTTCTCCATGTCTGCATCAGTGAAGCTTTTAGCTCCACAACCTAACAATCTCCCACTTGGAGATAAATAGCTGCACTGTACCTATACCTATACTTCATCTAATCTATTTCTTGGCTTGTATCCCTCTTCAAGATCAATCCTGAAGACAACCCACCGCACAACCTGTGGTGTACCTCCTGTCATCTGAGTATCTTACTGCATCCAAACCTACAAACACATATAGTGAAGTCCTAACCCTGCATAACATGAATCCCTGCTGCTGGTCCCTCTCAAATACCTGAGAACCCACTTCCTCGAATTGGCTCCTAACTCTTTGACAACACCCACTACTTGGGAAAACTCAGGTCTATACTAGACCTCATGTGATTTCAGACACTGAACTATCCAGCCTTTAGTGTGCTCCAGCTCTACAACCTAAACCTCACCAACACCTGATTCACATCAGCTCCCACTGGAGACAAAATCAACCTGTGATCTCCCATGTCTCCCATGCTGAAGAATTTCGCTGCTCTAAATTCTTCATGGCAAACCACTAAACTAATCTTACCCTTAGCTCAACAAAACCCTGTATGTACACCCATGCTAGCTAGCATACTATCCACATACAACAATAGAGAAATGTTACAATCATCATCCCCCTGGTAAGTCAAACCACAGTAGTTACCCTGACATTGACTGAAGCCATGCTTCATCCTCCACCTGTCAAACCTTGTACCACTGTCCTGCACCTTCCTCAAGACCATATGTCCTGGCCTTCCATCTCACATGTCCATTCTCTTTATTCTTCAACTAAGGTATCCATTCATCTCTGTGCTTTCATCCAGCTGGCAACCCTACCAAATCTCCCATTTGGTTCTACATCATATTCCTACCATGCTCCCACTGTTTCCTGGATCCTTCCTGCTCTACAATAAGCAATGAGTGTAAAGAAGAGGAACAATGAATTTGAGGCCTACTTACGTCTTCAGTCCTCCATATGGGTGTTTGAGACTCCTTGACAGCTTGCTGTCCACCCAAAATTTGTTACAGTGACCGACCTCAGTCACCACACAGTCTGCATCCGATTGACGTCAGTTCCTGTGCCTATCCTAACTACCAACCATGCTGACGTCGATGTCTCCTGCTGCTGACATCGATCCTCATGACCAACATCGGTCTTACTTACTAAAAATGTTGGTTTTCCTACCGACACCGGTACCTGTGTTTTCCTGTGAGTGATGACTTTTTACCCGCAAGCTCCTTTGAATCAATCCCCATGTCCAAACTGCCCTGCTCAGAAGTATCCAGCCCCAACCACTGGTCTCTGTCTGCCATCTCCTCCAAGAACACCAAGGCTTTCCAGTTCTTAATCCTGTCAAATATATCTATCTTCTACTTAAGAACATGCATCTCCTTCCTGCTCATGTGACCAAGCCTACGAAGCCACGTCTCTGCAACAGAAGAAGAATCAATAATATAAACAAGTAGATAAAGAGTACCTATTTTCTTACCACCAGCTAATTCAAGTGCATCCACTGTGAGAGTTCTCGTGCATCTCTCATCACCCAACCTTTCTGAAGAAATTAGCTATATCTCCAAACCTGGGACCTGCATAACCTCCTTCAACACCCATGTGTTGGCCATCTGCAATTTCAGCTTCACTTCCCCTTTGCCAATTCTTTGGCAAGGCTCACCAGCTCCTCTACCTGGGGCTGTATGGAAAGAGGCAACCGAATCTATTATCCAAGATTCAACTTTATCCAAGAAACTTCCCAGAGCATCTTGTGCCACATCCCCTGCAACATCTGCTTCTTCAGTTCCTTCTTGCTAATCTTCCACAAACCAACAATCTTCTTTTACCTGCTCTTTCTTTCCATAGGACCGTAAGTGACCATCTATGCTTTTCAACTCCTCCATTCTTAGCTTACTTTGATCTGCCATTGCTCTACTCCCACTCAATCAGAAACCCCTGAGAGTGACCTGTAACCAAACACAAAACCTGCCTCCTACAACCTTAGCTCTGATACCACGTGTTGGGATATGAATAACCGAAAGCACACAATTGATTATCAAATACAAGAAATTTAATATGCGGAATTAACCAGAATCAACAAGTAACTAGAATCCAAAAATAACACAAGATATGAGAGACAATACACAACTTGTATTAATACTCATCCAAAAAAGAATACAATAAAGAAGATGCCACTTCTTCTCCACCACCTCTTCAGAGGCTTCCCACACCTCAAGTGAATAGTAATTCTCTCCTCAAAGCTCTCTCTCTTAGGTCCCAACACCCAACTCAAACACAGAGTTGGTGTTCACCTTATACCTGTGCTCCACGCACACCACAAGTGCTCCATGCACTCCACAAGTACACAAACGTACTTCAAGTAGATCTCTCCTGATACTGCTCCCTATTGTGTTGCTATCCTCTCTGACTTTGCACACCTGCAAATCAATCTGGTTCTGCACACCTGTGAACCTTGACCTTGCACACACATACACCTGCATATCAATGATCTTACTTACCATGTAGATCTCCTATAGAAGCCATGCTCACCTGATGACCAAGATCATACACTCCTGAAGAACCCTACTGATTCTCCAATCCAACACCCACACTTGGTACTGTGGCACTAGGAGGAACACACCATTGCTCACCTCACACACAGAAGGAGCTTATAATAATGCTCTCTTACTCTCTAGCACAAGTTTACAATACAACCATGAGTCTATTATATAGATCTCATCCAAACAATAATTAGACACCTAATACAATAATTAGATCTGTAACTCTCAATTTAAAATTAGCTCTAAACATGCAAACACGTGGTTCATCAACCAATTGCCTGTAATATACTCGCAGCTCAAACCACATAGGTGACCGACGTCGGTCCTTGTCTGCTTGGGGGTCGCCGACGCCGGTCGACTACTGACCAACGTCGGTTGCCTTCTGGTCTAATACTGCCGACGTCAGTTGGCTTGATTGACACCGGTGTCTGTGACACTCCAGCAACTCCTCCAATGGCCTTCTCCATGTCTGCATCAGTGAAGCTTTTAGCTCCACAACCTAACAATAATCAGGTATAGCTCATTGCCAAAGTTTATCCCCTAAAATTTTTATTGTCCAAATCAACTCTTATTGGAAGAATGGAAAAATGGATAATGTTGCTTAGTGAGTTTGATATTGAATACATCAATAAAAAGGCTATAAAAGGACAATTTAGCATAGATTAATTGGCTAAAGCACCACCTAAAGTGACTAAGCCTCTAACAATGAACTTCCTTGATGAATCTATCACGAGTACCTCACAATAAAGTAGCTAGAAACTATATTTTGATGGCTCATTCACTATGCATGGGTCAGGGGTAGGCATCCTCCTTATTACCCCACAAGGTGATCTTATTCCAAAAGCCTTCTGCCTTGCCTTCCTATACACTAATAACATTTAAGAATATGAAGCCTTAATAGTTGGTCTTTAGATAACTATTCAGTGGAATATCCAACACTTTCAAGTCTTTGAAGACTCCCAATTAATAATCAAATAGGTCAATAATGAATTCTAGATGAATGATAATTTTTTTCTCCTTTATAAGCAATTAGTGGATCAATTAAAATCAAACTTTCAATCCATAACATTTGAACAAGCTCTACAAGGAAGCAACAAAGTAGTTGATTCAATGGCTACCATTGGCTCACTCATTGATTTCCCTGAAGACGTTTTGGAAGGGAACTTTTTAATTAAGCATCTGATTATTCCAACCCATCAGTCTATGCCTCCTTTTCAAATTTGTATAATTAACGATCCTAGTCTCCCTTGGTACCATGATATTTATAAGTACCTTTATGATAACATCCTCCTTCCTAAATTTAACTATCATCAATGTAAAGCCTTCATTAATTGCACCTCCCAATACACCATCCTTGGTAGCATGCTTTATTTTAATATGTGGTGGGCACATCAGCGGAATGGCCCTAGACAAAAAACTTCTCCAAACTAGATATTATTGGCCAAAAATAGAACAATACTCTTGTCAATATGTATGAAAATGCATGGCCTTTCAAAAGCATGGGAGTATAATTCATTCTCCCACATATGAATTAAAACCTACCTTGAGTCCATGGCCATTTTCCATATGGGGACTTAATTTAATTGGCAATATTATTCTGACTACGTCAAACAGTCACAAGTTCGTTATCATGGCAACAAAGTATTTTACCAAATGGGTTGAGGTAATGCCACTCTCTTACACAACGGGCCTCAAAATATTCAAATTTATTCTCAATCAGATCATTTTACATTTGAGCATACCTACCAACATCATTTTAGATAATGACAAATCATTTAAAAATTAGGAAGTTGAAGCCCTATGTCAAAAATATCACATTATGCAACATTTCTCCTCTCCTTATTATCCCTTGGGCAAAGGACAAGCAGAGACTACCAACAAGATCCTCATCAAAATATTGAATAAAATAGTCAATCAAATAGGTATAAATTGGCACTTGCAACTGTATCTAGCTCTGTGGTCTTATCACATAAGCATATGCACACCTACTAGGGAAACTCCATATACCTTGGTTTAGGAGACTGAAACAATCTTTCTAGTGGAAGTAGAACTACCCTCCCTTTGAATCTCACTGAGGGGAATTATCACCAACCATAATTATAAGAAGGAACACCTATAAGAACTAAAACTTCTTGATGAAAAATGTTAGAAGGCCCTTAATCACCTATGAGCATATAAAAATAGACTCAAAGGTAAATACCGTAAGAAGATTTAGTCGAAGGAATTCGAAGCTGGTTACTTGGTCCTAAAGGAGAATTGAAAAACACCAACACACAAAGAGATAAGAAGGGGAAGTTTGAAACTAATTGGCTAGGTCCTTATATCATCATTTCCAAGTTTGGGTTGGGAGTATATAAATTAGCCATTCTCAATGGAGAAGAACTTGATGACCCCATGAACATCATGCATTTAAAGAACTTATGCACTTGAAAAAGGATTCATCATCCTCTATTTATGGGACATCCCATATCCACTCCATCGACCCATCATATCTCCTCACCAGTTAGAAAAAATAATCATCCAATGGTGAAAACTAGTTCTCTAGTGCCTTGGCCAAGTACCATGATGAAAACTAGTCCCTGACATCATGGTAAAATAATCCTGCCCCTAGTCTCAATAGTGGGCATCCATCATATGGTTCTTGAATAGCAATGCAAGATAACCACTTCAGCATAAGGAACACATATGGCTTGTCAAACACTAAGAATATTTATTGGAGAGTGTTCTAGAGTCACTTATCCATATTTGGCATATATATCCCCAAGTTCCATCATATCCTTATAATTCCCACCATGCCTTCCCAAATATTCTACCTTTTAGCCTAAAAGCAACATCCCATCTCCACTCATCCATTGCTATCATTGAGCCTCAAGTCCACACTTTCCTAATAATGATCATCATTATGGAGGGTTACAATGTTTATTTTTTAGATTTTTCGAGCATACACTATGACACTGATTCCTTTGGGGTCATCATGACCCCCATTTTATAACTTGATTGGAATCCCATCTTGACATGGGAAATATTTTGAGCACCACATATCATGTATAAAGCCCCTACATCATCACTAGATCCATTATACATAATCATTTTAATCACTTCATTACCTATGTAAATGTCCCTATTAACATTGTTGTTCTTAGTCTATGCTATATTTAATTGTCTTGAATGATTATGTGTTTTGTTTTGAATATGTATGTGTGCAGGTTCTTTATGTACATACGAATGTGTCTTGATTAAATTGGTTTTATATTAATTTAAGTATATTTTATCTTGTCAATTCTCATGGGAATAAGGATGATATGAGTGACTCCTAAATATATGTTCAGTGAAAATTTATCTATTAAACAGAGTTCCCTACGCATCTATACTAATGTGTCTTGGACTTATCATGAAACATAGTTAAATGATGCAATATTAAAAAGGATTGCACACATCATAATGACTTCCAAAACCATTATCCATCTTCATACGATCTATCCATGTCTAACCATCTTACCCCATCTAACCCATATTCATATTGACCCAAGCCTAATCCTATCCCATCCCATCACTGCCCTACCTCCATGGTGTAGGAGAATTCCTACCATAGAAAGTAAGAACGAAAATGAATCAATAGGGGATTAATTTCTCCTTAGCATATTCACCATGAGGGCATCCTCATGTAAATATCATGACATATGCATAAATATAATTACAATTCAAGTCATAATCATTTCATAAACATGCATATCATGAAATATAATCATACATCCATAATAATCTCAATTCACATCATGAAACAACATTCTAAATAAAATTCATATCCCATATACACTACATCTAATATCATCCATACAAATCAAACAATATAAAACATATCTACCTATTATCATAACATCAATAAAATTCCAAGTTCATCCATCATGATATATAATATGCATCTAATAATACCAAGGAAAACACATCATCTAAATCATGCATCCATCATAACATATCCATAAGAAAATTCCATAACATCTAATCTACTCACATCATATAAGTGTAAACAATGCCATGTGTCTCAAATACCATTTATGCAATCACATAAAAATAAATATCCCATAACAACATAAATAAATATCACCAATAAACAATGTACATACATCTATCATCATAAAATCTCATCATATATATATATATATATATATATATATATATATATATATATATATATATATATATATATATATATATATAAATTGAATGTCCATCATCCACATTGAAACCATGTAAAAATATATGATACAATCACATGAGACTATGGGGAAAGAATGAGATAATAATATAAAAAAATCCCTATACATGTATACATCACAACAACTCACAACTTTGGCCCTGGTGGTCCTCGTGTAGGTTGTTAGATTGAATGAGATGAGCTGGCTCAAAAGGAAGTTGTACATTGGGCCAGTGGAAAAACCACCTCATAAAAAGTATGGTAATACTACACCTTGCATGTCAATAACATAATGTTACTTATCACATCCACCATCCCCTACCCCCTCATTGCCTGACCGATCTCATCCTTGGCTCTCTCGACCACCTCCACCTATCTTGTCAATGTGCAAATATGAGCTTGTATTTATCTAATTTGAACCTAAAACCCTATAATCTAAGTGTTTCTAATCTAAATCTAACTCTAGAGAGTAGCTATCTGAGCTTGGCCTTGATAAACTACCCATCTTACTACAACACCCATGCTTGTAAAGATGTGACATGCCTCTGGAGGCTATCCACTTGTCCCTATGTTTATGATAATAATCCATCCCTTTGTGATACCTAGGCTTATAATGTAACAACCTACCCCTATACCTGAGCTAACTGACCATCCCTTTGAGCTATCACACTCTAAATTTGGGCCTAAAGTTAGTATTGCTCTCATGTGAGCCCTACAATCTCTAATAGCAGTGCATATATCTCACCCTATAAATGGGTAAGCTATGTGTTGGGTGAATATTTTGTCAACAGCTAACTGATGATAAAAATAGGTCTCTTCAACCATAGCAAGGGAGATGGGTTAGCCAAATGTTTAGGTTTACCACATCATAGGTGGACAAATCTCTCCTCTCATCAAGGGGAGGTTCCCTACAAATATGAGGAGCTATATACTATATATATAAGCAGAAAATAACACTCAGGGTTAGGACTAAACCATCCATCTTTCTTTTTTTAGAGATGATGTTTACAAATGAAGGAAATTTTTTTGGTGAAAACACTGAAGGCACTTCTCTTCTTTCAGAAGTGATTTTGCAAGAAACAACATGAGTTCTCTTAGGTAGTGACAAGTAACTGGTAACAAATGCGCAGTAACCAGCAAGATGAAATGAAACACAAAGTCTCCACCTCAACTGCCCAAAGAGTGAAATACAAAGGATAATGGGGGCACACAGTCATCCCAAGATCCTTTCATAGAAATAAACTAAAAATTAAAAACACATTGAAGACAATTGTGACAACACAAAGTCTTTCCACAATTGGCCTCAGGACACCTTCCTGATTACTTCCACTAGTTCTTCTTGTTAAATTAAATAAACAAGAATGCTCCTAGGAAATAGACATAAGAATAATTTCCTAAGGTAACACAAGCTATAATAACACAAATTCTAAAAGTCACTTGCTTTCTCATTCAAGTAAAGTAATATGATCAACAATTTGAGCTCAAAGTCTCAGTAATCACCTTTCAATTTAGGTAGAGTTTTTGCTTCTGTATTGAAAAAGATCTCTCTTGCATAAAATAAGAGATTACAATATATGGTAGCCAAGAAAAGCTTGGCACATTTTTTCCATAGAATGGCCCATACTGCATTCAATGCCTTAAATGCGCTTTCAATTCTGTCGAGGGGCCATGCTTGGAATAGTGCATTGCCTTAACTATGGTGTGCCCATTTATCTTATATGTCTCCTCCTTAGCATGGGTTGTCTAGTCCTTTCTTGATGTCTATGCAGCTATCCATTTTGCCTTTACTTCATGGAAGAAAAATAGGCTACATCCTTGATTTGGTGTCCTCAGATGACTACTTGGTTGACTGTTTCACCTACTGGAAATAACTCCCTTGTAGATATTTTTGTATTGTTCTCTCTTCCGTATATCAATTTGAGCTCTCAAGCTATCTTCTTCAGCTAGTCACTTGGTTCATCCTTCAAGTCCCACTCTATATTTGAAAATCAATGAATAATCCATTACCTTAAATTTGACGTCTGTGGGGATGTCGATGATTGCTGGTTGCTTGAACCATGAATCTTTGAACCTGTGAAAGATCATTGGTTCAATGGTTCAATGGTTTAGGCAATATTTATCAGTTCCTTTGTTCCATCACTTCCTTGCTCTTTGGTTGAACCATCCTTTTGAACTGGTCTTTTGGAATCACTCATTTCCTTCCTTTGTCTAGAGCTTCCTTTGAACCATTGAACCTGTGAACAATTAAACTTTGAACTCTTTTAGTTCAAGCTTCAATCGGTTCATTGGTTCATTCTTTGTTCCATTGCTTCCTTTATTTTTTTAAGTCCCTCAAACTTTATTGAACCTGTTGAACCTTTGAACCCTTGAACCTGTTGAACCATTTGGTTCAAGGTTCAATGGTTCAATCCTTGTTCTTTGAAATATTCTTTTGTTTAAGTGTTTCAAAGCTTTTTCCTTCATCTTTATCAAGCCTTTGAAACACCCTGAAGGGAAGGTGTCCCTTCAGGTCCTTAAGAAAGGTCCACTTTCTAGGTGCCGAGAGCCCTCGCAAAGGTACCTGCCCTTTGGGTTAATTCCTTTAGACAAAATGTGTGAAGGAATTCCTTCAGACATTTTTTTTGAAGAAAATATTCCCTTTCTTTGCCTTAAACACTTTTCTACTGGGCTTCTTGATCGTTCTTTTGGGAAAAATGTCTGAAAGAATTCCTTCAGACAATTTGTCTGAAGGATTTGCCATTGTGAAATTCTTTCATGAAAAATCTTTTCGAAGGAATTCTTTCAGTTATTTTACTTGGTAATTTCTCCAGACAAAAAGTTTAAAGGAATTCCTTACCTTTTTGGCCTTCTCTTTAATCTTTGAGCAAATGTCCCCTGCCCTCCACAAGGGCACCTGCCTTTAGTTCACTACCCTCCGCAAGGGCACTTGTTCCTTCAGATTTGGGGTAGTCGCTTGAACCGATCGATTGAACTGACCGATTGAACCAACTTTGGTTCAATGGTTCAACAGTACAATCTTGCATTTGAAGCCTTCTTTTCTTCTAAGTCTTTTGATCTCTTCAAACCCATTGAACCTGTTGAACCCATTGAACCAATTGAACTATTTTGTTTCAAGGCTCAACGGTTTAATGGTTCATTCTTTTGTTCTTTGAAGCCTTCTTTTCTTCTAAGTCTTTTGGAGCCATTGAACTCATTGGAGTGGTTGAACTTTGAACTTTTGTCGAAGCGCTTAACTCTTTAAGCTTGCCGATGTCATTGAACCTTTGAACCCATTGAACCTTTGAACCTTTTGGAAGTGGGGTTCAATGGTTCAATCCTTCCTTTGAAGCTTGCCGATGGACATTTTTGGTTGAACCGAGGTGTTGAACCAATCTTGAAATTGCCTAAGTGTTGGGAACTTGTTCTTTTGTGAGAATTTTAATGTTGAAGCCATTGAACCTATTGAACCATGCTAGTCCCTTAACTAAAAAAGCTTCAAAAATGAGGAATTTGAATGCTCAGAATAAACTTTGAGAAGGGAAGTGATAATTTTGGCTTGTAGGACCAAAATAGTTCATATGTTATCCTAAAAATGAGTGACAGATTTTGGGAACAATAGCTGGCTCCAGTTGGGGAACTTCATTCAGTTGAAAACATGGAACAACTGAGGGGAGTAGAAACCAGAATCTCTAGTGCCTTTAAGTATGCCATTGGGCTATGGAGTCATGCTACCCAAAAAAAGAAAGGTGCCAAAAATGAAAATGAACAACACAAAATAGAAACAAAGAATATACAAATATACATATGTACAGGTGAACTTATCTGATACTTCAAAAATTGAAGTGCTTCAGATGCTGCCCATTGTGAGGCAGAGAAAAGGGCGTGCCATCTTGATACTTCAATAGGAAACTATTTTCACCATCGAGCTGATGGATAATAAATGGGCCTCTCCAAAGGGAGTCAAATTTCCCATGCATTCCCTTTGGTTCTCTTCTCTTGTCCCATAACAGGACTTGATCTCTAATTTGAAAATCATGGTTCTTTGTTTTTTGGTCGAAGAGCTTCTTCACCAGACTTTGATGTGCAGCAATTCAGTCCACCACCATAGTTCACTGCTCATCTAGCTCAGTCAAGTACATGATCCTCTTATTGATGGAGCTTTCATATGTCTGATCTTCGACTGCCTTAGCCAATTTCAATGCTGGCGATTCCAAGGTGATTGATATCTCAGCATTGAGACCATAAAGAAGTTGGAAAGGTGACATACCAATTGCTCTCTTTGGTGTAATTCTATCTGTCCATAAAGCATCAACCAATGATTTATGCCATGTTCATTAGTTGTCATCTATTAGCTTCTTGATGATAGTCACCAAGTTCTTGTTGCTTGATTTAGCTTGGTCATTCCCTTGTGGAAAATAATCAGAAGAGTGGGAGAGGGTAATCCCATAGTAAAAATAGAACTGGATAATCTCTTGGGAAGTGAAACAAGCTGCATTGTCTGTGACAATCTTGGTTGGGACCCCAAACCTAGAAATGATGTTCTCTTTGAGGAAATTTCACACTACTTCTAAAGTAACATGCTTGGTTGGAATTGCTTCTACCCACTTGGTGAAGTAATATGTGGCTGTGAGGACATAATCATGTCCAGCACTTGAAGATGGGTTTATAGCACCAATGAAATTGATTCCCCATTGTTGAAATGGCTCTTCTATGATGACTGGCTTGAGAGGCACAGCAACTAACTTGGGTCTTCCAATGAACTATTGGCATAGCTCACACTTTCATACCCATTTGTATGCATCCTGAAATAGAGTGGGCTAGTAATACCTGGCTCACAAAATCTTACGGGTAGTTATAGGAGCAAAAAAATGTCCTCCACAAGCTAGATTATGAAAGGATTTTAAAAGTTGGTTATGCTACTCTTTGTCCATGTAGTGAAGGAACACTCCATCAAGGTTCCTTTAATATAGGCCGTTGTCCTAGAGGACAAAATTGATAGCTTTCAATTTAACAATCCTCCTTTCTTTATGAGATAGGTGAGTAGGACACTCACCATAAGTAAGGAAATGAGTAATATTTGAATACCACTCATTCATGGTGGAGACAAAAAGGACTGTTGGCATGTCTTCAATTTCTTCTTCTTCATGCCCTACTTCTTCGGGTCTATTGTCAGCAATCAATTGGCATAGGCCCCTTCCCCACACTAGCTTCATTGGTTTGATGACTAGATCAAACTCCTAGATTTTAACAATCCAATTGCCTCTTTATATTCCAAAATCCTACTGAGTTAATATGGATTTGACTGTGGTGTCAAGAACTAGGGTAGTAGTGTGTGAATTCAAGATGTAGAAGCGAAAATGCTTCACTACCCTTACCACTGCATAAACATGCTTCTCCATGTTTGAGTACTTTAGCTCATGAGCTTTGAGAGGACAACTCATGAAGGATATGGGAGATTCCACACCTTCTTTATTATATTGAACCAGAATTACTGAAAGTGTGTGCTCGAAAGCATAACTGTACATGGTAAAATCCTTGGTATAATCTGGACAAACCAAAATTGGGGCATGGGCAATAGCTATCTTAATGTCTTGAAAAGCCAATTTGCATTCTTTAGTCTAGCTAAAAGTGGCCTTTCCCTTCATCATGTTTACAATATGGCGAGTCTTCTCAGCAAATTCGAGGATGAACCTTCATAAAAAATTCACCTTTCTGAAGAAAGAGTAAACTACAGTCTTACTCATGGGCAAAGTAAGCTCTTGGATGGACTTGACTCTTTTTGAGTCAATCTTTATGCCTTCTCAAGATACAACGTGTCTAAGAAATTTCCACTCTATTACTCCAAAAATAGACTTCTTGGGATTTAAAGAAATATCGTTCTGGTAGCAGTGTTCCAGCACTTGTTGCAAATAGTGCATATGGTTAGGGTGATGCTTAGAAAAGACTGTTAAATCATCTAGATACACTATAATGAACTTACCCATTTCATCTTTGAAAGCAAGGTCCATTTCTCTTTGGAAGGTGGCACTAGCATTTATTAGGCCAAAAGGCATTCTTTGGTATGAAAACATGCCCCAAGGTGTGGTGAAGGTAGTCTTATATTGGTCTGCATCACCAACTTTGACTTGATTGTATCCTGAGAAACCATCTAGCATTGATAACATCTCTGAACCAGTCACTGTCTGAAGAACTTGGTCCATGATGGGTAGAGGATAGTTATCCTTTAAGGATGACTAATTTAGCATTCAGTATTTTCTATATTTCAAATAGAATAGTACCCGATATCTTTGGATTGTACTACCTAGATTTTTGCCTGTAAGGCATCGAGTCACTCTTGAGAGGGATCTCATGGCAAATTTCTTCAAGGCTAAGTGACTTTAGATCATCATAGGAGTATGCTAGGACATCCATGTACTGGTGGAGTAGAGCAGTAAACTTGAACTTCTCTTCTTGAGTGCAACACTTCCCAATGTTCACCATCTTAAAATTTTCTTTGGTATCCAAATTTATTTGATCAAACTCCTGGGAGGAGCTTGAATCTATTTTCTGTTGTTTGATGAACCTGACGTGTTTGTCAAACAACTTCTCAAGGAAAACCAATCCTTTGGGAATTTTATTCCCTTTTAGCTATAAGACTTCCTCACCTACATTTGAACTTGATTTAGGGGATGGTTCAAGCTTTGGAGGCTCACTGCCTTCGAAGTGAAGTTGTTGAAAGCTATCTTTTTGTTCCAGGAAGGCAATTATTTGGTTGTCACCATTGAACACTTGCCAATGGTTGGCATTATTAGGCACACTTGGTTGAAAGACCAGTTCAATAGTGTACCTATCTCCCTTAAAATTAAGGTGAGGAACTAATAGAGTTGCTAAAACAACCAGTGCATTAGCTCACTCATTGAATTCTCTAGGTATGGTAGAGATGCTAAAAGCATCAAAGCTTTCAATTTGATCCCAGACTAGATTGCAGTAGTGACACAATCTCTCATTTTTAGTTTGATACAAGTTTCTCACATGAAAAACCACCAGTTTAACATCTCCTTTGGCATGAAGGATTTTGGTGCCTTTATCTCAAGTAACCTTCAATCCAAGTAATAGAGATTCGTACTCAGCTGTATTGTTGGTGTTGTTAAACTGCAACTTGTATGAAAAAAGAAAAATATCTCCTTGAGGAGATATCAACACAATCTCAGCTCCTAAATTGGTAGAGGAGTAGCTGCCATCAAATTCTAGAATCCATACCTCATTAGACACTGATTTTTACTTAGATTCTTCTTCATTTGGAGGGGGAGATTGTTCTACACTTGCACTACGCTCCACCAATCCTTCTGCTATTCCATCTGAACCAATTTTAAGATTGTCACCTTTAGGAGCTTCATTAGATGCCTCATAAACTTCTTTCGTAGATAAAAAGTAATTACCCATGCCTGAAGACTCAAACAAAATTTGAGCTTCCGGCACTGATGTCTAAGTGACCACATATTTTACTTCCTTCTCAGGAAGCAATCTTTGCATAATGCCTTTGACTGGAATCCTTGCCTCAGATAGGTCCATGCTCAATTCTTCTCTAATGTTCTTGTAGAAATTTCACCCAAGAAGGATGTCGTATAATGCTAGGACGTCAGCCACTAGGACAGTGATCTTGATTCTCTTGTCTGGAAATGTTGCAAATATAAATTGGGCATCCTTGATTTGTTCTAATAGTGGAACTTGTTTTTTATCCATGGAAAAACATATCCCAAATGTTTTGGTTAGTGAGAGACCAAGGGATTCAACTACTTTGGTAGGCATGACATTGTCAGACGTACCTGAGTCTATGATGTAATTATTCAGCTGAGGATCATTTATTAGCAAGGAGACATAAAATGGTTCAGTCCTCCTGAGAGCAGTAGGAGGAGTAATGATAAGGTTATTCCTAGTGGATGTGTTCTTGGGGGAATCACGAGTTACCTTCAGAATTGCTTGTCCTATAGGGATGTTTTGGTTCTTCACATAGTGAACTAACTTATCCAACTGTTCAGGGTTGGATTACAGGAATTCAAATTTAGACATTTGAATTTTAGTTTTCTTTATATGGTCAATTATGTCAAATGTTTGAAATGAACTAGGTATAGAGGATAGGAGTTCATCCTTTTGATTTTTGGGAAGGGGAGGACTAGTCTGTAAATTTAAAGTATAAGGTGTAGGGATGTTTGATGTACTTACCTTTCTTGCAATCACTGGTTCCTTTGGCTAGAAAGGCAGAGTGGTTCCCCGCTTAGCAATTGAAATTGCTGGTTGAGGTCGCTCCTCTAATTTTTCTTTATTAGCTTGCTGCGCTGACTGATTCTTAGATTGGGTGAACACAACGTATGATCCCTTAACTTCTTTACCTTCACTTCTGGGTTCATCTTGGTAATTCAGGAAATCAATGTTAGAGTTGCCAACTAATTCTTCTTCTTTCTCTATGAAGAGATTAGCATCATCTTCTAGGTTCAACTTAGGCTGGAAGGAGAAATCTGATTCTGCTTCAAGATATCCAACTGCTAAATTGGTTAGAGGTTATTCAATGGTAAGGTTTCCCTATGGGGGAGGAAGATGATTTGTTTACCCTTGATTCCTGGCAGCATTGCCTTGGTATGATTGATTGGGGAATGTCCTCCTTGGTACATCTCTGTATGAAGGGGCAGATGACATCCCTTGTGCCATTTGATTTCTCAGAGCAAATAACTCATTTTCCAACTTTTGCACCATTGGATCAGTGGTGATTGTAGGTGAGTATTCAGAAGATGAAGAAGATTTACCTCTATTTGGGTCTCTCCTTATCTTTTCTACCAAGATAAGGTCATCTTCCACCTCAGTAGCCAAGTCCTAAGTAGTAGCAAGGTCTATGTGGCTAGCACGTCTCAGTAAAAAACTCACTTCAGGCAGCTGTGAGTTGATGAAGAAGCATTTGAGATTCTCAGCTATTGGCTGAGCAATTATAGGAATTTGATTCCTCATCTTGTTAAACTTAGCAATGAAGTCCCTCATAGGTTCATGAGGTTCTTTCTTCATCTGTGTGAGTTGGGCCAACAAGGCATGTGCATCTTCTACAGGATTGAACCTAGCTTTAAATTTAGTTTTAAAAGTGTCCCAGTCAGTCACTGATCGAGCCTGCAGATGGTAGAACTAGTTTGTAGTAGTGCCTTGTAATGTTTCCACAAATAGCCTGACTGCCACTTCCTCAAATTCCATGCCTATCACACCACATGCTATGCTGAAAGCTGTAATGTGTTCATCAGGGTGAACTCTCCCATCACCAAAGAATTTGGAGACATTCTTCCTTGAACTACGTGGAAGCTCATGTAAAGGTGGAGTTAAACTGAGTGGGTCGAAAGAGTTACCCCAGGGGCCTTGAACTGCCATGATTTGATTATGGAAAAGGGGGATAACAAATCTAGGTGGAGTATGTATAGGCAAAGCTTTGTTAATAATATAAAAATAAGCTCTGCCTTGTGTTGGTGACCTGGTATGGGTAGGAGGAACACTCTTGAATCATTGAACTTGAAGTTGGGGAGGGAACAAATCAAAATTTCCCTGTTGCACCAACTCAAAAATAGGGTCAACAACACCTTGGACTCTTTGGCTTCTAGTATAGCATGGAGTTGATAGATTGTAGAATAAAAATGAGAAAGAAATAGCCCTACTTCAGATTGAAGCTTGAGGCTTCAAACTATGCACTCTTCCCCAATGGAGTCGCCAAAAAGCTGTTGGGTGAATATTTTGTCCACAGCTAACTGATGAGCAAAATAGGTCTCTTCAACCACAACAAGGGAAATGGGTCAGCCAAATGTGCAAGTTTATCACATCATAGGTGGACAAATCTCTCCTTTCATCAAGGGGAGGTTCCCTATAAATATGAGGAGCTATATACTATATATATAAGTAGAAAATAACACTCAGGGGTAGGACTACACCATCCATCTCTCTTTTTTCAGAGATGATGTTTACAAATGAAGGAAAAAATCTTGGTGAAAACACTGAAGGCACTTCTCTTCTTTCAGAAGTGATCTTGCAAGAAACAATAGGAGTTCTCTTAGGTAGTGACAAGTAACTGGTAACAAAGGCGCAGTAACCAACAAGATGAAATGGAACACAAAGTCTCCACCTCAATTGCCCAAAGAGTGAAATATAAAGGATAATGGGGGCATAAAGTCATCCCAAGATCCTTTACATAGAAAGAAACTAAAAACACACTGAAGACAATTATGATAGCACAAAGTCTTTCCATAATTGGCCTCAGGACACCTTCTTGATTACTTCCACTAGTTCTACTTGTTAAATTAAATAAACAAGAATGATCTTAGGAAACATACATAAGAACAATTTCCTAAGGTAACACAAGCTATAACAACACAAATTCTGAAAGTCACTTTCTCATTCAGATAAAGTAATATGATCAACAATCTAAGCTCAAAGTCTCTGTAATCGCCTTTCAATTTGGGCAGATTTTTTGCTTCTGTATTGGAAAAGATCTATCTTGCATAAAATAAGAGATTACAATATATGACAGCCATGAAAGGCTTGGCACTTTTTTCTCATGGGATGGCCCACACCGCATTCAATGCCTTGAATGCATTTTCAGTTCTGTCAAAAGGCCATGCTTGGAACAGTGCATTAGCCTTAATTGTGGCATGCCCATTCATCTCATATGTCTCTTCCTTAGCATGGGTTGTCTAGTCCTTTTCCTGATGTCTACACAGCTATCCATTTTGCCTTTATTTTTTAGAAGAAATACATGTTGTGTCCTTAATTTGGTGTGCTCAGATGACTAACTTGGTCGACTATTTCACCTACTAGATATAATTCCCTTGTAGATATTTTTGATATTTTTGTATTGTTCTCTCTTCCCTATAGCAATTTTAGCTCTCAGGTTATCTTCTTCAGCTGGTCGCTTGGTTCATCCTTCAAGTCCTGCTCTATATTTAAAAATCAATAGATAATCCATTACCTTAGATTTGACGTTCGTGGGGACATCGATGATTACTGGTTGCTTGAACCATATTGAACCATGAACCTTTGAACCTGTGAAAGTTCATTGGTTCAATGGTTCAGGTGATCTTTATCAGTTCCTTTGTTCCATCACTTCCTTGCTCTCTGGTTGAACCATCCTTTTGAACTGGTCTTCTGGAATCATCCATTTTCTTCCTTTTTTTGGAGCTTCCTTTGAATCATTGAACCTATGAACCATTGAACTTTGAACTCTTTTGGTTCAAGGTTCAATCAGTTCATTGTTTCATTCTTTGTTCCATTGCTTCTTTTATTTTTCTAAGTCCCTCAAACTTTATTGAACCTGTTGAACCTTTGAACCCTTGAACCATTTGGTTCAAGGTTCAATGGTTTAATCCTTGTTCTTTGAAGTCTTCTTTTGTTTAAGTCTTTCAAAGCTTTTTCCTTCATCTTTATCAAGCCTTTGGAACACCCCAAAGGGAAGGTGTCCCTTTGGGTCCTTGAGAAAGGTCCACTTTTTAGGTGCCAAGAGCCCCCTGCAAGGGTACTTGCCCTTTGGGTTAATTCCTTCAGACAAAATGTCTGAAGGAATTCCTTTAGACATTTTGTCTAAAGTAAATCTTCCCTTTCTTTGCCTTAAATGCTTTTCCACTGAGCTTCTTGATTGTTCCTTCAGGTAAAATGTTTGAAGGATTTGCCTTTGTGAAATTCTTTTGCAAAAAAAACTTTCCAAAGGAATTCTTTTAGTTTATTTACTTGGTAATCTATTCAGACAAAAAGTACAAAGGAATTCCTTACCTTTCGGCCTTCTCTTTGATCTTTGAGCAAATGTTCCCTGCCCTCCACAAGGGCACCTTCCTTTAGTTCATTGCCCTTTGCAAGGGCACTTGTTCCTTCAGCTTTGGGGTTGTCCCTTAAACTGATTGATTGAACCAACTTTGGTTCAATGGTTCAATGGTTCAATCTTGCATTCAAAGCCTTCTTTTCTTCTAAGTCTTTTGATCTCTTTGAACCCATTAAACTTGTTGAACCCATTGAACCAATTGAACCATTTTGGTTCAAGGTTCAATGATTTAATGGTTCAATGGTTCATTCCTTTGTTCTTCGAAGCCTTCTTTTCTTCTAAGTCTTTTGAAGCCATTGAACTTGTTGGAGCAGTTGAACTTTGAACTTCTGCCAAAGCTTTTAACTCTTTAAGCTTGCTGATGTCATTAAACCTTTGAACCTTTTGGAAGCGGGGTTCAATGGTTCAATCCTTCCTTTAAATCTTGCCAATGGACATTTTTGGTTGAACTGAGGCGTTGAACCAATCTTGAAATTGCCTAAGTGTTGGGAACTTATTCTTTTGTGATAATTTGCCTATTGAAGCCATTGAACCTGTTGAACCATACTAGTCCCTTAACTGAAAAAGCTTGAAAAATGAGGAATTTGAATGCTCAGAACAAACTTTGAGAAGGGAAGAGATAATTTTGGCCTGCAAGACCAAAATAGTTCATATGTTGCCCCAAAAATGAGTGAAAGATTTTGGGAACAACACTATGAATACTCATCCTCTATCAATGGCTATCAGGAAGGACCTATACCACTACTAATACCTACTTGTGCCCTAGCCTACACCTATGGTTCTACTGGTATCTGAGCCTCTGCCTGGGCTGAGGTCCCATTTGTGCTACCATATTTGTCTAATCCCCATCACATACATCCACATCCATGGCATCATTACTATCATATTTATCCTACCTACCCTTTATCGACACTCACCTCATTCACCTCTATAGCCTAGCTTATGCCTAGAGGAATATCTTAATAACACCTCATCTAACCACAACCTAAGGTATCATCAATCTAATCAGTATCCTAGGTTATCATCATGTTGTATAGACCACTATCACACTTAAATATGGTATTAATGTGTAAAAATCCCTCTAAACTAGGGTAATGCTCTCATAGTCCATGTAAGCATCCACTCTATCCATTGACCTCCCCCACTATGGCCTCTCTTGCTCATTATGTGCAAATAAATGATCTGGGCTTGGAACATCTTAGATGAAACCAAACTAGCATTATACATGGTCTAGTTGATATCTTTCGATGATCAAATCCTGTTTCCTTATCACATAACACTTCATAACCATGTATTGGGTAATTTCATCATCATCCTAGCCAAATTGCAGACCCCTATATGGCATCCATGTAATGTGCTTTGGATGTAGACTATCAAAATCTTCCCTATAAAACCTCATTTCATTGGCATGCCCTAGCTACACTCCTAAAATCATGTGCCAAACAAATACCATTGATTGCTCAGGCTCATGCACTGCTAGTGTACCTAATAGCTACTGGATAATAATGTACTCCCAACTCTAGATATGTAACAGTAATGAAGGCCCAAAACTAGCTACTCCTCTATAAGCTCCTAGGTGAAGTTATATGTATAAATGCACTAATACTACAAGATCCCAAGTAAATACTTGATGATCCTGTACCATATCTGCTACCACATCTCCTAGGCCTAAGTGAAACCACTGATCGCTCTTGTCTGATAGAAGAATGATAGAAATAAGAGACATCGCCACTAGTGTCAGTCTATCCAAAGTCCTCTCATGTAAACATAAATCATGATCAATTCATTTATTTTGCATCCCCACCTATAATCCCCCTAGGCACTATAATGTCTATATCAATATACGTGACTACCAATATGTCTTGTCTCCATGCTTGGGTAGATAGAATATCATATACACATCCTTTAGTGTCATAGTCATCTCCTTGGTAATGAAATCAAAGTTGTTGGTATCTGAATACTAGCACTCCACAATGTTATGATCAAAGCCCTATCAATAAAAATAATGAGCACAATCACCATGTCATATGGACTAATCAACTCTAGCACACTAAACTCTACCATCATTAGCTGAGATGCTCATGAAACACTTTTAGACACCGTAACCATGATGCCATGATGCCTATATCCTATTGAACCAATCATCATCCACCTATCACTATCTCCATTATCAAAAACCTATCCTAACTCATCTATCCTAACCATCTAAGTCCTTAAAGACCCTAGCTGTTCCCTAATCCTTAAATCCCTATCATCTATCTAAACTATCTAAATTACCCCCATCCTTACCTTATTAATCCCTTTCCCTATCCTAACCTTATTTCACTAACACTCCCCAACCTACAAACACTAAAACATCTAATTAACCTAATAAACTCACTCCCTTCTAAGTATCCCCATCCTATTCATCTAACCATACCCAACCCACCTAGCTAACTAACTAATCTAACACCCTACATCATCCAAACTAACTCATTCAACCAACACTTACCTATTTTTCCTAGTCTTGATAAAATTGTTACATGATAAATGCCCTTAGTGGTGGTTTTGACAAAGCTGCTACTTGATAATAGTGATATTATAAAATCATGACTTTACAGTTACAATATTGCAATATCATGATTTCTTATTTATGATATTAAAATACTAAAAAATTAGACTTGTGGTATTGTAATACTATAGGTTGACCCCTTAAAGCTAAAAATTATAATGATAACGTCATGACTGAGGGCAAAATTTATAGTTATGATATTGTCAAGGTGATTTTGACGACATTTTTCTTGCCAAATCTATCCAAAAGTCTTACTAAAACTAACAAAAATTAACAAAATCACTAAGTTAAGGGTCTTTTTACTCATCGCAGGTCTAGCCTCGACATCTCTTTGGTGCTCTTAGACTCTTGCCATGATGGGAATCTTGGGTTAGTTAGTACATGGTCTTGTCTCAAAGCTCGAATCACAAGAAATCAAAAAGTGTAAATGACCCACTTTTGACTCTTTTGTCCAATATGACCCCCCGTACACCCCTAATTGCCTATTACTGACATCAACTATCCCAAATACCATCCAATTGACTAGTTATCCTTGTCTAATACTTTTTAATCACCTTATAACAATCATTTGGGGTACAAAATATCCAACCCCTTATCATCTACCTTATCTTGTGTTAAGAACTACATTGGCCTGAGGTCTTTTAGGACTATGTAGGCAACACCTAGTTTCACTTTTCATGCCTAGGGATAGCTCAAACACCATTTATCCCTCATCACCATCCCATCCTCAGACTAGTCATTTGATAATCACATGTCATTTTTAAGCCCTATATCTTATGAAAAGTAGCTCGTTATCCCTAATCAATAATCTTTGTTACTATTAACCCTTTTTCAAGCTTTCCCTAGCATGTGTCCTTGCTACAAACCTTATTACTAGCTTGAACCCTTCCTATTTAAATCAATCTTAACATTTTCTATACATTTATCATTTATCTAGAACCCATCACTTAAGCAACTTTATCACCTTCACCTTTGGGGCATTTTAATCATCACTGTTTATTGGGGCATCCCAACCCCAAGATTTCATTTCAAGTGACCATCCAGGTTGATTTTTCCCTGCATGCTCCTTCGAGGGGGAATCATACCTTATTAACATATGACACCATCTAACATCATGGTTTTTCTTTGAAAGAGCATTACTCCTTCTACTCGTAATACCCTTTCAAAGAGGGGCAAAATGTAGGCACTAAATTATGCTCACCCCACTAATTATACTAATTATGCTAAATTTTTCTAAAAATCCACATGTAATTCCCATAACCCATAAACCTTTACCCCACTCTAAAACTAATTAATCTCCCCATTAAACCCTTAATAAATCCTATTATCTACTAATCTACTCCCTAAACCAACTAGCCAATTTAAAATTCTTATTTATATAACTACCACCCTAGATACCCTACCGCCCTAGCCATTCCTACACACCTATGAATCCTGAAACTCATTAACTCCCATCTAATCCCCCTATTATCTCCTAAGCTAATTAAAAAACCTCTAAAACTAGAGAAGCTCTTCCAAAGTTCTAGAAGTCTCTAAACTAGAGACTTCTAAATAATTTTAAATTTCCCTAAAATTCCCTCCACCATCTTATAAAAATACATGCTTGGGCCATGGCCAAACTAACTAGAAAGCCATCAATCCATCATCTTGATACTATCTTTCATCCATAGAAGCTCTCTAACACTCATCCAAGCCACTACCAACCTCATCCAACCATTGGAAACCATTGTCAAGACTTAACAAGCAATCCAATAATTTAAGTTTTGGACATGAAATAATCTCATTGCAAATCTTAGAGTGGAGTCATAAGGAGGTAAAACTGATGGTGAGAATGCTCTTATTATTCTGATTTGCCTCTTTTATCCATTCTTATTAGCATCATTGAATTTTAAGTTTTTATTTTTATGTTTAGTAATATTGCTTGAATCTAAAATTTGGTGCATATAATCTACCTTAGTTTTATGCTAAGATAACCAATTTACTCCTAGGATCACATCATATGACCCTAGTGGTGATCCAAATATATCCTCTACCATAGTGAATTTAAGTAGTTTTATCTCAACTTCAATTGAACATTTATTGACCTTGACCTTATATTCATTTTCGCATTGAACTGACCATGCATTTGCTATAACTCCAACTTTTCTAGGCATTTTTTAAATAATTTTAGGAGCAATAAAATATTTAGTAGATCTTATGTCAATCAAAATTAAAATTGGATGACCAAATAAAGTACTCGATAGCTCAATAGGAGAAGCTTGAAACTTAGCTTGATGGTTGTCAATAGTTGCATGAATTCTCAGCTAGAAAAATCTTTGTTGCAGAGCAGAAACCTTATTTTTACTATTTGATTTCCCTAAGTACATTCCATAGTATAATGATCACCTCCATATATGAATCATTTATGAAGTGGTCCTTTCGTATCAAATTGTTGATTTCCCTTAAAACCTCTCTTGAAACCATTTCTTAAATTCATGTTCCCTAAATCACTGTTAAACTTTGCATTCTAATTCTTGAGTTGATTTTTAGAGTTTTCACTCATTTTCCAAATTTTATTTTTGAAATTTGTTTTAGAACATCTAATCTTTTTTTGAATTTCTCTCTGACCTAAGCAAGTGACTTCAGTTTTTGCTCTTGTTTTATTGCTTTTTCAAAGACTTGATCCATAGTGAATGGCCCATGCACATCCATATCACATTCAATTTGGAGTTTTAATTCTATAATGAATTTTTTGATGCAAAATCTCTCATCTACTTGATATCGAGGAACATACTTTAAGATCTTGGTGAATTTCTCCCAATATTCATTCATTGAAAGGTCTCCTTCAGATTCTAATAATAGATTTGATGTAACCATCATGATCTAAACAAGGTGACAAACTGTTCCCATGTGGTGGTAGTAGAGTCAAAATTCATCTCTAATTTCTTGTTTCCCAATATGTTGCTACTTCACTAGCCAACTAGTAAGTTCCTCAAAGTACTTTTATAAATTTAGAATAATTCCATGTCCCAAAATTCTTCTCTATCTTAGTTATCTATGCTTCTACTCCATCTCCTAAAATGGTTCTATCAAACTTGGATGGATTAAATTTCTTCATATGTCATGTAAGATCAATAGTTACATGTGCTCTCACATCTTGAGGCAACATTATCACTTCACATGTTTGATTTAGTTTGCATGTATTGCACAATATTATGTTAGAATGTATTTCTTTATGATATGTTGTATGTGATAGTTATCTTACAGTGCATGAGTTTCCAGTTGACTTTCTAACATAATATTGTGCAATACATGCAAACTAAATCAAACATGTGAATTGATAATGTTTGAACCATAAACATTACTTTGGCCAAAGATTTAGTATCGTCTTACAGATCTTAAGATCAGTCAAATTCACACACATAACTCATTATAATAACTTCAATCTATTTATTAGTTGCACTAAGTAGTGAAGTCCATCTCACCTACTTACTTAGAGTCATTAATACCATATTTATTTATACATAATTAATACTTTATTTATTTATACATAATTAATACTTAAATCAATAAATTCAAATAATAGATTTCCATATAAACATCATAAAATAATACAGGGAAATCATTAATTACCATACAATTCATCTCATGCATCTAACTATTATAAATTAGTTAACTAAATTTTAATTACATTCTTTTACATAAAACAACTGATTTATTCAATATATGAACAACAATAATAATAAATTAATCCTCCATCAAAATTGATGAACTATTGCTTTAAAATCCAATTTTCAACTAGATTCAAATTTCTCATAAAATACTATTCAAATACTTATAGAATTCTTTGCTTCTCATAATAGCCACACAATAACCTATTAGCATAACACGAAACATTTATAAATTCTTATGTATCCAAAAAGTCCCTTTATTTTATAAATTCCAAACTATAACTTTTCTTGTTTAAGTACTTGAATTATATCTACATCCATAATACCATGATACAAGCTTTATGAAAATTAATTCAAGTAAAAGCTTATTTCCAGTCAATACTTATGTGCAATTATATATGTATATAGCCTTAAAAAAACCTCAGATAGTGTACAACTTCTATTTAATAGATATAACAACTATATATATGTACACACACACACAAATATATGTTACAGTCATTATGGAAATAAATCCATTGACCTTCTCTGTGTGTGTGTGTGTGTGTGTGTGTGTGATCATAACACACATATATAATTTCATAGTTTGAGTTTAACAAACCCTATAGTCAATCCATCCAAACTATAGGTTTTGAAACAACTGTTCAAATACCTTAAAACATCAATCACCAAATTAATGTTCCCATTTAACTATCCAATCAACTACAGACTCAACTTATGTAAACTAAGTTGATCCTCTAACTGTATTAGATACTCAAAACATATTGATTCAAAAATACATTTTATTATGACAAAAACACAGTCAAATAGCCATTATGTAAATATTCAAAATACTAATCAAAATGTTTATATCTGAATTTAAAAAAATAATAAAAAAACCAAATTCCTCATTCAATACTCAGTGCAATCTTGTCTATAAAAACCATTCTGTAATATAATAGTTCAAGTATTTATGCATACAAAATTCACCAATACACAACTACATTTTCGACCCATTCTTTATACCATATACAAAGTTTCCAAAACATAACTATAGGTTTTAACAAGAGTAATTCAACTAATATAATCATAAAAACCCATAATATTAATTTTTTCTCGACTACTCAATCATACACAACCATTAAATGGCAAGGTTTGGGGCTCATTTGTACTCGACTCTATTTATGGTTCGAACCCTATCCCTAGGGTTGTTTATAAATGAACCTTTTATATATATTTTATTTTAAAAGCAAATTAGAATACAATTCCAAACTAATAAAAATATTAATCAAATACAACTTTTCCATAACACCTAAACCAATATATATCAAACTCAAAAGAGTACAACACCTATGAAACATGAATTAATGAGTAGATAAAATCATCAACATCCAATACTAAAGCTAGCCATATCCTAGCTCCCATTATTTTATTATTAACAAGAAAAAATAAAAACCCTAGTTTCATGTGTTTATACCTAAAACTAAGTGCACACAGTCATTTATAAATGGGTGGGGTTTATATGTGTTTGGCCCTGTGGATGGGTTGTGCCCATCCTTAGGGTCGACCACATATAACCCTTATTTTTTATAAAATATCTAAATAGAATTTCAAGAATCCATTTTAAATAATCAATGACATAAACCTATGCTTTCCATATAAAATTTCAAAAAGATAAAACCAAAAAAATAATCTCAACAAACCCTACCTATTTATGCAATCCAGGTAGTGCTAAAAACCAAGTTCTCTCTCTGTTTATCTCTCTTCATCTACCATATATCTTATCCAAACCCTCTCTACCTCCATATATCTCCATTTGCTTCATAATTTACATGCCAAAACCCCCAAAAAAACTCCACAAAACTAGGTCTATGCTAAAAAATCTCTAGTTCTGCATTTATTTTCCAAAATTTTGGCATAACAGCTCATCAAAACCCATTAGTAGTCCAGTTAACCAACATAAACACTATCATATCAAAAACATGAAACTAGAAAAAATCCATGGTGATTCCCATTATGGATTCAAGGAGTCTAGAAAACTTTGTAGTTCCAAACCCTAGATTCCTAATATATACCTTATCAAATAATCATATTAACATTATAGTTCAAAAGAATGCATTTGACCCCAAACAAATCATCATGCCCTTTTTAAAACCTATAATATTTATAAACTCAAACATGGCCTAAGGTTAGCTATCGACCCTTTTCACATCAATATGCCATTTGAATAATTAAACAAACATTTTAATTAGAACATGCCCTAATTTAAACATTATAATAACTAGTGAACACACAAACACACACACAACATATTTGTCATTTATGATTAAAACATGCTAACTATTTAAAACATCAAACATTATAATTATCACTACATAAACATGCCACACATTCAACCCATATGGTGTTAAGCATCTAAAACCACAATGAGTTTTCAAACCAATGCCAAGACAATAGAGTAGAACCATCATACAAGCATCTCAACCATCAAAAGATCTTATGAATGCAAGTACGATGGCATAAATACATAAGTTTCTATAACTATGTAAATTACAACCCAAAAAATATGAAAGCACATACTAAACACTTCATACAAGAATTAAACTAATATGTAATATTAATAATCAACATTATCAATCAATAAAATATGTTAGTAACATGATGCATGTTGCAAACCATAAATATTAACCAATCACAAACACACACATATTGATAACTAAGTGTTTTGTGTGTAGGGTTTAAGCTTCATTCTCTTATCCCCCACTCATCTCCATCTGCTCCATCCTTTCTGATGATACTCTCTCTCGATCATAGTTAGGAGGGTGGACTCCATCCTGCATCTACCTTAGTATAATAAATAGTAGTTAAATCATATCAAGAAATAATCATAATAAACTACTGTAACTGAATAATAATGATCATAATATATTAAATAAAATATGAACAACTACCAAGTTAGTGATCATGATCATAAGTAATAAATAACTATCTACAAATCAACATATTATTAATCCAACCACTTAAACCAATAATTTAACCAATCATTAACCATAGAATCTAGAAATTAACAGATTAAAAGGTCTAGAGGAAAATCAGGATGTAACAATGAAGGACTTCCATCCTCCCTCGTAAGCTTTTTTCTATTTGCAATTAGAGTGTTTGTAGGCTTGAAATCTTGAAGATTTTACTTATTTAATATGTCCTAGGCATAATTGGCTTGACAAATGAATATTACCTCTTTCTTTTTATGGAATTCCATGCCAATTTTTTTTCATAGGTCCAATATTAGTCATCTCAAACTTTTATTTCATAGATTTTTTTAATTTATTCAACATCTCCATAGAGCTACATATAAATATCAAGTCATTTACATAGAGATATACATATAAAACATTAGAATTAAATGCTTGTATATAAAGATTTGGTTCATTTGACTTATTACAGATCCTTGATCCAATAACCAACTATAAATTCTTGAGTACCAAGCTCTTGGAGCTTTCTTTAGTGCATAAAGTTCCTTCTTCAACTTATACACCCAAAATTCTTTACCTTTACCTCAAAACCTTGTGGCTGCCCCATATATACTTCTTCTTCAATCACTCCATTAAGGAATGCACTTTTAACACCTATTTGATGAATTTTCCATCCTTTATGAACATATTTAGCAAGAATTAGTCTTATAGTATTTATTATCATCAAAATTTTCACCCTTGAAGAGGTTATTCAATCCTCCTCACTTAAGTGATAGCATGGAAATAATCCTTGGTTTTGGGTGACTTAAAGGGTAGATTGAACCTCTCAATAGGGATAACTCCCTTGATGCATCACTTAAGAACTATAAACTAAGCTTATTTATTGTAAGGAAAAAGGGAAAGATAACTGAAAGCAAACTAAATAGGAAGAAAATTCACCAATTTTTTGACCATTACCACACATTTGTAGATGCAAAATGAGCTTGAAGTTGACCTATTCATACACTCATCCTAATATATTCTTCTTGCATCAATATTTCAATATGAAGGTGGTAGATGATGATTAAGTGAGGAGGGTTGATTTTTCAAGAGGTCTAAAAGACACTAATGGAATATTTCATCATTTATCCTTCAAAATCCCACTTAAAAACTTCATATGACCTACAAGAGTGATTTCAAATTGTGTATAGGTGATAGGATGAGATAACATGTCAAGGAGAATTAAATCAACACTAGACAAGATCAATCATTCATGTATAAACACTAAAATACAGTCATAATAGAAGGTAAAACTAACTTGTTTATTGCTTCAATGGATTACAAAAGGATTAGGGCTTTGACATACTCAAGTGGAGGATGCATTACAATGCCAAAATTAGGCATACATATAGGAGAAGGAAGAAGAGAGAGAGAGAAGAGAGGTGGCAAGAGCTAATGATGGGTAGGAAGTAATCATGGAAAAAGTTATAATCAATAATAAAATTCTAGAGGATAGTTATGAATTCTATATTCAGCATATGTGTTCTCCATTTGATGACAAATTTAGTAAGGTGGCACAGGAGTTATGTTTGGCTTGGTGGCTCACCCTTAAGCACTTGAAACTGCCCCTTGGAGTGATTATGAAGTGACTAGTCATCTCTTTGGGGTATAAATGCCTTGTAAAATTGTTTAACATCCATAATAAATCATCTCTCCATCTTTATTCTACAGTTTTCTTCATCATTCTCACATTTTCTTTTTTGGAGGCCTATTCCTTGTAACCTTGTTTTAGTACAAAGTTCCTTGGTTTGAGAGATACACAAATTTTATCATAAAAATAAAAGTATATTTGGGTGCCCATTATACACTTAAAACTTCACTCAAAATTTTAGGACCCAAATCCCAAGGTAGACCCACTTTTTCAATACCCACCTTTGCCAATTCGACCTAATTAGGCCTCATACAAGCCTATAGTCCTATAGACCATACAAATCCATACAATACCACCTAAAATCCATAAAAATAATTTATGAAACATAAAAACAGGTCTTATGGCAAATTTTAAGATATTTCATGGGTTAGAATTTAAATTAGATGAGTTGTAAGGTTTTTAGCTCTAGTTGACAAAATTGCAGGCCTGAGGAGGCCAAGAGCTAATAAAATTGATATGGAGAGTTTTAAGTTGTATCAAAGAAAAAAAATCATATTTTGTGTATTATATAACCTAATTTAACTCCTTCAATTGTTAATTTTTCTTGGTCAACCTCTGTACATCTCTAACATGCCAATTTTCTCATTATTGTGTGCATTTTGGACTATATGCATGGCTGTAGGTGTTTTTGGTGTTTGAATAATCTTAAATTAGTATATGGAACCTTTATATTTATCCTCATGGATATAAAATGTATTTATATCCATTAAAATCATTAAATCCAATGCAAACACTACATATTCTCATGAATTCTTAAAAATAGGCTTGGAAAATAAGCTTTTAGTAGGCTTGTAAGGTGCTCCTTGTGTTTGAGGTTTGTTGATGTTTAAGAATAAGTATTTATTTAATTTATTATTCTTTGTATATATAAAATAAACCCTTGTAACTCTTTTTTTGTGCTTTTACCCTGCACTATTCTTCAAACCACTAATTCATGCAAGGTTTTGCTTCCTTAGGCTAGAGAGTGTGGACCTATAGGTTTGGAAATGTGTAGGTCTACATTTATCTCAACCTAATCCATTTATGATGTTCTTATTGATATATTAATCCTTGAATATAAATTATTAACATATAATTCATGATTTCCATTCTTCATTTGGTCCTCAAGTCCTCATATTCTTCAAATTCATCCACAACAAGCAAACTTTATTTTCTTTTTGCATACATGCTTGTAAGTAATGTTTTAGGCATCTTGAGCTTGGTTCTTGAAAATATGACCATATTGTATAATATAAAATTTATGACACCTATTTTATTTATCTCAAGACTTATTTAATTATCATCATGATCTCTTTTCACCCCTTTCAGCTCTCCACTTGACATCACAAGTATGCCTTTCCTCAAATCTTCCCATGACGGGCCTATAAATGACGGTCTGAGTATTTTGAGTGTTGGGACTTAAAGTTTGGGTTTTTTAAGTTTGTCTTGATCCTATTTTTGATCTTAAAAAGTGTAGACACATTATTCATACTCCTTCTACCTTTGGAATCCCTTAAACATCCATCTAACAATGTTCTCCCATTTAGGCCTATGATAGACTTGTATGACCTTCATTATTTTATTATTCAACCAAACACTTAATGAATTAATGATATCAATTTAATGTAATTAAAATTTATAAACCATTATGGGAATGAAAAACCAATCCCATATTGGTTTCTCCAAGGAACATCTAATCACCATTGCTTTCTTGGTCTTCAATAGGTCTAGAGCACCTCTTCAATTAAAGAAGTTGATAGGATATGATATCCTATCAAGACCAAGATAATTAAACATTAATTAAACTTATACATGATCTATCTACTCCATTTGGTCTCTCATAACTCAGGCCTTATACACAAACATGCCCCTTCAAGCTCACTTTCTTGGCACTAGCTGTAGGTTTTCTTTGAGACTTTTCTTGACCATTCTAGTGCATTATGTGATTATTACAACATTCCAAAATTCTAAAAACTTATTATGATATATCAAACAAACTATTACAATATTAAAACTTATCTTCACTTAAAAATTTGAGATTGGATCCTATTAACCTACACGCAAACATGTAGGTGACTATTCCTTCTCATTAAAAGCATACCACAATGAGTTAGCTCTAGAAGATCACTTTGTATGATGCATGTAAGTTGAGGAATGATATAAAATGAGTGGGAACGTTTTGGAAGACCATAATGTAGCTTCCTAGAGCATTGAAAACCTTTGTTTTATCTCTCCATGGCCTCAAAAAGGTCTGCCTTGGACTATAACCTACAACAACCCTTTTGAATGCATGATCTTCTCTCTCCCCTCACAATTTTGGCTCATCTGATGCTTGGATATGGTATAAAGAGGATGATATGAGGAATGAGATGTTGATGTAAGTTTCTTGGAGATCACTTTCAGTGATCAAACACTTAAAATAATAAGAACCTTATCTATCACCTTTAAGAAGCACAAAAACACCACATTTTTGTCCTTTTGACTGATCACACATGCAATTGATGATGGAGGATGATGTGAGATGAATAATAAATCCCTTAAGGATCTAAAAAAACCATTCATTTTCATCCATTAGCCTGAAACTTGGTGGAACAAAAAAAAAAAAAACCTCTACCTGTGGGATTTTAAGAGGGTTTGGGTTGCTTAACTTGGTAACGATTGATCATAAAGTTAAGCCCCTATATCCATAAATTAATGAATATAATTTCAAGGGAATAAATTTCCATATTAATCCCCAATAGCACTAGTTCCAAATATTCTTCCTCTTCATGGAATGAACATCTAAAAATAGCCTTCACAAACTTACAAAGGGGTCGATGGAGGAACTGAAACATTTTTTACATTATTATAACCTATAAATGTTTCCAAAACCCTAATTTTACCCTTAAAACCTTTTATAGACATGAAAACATATATTTTTGACCTAAACTAACTACTTGCATGTTGAAAAAATGCTTTGCAAGCCCTTGGAAAGTATGTTTATATGTTATATTTCAATTTTTTGATCTTTGAAGGGTCCCACCACTCCTTGCACATTGAATTGACCTGGGTGAGCATGTGTGAGGGAGTAATAACTTTTAAAAATCTTATACATGAATTAGAGGTCTCAAAATGCACTTAATTCTTCATATCTTGAAAGGTAAACATTACCTTAATATCTCCAAAAGTACCTTAACCTTTGCTAAACATGAAATAACAATATTTCACCTTGCCATACCTTTCCTATATAATTATTCATCCACCATAATACATTATATCACCTTGGAAATTCAATACACCAACATATTACCATGGGTCATCATACCTCAATCTTTGTAGAATAAACTTAACTCTATCAAACTTACCTTAATCTCTCTAAACATCTAAAAATACCTTCATGAATGAGAAAATGAAAATACTAGGGGAATAAATCACTCTTATATACTATGAAATAGATCTTAAGATGACAAAACACACTTGGCAAGACATCCATGTTATGACTAAGTTTGACAAAATTTGAACAATAGACCAAGACTCTCAAAAATATACTAACAAGGTTAAACAAGTCTAGAATCAAATTTTGAAATTTTCCTCACTTATGGTAGCCAATTTTGGCTAATAGTATCTTGACATACCATAGGATAATATTTTTCCTCATAGTGAACCCCATATGTTTGTGCAAACTCTTTTACAATTAGTCTAGTTTTTAACTTGTCAACTGTACCATCACTTTTGACTTTGGTATTTTAGAACCACTTTATATAAATTACATATTTATTCAATATATGTTTAATTAAATTTCCATGTATCATTCATATCAATTTAATCCATCTCTAATTGTATAACATTAACACATTATTTCTTTTGAAGAGCTTTTGCATAACTTCTAGGTTCACTAGTCATTAATGATAATGCAAACATAATTTTTTCATCATAATATGTTGGAGTAAAAATTAATAATAGGGGCATGAATTAGTTTTTAAAAAACCTTATTATCAATTTAACTTAAGCAATCATGAACCGTTCAAACAAGCATATAGATCTAGCAAGCATAAACACCTATCCACATAAGCATGAAACACAAGAACACATAACATATGTGGGAAACCCTCAAGGGTAATAAAAAAAAATGATATCTATAAATTTAATAAATTTATATAATACAAACACCAAATTTAGTGAAGCACCCACTTCACATGGATCACCAACCCCAACTAGCTAAGCACCAACTCAGCTAGGATTTAACAAGCACCAACTTGCAAGGAGACACCAACCCCATAGATGGATTAGCACCAACTTAGTCACATAATTTATTTTATCACCTTAAAAACACTTTGTTTTTAACCAACTAATGATGACCACCTCTTCATCTCTTCACACTCTTAGCCCTCTCAAACTACATTCTAAGTTTCTTTGTTCAATTAGGTCTCTTCAAGACTGATTGGGTCATATGACCTTGATCCCCATACATAGAACCTATATCAAACATTAATCACTGATACTATACACTCATATTGTGGTCTATAATAACTCATTATACTCAACAAAGTGTTATCTTGTTTGCTTACACTCTTCACACTCAAATAGGCCTAAAACTAACTTGTATATATATAAACCTCATGCTCATATACTTATTAGTGTGCCAAACACCCTTAACGTCTTAGGTTTTACATGGAATAGATATTATGACTTCTTTTAAACATTAATAAAGCATTATTTGAGTCCCTTTAGGTCTGACATACCTCAATTAGGCCTTATTTCCTCTTTAGGTCTCATGGAGACCTCATTCCATTAGGTCTACTTTGGGACACGTTACTCTTTGCCTTATAATACTTTAAAACTTAAAATTTTTCATAAATATATTATATAACAAATAAATATACCTATAATAATCTCATATAGGCTTCATAATACCCTTCAAGTCCATCCACCACTTGAACCACTTTTCAAAACAATGTTCACAATTAGGCCTATGCATACTCATAAAGTCTATCTTGAACTAATGAAGATCAAACACCAATTGGATAAAAAACCAAAAAAATAAATAAAATATTTATAAACACAATTAACTTAGGGTCATAAAAAAATTCATTATATACTTCAACTCATGATATACATGTTCAAACTCTTCTCTACAAAATGCTCACTCTGAACTGCCAACTAGCCTCAAAACACAGTCATGGAAACTTAAAATTATGACACTTGAAAGAACACAATTAAGGATTTAAAATGAATCAAAATGATAATAAAACATACTTATAATAATATACAATGAAAATATCATAATCTCTAATGGAAATTACTATTTTTATAGACCAATTTGTTGACCTTCTCTCTCACAGACCTCACTTAGCTAGTCAAGCCATTTTGGCTTCACCATTTATCACTAATTTTAATGACTAACAAACCTTATAAAAAGAATTAATAGGACATAAAATTTCCAAATATAAACATCATGTACATTATATGCTTTAAATCAGGGTATAGAGTCTCAAACTCATCACTATAATTTGCTTACCCAAAACTGCCAGTTTACCTTAAAGCACAATCATGGTGACAAAGACCTTCAATCACCTATATGATCATTTATAGCGAATAGTGATTCATGTGTATTATATTATTATATAATTATACCATTATAAAATATAAATATAATATGATCAAATGGCAATATTAGTCTTACAAACTAATCTCATGACCTTGTATCTTACTATCTCATCTGAACTAGACAAGTCAACTTTGTGAGTAACTTTTTCATCATATTCAATGAGAAAAAAATTATATCCAACATTAACATGTATTAAAAATATTTAAAAACACATCCATTCATTTTTTTCCATCTATATTCCATGATAACACATTCTTGATCATCTTCTCATTATTGCTTGGGTTTCTCACTGTTTTCACCATTGTGCTTATTAGTGACTAGTCAACCTGGATGACCGGTTTAACATACTTGAGGGTTTAAACCTAAACATAAACCACCATGGAAATAAAATACAACTCTAAATTTTATCCATCCAATGATTTTCATACTTTGACTTGGTCAACTTTGACTGCTACAATAAATTTCTAAGAAACTAACACTTTCTTATAGAGTCTACTCACACACCTGACAAATTGATCACACTTGGAGGTGATTGAGAGAGTTTAATACAACCTAAAATCACTTAAATATCTATAAAAATTCATTCTAAGCACTTTATAACAACTTTTTTCATACTAGGTCACTATTAGGGTTCTTTGAGGGTTTAAACCATCTTTTACTGCTAGCAATCATTCATAAAGCTTAACCCCTCATTCTAGAAACTAATGCTTATTAATTTTATCTAGTACCTTTCCCCATCTACCATGAATATATTAGGTTCCTATGTAGAGGTTACACATGCCAATGAACACTTGAAAATCCTTTTAAGGTTTGCATGCCTTCATTTTGTGTACTCGAGAGACCTCAAAACCATTTTTCATGCTTTTTCTTGCAAAACATGACCTCAAACTTTATGAACATGCTTGAGAAAACATATCATACCTTTTTAAATTATCATATGATCTCAAAAATCCTTAAATATGATCTTGACCCCTCATTAAGCCACACTTTCTCTCTTTGCTTTTTAGAACTTGACCTACAAATCACATTGGGCCCTGAAACTGATCTTCATGCCTCTTTCCATGTGCTATCCACCTCACTTACATGCTAACACAAAAAAATATAAAATACACAAAAAATTTCAAACACCCTTCATATGCCTTGACAACATATCATGATGCCTCATTAGGCTAAGTAGGGTCTAGAAGTGGTCTAATTACATACTAGGTCTGAAGATCCTACCCTTGTGGGCTCACCCTGGGACTCTCATGAGTGATCCAATGCATCACATATATGTTAAAAAAACCTCATACATTTTCTTATGCCTTTGTACATCCATATCACCAAGCCACCATGCTAAAACCATTTCACGAGGACTTTACATTGCATGACTAGTGCCATGACTAGGCTTCTCAAGCACTTGAAAGTTGACAACTAACCTTGAAACACTCCTTGATGATTATAAACCTTGATCACATGCCTTAAATTATCCTCAAATGATGTCAAACCTCTTCATTCTCACCATGTACATGCTCATGACATGACTATGCTTATTATGACTAGGATTCTCAAGACACCTTGTACTCAAGGATTAACACTCACATGTTTACCTTGTACTCACCAAACAGTATTATCACACCACTAAAAAAATATTTTTCTAATAAACATGATCTCATACAGACCTAGAGCCTCATAACAATGATTAACTAATTACTTGATCATCAAACCTCTTTGTGACAATACTGATAGTCATCAAGCTAATATGAATCATGACATTGAAATTGACATCAACCAATAGAAGAATCATTAGTTTGCCTTAAAATTCTCTCTAAAAAGAGAGATACTAGGCTTCCTTCAAATTATCCCAAATACCACTCACCATACATCTTCACCACATGCACCTTGACATCAATGACATCAACTTTGACATCAATGACAACATTTCTCAAAAAACTCCCCCTTTGTCATTGATGGTAAAACTTTCTTCAAATTTATCCCAATTTAGTCAATCTCCCTTCTTGAAATTTCTCCCCCTTTGACCATTAATGACAAAGTGTCATACATACTAAAACTTATGGAGCCACACCTTCTTGCACCAAAATATCAACACATAGAATATGAAGCCTTACAAGAACATGTTCCCCCTCACTTTATGCATACCTCCATCAAAGGAACTCATATTACAATACCACTTTTAAAAATAGATCAAGCTCAATCAATAACATGAATAACTCCCCCCAAAACCAAGGAGCCACCATGCTTGTACTAACTAAAGAGTGTATCCATGAAGCTTAACGGAGTCACCCTTTTCCATCGAGCACTAAAACAACACAAGCTCAGGAGGTTCCTAGATCTATATGTTCTCACAAGATTGGGTATCCTTCAGTATCCTTTTAGGCTTGATTATAAATATATGATTGACCTCTTCATCAAACATTTTATCATCAATATGAGTTGACAACAAACATTCTTGACTTGATTTATCATCTAAAGTATGCTCTACCATAACAAACACTCCATTTGAGATTATAGACTGATCATGACTAACCTTGACTATCTTTAGTTTCCACACATTTATTTGAGTTATCTATTGCACTCTATGGGATTCAAACCTCTTGTTTTGACTTGATGGCCTTCTACCTCTATTAATAAAAAATCTTGCAATGTGTCCCATATTATGACAGCTGTAGCAAACAACCTTATACATACCTCTTGACTGATAATTCCTTTCATAATCCCATGCATATTTATTTTAAAGTGTCTTATACACTCTCTTGCTCTATGACTAAATTGATTTCATGTATAAAATTAAACATTGAATGAAATATCATACCTTATTTCATTAGGCTATCTGATTGGTCTTTTCATGTTGATCTTCTTGTCTTCATTAGCCTTATCCTTGACTTAAGCTACCTCATTTTGGTCTTATTTGAAACTAAGACCTATCTTATCACTTGTAAAATTTTAACAACTTAAGATGTAATCTAGATCTTTAATGATATTTTGAAACCTCTCATAGGTCTTCATCTTTATAGATGATTGATCCAACTCAGCTTTTAAGGATTTCACTCAGTTCCATACCTAGTGCATTCTTCCTCTTTAACCTTTAGGCTTGCAGTGACTCTCCATTTGTGCTTTAATTTGATTGATGATCTCATAATACTCCTTGGATATGTTAATAAATATCTCCTAAAATAAACTAATATGCTCTTCATAGTCCTTAATTATTAATATTAGTTTGTGATTCTTCTTTCTTAATAACTTCAAATCCTTTAGATCACTCACCAATTCTACCGTAAGGTTTATTTCAGCTTTTTATTCATTGAATTATTCATCAACCAAAATGACTTTCTCATTTGAACAACCCTCATTATCTATTTCTATATCCATGAATAAGGTTTTATTATTGTCATGTTCATGTTCATTTATGTCGTCACTATTAGATGTGTTTGTATCACTTACATCAGATGAGTTATCTTCTTTGGTGTAGAAACTTCTCTTATTTTTGAAAGATCTTTTCCTATCTTCATACTTCCTAAACTCTTTATTATTTTTTTCAAGCTTATAGGCCTTATTATCATATCAATGATGTTCATCATGTTCTTCATCATGCTATGTCTTACCCTTGTTAGGACATTTGGATGCAAAGTGACCAATCTTGACATAGTTGAAATATTTGAAGGGCAACTTACCCTTGTACTTATCAGAGCCAAACCTCAATTTCCTTGAAAATATGGCTATTAGTTGATCATCATCAACATTTGAGCATTCCTAATATTTTTCTTTCTTGTATTTTGAATTATTCTTATCTTTGAATATTGTTTCCTTCTTGGGAGGATTTCCTTCATTTGTTCTCATCTCATAGGTAGTTAAGATGCCATGAAGCCCATCCATTTCTAGATTGTTCAAATATTGCATCTCTTCTACTATAGAAACCTTAGAATAAAAATTATGAGTTAATTATCTCAATACCTTTTGAATAATTGTAGGCTCTTTCACTTTTTCTCCCAATCCTATAATGACATTGACAACTTCATCAACCTTCAATAGGTAGGATGTAATGGTTTCATCTTCATTCATCCTCAAACTTAAAATCATCTCATATGGGTCTGTAACTTGTCCATCTTCACCTTGGTGTCTCCTTCATATATAGTCTTCAATGTAACCCATATAAACTTATTTGACTCATAGTGCATCACCTTCACAAACTCTGCCTCTGATAGGCCACATAGAATGACATTCATTGCTTTAAAATTGATCTCTTTCCTTCTTGCCTATTGCATTAGTTGGTGGAGTAAGAGGTGAAGTGTATCCATACACAACTGAATTACATATGTAATGACCCATTTAAATTAGATATATCCTCATTCTAATGCTAAAAAATTTATAATTTGTTTCATTGAAGAACATAGCCTTACTGGTAGAGAAACCACCTTGAGCTTGCTGACTGCCCATCCTAGCTTCTAAGATCTATTTTAGACTATTATGCTTGCTTCAAAGGAACTAATATAATATAAAATTTTGAAATAAAAATTAATGAGAGGGGGGGGGGGTGAATAAATATTCAAAAATTTATTATCAATTTCACTTAAGCAATCATGAACCATTCAAACAAACATTTAGATCTAGCAGACATAAACACATATCCACATAAGCATGAAACACAAGAACACATCACATATGTGAGAAATCCTAAAAGAAAAAATCCATTGATATATGAAAATAAGATATATTAATATAATAAAAATACCAAATTTAATGAAGCACCCACTTCACATAGAGCACCAACTCCAACTAGCTAAACACCAACTCAGCTTGGCTTTAACAAGCACTAAATTACAAGGAGGTACTGACCCCACAGATTACATAGCACCAATTCAGACACCTATTATATTTTATCACCTTTAGGAAACTTTTTTTTAACCAATTTATGATGACCACCTCTTCATCTATTCACACTCTTAACCCTCTCAAACTGCCTTCTTGGTCTCTTTGCTCAATTAGGTCTCTTCAAGATTGATTAGGTCACATGACCTTAATCCTCATACATAGAACCTATATAAAATATTCATCACTGATTATATACACTCATATTATGGTATGTAATACCTCATTTTTATTAACAAAGTGCTATCTTATTCTCTTACACTCTTCACACTCAAACATGTTTAAACTACTTTGTATATATATATAAGCTTCTTGCTCATATACTTCTTAGTCGGACAAACACCCTTAATATATTATATCAGATGGAATATATATTAGGACATATAATAAACATGAATAAAGTGTGATTTGAGTCCATTTAGGTCTGACATACCTTAATTAGGCTTTATTTCATCTTTAGGTCTCATGGAGACCTCATTCCATTAGGTCTACTTTATGACACATTATACTTTGCATTCCTTGGAACACTTTAAAACTCCATAAAAATTAGGAAAATATTATATAAAAATTAAATATACCTATAATAATCTCACCTAGGATTAATAATACCCTTCAATTCCAACCACCTCTTGAACCTCTTTTCAAAACATTGTTCATGATTAGGCCTATGCATACCCAGAAAGTCTATCTTGAACTAATAAAGATAAAACACCAATTAGATTAAAAAAAATTGAAATAAATAAAATATTTATAAACCTAATTACCTTAGGGTCATCAAAAACTTTATTATATACTCTAACTTAGGGTATACAGGTTCAAAATCTTCTCTACAAAATGCTCACTGTGAACTGCCAATTAGCCTCAAAACACAGTCATGAAAACATGAACTTATGACACCTTAAAGAAGACAATAAAGGAATTAAAATGAATTAAAATTATCATAAAATGTTATTATAACAAATTCCAACAAAAATATCATAATCTCTAATGGAAATAATTGGTTTTGTAGACCAATTTGTTGACCTTCTCTCTCACAGACCTCACTCAGCCAATCAAGCCATTTTGGCTTCACCATTTGCCTATAATTTTACTAAATAAAAAAAATTATGAAAATAATATATAGGAAATAAAAGTATCAAATTAAAAAATCATGTGCATTATATGCTTCAACTCAGGGCATAGAGTCTCAAACTCATCACTACAATTTGCTTACCTAGGACTGCTAGTTTACCTTAAAGCATAGCCATGGTGACAATGACCTTTAATCACCTATATGACCATTTAAAGAGACTCCTAATGCATGTGGATTATATTATTATATCATTATAAAATAATTATATATAAATATAATATGATAAAATGGCAATATTAGTTTTGCAGACCAATCTCATGACCTTGTATCTTACTATCTCATTTGAACCAAACAAGTCAACTTTGTTAGCAACTTTTTCATCATATTCACTGAAAACTAAAAATTCTATAAAAAATTAATATGTATTAAAATTATTGAAAAATTCATCCATGCATTTGGTTCCATCCCTATTCTATGATAACACATCCCTAATCATCTTCTCATTTCTGCTTAGGTTTCTCACTATTTTCACCATTAGGCCTGTTAGCAACTAGTCAAATTTGACGAATGATTTATCACACTTGAGGGTTTTAAACTATAAAAAAACCACCATGGAAATAAAATAAAAGTATAAAACTTATCCATCTGATGATTTGCATACTTTGACTTGGTCAACTCTGACTTGGTCAATTCTAACTACTACAATAAATTTTTGAAAAACTAACAATTTTTTATAGGGTCTACTCACACACCTAAAAAATCAATCATAATTGGAGGTGCATGGGATATTTTAATAAAACCTAAAATCACTTAAATATCCATAAAAATCCATTTTTATCACTTTAGAACAACTTATTTTCATATCAGGTTACTACTAGAGTTCTTTAAAGGTTTAAACCATATTTCACTGTTAGCAATCATTCATAAAGCTTAGCCCCTCATTATAGAAACTAATGACTATAAATTTGAGATATGACATTTACATATCTACCATGAATATATTAGGTTCCCATGTATAGGTTAAATATGCTAATGAATGCTTGAAAGTCCTCAGGTTTGCGTGCCTTCATTCTATGTACTCGAGAGACCTCAAAACTACTTTTCATGATTTTTATTAAAAACTATGACCTCAAAGTTTGTGAAAATTATTGAGACAACATATAGTAAATTTTTATATGATCATATTATCTCAAATATCATTAAATATGATCATGACCCCTCATTAGGCCACACTTTTTCTCTTTGCTCTCTAGACCTTAACCTACAAATCACATTAAGCCTTAAAACTGACCTTCATGCTTCTTTAAATGTGATATAAACCTTAATTACATGCTAAAACAACATATAAAATTCTCAAACAATGTCAAACATACTTCATATGCATTGATAATAGATCATGATTCCTCATTAGGCAAAACATGGTCTAGAAGTGGTCTAATTACATACTAGGTTTGAAGGTCCTACCTTTGTGGGCTCACCTTGAGACTCTCATGAGAGATACAATTATTCAACTACATATTCAAATAACATCATACAACCTCTTATGACTCCATAAATCTATCTCACCAAGCCACCGTGCTCAAACCATTTCACTAGGACTTTACATGCCATGACTAGTGCCATGATTAGGCTTCTCAAGCACTTGAAACTTTAAAACTGACCTTGAAACACTCCTTTATATTTATACACCTTGATCAAATGCCTTAAATCCTCTTAAAATTATGTCATATCTCTGCACATATCTCTTCATGCTCACCATGCACATGCTCATGATATGACCATGTTTATTATGACTGGGATTCTCAAGACACCTTGTACTTAAGGATTAATAGTCAAACATGTTTACCTTGTACTCACTAGAAAACATTCTAAAAAAATCATGATTCATTTCTTACTTGATCATCAAACCTCTTTGTGACAATACTGACAGTCATCAAGCTAACCTGAATCATAACATTAAACTTGACATCAACCACTATAAGAATCATTATATTGCCTTAAAATTATCTCTAAAAAGAGATATATTAGGTTTAATTCAAATTATCTCAAATACAACTCACCATACATCTTCACCTGATGCACCTTGACATCAATGACATCAACCTTGACATTACTGATAACATTTCTCAACATAAACATCATAAAATAAGTTACTATAATATTTTTTTATCCTTTTCACCTTAATATCATAATTATAATACAAAATTTTATTGGTTATATTAGTATTCAACAAACACTTTTTCTTGCTTGGTATTGATGTAGATGGATGACTAGTCTTTGGCAAAGATCTAGTATTATTTCCTATTAAACTAGAAATATGTGTAGGACTTTGTAATCCATGAAAATAAAATTAAATAGGTTAAACCACTTAAATTATTAATTTTTTATCTACATTATTAGAATAAATATACATCTCATATTCAAAAATAAAAAAATCCCTATATACAATTGAGGATTTACTAGTAGGATTATAAAACTTGTATGATTTGATTTCATCACTATATCCGGTGAAATTATGATCTACACTCTTAGGATAAATTATATCACCCTTACCTTTGATTGTGGTGATTTTAATTCTAATTTTTCCTTCAACTTGGATGGACTTTGCATCTCCTAATTATTCTTGGCTAGAAATCATTTAACTTGTTGAAATCATCTTTGTGACTTGTCACCTGATTTGAACAACCTAAATCAAGAAAAAATAGACTATTTTATTACTATATTACCAAAAAACATGTGACAAAATAATATTATCCCTTTTTAAACTCAATTTATTTATCTTTAAAATCTTTCTCTTTCCTTTCTTGATTGGATTGATTCGTAGCTTCTACTACCTTGCAATCTTTTATCACACATCCTAGTTTTTTGCAATAATGACAAGTGAAGTATTTATTTCCCTTACCTATGAAGTTTGATTCATATTTTTCATTTGAATTTAAGTTTTGAAAAATCCTTTAATTCTAATTCTTATTTGTCTCTTTAGTCTTTGAAACCCTTCCCTTAGTTTCAAGTACTTGTTTTAGACCATGTTTTAGGTTTCCTACATATAATCTCATCTTATCCTCATCAGATAAAAGATAACCCATTAAATCATCCATATTTATTGTGTTCATATCTTTACACTTTTCAATCATGATCAATATATATATCCATCTTTGAATTAAATATCTCAAAATATTTTTTACTATAACACTATCTTGAATAGTTTCTCTATAAACCCTCCTATGTACTAAATCATTCACCCTTATGCATTAATCTCTAATTCTTTTAGAATCTGACATTTTCAAATTCTCAAAATTCATTTTTAAGGGTTTTAAGTTTTGATTATCCTACCTTAATATATCATTTATATGAAATATCTAAGGTATTCCATGCGTCATGAGCATTTTTTCATCCTTCAATTCTTGGATAAATATTTAGGTTTATGGCACTCTAAAGATAAAATAAAGCTTTTGCATCTCTATTTTATTCATCTTTTATTATTATTTTGGATCTTATGTCAAGGTGTTCCAATATTGATGTATAATTACCCATGGAGAAGAATTTCACAAATTATTTTCCACATAATAACTTTATTCAATCGATCTTGCCAATACTCAAAATTGTCATATTTGAAAACATGAATATTCATGGAGGTAGAAATAACTAAATACGTTGTATCTTCTAAAAATAGCCTAAAAATATTTTAAAACCTTATTCTAATGTGAATATATATCAAATAAAGATTTTTAATGAATTGGATAGAGTGAAAATTAGCTTTGTTTCTCTCTAAAATTGAAGCTATATATCAACAATTCTATCTCAAAATTAGTAACTATCAAACTAACTTGTTGTGAGTGAAATTATTGATAAAAAAATATACTAAATAGCTTCAAATTTTAAACATACACTTTCTAGTCCAAATTAATTTATACCTATAATAATATCAAACATTAAACATACAAAAATATTCTCAATTCTAATTAATGCACCACACTTCTATTGTGTGTAACTTTATTATTTAAATAAGGCTTAAATCAAACCTTACGCAAAATAACTTGTATGACAAGTTATTTTAAGAAAAACATAAGGTAAAAACTAAATAAACAAATTTACTCTAAAAATAATTAAATAATAACTATAAGTATAAAATTATCTCTAAGACAACTTAAATAAGACTAAAGATAAACTCAAGCGACGACTGAGAGTACCACTAACACTAACTAATAGCTTTTTAGTAATCATGAAAGAAGCCACTATTAGTTGACTACCAAAAGATATAATTAGAAAAAATTAGCATCCTAAATTCCTTAAAAAAAATGGATTGATTTAAATACACTTTAATTTCACTTAATTAATATTAAAAGTGCACCCCACCACTTGGGAACTCATTCCGGTACTCAGGGAATGAACTAGAGTTAACTGACAATTCCAAATTTTATTAAGGAAATAATTAGAAAATGTTTAAAAGTGACCAAAAAAATAATTAAGGTCATAAATAAATTAAATAACCTTATAAAACACCTAAAAAAACAATATATATATATATATATATATATATATATATATATATATATATATATATATATATATATATATATATATATATATATATATATATATATATATATTAAAAATAGAACTTAAGTGCCCATATTAGTATCATACTCAACATAAATCATCCAATTAAACTTTTATATAAACAAATCAATGTCTCATTAAAAAGGGACTTGGAACTTATTTGGAACACATATATACACTATTTCACATTAATAAAATCTTATGTATTTTTTCAAATTGTGAATCTATCATTAGGAACAGTCACAAGACAAGTTTGGAGCACTCTAAAACCAAATCAAAACAATCAATGTCAAGTACCAAAGATAAATCATTGGTTTTTATTTTATCTAAAATTGGATTAATATAATAATCACCCTTTAATCAAATATAAAATAATAGAATATAATTTTGATATTAATTAGTAGAATAAACACAAGAAATGATTTGATGACTATGATTTCAACAAGTTTGACAAGTGTAATAAATAAATGTAAGAGGGTAGAGAAAAACTTAACATATTTTTCACACTTCCTTGATTAGTGTAGATTGATTTGATAAATTAAATTTGTGTGAAGTGAATGTAGTTTATTTGTTGTATATTTGGTGACTATTTATATTCTAGGACAATATTACTAAAAGAAGGACATTGATGGGAGTTGATCTTGACCCCTATGGGTCAATCTTGTCTTTATAACATATTGCTTTCTAGTAGCTACTTGTAATTTTTTTTATTTAAAAAAAATCAGTATAAAAATGCCATGAATGATAATTAATCTTGACTCTTATGGGTCGATCTTGTCCTTATAACATGAAACTCATTTCCAACAAATTGCTATTTTTAGCTTGGTACAAGATCAACAAAAGGACATGAATGATTATCGATCTTGACCCCTATAGGTCAATCTTATCCCTATGACATTAATATTTTAAATCTTTCTCATATGTTTTTATTTTAGTAATGTCTTTTTCTTCCTTCTTAGAATTTTTCATGCATGTTCATGTTCCTGAAATATCAAATCTTAGTTTCTTGTACAAATACTTGAGACATCAAATAGAGGGAAATTGGGGTAAAGGGATTGAGTTGGACTGACCTTGGTCAATCCTTGTTGAAATACTAAGCGTTGCACTAAATTGTCAATGCTTTAAAGAGGGATCAAAATAAAATGTAGTTCTCCTACTTGCGTGTTTGTGGAATATTAAATACAGATCTAGATGCTCTTTCTCCTAGGTTACCCTTGACATAAACATACAAATGTAACATTACTTTAAATATAACTCTAAAAATTTAGTGCAATCAATGTATAACTTTGTATAGCTCTTGAAGTGTAAGAGTGCTTGTCCTAAATGCCTCCTAGTAACTTTGTATATATAACAATCTTTTAAAATTTGAATTAAAAACTGAGTGGTGCATGAAAAAGACCCAAAGACCTTAAAGGGGACTTAATACAATGGTTAAAAAGGGGAAACATGTTAGACAAGAATTTAAAAGATCAAAGGAAAAGATAGTATTGAGGGGAATAAGATATAATGACAATATTTAATACTTTTCCTATATCTTGTTCCGTTCCCAATAATATTGTCTTAAATATCATTTTTATATAATGTCTCAGGCTCAAAATAACCTCAAAATGATAAAAGGGTTTAGATATCTCTATTTTTAAATGCATCTTAAGAAATTTGGATGGGAAAATGGAATCACAAAGTCATAAAAAATCATAAAAATAAAAGGTGAAAAAATAAAAAGGCACATGTCATTAAGTACTTAATTATTAGATAAAATCAATATAAAAAATGGCTAAAAGACATTATAAAATAAGCATTGTGCCAAATTTTAGATTCTACATTTGCACCTCCCACTTTAATCTAGCATTTTAGTGAAACAAAAAATACTGGATAAAAGGGAAAAAGAGAATGAAAAATTATGTGGATGATTATCTTGTAGACTTACCGTGTGCCATAATGATCATAAGTGTTCTTGCAAAAGGAGACATATGTAATTAGATATGATTATTATTAAAATGAAGTGAAATATATAACCACAAATGAAATAATGCAAATATTGTTCAAGGAACAATTACACTTGTATGCATGCCATGGAGAAATAGGAATGTTGAGGGTCAAGAGTTGACCCAATCACCATGGAGAAGAAGAGGGGAATTGTAGCATTTATTCATTTCCTAGCCAGGGAAATGGATAAGATTTCAAGTGGTTAGTGTGATGGATAGATCCATTGAGGGATGCATAAACTCCAATGTGTTGATTCTAGTAACCATGCTATTTGGAGAAATTTTCTCTTATGTTGAAACTAGAGAATTGAGGGTGATCAAACCCCAATTTTAAATTGTGCCTATATAAAATAAAAAATACCCACTGAGGAATGAAAAAAACTCAATTTAAGCTAGTATTTGTAGCCCCAATATGTGAAATAGGTTGGAATTTATAGTATATTTTTAAGTTATAGTATTGGAGGGTGTAGAATTTCCAAGTTATGCATTATACACTTTAAATGAATCGACCATTGTAGATGGATTTAGATTCAATTGTCACTTTGTTCCTTAGTTTACGTATGCATAGTCAGAAGAGAATAAATAACATCCATGCCCCTTGTAGTCATACAAAATGTCATTTAATGCAATAAGTGTCACTTGAGACCACCCTATCCTTAGCTTAGCCCTAAACCTATCTTAGGGCCTCTTTTCATCCTTTTCCAACTTCTATGCATGTCTAAAATTTGCCCAGATATACCAAGATCCACATTGAGCCATTACCTAGGCATCCTCGACCCTTTTCACACGTTCTAAACACCTAGATAATAACATGACCCCATTAGTCTATAACATAGTGCACTATTATCAAAGAGGGAATTGTTATTGACTCTTAGCTTCTTTTTCCCCTAATGATTATATTTCCACTCCTTAAAGAATATTAAGGTTGGCCTTGACTCATTTAATGTCTTGACAAGCATCATAACACTATATAAAGACCACTCTCACTCAATTCATACATCAGATGGTAATTCTCATAAACAAGCTTAGAAATAGTTATGCAAATTAAGGTTATTGATCCTTATTTACCCCCTATTTCTACATATATCCATATGCAGTAGCCAAAATCTTAGTTTAACCCAGGTTTATAGTCTCAATTCTTACTCAAAGCATTCAAATTGGAATTCATACTTAAGCATACTAGCATCACTCTCACTTACATCAACACTTATATTGGGATAAATACATCAGGTTTGATCCCCTTTTGAGGTATTGGTTTATAGGTAGAACTCAACACAATGGGTGTTGAGGTCTTGCCCAACCTACCCTACTAACACCACTTTTTTTCCACTTGTGTTCATAAAAACCCGAGTAAACTTAAATTCTTAGGGTTTCAAAGTGAAATCAGTCAAAACATAGGATAAATGACAATCTAGGTCTCGATAATATAGGCACATGATTATTGAAGTAAAGTAAAGGTCTACCCATAATTTCACTTCTTCACTTACATGAGGTCATTAGCACTGCACATAAGGTTAATAACATAATTCACTAGTGGGAAAGAGGGATACACTATTGCCCAAATAGGGTTATGATAATTATTTTATGTTGATGACACTCTGACTTACTCCTGCATCACTTCTCAACCTACCACTTGTCCACTCAGTCATATTTTCTACCTAAGTACACCTTTTCTAATTCATTATTATTTATAAATAATTCAAATAAGTAAATTATTATACAAATTAGTGGGGGTTGATATTATAGTATTTTATTACCTGATTTATTACTCAATTCTTTATCAACCTAGGGTTGTGTTCCATAATCCTAAAAAAGATAAATCACCCCTACCATGCATGCAAATAGAAAATATTATATAGTATTGACATGAATCTGTATCGTGATCCTTGAATTTGGAAAATAGTATAGTGTGCATGAATTTGTTTCATGCACCCATTGTTAAATATAAAATCTATAATTGTATATAGATGTAGATTTATAAATTATGTTTGAAACTTGTGCATGAATTTATATCATGCACCCAAAATTTGTATGAATATGTAACTATTCCTATAATTTTAGTGCATTTGCATTACACGTGCACCCATAATTTGTACCAATGATTGAATTTTGAACCATTTTGAATCCTTTGAAACTCTATTGTGTATCATTTTAAAATCCATAATCATTGATTTTTTAATTTGATTACATGTGCATGCCATATGCCCCCAAACATTGTACCAATATCTGAACCTATGAGGTGTAATATGATGTAATGAATAGTTGAATATCTGAATTACATTGGTTTCATATTATTTTTTAGTTTTTCCCCATGTTTTCCCCCCTTTTGAGGTAAGGGATGAGAGTAGAAAATCAATCAAATCAAAAGATATATTTATTTAGATAAGTTCAATCAGTTAGAATAACATGTAATAGATTTGAAAGTTATTGTTATATAAATCATGTTAATCACAATAAGGTATAAATAATAGAATAGGAGATATCTGCTTTCAAAAATTTTGATCATTGAAATAAATTAACTATGTAATATGCATAGTAAATGATGTAAAAACAACTCATATAAAATAGGGTGAAAAAGGTTTTTGTAATTTCATTTTCACCATTGAATTGTGCAAACTAAGCTTTGAGATGTGAATGTGTCTAGTTGATGAGTTACATTGCCACTTTGATTTGAGCATTTACAAAATGATTTATAGACACTGATTACAAATGATTTGGTATGTATTATAATTAATCAAAATTTCTATGATATTATATAATTTTATGTCATTTTTAATAAAATTTTGACCTTTGGATTTTTTTTTGTTTTGGCACTTTCAAGAATTAGAAATTTAGAATTTATTGTATATGGGATATGGGATATGATCATAAAATGCCTAAGAATTGCATCATATAAATGTTAATGTATGTATATAGGATCAATTTCCTAGTGTAAATGAGATATTATAGAATGAGTGAGTTACTTGATAGTTTGGGTTGATTTAGGATGCACTTTTGGAGCCTTATCCATGAATGCAAAGTATTATAGATACTATTAGAACATGTTCAAGGACAAGGAAAATAGGTGTTGATTTGGATCCTCATCTGATGATGATGTAGAATAATGTAGTTCCATTGGTAGAGGGTGATAATGTAATATGTATAATAACTTATACTTAGTGGTGGATTAATGCATGATGAGTTGTTTTCTTTATAATTTTAGAGGATGATATACATTATGCCCACAACATAGGATGGATGGGATAGAGATGGAGTAGGTGGATATGAAGGAGGTGGAGATAGAAAAAGAGAACTGATATACAACCTACATTAAATTATTATTCTAATTTATCTAGGTATTTGCTTTAGAGACTTTTTACTTTGTAGTTTAAACACACATGTGTCATGGTTTAGATTGGGATACTTGAGATTCAGATTAGATGATATAGGTCAAGGTTGTGATCACATAGATCATAAAGATGATACGAGGCCTTGAATTTGTAGGCCACATGGTGTGTTATTAGTGATATTTTAGATGATGAGGATGCCCCCATCATTGATTGGTAGTTGTATTGTAAACATTATTATATATATAATGAGATCATTTCATATATGTTAGTTTTTGTTTACATGTGTTGTTATATGCTTTGAATTTTTACATTTACAAAGTTTATAATTTGATTATTGTTAATATAATATTGTGAATGTATGAAGTGTTGATAGCAATTGTTGTATGCTAACATTCATTAATTTTTAGTATCACGTATATGATATTGTCTCTCATAATTAGTTTCCTAAACTTTTTGGGAAAATAAAGTCACTATAATCTAGCTGGCAGTTCTGCTATTGAAGAATTCAAAATGGTTCCACTTATGACTATTGTACTTACTTTTTGACTTATATTTTTGGTTATTACATAAATTCTTGATTAAATTTTTTATTCCATATTTATTTTGTATAAGATATATATGCACCTGTAATGTATAATTTTGGATCATTGGTGATTGGACCTATTTTATTATCACCTCTATCGAGAACTCGAATGACTAGTGGTTCCTATGTGAGAATATTTTAGGATAACTCGATCATGGTAGAAGGGGAACTCGAAGAAGGAATTATTCTAGTAGTTTGCTTCTGTAAAAACTGATATATAATTCATTCCTTATTAGGAATGTCGTGGTATGTCTTAGTATTCTTAGAATAACTACTAGAAGAAGTGGGAGAAGAAGACCTTGTTGGTTTTTTCTCAAATGTAATAACTTCTCTATCAACAAGTTGTGTAATATTTTGTCACAAAGCATAACAATCATTATCATGATGCCCATTAATACCATGGTATGTGTAAAATCATTGACCTATTATCTTCTCAAATTTATGAGGTGGATGATAATAATTCAAACAAAGAGTAATCAGTTGTTTATCCAAAAATGTATGTAGAATATTATGTGGTCTATCATAAGGAGATAAAAATTAAGTGGTTGTCTCTTAGTATAAATAGATGATTTTAATATAGGAGCTATTTTATAAATTGACTATTTTCCTTTGTGTAAGACCTTTAATAATTGATACTTGCTATGAAATTTTGGTTTTGAAGAGGCATAGGTGATGGATTATAAACCTCTTTTGTAAATTATTTTCCTTGGTAATCATCTTTGACAATACTTTTTCCTTTTAGAGAAGATAAATTAGATTCTAGATTTTGAGTAGTAATTGCTTCCTTACATTATTTCTTACTAACTTACATGTGTATCAGTGCACATCCTTATATAAAGTGGAAAATATATATGTAAGGATGTGCAATGATCTTTTTTAAAATGGAGACAAAAGGCCCTTATTGAATATCAATTTTATTTATAATTCTAAAGGTCGACATGTCAAAGAGTGTAAATCATTATTGAATCAAATAGTGTAATGTCTATTGGACTCATCATCACCTTGAATTAAACCTTGTAAATGTTTCAATGTTAATTTAGGCATTTCATGATTATGATAATATGATAAGAATATACCTTCTAACTTATTGAAGGTAGGTACAAAACCATTAAGAATATTTTAAAACCATTTGAAATCCTCTTGTGTTGGAAACCTATGAAAATCCTTTAGCAATATGCTTCCATATTTAGACCAATAACTAAAATAATGTATGTATTGTGTTAAATGATTAGTATGATCTCCATGACCATAATATAAGGGAAACATAGGCATGACAAACTCTATTGGATAAGGATACTAAAATACATTTCATGTAATATGTTGATCTTAAACTATTCTTTAATATTATCATGACACAATATCAATTACAAATTAAGATTCGACACTTGATTTTGAAGGTCTCGTCTAACATTCATCATAGACACAATGTGGCTATTAGGAATAGTTCTAGTTTGTAAAGGTGTACTCAAGGGCTGTAATTTACCATCTACTTGAAACATGGGTATAATAGAATCATCACAAATATCATTGCATTATAAGACCACAATTTTGCATAAATTAGAAACATTTCAGATAGGATTATTCATATCACATGATTTTTGTAACAAAGATATTATATCATTTTGAATGTCACAAAGATGTACTAATATAAATTACCCATTGTGTGATTTTTCAAAAAGAGATAAATAAATATTATGCTCATTTGCATCTATTTGTGTTTATAGATAGAGAAGGAATAATGCTTGTTACTTGTATAAAGAGAAAAGGAGAATGGCATTCAACTTTTGAAACATTTTTATGATCAAGAGAGTATAAATAAGAATAAATTTTGATTTTTGCAACATTTGCATTATCAAAAGAGAGTAAATAATAATCCCATTCAACTTTTGAAAAATTTGCTTCATCTATGGAGAGAAAAGGATAATCACATTCAAATTTGGTAACATTTGCATCATCTAGAGAGAAAATGAGAGATTAAAGAAGAATGAATTTCATTTTTTTCAAAATTTGCCTCATATAATAAAGGAGAAGAAAATTCAAAATTTGTAACATTTGCATCATCTTGCAAAGAAGAGGCACATTCATCTTTTGTAACATTTGCATTATCTATATCATGAGAATCATCTATTCATGTAAGAGTAGTGTTATCAAGAATTTAATTTATACCTTGGTTTTTGTGCTTATGCATGTTTATTTTATAACATTAAATGTGATGAAGTGTAATAATACACAATAAATGCAAATGAGGTGTATTTTAAAATAATGTACATTATAATTATGTTTCTCTTGTTTTAAAGTATGGTCAAGAGAGGTTTATAAAGAAAGAGTACAGGAGTTAGGCTCTTCTATTTCAGAAGTAGTATAATTTTTTCTTCCTCACTATGTGCTTCTTCAATATCAAAATATAATCATTAGCTCCACAATCATATTCATCATAGACATGATTAGGATCACCATTAGTCCAACAAAGTAATAATAGGGTATATATTTGTTTGAAAATAGAGAATATAAGTGATGAGGACTATTAGGGTTTAGAATAAGATTCGATATTTTAGTACATTCATTAGAGTAAGCACATGGCATAGGGTTGCTAGAAAATAAAAAATACTAAGGATGAGGACTATGAGGGTTTCAAATAGAGGCAGATATTTTATTACTTCTAAACCCTAAGATGATAAGAAAATGGAGATGCTTAAATTTGGATTTATATGTTAAACTGGTCTTGTAAACTTGAAAAATATCACTTAAGAATCTATCCTTCAGTTCTTGACCTTCGTTATAGCCGAAAGACTTGTGTTCACCATCACAATGGACCTAAATGCTTATATTATAGTCCAAACCTATTATTTTGGTTACCCAGATCACTTGTAGCCTATAGTACACTTAAAATTTGATAGATATCCTTCACTATTAGTTTTAGAGATATAAAAACCTTATATGTTCGTAGATAGTTGCATATAGGCTTGGACATTAGCATTGATTTTATTGTTCATTATCCAATGCAAGTGTTTATGCCTTATAAACACTCAAATTTGTAAGTCTTTCAAAATGTATGAGTTAACCTACTATATTTCATTAACCCTTTGTGAGGAAATTTTCAAAAGAGCTGATATAAATACAAGTTCATCTAGAAATCACCTCTCAAGATTACACTATACTACTAAAAATCAATTGCATAATTAATCTATTCTACCCTATTTTTTCCTATTTTCATACTAATCATAACATTAGTCATATTACATGTCTAAAACATTAAAAGAGTAGCCCATGATCCATATTTTTCAAGTTAAAATCTAAATCACTATATGCACTTGCATATAACATTCTACACCATTGTTTCACACACAAACCACCACATAGGGGTGAAATACAAATGTCTATGTCCCTCTTTGGAGTATTAGATATGTAGGAAAATCTCATTGATAGAGGGGTCCTTGAGGTCAGATTGACTTCATAAGCCCACTAACCCATTTTTTGCAAGGTGACAAGACCTAAGAGGAGGATCTAGGGTTTGAGTTATAGTCTGATATTGAGAGCTTGTGTGCATGATATGAACACACAATATGAAATGCAATAGAAAACAAAAAAATATATAGGTGGAAGCTTTAGTCAACAATAAATAATATGTATATGACATATGCATTGAATTATAGATAATAGTATCAATCCAAGTGTCCACAAGGCAATGCAAGCATCCGTGCTGACATAGAATTAAATTTTAAAATCTGATGACAAGATAAAATCATCATACAATCTATTTCAACACTTTAATTAATCATGTATACCTATGATTTAGTGTATAAGTTAAGTAAAATCTCTCCTTCATATTGTTATTATCAAAATATTAGATGTTGTACTTTTTATATTTGGCATATACTTAGATTTAGTATTTCTTATCAGAATATAAGTAGAATATAAATTCATTAATTGGCCTATATATTAGAGTAGTATTTTCCTTACTTGATTAGTATACTCTTTCATGTTAATATTTATTTCCAAAAATGGTTAAATAGAAATAAATGAATAAGAACTATTCCAATAACACACTTCCACATATAAAAGTTAAATTTATAAGTGAAATTCAAATAAAAAATGGGTTCACCAATATGTTTTATTTAAAATTGGATCAATACAATAATAATCCTTTAATTAGATATAAACTAATAAAATATAATTTAGCTATTAATTAGTAGAATAAGCACAAGATATGATTTGGAAATTATGATTTTGATAAGCAAGTTTAATAAGGGTGATAAATAAATGCAAGAGGGTAGAGAAAAACATAGATTAATTATCGCACTTCCCTGATCTATGAAGATTGATTTTGCTGACTTGAAGTAGTGTGGAGTGTTTGTAGTTTGTTCATTTTTGGATTTGGTTATTATTTATAGTTGAGGAAAATATCATAAGGAGAAGGACATGAATGGAATTTGATCTTAACCCCTATGACTTGATCATGTCCTTGTTATAGATTGATTTTTGCTAATTGATTGTAATTTTTGGATTCAAACAAGATCAATAGAAGCAAGACATGAAAAATAGTCAATATTGTCTCATATGGGTTAATCACATCCTTGTAATAAATTATTATTTTTGTCTTGGGACAAAATTAATAGAAGTAGGACATGAACAACTATCAGTCTTGACCCCTATGGGTCGATCCTATCTCTATGATAAAAAGATTTTGAATCTTTCCCAGATGTTATGGTTGTTTCAATAATATTTTTTCTTCATTATAATTTTTCACACATGCACATGTACCTAAAATACCAAACCCTAATTTCATGTATAAATAATTAAAATATCAAATAAAGGAGGAATCACGTGAAATGGATTGAGTTAGACCGACCTTGGTCAATACCCATTGAAAAACCAAGCAGTGTAATAAAATTTCAATGATCCGAAGATGGATCAAACTCAAATTTATTTCTCCCACTTATATGTGTGCGTGAAATGGTGAATGTAGATCTAGATGTTATTTATCCTAATGTACCTTTGGCACAAGCATGCAAATGTAACAATAATTTAGATAAAGTTCTAGAATTCAATGCAAGAAATGTATAACTTTGTATAACTCTTGAAATGTGAGAGTGATTATCCTAAATGCCTCCCATTAATTTTATATTTATATTAATTTTTTAGAATTTGATTAAAAACCTAGTGGTGCATGAAAAGGACCCAAATATATTAAAGGGGACTTAAAAGCAATGGTTAAAAATAGGAAACATGTCAATCAAGAATTTAAAATATAAAAAAATAAGATCATTAGGAAGGGGAAATAATATAGGGATGATATTTAGTACTTTTATTATATACCATCCTAGTCTCAAAATAACCTAAAAATGATAAAAGGGTTTAAATATCTCAAATTTTAAATGCATATTAAGAAATGTACATGGGAAAATAGGATCATAAATCATATAAAATCATAAATTAAAAGGGGAAAACATAAAACACATGCACCATTAATTACTTAATTCTTAGCTAATATCAATATAAGCAAAGTGGATAATAGCCAAATTTGGGTGTTTACAGTTATATAGATATAACGAAGGACCACAATTAGTCAATGACATGAGGGGGAGAACTATGCATGGATCGTTTTTCCTCCTCATATCATCAAATATGTAGGTAGTTCTCAAACACGAAATGTGGGTGATTGGGGTCAACTCAACTCATTTGAATTTCCCTTTTTTGTATATCTCTATCCCTCACAAGTGTTTTACCTTATTTTTGATAACACACAATAACTTGTATTTAATTATAGGTGTAAAACTAGAGAATATTATAATGCTAAAGATTTATAATACTTAATAATTCTAATTTTTACAAAATGCTAAATATAGAAATTATTATTTTTGGAAAGTACTAAGAAGAGATATACTTGTGCATAGAATTTTTTTGACCTTTTTTTACTATCTAATAGTGAAAATCAGTATAAGATATGACTTTATAGGTTTAATAATAGGAAATATATCATAAACATATCTAAGATAGATCCATTGGAAGTGGACTGCAACATAGTGCACTCAAGTTTATTGATCACAAACTTGTCCTAGTTGACCTTTATAAGTGACTAAAAGGAAATGACAGAAAACAAGATTTTAAAAATTAAATTTGACAATAAAATCATAAAATATATTTATATAAAACTAATGTAGGGGGATTGGAATGAAGTGCACTTGATTTCATTGATGACAAACTTGTCTTGGTTGATTATAACAAAAAAATAGTTGTTGTGCCTTATACACCTATGAATACTAAGTAATATGAGATATCACAACTAGGGTTTTATTGTGTAAAAAATATCTATTTATCTTCTCTTGTCTTTGAAACACTTAGGGCACTTATATAACTTAAAAACCTATAAGATAAGATGGGAGTCACATAATGGGTTGAGCTGAACTCAATCACCCTCTTGATGATTGATTATTTCCTATGTGTTTAATACTTCAAGGAAGGAAATCAAGCCAACATAGTTCTCCCACCCTGAGTGAATGTGCAATTATTCTTATTTGACTATGTGTATGAAACTAGAAAATGGATTTGATACTCGACAATGATAGCTCTTGAATTTATTTAAAAGGATCTTGACTTGGATTATGGCTTCTCCTTGTGAGTGATCTTGAATTTAAAAATAATAGGGTAGATTTGCACAATGTATAGAAGTATAAAATCTTGAACTAAATGAATATAAAATGGGGATAATGAATGAATCTTGACATGTATTTATAAGTATTTTGACATTTTCCTTAGCTAACCATGTGAAACATGCAAGAAGACCTAAAATATTGATTAAAAATTTAGATTATTTGGTGTGGGATGCAGTCAGTCTAAGTGAACAAGAGTGTGTTGCGCTCTTGTTTACATAGTGTTAACTTATCTAAAAGGATTAGGGAAAACTTTCCTCTATTGGAGATAATATGACCATGATTTTAGGTGTTTTGAGCATTTGAAAATGGAAGTTCTATGTAGTGATAATGGAAAACAAAGGGTTAAACCTGCATATAGACATCTGGCTTAAAATAATGGTTAATAAGAGTCATGTATATGTGTGCAAGTCAAGTGGTTTATGATGTGTTAATAAATAGCATTTTCAAGTACCTGTGACCAAAATTTATGTGTCTATATTTTCTTCCCCTTTATTCTATCTATGAAATTGTTAGAGTAAAGAAGAAATATTTGAACATGAGTGTGTACAACACAATTTATCTTTGATCAGATACTTCAACTATGTAAGGCACTCAAATTTAACAAACCCTACAAAAACTCATGAATTATTTATTTTGTTCATTTGAAAATTTTAAAATCTTAAATTTGGAAATTGAAAAATTGAAAAGAGATCAAGGGACAAGTACATGTGTATATAGGTGACACTAAATTTCCCTATAACTTGTAATCGATACTGGAGAACTATGCCCCCTTGTTGAAGCACTTGGAGAATTTGAACCAATGGTGAATTAAGAGTAATCAAGTCCCAATCTTAATAACCAATTGGTCTCTTGAGCTAAAAGATGCATTATTACAAATCTCATATATAGGGAGTAGTGCCCAATGTACTAATCCAAAAAAGTGGAACCACGATGGGTTCTCTAGAAGTGATTCCAAGGCCACTGAGTGTCACTAGACTCAAATGTATATCACAACTACAAATTCAAATCACACCACTATATATGGATCTATATTTTAATTTTACATGATCAAAAGAGAATAAATAAATATTCATGCCCCCATCATGACCTCATTTCTCAAAGACTTGCATTGAAATGAATATTTTTATTTTGAATTTTGAAAATGTGCATGAACAAGTATCATTCTTTTTTGAAAATTTTCAAATTTAAACTTTGATTTTGTAACTTGAATAAGGATGAACATAAATGAGTATCATGACCCCACTAAATGTGTTGTTAATGATATAAAATGATATGCATTTATATGCTTGATTGTAACTCTATTTGCAACTAGGACCTTTGATCTTGTATATGTCTTACATATGCCCATGCATATGCATTCAAGTGTGTATAATTTTTTACTTTGAGTCTTTGAAAAGTGAGTGCATATACATGCCATATACCCTCAAATTTTATATCAATGTGCCAAAATTTGTTATAAATTTTATTTTTGAACCACTTTAAATTTTTAAAAAACTTGTACTCTATTATAACATTTGATAATTGAATTTTATTTGAATCTTTGAAAACCTGTATTCTATATTTTTTAAATTTGTACTCTATCTTAAATCTATTTTTTATCTATTCATGGAGGTTTGGATTTATAATACAATCTCAATTTGACACCCCTACTTTGAGATGAGGGATGTATCCTGCAAGTCACTCATCTCAAAAGAAGAGTTAATTGTATCACATGATAAAGATATAATCATGTAGTATAATGTTATCATGTGGAGAGTATGTCATCATAGAATCAAAATCATCATTTATAGTAAATATATAACATATATAATATGAGGATTACAAGTGTTATATATAGATAAATGTATCCATGAAGCACGTAATAAAGTAACCATAGTAAAAATGCATGATATATATCATGGCACTACTAATCAAGCTCATAAAACACACAAGAACAACACACAATAATGTCCCAGAATAAGGCCAAGGGTCATATAAAAGAGAAATATTAAAATGTTGTATGTAACATGGGTCTAAAGGCAACAAACAATGAACATGTTTAAATGTTTCACATACCAATAAATGATCTCACAAAGATGTGCAAAAATAATTCACACAAGGGCCAAGGGCCACACATAATAAGAAAGCAATGTCTAGGCTATCATGCAAGAAAATAAACAACATCAATAGAGCAAATGAAAACTAATCTATTCCATTCATTTGTATTAGTGTCATATTGTTTTCTACTTATCGTATCCATGTAACATAATGTAAAAATATGAGTGATTAACAATACATTTGTAATATATGTAGCTTAACATTGTATTTAAAGTCTTAGATAGATATAACTTGTTATAGTATAACCTATAGAATAAGATGCCCCCAACATAGGCATGGCCACTGGGTAAAAGGGAGTTCAACATATAAGAATTCATTAATTATGTATGTCATGCATCACACTTGTATAATTTGTGAAAGGAATGTGTATATGGAAAAATAATATGATATATATCAAAATATATGATAAATAACATGTAAAGAACTATACTAGCATCCTATGTTATGCCCATGTCCTGATTTTGATTTTTTGAATGTTTTTTGTATTTTTGAAATATTTGATTTTATAGAGTTTTTTTTTTTAATTTTTGATATATTTGAAAGGGAACTAGATGATGACCTCATCAATAGGAGCACCATAGTGTGTGCTTGGATCGAAGATGTTGTAGATGAATTTTTATTTATGAAAAGTGCTACATATTGGTGCATCTACATCCAAAAATGCATCAAGTGATGTAGTGTAACTATCTACATCACTACTTTTAGTATCTATTGCCACGTGTATATATTGAGAAGGTGAAGGAGTTGGTTGATTTTAATATATAATAGGATAATGTCTCACTATTTGTGTTTGTTGTGGCACATACTAAAATCTCTGAGATACCACCTTAGAACCTACCATAGAAGAGTTTTAATTTTTTGAATCTTGAGTAATTCTCTGATATGAAGTTTGTTGATGTGGAAGGTATACCATTTTTCATTGAACTGATTGTAAATAAATACATTGTATAGGTGTCATAACTGATTCTATACTATGCTCTTGAATGGGTGTGTTGATTATCTTTCTATTACACTTTTGAGTAGGTGTCATTACTGTACTTTTATGTTTCTATTGAATAGGTCCCATAACCAATAATGGTGGTGCTGGAGGAGTTATTGTTGACTGTAGAGGGTACTCATACTGAATTCCAAATTTTTTTACCATATGATTGTAATGATTGTACTTAATGCATATATGCATTGTAGATGGCATTACACAAAAAAAAATATATCCAAGGTTGTCCTAACAACATATTAAAGAACCCTATTCTTGGTAGGACTATAGATAGTGTAGTTATTTTTACTAAACTGACTTGGAGAGGTAGCACTATATGCCCAAGTGTATATTGTGTATGACTATTGAATGCTTTGACTACTCTTGATGTAGCTTATAGATTTTACTCTATGTAACCAAGATTATAAAGGAGTGTCATTGTACATGCATTTTATCTTGACCCATTATAAATCATGGCACTATGAGTAGGTTTCATGTTGATGTAAGTGTGAATAAAAAAAGCATGCCTATTTGAATCATCATCATTGATTACCGTCATCAAATAATTGAACATTGTGTTTATTTACATGTAAATGTACCAATAATTCTATCTATTGGATGCCCATATTATTGAGGAGGAGGATGCACATTGTACACATGATATACTTAAAAATTATCTAAATTTTCTATGGTATCATGACTTAGAAAGGGATTAATGATTTTTTAAGCTTTACATTGTCATTTTTTTGTGGTTTTGTTTCTTTTATGGGTGTGTTTAGCTCAATGAGCTGTCATTGAAAACATCTTATATCTTATGCTTTAACTTATAACATTTGTTCATAGAATGCCCAATACATTTGTGTTAGGCATAATATGCATAACTGTCAAAACCATTAGGTTGATACTTGGTTAAATCAAGTTCAAATGGATAATATGGGGATATGAGATTAATATAAATTAATTTATATAAAAAGGTGTGAGGAGGTTTTGGTAACCTTTTACATTACCTCCTTGGTGGAGTTGTCAACTGAAGATTGTTCGATGGTTACAATATTACATTAACTGTTACTTTTTCTTCATTCTTGATTTTTTTAGTTTTGAACTTGTAATTTGGATTGATTATAAACTTTATATTTTAAGTAGACAAAGCTCTTGGTGCATATTTTATCTTGTTCAAAGCTATGAATTTAATTTCCTTTCTTTACTATGTGGTATAACTTATCAAAGGATCTAAATTTATCATGCATGATTGATTCATAGAGTGGTGATAGAAATATTTAGGTGAAGATATATTTAAATTAATTTTATACCATAGATTTTTTTATCTTTGTTAGCATAGTACTATATCAAATAACATATTCAGTAATTGGCTCATTTGACCCTTGCTCTAGTTTAACAATTTATTCATAAGATAGTTTTTCACTGATGTTGATTTAAAAATGTGCTAAGAATTGATTTGCCAACAAGTTTAATTCTCTAACTTATTAAAGAGGGAGATCATAAAACCATTAAAAATCATAATATTTGAGAGTTATTGAAAAGAACTCAGTGAGTAATTTGTTTTTTTAGGCATAATCTAAACATGTTCCATGGAATGATCGAAGATGTTACTTAGGATTACCTTTACCCTCACTAAGTGGTAGCTTAGGAGAAATGAAACCTCTAGGTAGTGGGTAAAAATATATTCTAGGTGAAAAAGGATTGTTAAGTAGAGTATAATAATACATTGAATGAGTATATTTAGAGGCACCTTCCTCTTTTAGCATGTAAGGCTAGAATGATTTTCTTAAGATAGAATACAATAGGTAAAATTAGAAGTGGACCTTGGATAGTAAATAACGGAGGTGTATATGATTCCCTTGTGTAAATAGACATATTAATCTACTATAAAATATGTGATGCCCCCATACCTATGTATGTTGGCACATATGTGACAATAAGTGTTGATATAGGAATGGTAGCAATGGTAGCAACTGGAATAGATAAAGTATAAGTGGAAGTAGAAGCTATAAAATTGGTGAAGATGTAGGCATAATGCAAGTATAATCCTTTCATTTGAATTGAATTTTTATTTAATTATCTTCAAATTAGAGGTGTGCTAGAATTTTATATAGGATAGTGATAGGTTTGTATAAATCAATCCATTTTCACAAAATCTTTACATTTACATTTTGGCGACCACACTAGGAGCCCTCATTTTGGATTAATCTTGTGAGTGTGATAGTATATCTTGTAGGAAATATTTAGGATAAATTTAGGGATCAAAACTTCAAAAATATCATTTTCTAGATGATCAATGATTGTGCTCTATAAAGGGCAATTTTGAGACTATCAGTTGAAAGGAACGTCAACAAGATCATTTCATGCCCAAGATTTGAAGCATTAATAATAAAATCATCATAAGAAGAGTTATAAGAGATACAAAGATGATATCCAAATATAAAGTAAATATCATATAATATCCATAAAATAACTTCTTTATGTTACAAATGAGAAGCCTTGCATATATAGGCAAGGATAAAAAAGAAGTAAGTTAAACTAGCTAATGTGGGATAAAACCACAAAAAGACAAACTAGAATCATCTCATTTGTAAAAAAATATTTATAGAACTATTTATAAATAGAAAAAAACTATTTATAGAACCTAAAAAACAAAAGAACCAAGTTTAACACACCCCCCCCCCCCCCAAAGTGAAGCTAAGGGCTAAAAATAGCCAAACAATAAAGTGACATATCCACAGTATGAGTCCCAGCAACAAGCCCTGATGAGGTACTCATGAAATGGAGAAAGGAAGAAAACCCCCAAGAAAAAAACTCCCCCTTCCCCCCAAAATGATGTAAAAGAGAGAATCAAATGAAATGTAGGAAGGAATTCATGTGAAATTCCCCCTAATGATAACTTCCTTCACCTCACATGAAGATCAATACTATATATCTTACATGGATGGAAAGGACATAAGGAACCATCTACATAGGTAGTGAGATAGTCCTAAAAATAAAATGTTCTTCCCATTAATGTACCTTCCTCCTAAGTACTATGAATAGTATGTCCCAAAGACATATCACCTATAGAAATATCGATGCCAATAGGAGATACAATACCCTATAAGAGTTTTCCAAGACCTACATGAATGTAACCCATAGAGTGAAGTATGCAAGATCCAAATCCAAGAGTATGTTTCTCAAAATAACCAAACACATAAGTAGGTGGATCCAAAGGGGGACAAGCAGCAAATACAGTATCAAGAGTATCAACAAGATCCAAATTAGAATGTGTAATAATAATAATAATAGGTTCCTTGTGAAAATCACCATCAAAACACATATCTTCATGGAAGAGAAGAGTAGGTGATGAAGGAAAAACAACTATGACATAATAAAAGTCATCCTCAAGAAGTTGTGATGGTGTTTCATTCATGATATCCAAAAGTGATGGTGAAAGTGCCACATCCTCAAAAATCATGTCCTCTCGATCAATGAAATAAATAAGAGGAGTAAAAACTATAAGAGGAGTAATAGATACCTCAAGAAAACCATCATCAAAAGACAAGTCATCACTAACAACTAAATAAGGTCGAATAGTAAGAGGTGTAGGAGGTAAGAATGCCCCATCTAAATCACCATCAAGAAGTATGTCCTCACAAAATTAAGAGGAATCTTGATTCATGTCACTAGTAAAGAGTGAATCCTCACTAGGAGGAGGAGAAGGAAGTGCCAATAGTGCCTCACCCATGTCATTATCAAGACTTAAATCTTGAACAACATCAGTGTCATCATAAAAAGATAAATCCTCACTAACAAGAGGAAAAGAAAGTGGAACAGAAGGAGGTGGAGTAAAAGAAGATGCAAAAGACCCAAAATATTAAATATCATTCACAAATAAGACTATAATAGCATCTCAATATTCCTTTAGTGATGTGGCACATCTGACATAGCACTAAAAACTATTTAAAACATGGAGGCGAATCAAACAAAGAGTCTTATCTTGCATAGATGCAATCTAGGAAAGATTTTCTTCATCTGTAAAGTGGGGAATGTTTCCAAGCATAACTCTCTACACGCCTTTCAATTGTAAGTGTATCTGCATTCTTATTTTTTAAATAATTTAGTTATATGTGTTGTGGGGATCAAAGAGATAGGAATCCATTGTCAAAAAATAAGAAAAAAGTCAAGAATAATAACCCTCTCGAAAATACAAATCCCCCTGTGATAATTTAATGTCTCTCAATGAAATTAATGAACACCCCAAAAAAGTGTAATCCCCTTCAAAATTTGCCACTTTATAATTTAGTGTGTTTTTACTATATAAATGGACCCATTTTATGGAGAATTAAAAAATAGTACTCAATTTTGAGTCATGGTTCAAAAGTTATAGTCTTTATAAGTTTTCTCATCATTAAAATGGGTCAAATAAGTAAACATGGCACAAAATTAAATGCAATAAGGACCAAATAATGCTTCACCACTTCATGAATCTATAAAAAAGCTTCAAAAAAATATTTATAGTAATTTATTTGGCATAAACCAAGCATAGGTTGTCAATATGGGTGAACGTCAACTTAAGGAAGATTCTTTGCATTATCTATAAAAATTGGTTGAATGTGTCCTATTATAATGTCTCAAAATGTGATACATATTGATGCATATGGGTCATACATATTATAAGAATAAATTATACATATAATAATGTCTTCTATAAGAATAATATCTAAAATTTTAGACTGTACAACCTCAAACTAGAAGAAAACTGACCAACTATCTAGATGATGAAGACAAATTGCTATAGTAATGTTCACATTGTCAAAAGAGGTGTATGAACTGATCCAAAATGATTCTAAATTATATGTTAGGAAATTTGGAACTGTTAGCTAAAAAAACAAGTTCTATATATCTAAAAAATCATATTTGTATTGCCTGTGGTGAGATAAAATTGACTCAGTGGTAGTTATCCACTAGTAGACCAACGAATAGGTTTTTTAGCAAAAATGTTGTACAAATTGATATCTGAAGATTCTAAGAAATTTTAGATGTAATAAAACATAGATTGATATTGAAATATGCTTTCATATCTATATTTTGATGCATATATGGCTTAAAACCATAAAAAAACATGCACAAAATACCTAAAAAGCTTCTCAAACAAACTTTAAGATGGGTCTAGCAAAATAAGTACATAATGGTAAAGCCCAGGATTTACATGGCTTCATAAATGGAAAAAAAAAGATCTAAGATCTATATAAGGTACCTCTACTCTAATAATAAATTTTTTTAATAAATGGACAACTCTTATGGCAATAAAATCACAAATGGATGGCTGTAACACCTCCAACTCTGATACCCTGAAAGGAATGTCAACAAGATCATTCCAAGCCCAAGACCTAAAGCATTAAAAGCAAAAACATCATAAGAAGAGTTGTAAGAGATTTAAAGACAAAGGCAATATCATATAATATCCATAAAATAACTTCTATATGTTACAAATGAGAAGCCTTACATATATAGGCAAGGACAACCAAGAAGTAAATCAAACTAACTAATGTGGGATAAATACATAAAAGGACAAACTAGGAAATAGACAAAAACTATCTATAGAACCTAGTAAATATGAGAACCAACTCTAACATTCAATTCTGATTTTGACCTTGACAATGGTGATTTTACCTTTTAACTACCACAATAAATGTAAAATCACCTATTACTAATTGTAATATTGTAAAATCATTTATTGTTAGTTGTAATATTATAAAGTTGCTTCTTACTAGTTGCAATTTTGATATCTATCTGTGTTTTTTATTACTTAGGGTGTGATTTTGGTTTTAGATCATAAGATGTCCTTTTATCAAATTGTTAGATGTTATAATGTGGTTTATCTATGATTTTTACTCTCTATCTAACTTGGTTGGTTGTAAGAGACATAAAATAATTCTATCAAACTGAAATCATAAGATCTTAAACTTTTAAGTAAAAGCGCTTTTAGCTAATTACAATTTTGAACAAAATTAAGTCCTACTTAAGTTTTAAGAACTAGTGTAAATATCATATTGGGTAAAGTTATACCTAGACAAGTCCTTTTAAGATAATTTAGTCTCTGTAAATCTGAAAAAACTCATTTTCTATATAGTTTTCAAAATCGCCTCTAGTAAATCATGGTTTTGACTTGGTAGTTATAATTCTGATATTGGTATCTATGTTTTTGACATCATATTTCATAAAATCCATTCCTTTTTTTATCATTCTTAATTATAATTAGCATAATCTATTACTAATATCTAGAATTATGTACATATTAGACATAACATAGCACATTCAACTTCAATATAGTTTGTTTTAAACATTTCAAAATTAATTTTATGCTTCTACAATTTTGCCTCTATAATTTGCAATTTTGCGTATTCTATTTGTGATTTTAAATTTAACCATAATAGTTGACCATGAATATTTGTTTCTTGTTTGAAAAATTGCCTATCTTAGCTGTGGTTTTGATCCCCAGTTGCAATTTTGCACTTATCATCAGTAATTTTTAATATAACTAACCAAGCAGTTACTATTATAATTTGCATAGTCACTTATATCCATCTATGATTTTGAATTTTAGTTGCAATTTTAATAATTTTATTAGTGATTTCTAATAGGCCTAACCATGTGGTAATCGTAGCATTTTATCAATTGTTTTCAAAATTGCTTATTTACATCTGTGATTTTGACTTCATATTTACGATTTTGACTCCCTGTATGTGATTTTGCATAAAATTAGATTGTGTATAAATGATTTTTTATTATGTAGAAGTGATTTTTCCCCTACTTGTCTTTGAAATCATATTTCTTGAGAGCATTTTTTAAGATCATTTTTGATGAATTTTGAGTCATTCTGAAAGTTTTGCAAGTCCCAAATTACTTTTGGTGTCGGGGGAGTTGTCCCTTAAACCCATTGGGGGTTGGCACCCCCAAACACGTGCATCATGGCCCCTCATATAATTTTTTTTATAGTTTAAAACCCACATTTTTTTAGTGTTTTTTAATTGAGGTTTATTAGACTAACATTTTGTTTCAATTTTCATAGGAGTAAATTCAGTGGCAATTTTGTCTTGCTTAAGACTATTAACCTTTTATCTTAAAGATTTTTGTCTAACCTCTTGTCTTGAAAGTCACCCTTAACATTACCAAATTTAAACTACTAATCACTTGATTTACAGGACACCTATCAAATATTTTGGCATTTTAAAAAATATCTTGTATATATTTTATATATATCACACTTAATTAATCAGTGAATAAATATTTTTACTTGAGTGTTACTCACAGGGTATAGTGATGTATGCTCTCCTCCTTGTGTCTTAGTGACAAGTCTCATTGGATAAAAAATCACTAATAAACCCTCCCATTTTTTATTTTTTAAGAGGAAATGTGACATGGAACTGACACCCATGCACTTGCCATAGTCCTAGGGGGATTGTGACCATGGATTTCATAACCACATTGAAATCCACACTTTGTGTTCTGATGGAGTCTAAATAAGAGGTAAAGTTATCATTAGGCCAAGAAGTTGAACCCATATAGGTCTTTCATGAAGAGAAAGAGTTAATTCTCTAACCTAAGTATTAAATAACACCCTATACAGAGTTGGGACCCATGTACCTAGTGTATATTAGGGATGCCCTTATAAATCATGTATAACTTAGAATGGTACCATCAGTTGTAACAAGCGACTTGTTTTTAGAATCAATATCAGCTTCAAAGTGATAATTAAATAAAAATAGGGTTGAGAAGGTTTGGGAGATTCTATAATGGGTCACCATCCTACATCCTTACCCACAAAGCCATTAGATGGTGCAGCCATCGAGTTACACTCCCAAATCAATTTACTAGTAATAGCTTTGTGGATTGTTTAGTTTGGTGTGTGTTGTGCTATACCAATGTTTTTGTGAGGCAAGACAACATTTCAACCAAACCTATACATGCGTATTTAGGTCTCCTATATCATCATCTTCTATATCCTTGTCTATATCATATTGAGTTGTACATTCTAGCCTCATCCCCATCTTGTACATTCTAAAAAATCTTCTACATCCTTATCTACTTTATTTGTCATCATATCTTGTACATACTTAATCTTGTATAATCTTGTATGTCTTGTGCATCTTATCACCCCATTTTAGACATATCCTTATCTAGTCTAGTCTTGTTTGATCATCTATCTATCACATATTTAATCCTTCATTCTACATATTTATCTAGGTTATCCCATCTTGTCCTTATACCATATCAACCTAATTATATCTTATTAATCTCCTTCATCATCATCACATATTACATACTTAATCATTTTATATATCTTTATCTTGTACATCCTTATCATATCATTATACTTCATCTTACTTAGTCTTACCTCATCTAGATAAATCCCATCTTACTTTCTCTCATATTTTTATCCTAAAACACATCTAGTTGTATCTTTAGGTCACACACTTGTCAAAACCATACTCACCACACCCCTAATCATCATTACATCACCAACCTTATATACTTATCCTAATCTCAATCACATCATCCTTAATCCCTCCATTTATCTACATAATCTTATATCCATATCACCTTGATCAAATCGATCTAAGGCTTGAGCTAGTCCTTTTGTTGTCCTTACATATCATCCTATCACTCTAGTCCACATGTTAACAACCTACCACTTTGTTAGTTTCAATCTAAGCTAGTCATCTTGCCTATTTATAACTAGCACCCATCTAATCATCACCTTGTTAGTTTAAATCCAAGACTAGTTCAATCCCCATCCATTTGATAGTTTGAAGCTAGGAATTTTTGATATATTGTTAGCAATATGATCCTAATCTAATATCATAAACCATTTATTCTATCTCATCCTCACCATCACCTATCATACTAGCTCGATCATTCAGAATTACTTTGTCCAAGGACCATATTTTTATCTAAGACTTACTCTATCTTCACATCAGCCCCATTTTATCTACCTTTCATCCATCACCTATTTATTATCTACCAACATGGATTTGGACCCAGTTCTTGTAGAACAATACTTATTTGCCAACAAGGATGAGATCTTTTTTTGGGCCCTAGAAATGGGTGCCCGCCTACCTACAAACCATGATCCCATCAATCCTAAATTAACATCCCATGTCATTCCCCATCGACAATATCCATCTACACCTAGCCCATGTGATAATATACCATATTTAGCCACATTGTCCATTCATTATAACCATAGTCATAACATAACCTAATATACAAGTGATGAGGTCACCATATTTCACAAGTATATCTTTGCCAATAAGGATGAGTGCCTTTTATGGCTATTGGATCTGGGTGCCCATATTCCCAATGATTTTGAACCCCTAAACCTAAGGTCACCTACCAAAAAATTGCCTCATCAACCCCTATCCACATCCAATTCTTGTGACAATCATCCCATTCTGATCCCACATCCACTAGTCCTCATCATGACCTTCTTATTCAGTATACTAATAAAGATATTACCTTATTTAATAAATATATTATTGCAAACAAGGATGCAATACTCTTTGATCTCTTAAAAATGGGTACCCAACTTCTTATAGGCTTCCACCCCATTCAAATAATCTTACCTCCAGTTTATACATGTCCATAGTTGAATCTTCCATTTATCCCTCATCTTACTAGCAAAGGGAAGCCTAGCTTGTCAACCTCTTCTAATTCCCAATCATGTCCTCAATAATCACACACACAAGTATCCCCCAATATCATGACATCATCATCACATTCTTCCATTCCTACATCTAACATTTCCACATCCAACATTATAAACAACCAATATACCCCTCTCAAAATATGTACACAATCCCTATTTTAGAAACTAGAGGCCATATGCATGATTGTCTACTTGAAAACAAGACCTCTAGATTTATCCAAACATATGCCCTCATGGTTTCGAGTATAATAATTTTTTCTATACCTTAAATTCTCAAGAATTATATTAATAGATCTCACCCTTTTAGAGATTATGTCTAAAACTTAATTGATAATGGTAACATTGCAATTGAGGCTAAATCCAATACATCTACACCTAGGAGTGTGAAAAAAAGGGTATAACAAGATGTGCTTCTTAAGCATGATCAATATTCTTCCCTCCTCAACCAAGGTAATGACCTCAATATTTACCATACCACAACCATCCCTAATCGAATCATCCCTATATCCTATTCACATAAAATCCCCCATTTTCACAAATGCATTAAGCCTAAAGCATCCATTCACAAACCCAAGATGAAGAAGTTAATTTTGGATAATGATATTACTACCAAAAAATCATATACTAGAAACATCACCTCATCAACATCCTTAGTAGAGTCAACATCAGAATGGTTGGGATCATATCCAACATCAACATATGAATCAAAATCCACATCAGTATCATCATCCCTTATAGATAATAAAAGACATGTCGACACCTATCTCTTTGAGGATGTCTCTAATTTGAATGTCAACCAATTTCAAGGCAATTATCTTGATCTATCTCAGTATGATGAAATCATAAAAAAAATCTTTTATACTTTATCAATCAAAGATCATCAAGTTAGATATGAATCAACTTTGGATGCTAATTCTACAAAGAGTCTTAGTGATCCTTTTGAGATTCTCAAGGACAATTTATCTAACATTAATGTTGGGTATATTAGTATATTTTATGAGGAATATGTTGTCTATAATCCCATTAAATCACCCTTTTCACGACATGTTCCTAATCATCCACCTCATGTTAATGATCCCTCCAACCCACTCCCCAAATTGGACAAACAGGAACACACATTGTTGGATTCCCCTCAACATGCAATCTCATGTACCAAATCTACAAGTTCCAAGCCAATAATAAATTAATCAAGTCAATTGTGATAAAAAAAATAATCAAAGTCAAGAATATTTTTGTAATTATCCAAGTCAAAAACCATCATCCCCTAGTAAAAATATCCTTAAGGTGATAGTGGTAATCAAAATCCAAATCAAATATCAACAAGTTAAAAATATATCAAAATTAATAACAATATGGCCAACAATCCTCCTAATATTTAGATCAAAGAGTAGATAATTCAGAAGGTCTTAGATCCCTTAACCTCATTTAGCGTATGACACAAAACAAAAATGTCCCCTCCACCATATCCAATGGTTTATGCAACCATTGAACCCCTTTTTGATCTCCACCCAGTCACACCATTTATCATCATATCACTCACCCACATCCTCTACATTAATATAAAAACCATCCAATTTCATCCCTACCACACATCATTTTCTTGGATGACATCGTCTTTTGTAAGGGTTATAAAGACACCTAGTTGATATGTTTGAAGGATGTTAAATCAAGAATCAATGAAGGTCACAAAGACATTAGTGAATATAACATCAATAACATGGTCCTAACAAGATACATTCCCAAAATGAGTGTCAGTTGAAAGATCAAGAAAGTGTCTACAATCCAACATCTTGCACCCATATCCAATAAATCAAGATGCTATAAAAAATCATTTGTCCAATGGTGAAAACCAATCTTATAGCACCTTGGGTAAGTACCATGATGAAAAGCTTGGTGTCATGGTAAAATAATTTATTGTTTACATTGTACCTCAACATTTGGGGGCAAAATCCATCCCTTGTCAACTTGTCCATGTCATCCTTGTCTCTATTATTACCCTATCCATTGTTTCTACCCATCATCTACCATCGTATATTGCATCCTATTATGTCCATCCTTTCTTCTAGTATTGACCTTTGTAAGGGAGTGGAAGATGTTATAGGAAATGTTCTGAATCATCTTGGCATATCCTCCAATGGACACTTAGGAAACTAGATATCTATTTTCTTCATGATGTGCTCACTAGTAATCCCTAGTCCATTTATCCTTGGTGTTCATCCCATTTTTACCATGACCCTCATCCTTGGTCATCCCATCCATCCTTGTCTTGGTTGATAGTCTTGGTATTCCATTTGCTAGTAACCCCCTTTGTATAGTGTACATACATATCCCAAAAGCCCTAAAAATTAAAATATTCTAAAAACCCAAAAAATCATAAAATATATAAAAATATTCCAATGTGTCTTGTCTTATGCCCATTCCCACTATTTTCATCTATATACATGCCATTCACCTCTCATTTCCATAACCAAGTGATAACCATCCATCCTACTATTGTATTTCATCCCCTATTCTGAACCGAGGAAACTATAGTCTATATTGAGCTAGCATTGACCTGGTCTCACTTTAGCCTGATAATTCCTAAGTTAACTTCAAAACATGGTCAATCCACAAGTATACTAGACCTTATGTTTAAGTTGAAATTTTCTCAAGCACACCCTATCCACAACCTTGTTCCATCCTAATCCTGATCAAGGTTAGTGTATCCATCCTCATTTGTTGGCATCAATTATCATCCTGATTCATCCCATCCTTATACATTTAGACAATAGACAAGACCTTATTTTCCTAGTGTGTATATATTTGTGTGTGTTATTTATATGATCTATGTGTTTTTATTTATCTTTTTGTCTACATTTGATTATCTATAAATTTTTGTCTATATATATCTTTTTTTGCCTTATTTTGATCTTTATTGTAACATACATCTTTTTATCTATTAGATAATGAACAAGTATGTTATGATGACATCAAAATATACAATGATGCTTCTAGGTGACCTCAATGATGCATAGTTCATCATTTGCCCTTTTATAGTCATGCACTTTAACACAACATCCTCTTGGTCATATGTATATCATGGGGCATGGTGCCTAGTGCTACATTTAACATCAAATTACATGGACTATGATGAGCCTTATTATAACAATGATGGATTGATAATGGACTACACTTATTGTAGACACCGAAAATGTGTCTGCACCTTGGTCATCTTTCGTTCTTTCACCCTTGTCTCCCTTGGCCCATATCCTAACCCTTGTCTTAGTCCCCTCCATTCATTAAATTAAAATAACTTAAACATTTTAATTTAGTGGCCCCTTTCCACCTCACCCTTGCCACCTTAGATCCCCCCACCTCTCTCCTAGCTTTTATTACCCCAAATCTCCCCTTTATCCTCCTCCCGTGCCCATTAAGCCTTCTCATGACCGTTTTCCCCACGACCCCTCGACCCGGCAGCGTGCAAGAACGGGCAGAGGCTAATTTTAGCCTTTGTCCCCATTCTTCGGCTGCCGACGTCGGCTACCCTGCGGCTGACGTCGGCGATTCTACCGCCATCGGCAGCCTTCAAAATGGTTGTCTGCAACCATTCTCGGCCCCCGTGAACAGAATCCTCTTGGCACTTTGACATTTGCATTCTCCTTTCCCTCGACCTCGTACAGCAGCAATAGCAGGTACAGGCACTCTACACCAGTGATTTCTTCTTGCAACAAGTCTTCTGTAGCTCCAACAACAAGTTCCTCCTCTCTTCAGTTAGCAGGAAAAAAGGTAAGCAATTACATTGTTTTATTTCATTTCTTCCATTTAATTTTAGTTATCTATCCTATCCACTATCTACCACTTGCTCTATCCTTCCCCTGAAATGCTGAAAAGCCTTCTCAAACCCTGTCTCTTGTCCATCTTCCTCTTGCCCTGTCACCCTTACAGTCTAGTCCCAGACAACTTCCTCAGTCCCTCAGGTCCAAGACAAATTCCTCAGACCTCCAGGCCATCCTTCAGACCTCTGAACAGACCTCCCTGACCCTCAGACAAGACCACAGTCTGACTTGCGCATCCACAGACCCTGTCTACAGTCCTGAACCTTGGCCCGACTCGTCTCTGACTACTGCCCTGACCGACGCCGACCAGTGCCCCTATTGACGCTGGCAATATAACCGACATCGGCGACATTCCTGACCGATGCTAGCAACACCCCTGACCTCGGTGATTGTGACCAAGCTGACAGCTTCTTTCAAGTAAGCATTTGTCTTCTCTTTCCTTTCCAATTTGTTATCATTTCAACATTTTGGCATTCTGTCTTTTATCAGACGTCCTTTTTTTTATTTGACTAGTGGGTTGACGTCCCTTAAGGAAGTTTTCATACTTCTAGGATCAAGCTTTTGCTTGGCAACCCACCATCTCCTTATCTCACGATCTTCGTGTCCAAGTCTCTTTCTTTGCAGGTGTCATTCCTCCACAGCCAAAGAGGAGTTCTCACAGCGTCTGGATTACGGTGTGTAGACTACATCTAGGTACACAAGCCTTGACCATCTCTCAGTTTCTCATTTTCTCTATCTTTTGAATGTAGAAAGTGATTTAGCGTAGAAACATTCTGGCACACCCGGTCTCCCTTGGGTTTTCTTTTCTTCTTTTCATATAGGGTGCATCAGGATTCTTCCTTTCCACCTCTTCCTTCTTTTCTAAATGACATTATAAGCAAGAATAAAAAGAACTTTTCTTTTCTTTTCTTGCATTTCTAGGCTAGTCAAAAATCATATCCTTCAACCCTTTTTCGACTTGCTTTGATCCAAACTTGACATTTCGATTTGGGGCTTAAAACACTTTGCATTCCATTTTTGCTTGTGCTTGCATTAGTCCACACTTAGTAATTAACGAAACACATATTGAATTAATCGTAGATCACTTGATGTTACACAACCTAAACCACATTGTTGGGGGATCAAACCAACAATAGATTACAATTGTGACAGCAATAAACGTGAAAATAAATCAGATAGATAAGTAACTGAAATGATAAATAGCACAGAACAAGATATACAAGAAAACACCCTGAAAACTTGTATTGAAACTCTTTACAATAGGAATACAATGAAGAAACTTCGTTCTTCCACACCTCTCTCAGATGCACAGAAGATCTCTCACTAGATCTCTATTGCTCAAGAGCTCTCTCTCAAGTACACTCAAATCCAACAACCTGGATTGATGCAACTCATTACTGTCCTTCAAACATTCACAATGTTCTACTATTATAGTTCTACGCTTCAACACACAATGAGCTAAGAAGATCTATCCTAATATAGAATTAGGAGACTTGAGCATGTTCTTACAACAGACAGTTAAGCCTCTTCAACAAGGGCTCTAAAAATAGTAATGCTAATAATAGAGACGCAAGCTTGAGTCCACGACTCAAACTTATCATGCAAACACTCGCTGCTGTCCACGAAAATAGCTTTCTGGACAAGCAGGTAACCGACGTCGGTTCCTGCCTGTTCACCTGTGACCGTTGTCGACCGACCCTATTGCTGATGTCAGCGCCTCTACAACTCTACTGACTGACGTCGGTTGCTCCTGACCGACGCCGATGTCTGTGTAGACCCGAACCTATTTTAGTATGCTCCTTGGTGAAGCTTTTAGCTCCACACCCTAACACACATGCACAAATCAAACATCAAACTTACCTGAGACAAGGCCCGACTGGGATTTCATCCCCCAGTGGATACCTTACCCGTCCCGATGATCCTACTTGGATTTCATCACCAAGGGGAAAGCCCACTCTGTTCTCTGGCAGAGTCTAAACTATAGGGAAAGTATATCTTGGCTAAGCGAGACCAGCTTACCACTGGACTCGTGAAGTTGGGGGAGCTTGCTCCTTAGCACCAGGCCATGTACGAAACCTAACCCAGACTTCTTGAGCGCCTAAACAAAACCCGAAACCATCCATAGACTGCCTCTTCTAGGACCCTTCTAACAGCCAACCTCCCCAAACATTCATCTAAGGCATAAGCCACAGGATTCTAAAGTTGATTCTTAGGATTTAGCGCTTAGGGCCTGCCTGTCTCTCTCTGTTTTTCTATTCTCATCTGCTTGTTTGAGTTAGTGAGGACGCTTTCTTCATTTTTTTTCCAAGAATCTTCAAGTTTTCTAAGTTTTTGGAAAACACAGTCACCGACTTCGATTTTACCACCGACGTCAGTTTCCTTATCTTTTCAGCATCGATTATCTGACCGACGTCGACCATCTTTCTTACCGACATCAATTTTTCAACCGACGTCAGTCTCTGTCACAGTCCTTTTTTTAATATAGAAAAACACAAAACAACAACCTTAAAACCCATCCCTTCTCTGCCAAAAACCCCATCCTGGTTTCCTGAAACTGAAAAACACAGTTTTTGAAACCTGAACCTTCCTTGCCTTGAATGGTTCTGACTCGCAATCAAGCCAAGGCTCTAGTTAACCACGCGAGGCATCAACCGCTTCCATCTACCCCATCCATAATCAATCCTATAATGGAGTTCAACTCAGAAATTGAAAGAACTCCTACTCATCCAACCCCACCCTAGACTCCTATTGTCCAAGAAGAGGACTAAGATTTTGCATGATTCCTGGACCTCAACGTCAAAGCCTTGCAGCACTATCTCGCACATAGCCAAACGTGAGACTCCTTGGGCAATCTGATTTATGAAATGTCGACCTCTCTTGTCGCAACTACGGTCATATCGATAGCGTCCATAGGTCAACTTTTAGACACTCAAGCTATCACCTCGACCAATGACCAGACCTTGACCAACCTTCCAAGTGTGGCCTCTCCATCCATCTTTGGGCCCACTTCTACCAAGTTTTCGGCCCCCTATCAACCTCAGCGCACTCAATCGCTATCCACTCCTTTCCAGAACCTAGTTGTATCTATTCTGCCTACCCTGGCTCCTATCAACACTAGGGTGGCCACCTATCCATTGGCCCCTGTTACCACCATCCAACCTCTCGTGGCAACATCGGCCCTAGCTATGCCTTCTATCCAACCACCCTTAGCCTTCTCTTCTATCCCTACAACTAGTTATCCCTACGTTGTGCCCTCACAGGGATAACCAACTACGTCGTATGCCTCCTCTGGCCTCTTCCAAGTGCCCTACAACCTAGGGGGCGCTCCATCTGCCAATCCGTCAGCAGATATCATCAAGATGTTGATGGACAAGATGTCTAGCCTAGAGACCTCCATTTCTGGCTCACGTAATGCTCTCTCATATGAGCAAATTTGCAACGAGCCCATTCATCCTTCTGTCCCAATCAGGCCATATCCCAGCTAGTGGGAACTTATGAATTTTTCTCACTTTCAAAGCAAGGAAGACCCACAACAACACTTACGGGCATTCAGACATGCATGTTACCTTATTGCCCATGACGATGCATTGCTTTTACACACATTTCCTATGTCCCTCTCTGGTACTGCGCTTGACTGGTACAGCTCCCTTGCCAGCCATTCCCTCTTCACATTCACACAGCTGGCCCAGCTCTTTCTTGATCACTTCTCCATCAACATCACCAAGAAGGTCTTGATCACAGACCTCTATTCTATCCATCAATTCGAGGATGAATCCATAGCTGACTTCATTGCTCGATGGAGAGGCCTCATCAATCAACTCTCCTTTTTCTTACCCCAACCTGAACTTATTTAGCTCTTCTCCCAAGCCTGCACCAGACATATTTCTTCCACCTTGAGGGTTCAGACCTTCTGCACCTTCGACGAAGCCTTCACGATGGCCCGCAAACTTGAATTGCATGCCATCGAGGAGAATAAAGTCAAGTTACGGAGCAAGAATCCCAACTCTAAGACCAATGACTCTTCTTCTAAACCATCATCATCCAATCCTAAGTCTAAAGCTTCAGCTAATGCTGTGGTCATTAGACCTTCATCCTCTTCGCCTTCAACCAATCAGCCTGAGCCATCCACATCTCCAAACGCCACCCGCCAATTCCAGCAGAGATACGTACAACGATGGTATACTCCTCTCAGAGAATCATACGCGTCTGTGCTGGAAAAAATTGTTAAACAGGGGATTCTCAATCTCCCCCAAGCCCGACCACCTCCACAATTTGATCCCTCACACGCCATCCCTGCGTGGTATAGGGAACATGACTTCTGCAACTTTTACCGTGTCAAACAACATGACATGAAAAACTACAAAACTTTTAAAAACATAATCCAAGACATGCTTGAAAAAGGTGACCTCGCCTTAGACAATACCAATGCACCTCCTAATCAGGGCATCGACATCTTCAATCAACCATTCCCCAATCATCCGCCGACCCAAAACAATGTCCGAACCTTAATTGACGACACTCGTGAACACAACATTCAAACGGTCAATACGGTCTCGCCCTTCATCCCTGACCAACCTCAAGAGGTTAGTCCATCTATCAGTCCATCACATGTGGACAAACCTCTTTCCCCGATTAGTTCTCCATCGACCTCTCTCATCTTGGAGGATGCCTCAACCTTACCGGCACTACCAGTCTCAACATCCTCCTTCCTGCTGCCTATGGAGGACCCGACCCTTCCTGTTCCTCGACCGCAAGTGGAGGGCACCATCATCCCTGCCCTTTACCTGCTTGAGGAGCCTTATTCTCTGGTTGCTTCTCCACCTAGAGAAGAACCTGCCTCTCCTTTATCTCCAACCAAGGAAGAATCTATCATGACTTCATCATGCCATGGGTCCAAGACTGCCACACCCATCTCGTCCTTGGCCCCACAATCGTCAACATCTTCTCAATCTCATCCATCATCTTCTCAGCCATTTTGTCGATTAGTGGAGAAAATCAGACTTCTCCCTTCAAGGAAAGTGATGCATCAGGTATTGTGGGAGCGTCTTAAAGCCCTTCAACATGCTCGTGCCCTCTCGTCTCATGCTGCCAATCCTCCCAAGGTAGAATTTCCCAAGACTCAACAAAGACCAGACTCCCAAACCTTAACCAATCCCATCAAGACCAAAACCTGCATCTACCCCATCTAAACCTATCAAATCACTTGGCATTCACCCTGTCTCTACCCTCACTCACCCGCAAGTGAAGGTGGACTTAGACCAGACCTTGACCAATAGTAGTCTTCCAATCAAGTTGAAGAAGACTGCTAGACCACAGAAGTGAACGCCTCCTCCCCCATCACCATTGCCTTCCATCTTGGGCCCCCATCCTTCGACCCTGACCAAAATCTTTCCCACTCTGACCTCTAATCAAAACCAACTACCTCCTTTGCTTCCTCTGCCTACCTCTAGCCTACCCTCTCCCAAAAAGGTGGAACCTCTCACGAAGAAAGTGCCATCTCTGCCTGTCACCGCACCATCAACCCATAAGGTGGTACGGAAACCTCTTCCAGCTCTGCCTAAGCAAAAGTCACCTGCCTCGCACATATCAACTAGCACGAACCCTTTAGTGGGCTCATACTCGTTGATATTGCATTGACTTTTACAAACTTCCAACATAACCCTTCCACCCATCAGGCCTTTCCAACCTCTCGGGTCCAAGCCCTCCTGGTTCGATGACACAAAGATTTGTTTATACCATCGTGTGTCAGGACACGATACCGATACTTGTTGTGCCCTCAAGGCCGTCATTCACCGCTATATGGAGAAGGACACTCTTCTCCTTGAGGACACTCTTGACCAAACCTCGACACCTTCCCATCCAACCTCTTCAACTACATCAACATCTCACCAGTAGGTCATGACCCCTTCTTCACCTCCTATCTTTGAAATCAATGCTATCCATATAACCACTAGGTCCCAAAAGGACAAGGCAAAAGAAAAATCTGCCATTCCTTGGACCTACCCTTTTGTCAAACCCCCTCTTGCGCCCAAGCCTAAAATTTCTATCCTTGGTGCATCTCAGCCTTCTTCATCTTCCTCTTCAGGGGTGATTCATGACTCCATGTTGAAACAACTTCACCAGACACCTGTGAAGATGTCCCTTTATGACCTTATCCAAACCTCACCTCAGCATCGTCAAGCCCTCATCCGAGCCTTGCAAGCAGTGGAGGTCCAACTCGAGGACCCTTAACCACTCGCTGCCCTCGTCCACTCTTTAGCCCCTGTTACCTCCATCACATTCAGTGATTTTGAGATTCCCACATCCAACACAGGAGATCAGGATGCCGCCCTCTTCATCACTGCCTATGTTGATCAGACACACATTAAACGTGTTATGATCGACGGAGGCGCTAACATCAACATCATCTCCACCCATGCCTTTGATCAGTTGGCTCTTCCCAAGAATTGCATCTCCAAAACTGACGTAATCTTGCACTCTTTCAATGACACCACCACCACGACCATTGGCACAGTCATCTTTCACATTTGCATTGGTCCACGCACAGTCTTGAAGCTCTTCTATATCATCGAAGGAGAGTTTTAATACAACATGTTGTTGGGCCGACCCTGGATTCGTGCCATGGCCTGTGTCCCCTCCACCCTCCACCATTGTGTGAAATTTGAGCATGATGGGCAAGTCCACACCATTACCGCTGACCCTTCACCCTTCAAAACTTGTAACACAACCTACCGTCCAAATGATGTCCTCATTCCTATCAAGCCATCGACTCCAGCACCGCCTCCATCCGTAGAAGCTTCGACCAGTTCACAATCGGCGGTCACCCTCACCCCCCCTCTTCAAGCGACGACTAAAGACCCCATGGAAGACATCTTCCAATGACTTTCTCTAGGGGAATATCGCTTGTTAACCTTAGACATGTTCCAAATTGCACAAGAGTATGGATGCCTTCACCACTAAGCCTCAACCGATCTTGACCAATCCATCCAACATTTTCCCTAAGCGACTGGGGGAATCCAACCTTATCTTGACCTCAACCAAGCATTCAAACAAGCCTTCAACCAAACATCAACCAATCATCAATCCAGACATTCATCCAGACATAGACCATGACCAGACATTGACAGTGACATTGACCAGACCATTGACCAGACCATCGACCAGACACTAACTAATCATCAGTCATGACTTCGACCAAACATTCAACCCAAACATTCAACCAGTCTCGGCCAACCATGTCAATCATCAACCCATCTGTCATCAATCAGCACGTGACCAATATGGAGTGAAGTAAATGAGGCAAATTTGCCCCTAATTAGCTTGAACCTTTCATCATCACGCACTAGTATGGGTCAGGGACTTATCGTCTGTCATCTCTTGATAGATGACCAGAACCTGAGCCTCTTAATGCGTTGCATCTGTGACCATTCTTCTATTAGTCGAGTACTCATCCACTTGACATTTAACTTGAGCTCGTCCCTTGAGCAATTCCCATCCTTATAATCCTCATTCCTTTCAACTTTATTCCCCTTAACAAGTCCTCTATAACCCTTTTATGATGCATGGATGCTTTGTCCTAATAAAAGGGAGCCCTTAACATTCTATAGTCTTGTCCATGACTCCAAATTCTGTCAAAAAAAAAATCAAGATGTCAAAACATATCCAAGGTCACAAAATCAAATCAAAAGGTAGACTGCTCCCTTGAAGGACAGCTGTACTATCATTATTGTAGCTAATAGACTGATCCCTCGAAGGACAGCTATTCAAACACTATATAAAGCAAAAATATAGACCACTCCCTCGAAGGATGGCTATGACTAAATCTTGCTACAAATAGCACCTTTATTAGAAGCTTCCCGCATCAATCAGCTTCACAAATGACCACCAAACAAATGACATCTCTATGTAGACTTCCTGCATCGATCAGTCTGCACCCAAAAAAAAAAAAATGAGTCATGGACTTGGCTTGTAGTTGTCTCAGGGTCTCCTATAAAAAGGGGCAAGATTTTCCCTGCTCTTAAAATGGGTTACTCCATCCTCCTATCCTGACACCTACTCAAGGGACTTCGAGCTCACTTTAATGTCAAAGTGATTCGATTACCGTTCTCACACATATGGTCAGCGACACAACGCATGCATGGGGCTCTTGGTTCTAACACCCCCTGTCTATGCTGTCATTCTGGTCCTTGTCAATAAAAGGATGAATATGCCTTTCACTTCTTCTACACTTTGGTCACATTTAACTTCATCACTTGTCAAACCTAATCAACTCAACTCCATCTTCAGACCTTCATCATGACATCAGAGATCGTCCTAGTCCTTTCCACATAGTTTCTATGGACACCAATACACATGGAAACTATCGACCAGAGACAATTTATGTTAAGCATAAACCAATACTTGCTGAAGCATAAATAGACCTCAATTCATTTTTAGCATACATCCATCACGACTATGGACAATTTCTAGGGATGAAAGACCCTCGATCGATGTTACAGAATACACCATTTGTAGCATCATCTTATCCCCATCATTTCGACACATGACCAAACCAATCATCGACCAATCTTCTCACTTAGTTTGAACTACATTGGTCTGAGGCCCTAAGACCAGGGCTATGTAGGCAGCACTCAGTTAACATGATGTCTTCTGAGGTTAGCTCGACCACCCTCATTTGTTCATCTCTTTGATGGACAAACCTTCTCTTCTTCGACCTTGACCTTGACCAAGACCAATCTATCAACCACTTTGACCAAGTCCAATCCATCCCTTTAACCCTTCCTCCCTTTTAAGGAGAACTACATTGGCATGAGGCCCTTCACACAAGGGCTATGTAGGCAGCACTCAGAAACATGATGTTTTCTGAGGTTAGCTCGGCCACATCCTTTCGTCCATCCATCCCCCTTGACCAATGACCATTGGAGATCATGCCTATCTCTGCAGACCTTGACCACTTCCAAGACAAGGTTACCTTGGTTGTTTTTGCATGTATGCTACCCCACGACTGGTTAGCAAATTGTTCACAGACTATTTTTGACCTTCACAAGTATAGGATCGTGAGCTAGTTGATCCCTACTACTTGTGGCATTTTTCGTGTTTTTGGGAGCACTTCCTGAGCCCAAGATACCTGGAACATGACAACCATTTGGAGCTTCAGCTTAGATTAAATAACCCGATCAGTAGACGACTAAATGCTGGGGCCTGGTTATTTCAATTTTGGCACTCCTCGACCCTCGACATGCGACAATTTGACCTGACCATCCCGTGAAGTGGTATACGTGCAATCACGACTATTATAGCATTTTTGCTCACCCTCTCTTTATCCATCTCTCTGTCAAATCGACACTCGATCTCCAGTTCCCTTCTCTCGACTCTCACTTTGAGGGGGGAACACCTCATCCCATTCCTGGGGCAACCAACTCCTGTTTTTGTCTTGCAGTTCGTCAAGAATGACCAACAAGACAAAAAGGGGCAAATGTAGACATCGAAAATGTGTCTGCACCTTGGTCATCTTTCGTTCTTTCACCCTTGTCTCCCTTGGCCCATATCCTAACCCTTGTCCTAGTCCCCTCCATTCATTAAATTAAAATAATTTAAACATTTTAATTTAGTGGCCCCCTTTCCACCTCACCCTTACCACCTTGGATCCCCCCTTGGATCCCCCCACCTCTCTCCTGGCTTTTATTACCCCAAATCTCCCCTTTATCCTCCTCCCACGCCCATTAAGCCTTCTCATGACCATTTTCCCCATGACCCCTCGACCCGGTGGCATGCAAGAACGGGCAGAGGCTAATTTTAGCCTCTGTCCCCATTCTTCAGCTGCCGACGTCGGCTACCCTGCGGCTGATGTCGGTGATTCTGCCGCCGTTGGCAGCCTTCAAAACAGTTGTCTGCAACCATTCTCGGCCCCCACAAACAAAATCCTCTTGGCACTTTGACATTCACATTCTCCTTTCCCTCGACCTTGTACAGTAGCAACAGCAGGTACAGGCACTCTACACCAGTGATTTCTTCTTGCAACAAGTCTTCTGTAGCTCCAACAACAATCTCCTCCTCTCTTTAGTCAGCAGGCAAAAAGGTAAGCAATTACATTGTTTTATTTCATTTCTTCCATTTAATTTTAGTTATCTATCCTATCCATTGTCTACCACTTGCTCTATCCTTCCCCTGAGATGCTGAAAAGTCTTCTCAAACCCTGTCTCTTGTCCATCTTCCTCTTGCCCTGTCACCCTTGCAGTCTAGTCCCAGACAACTTCCTCAATCCCTCAGGTCCAAGACAAATTCCTCAAACCTCCAGGCCATCCTTCAGACCTCTAAACAGACCTCCCTGACCCTCAGACAAGACCACAGTCTGACTTGCACATCCACAGACCCTGTCTACAGTCCTGAACCCTGGCTCAACCCATCTCTGACTACTGCCCCGACCAACGCCGGCCAATGCCCCTATCAATGCCAGTAGTATAACCAATGTCGGTGACATTCCTGACTGATGCCAGCAACACCCCCGACCTCGGCGACTGTGACTAGGCCGATAGCTTCTTTCAAGTAAGCATTTGTCTTCTCTTTCCTTTCCAATTTGTTATCATTTCAGCATTTTGGCATTCTGTCTTTTATCAGACGTCCTTTTTTTTATTTGACTAGTGGGTTGACGTCCCTTAAGGAAGTTTTCATACTTCTAGGATCAAGCTTTCGCTTGGCAACCCACCATCTCCTTATCTCACGATCTTCGTGTCCAAGTCTCTTTCTTTGCAGGTGTCATTCCTCCATAGCCAAAGAGGAGTTCTCACAGCATCTGGATTACGATGCACAGACTACATCCAGGTACACAAGCCTTGACCATCTCTCAGTTTCTCATTTTCTCTATCTTTTGAATGTAGAAAGCGATTTAGCGTAGAAACACTTATCATTTATCCTATTCTCTCTCACATGTATAAATGTATAATCATCTTAATGCCATCATCAAGTTGATGATCCAAGTCCACTTGTCTAGTATCCAATCATTCCATCCAATTCCTTCATTATCACGTCTATATCATCTAATCAATCATATATCATCTCTCTAGTATCCAAACATCATCACACCTAACATATATCTAATAATTAACATGTCTAACATCCATCATCATCCCCCTCCTCTAGTTTATATTGTTAACCATCATCTAGTCCAAACTACATTGGCCTGAGGTCTTTTTAGACTATGTAGGTAGCATTCAGTCACATGGTGTGCCTGAGGCCAACTTTGCCACTCTCTCCTTTTTCCCCACTATTTTTCATCACATTTATCTTATCCTTCATCATCCTCAAGTCTTGCATCAATCAAATATTTGAGCCATAATATCAATCACTCTATTGATTGATACCCATCTCCATAATCATCTCCCTAATATTTTCATCAATCACCCACACCTATTCATTGGGCCTAAGAAATCACAACATCCATATTTTCTTCCATCAATCATCCATTATCATTATTTGGTCAATTCATAATTTAACATTTATGGTTTCCTCCTTCAATTGAGGCATGACCAAGACCATAACTTTATTATTATTTATCACTCCCTTTCATGTGTCCTTGCTAGGGGAAATGTCTTTATTAATCACATTATGTCTCATTGATTCAATTACATTGTAGTCCAATTCTTCCCCTTCATATTTGGTCACTCAATCATATCAATTCTTCTCTCTTATCTCCTTCATCAAATTGCTTGACTTTAGATTTAAGCTACACTCATCATTAATCTTATCAAATCATTGTATTATTTTGACCTAATGCTCTCCCATGCATGTGTCCTTGCTTGGGATATATTGACATCTTATGGACTTCTCTATTAATAATATTGGTCTAGAGCTCTCCTTGGCATGTGTCTTTACTTGGGATATGTCAAAATTTTATGGCATTTTATCCTATCATCATCATGTTATGGTTGATTTCCCCTTGAGATGTGTCGACAACCATGAAACTATTATTTTCATCACTTTTTAGCTCACTGCTCATGTCGAGTTCATCATCGATCCCCCATATAGCATCCTTAACCATTATCTCTTCACACATCCCACCCCTTGCTTCCTCTTTTGAGTGGCCATTCATCTCATTCTTCTCCACATGTCCCCTTAAGGGGGCATCATATCCATTAACATCATTTACTAACATTCATCTATGAGTGTTTTTATTCTTTGAAAGACCATTAATTTTTCCACTTCGTCCACTAGAAATGCCCTTTCAAATATGCATCTAAATTTGCTTGCTTCCCTTTATCGCTAATTCCATCCAATAATCTTCTAGCTCACCTTATTTTTCTTAATTCATCTTATTAAACCCCTTCTATCAATTTGGTCTAATACCCCCTCTTCATTCTTCATGTCACATAAAAACCTTATACATCTTATAACCTAATTAATTCACCTAATTCCCCATTATCCACTAACTAACCCCATTTACGGTTGATTCCCCCTTGAGATGTGTCGACAACTATGAAACTATTGTTTTCATCACTTTTTAGCTCATTGCTCATGTTGAGTTCATCATTGATCCCCCATATAGCATCCCTAACCATTATCTCTTCACACATCCCACCCCTTGCTTCCTCTTTTGAGTGGTCATTCATCTCATTCTTCTCCACATGTCCCCTTGAGGGGGCATCATATCCATTAATATCATTTACAAACATTCATCTATGAGTGTTTTTATTCTTTGAAATACAATTACTTTTTCCACTTCGTCCACTAGCAATGCCCTTTCAAATATGCATCTAAATTTTCTTGCTTCCCTTTATCACTAATTTCATCCAATAATCTTCTAGCTCACCTTATTTTGTTTAGTTCATCTTATTAAACCCCTTCTATCCATTTAGTCTAATACCCCTTCTTCATTATTCATGTCACATAAAAACCTTATACATCTTATAACCTAATTAATTCACCTAATTCCCCATTATCCATTAACTAACCCCATTTACGGTTGATTCCCCCTTAAGAGGTGTCAACAACCATGAAGCTATTATTTTCATCACTTTTTAGCTCACTGCTCATGTCGAGTTCATCATCGATCCCCCATATGGCATCCCTAACCATTATCTCTTCACACATCCCACCCCTTGCTTACTCTTTTGAGTGGCCATTCATCTCATTCTTCTCCACATGTCCCCTTGAGGGGGCATCATATCCATTAACATAATTTACCAACATTCATCGATGAGAGTTTTTATTCTTTGAAAGACCATTACTTCTTCCACTTCATCCACTAGCAATGCCCTTTCAAATATGCATCTAAATTTGCTCATTATCGTTAATTCCATCCAATAATCTTCTAGCTCACCTTATTTTATCTAATTCATCTTATTAAACCCCTTCTATCCATTTGGTCTAATACCCCCTCTTCATTCTTCATGTCACATAAAAACCTTATACATCTTATAACCTAATTAATTCACCTAATTCCCTATTATCCACTAACTAACCCAATTTACGGTTGATCCCCCTTGAGATGTGTCAACAACCATGAAACTATTGTTTCCATCACTTTTTAGTTCACTGCTCATGTTGATTTCATCATTGATCTCCCATATAACATCCCTAATCATTATCTCTTCACACATCCCACCCCTCGCTTCCTCTTTTGAGTGGCCATTCATCTCATTCTTCTCCACATGTCCCCTTGAGGGGGCATCATATCCATTAACATCATTTACTAACATTCATCTATGAGTGTTTTTATTCTTTGAAAGACCATTACTTCTTCCACTTCATCCACTAGCAATGCCCTTTCAAATATGCATATAAATTTGCTCACTTCCCTTTATCACTAATTCCATCCATTAATCTTCTAGCTCACCTTATTTTGTTTAATTCATCTTATTAAACCCCTTCTATCCATTTGGTCTAATACCCCCTCTTCATTCTTCATGTCACATAAAAACCTTATACATCTTATAACCTAATTAATTCACCTAATTCCCCATTATCCACTAACTAACCCCATTTATCTAATATTTGTGAATTTAAAATTCCCTCCCACTGACCCTAGCCCATGAGCAGTCTCTCCTACACCCTTAGACTCTCTATAACCCCATAATCACATGACTAATCATCTACTAATTGTCATTAGGATTTCAAAAAGACTCTAGAGGCTTCTACCTCTAGAATAGTCCCTCCTCTAGAATCATCCAAGGAATTATCAATTCCTTTAATAATTCTCCACCATTGATCTTCCTACACCCAAATTTGAATTTTGTCCATTGATTCTCCCTCCTTCCTCTATTTAAATCATCCACCCCTTCATTTCCAAACTAACTATGAAATCCATGATCCTTCATGCCAATCTCTCTATCATGCCTAATTAGTCTTTTGATCAAGATATCAAGTCTATAAGTTGAGTACAACTCTGAGTGTATTATAGTAATCTAACACCATATCTAATAATATTTGATCTTAATCTTTTTTTTGTCTTAATATTATTTGGAGCATAAAATTGGTGAATATGCAAGCATAATACATATATAATCCTTTCATTTGAATTGAATTTTTATTTAATTAGATCTAAATTAGAGGTATGCTAGAATTTTGTGTAGGATAGCGATAAGTTTGTATAAATCAATCCATTTGAACAAAATATTTGCATTTACATGTTCTATGGGCGGACCTTATAACTCCTAAAGAGCAATTAGAGTTTATCCTTTTCAAATACTATACAACATAGATGTAATTATTTCCATTTCTCTAGAGTTACCATCTCTATGGCTATCCCAAGCCATATAAGATGATAATTTTGATGATGCATTATAAAATATAATTATGTAGTTGACCAAAATGGAAGAAGATCATGTGTTGGTAGTTGACAAGTTTCAAGCTCATCAAAAGAAGGTGAAAGAAGTGTTTGATCACAAGGTGAGGCCACAAGATTTTTAGATTGGGGACATGGTTATCTTATGGAATAAAAGGAAAGGATCAAGGGTAAGTCATGAAAATTTTGACTTCTTATGGATGGGATTGTTTAAGATCCACTATTTGTAGTGAGAACACATATTGTTTCACATATCAGAATGGAACTCACCTTTCATTTCCATATAATGGTAAATATCTAAAAAATTATAAATAGTGAAGGCAGTTTTTGTCCTATCATCCTCATAGGTGATTTAGGTTTTGTGTGTGCTTCATTTCATGTTGTATGTTTCCTTTCCTATAGTGTGTTTCCCTTTTCTTGTTGGTATTTTCTAATTTCCTTTCCCATCCTATCCATTTGAAATGAATCTATATCCCAATTAATAAATCACTGAGTCTTGAAACCAAATATTATAAAATTATGTCTTATGTACTTTTACAAGTCCATGTCCCTAGCCACAGCCAACTATTGTCCTCAAAATTTGCATAGTACAAAAATTTCACAAATTTTGTTGTCAACAAAAGAAATTTTTTTAGTCGAGATACGTCAAGTATGAAAAGTTTGTATAGTTCAAAAAATTGGAAAAAAATTGAAATAAAAAATAATAAATAACATGTCTACATGCCTACCACATCTAGAAGGTGGAGCTTGCTCGACCTTCCAGACATGAAGGCATGTCCCAACGAGCCACAATCCAACTTTTGATGTAGGAGCATCCAAGGGTTTGTGTCATATTGCATCAACCAAAATAGAGTGTGGTGTGTTTGTTTTGGATTTTTTTGTGTTAATTTTTTATGATCTTGTTAACCTCTTAGATTCATTTTTTTTAAAGTATTCATTTTCAATTAAAAAAAATGTAAAGATCTTCCATTTGATATGTTAGTTTGTATGGATTGTTAAGTCACAGACACTTGTTAGAAATGGTTCTTTAACTATAGTAATAATTATATTATGAAATTTTTAGGTCATATCATATGTAAATTAAAACCTATACATAAAATTTTAGATTATTTGGAGTCATCGTAGAGCCATACCACCTAATTTTGTCAAAACACTTGGCATATGGTTTTTGAAATTTTATAATATATTTAATAAGAATAGGACTACAAAAATTGGAAGGGTGATAAAAAATGTATCATAATTAAAAAAAAAAAAAGAAGAAGGCTCAATTGGATAAGTGGAGGTAAAGTTATGACAATTTTTGTAATTGTCATTTAGCCAAAAAATGCATTTGTCTAGTCTACAGATGGTTCATTACCTTTCAGAATATTTATGGTAATATTTGGGTTACCAAATTTTTAGTGGTGAAATAAAATTTATCTTAAAAGGTGAGTTCCAAAATTTATCTCAATTTGATAAGTGGTGTAAAATTTATGATAGTTTTTGTAATTGTCATTCATCTATAAAATGCATTTATCTAGTCTACAGATAGTTCATTACCTTGAAGAAGAGTTATGGTAAGAATTAGGTTAATTTTTTTTATAGGTTCATATTAAATGTTATTATCATGATATGTTTCAAATTTTACATCAATTTTATATTTTTTAGTAAATTTATGATAATTTTGGTAACTATCATTCAACCTGAAAATGTCATATGTGTAGTCTATGACAATTGGCAAGAATGTTCTTTACTTGCAGTTTCTTATGATAAGTATTAAATGGTTAAATTTATATCGGTGATATAAAATGTAGTCTTAGATATACTTCTCAAATTTCATATCAATTGGATTAACAGTAGTGAAGTTAAGATAGTTTTGGTAACTATCTTTGACTTGAAATTGCCCCATGTGTACCCTGGAACCATTACTGATAGTTTAGAATTTAATTAAAAAAACTAAAAGATGTCAAACTATTTTATGTTATGTGGAGGTTAGGTAATTTTAAGATACAACCTATTAATCTTAGGATGTTAATAGTAATACATTATATAAGGATAGGAAGAAGAAAGGGGAGAGAGGAACAAGATGGGAAGGAACAAAACTCTCTGAGAACCGCGCAAAGAGTTGCATAAGTTCAGGAGGAATTGTATGAGAGTATATATCTATTTCATGTATTGAAATAAACTTGTATATAAATGTGTGAGAGTGTGAATGTATTATGTTGTGATGATTTGACATTAATGCCTTGAAGACGTGTTAAGTGCATCAAGTCTGAGTAAGTGTTAATGTGGTCCCCTTATCTTTGTGATTGTATCAACTTTTCACTCATTGTGCCCATAAATTCAAGCCAACAAAACCTAATATATGTTACATACAAGGAGATTCAACCAACACTTTTTCACTATGGCCATAAGTACATCATGCCTATATCCATGGTGACCTTGTTGTGGCATCATAGGGTGCACAACGTCTTTACCACCCTAGGATCCTATAAATGTCTGATTTCGACTCATCTCCACTCACAATTAATCAAAACAACTTCATAATTTTTTCTGTATTCCCATGCCATGACAAAGCTCCACTCTTTTTCCATTTTATCACACTAAGACCGAACTATACTAAAATTTTGTCAAAATATTTTTATATTCACAAAAGTTTCAACACGTCTAGATCCCATTTCAAGTACCTTTCACTCACAAGGAATGTTTTTTACCATGGGTATGCCAAAGTTTTGGTACACTCCCAGAGACTCAGTGGGAAGAATTAACAACAAAAGTAAATAGTCTCATTACTTCCATCCTCTGCTCTACATATCCCCACAAACATTTTCTCCCATTGAACCCTTGTGATAATTTCCTAGCACTAGATGAGGACATTTTTTACATCACCTGAACAACTAGGATGGAGTTAAAATACATGGGATATGAGCATTTATTCATCCTCAAAATTGGTCTCTCATAAGTTGATGATTTGATAATAAAACATGTAGGCATGGTTGAATTTCATAGGATATTTGATAATAGATCTGTTATAACTATGGTAACCCTCCTAGAAAGAAGTGGTCTACCTAAGGCAACCAACTTTCCAATTTATGTATAAAACTTGGATCTAGTCCTACCAGGTGGACTCAATACTAAAAGTCAAGGATAAGAGAAATCATATTTACAAGAGGTTCCCTTATGTAAAAGCTTGAGGGGGAATCCATTAATGTAGCCTTTCAAATTCCACAAAGGGATATGTATGCAAGGATGGCATAGAGACTAGGCAGACTTTCTAGAAGAAAAATATAGAGAAGTACCTCATAGTCATGAACAAAAACTAGTTAAAATTAAAATAAAAAGACATATTTAAACCCCCAAGGGCTTCACTAAAACAAATTTTATGGAGGAATTATCAGATATGATCACCCTCCTCAACAAGGTGGTAGGTAATGCAAATAACAAGGATTTTCATTCTTGGATGTTCCTCCTGATGAGCATCATTCATAATGGTAACTAATTTATTGATTAGGTGAATCATGATCAATGTTTCACTTTACTACTAGCTCGCCAAAGTAATTATCATCTAGTCATTTCATATGACTTCATATTTTGTATCTTCTTTTGCATCTTAATGTGTATGCTTTAGCCTCACCTAGTTGGAAAACCAAGATTGACTACCAGATTATATGAATCTTATCCTCAACTAAGCTTTGAACAAAGCAACAATCACTTCAGACAAGTTAACAATGCATTCACTATGAGGATAGTGAAAGCATTAAAATAAGACTGGGGAGATAATATATTTGAATAAGGAATTAACCTTGTATCACATCATGGAATCCATTTCATCCAATTACAAAATGTCTCTTATATAAAACTTGGAGGTTTTGAGGGTTTTCCTAAGACTTATGAGGTTGGTGAGCTAAAAAAATATTACTAATTGATTATGCTAAAGCTGTTTGAAGTGCATCAAAGGTGCATAGAGAGATATGTAGTGGGATTGGTGTTCCCAAGTTCTCTAGGAATATACAAATTCAAGAATGCAATATATGCTCTAAATATTGATGCTGATATAGTTGAATTCACGTTTTACTCACATATAGGAAGAGTTTCATTTGACATGAAGGAATATGTGTGAGATAATTTTAGGATTAGCTCCTTATATATTCATAAACCACACCTAAAATAATATTAAGTTGACTATGCCGAAGAATTTGAAGTTTGAAGACATGATTGGGGACGTCTAAGTCTATATCAAATCAGAGTTTTCACAAACACATGGGTGCCTAATGGAATGATTGATTATGGAAACAAAACACTTGAGCAATAATATATCAAAAGAGACATAGTGGCACATCTAAAGGCGATATGTTGGTCAACACCTAATATCATTTACCTATAAGAAAGAACCAAGTTTATATTGATTATATCATTGAATTGATTCAATAAAAACATTTTAGAGTTTATAAGAGCTAGAAGTTCCCACAAATCCAAGGCTATGACCTTGCCAAAACAAGTTCCTACATCCACTCCAAGGGAAACTAGATCTAGTGGTTTTGGTAATATATCTCATCCCACTTCAAAATTTGGCAGTGGTGGTGACAATGAAGACCCAAACCAGGTCAAGTAGCCAAACAAGACTTGTGGTGAAGGCCTTTTGGTGGGAATAAAACTGCAAGATAATAAAATGGCACAAATGAAACAATCATCTTCCCCACTAGGAGATCCTTCCTTATTGATCAAGAACACTATGCAATAATATCTTTATTTTTATCAAGGGTTGGAGCAATCAGTGAGTGTAAGAGTAGTGTTTAGTTCCACTTCATTGAGACAGTCTCTCCCATTCTCCAATATTCTCCTCATATCCCACTTTCACCCTGCCAAATCAATCTACACCACCTACTTCATCAACTAGTATAGATACACAAATGGTTAACACTAATAATGTGGCATTTCAATGGATGACACCATTACTGGGGAAAAAAAATAAGATAGTAGATGTGTATTTTCTATACTTTGATTCCTTAAGAAATCTTTTTATTACTCTTCTACCAGGAATTCCAAGACCACCTCTCAGTTGGTCACAAATCCATTTGGTTCTCAATTTATCAAGATTGTAGATCTAGATGTTGAGAAGGATAAGGGAGGGATGAATCTATCTAATTATACCCTAAGGATGGTTTATATGGGTGAAGCCACTCGATAAATTGATGTGCATAATCTATGAGTGATTATAGAAATAATGATTAAGAGATCTAAAATGATGAACTAACACAAGAACAAGTTTAACATATCGTAGGGTATGTGAATTATTTATTTAATCCATTGGAATCTCATGTCAATGCCCAAGTTGAATCCCCAACACAAATCCCTAGAATAAGTAAAGAAGCCATTTCAGCCATAACTAAAAATAATAGTTATGGGAAAACCTTTGAGGCTTGTCTAGAATAATTATTAATTGATGACTTGAATAACATTTATGAAACTGTGAAACTATATGAAAATATTGATTTAAAACAATTAAAACTTGAATAAAAAAACAAGTGCCATAAATATGAAATCAACTTGTGGAAAATGTATTGAATTATATAGAAGAGATGGCAAGCACCAATGCAAACGTGTTCATCAAAGCATGAGTGTTCGACAAGAAATAAAATGACCTATCATTTGATTGGTTAAAATGTGTCCTACACAACATATAAGTGTTGAGGTGAGTAGTGGAACATTTGAAGGATAAATATAAGATTGGAGGAGAGTAGATGTCTGAAGTCTATTCCAATCTAGGGAACCTTCATTTTGACTTTCTCAAAGACGATAGTTCATAACTACATTCAATAAATGACATAAAGGAATGATTCAGAAAGCTAATCAAGGAAGAGATTTTCAAATAAGGTGCTTTCATTATATTCTCTACGAACATACTTAGTGAGATTCATTCTTAATTATAATGAATCAAGTGCCATCAAGATGAAATCAACTTGTGGTAAAATATATTGAAAGATATAAAAGAGATGGTAGGAACCAATGCAGATGTGCTCATGAAAGCAAGAGTGTTCAACACGAAAGAGAATGACCTATATTTTAATTGATTGCAATGTGTATTTCATAATATGGAAGCATTGAGGAAGGTAGTGTAATATTTGAAGGATCAATATAATATTAGAGGAGACAAGATGTCTGAATTCTATTCCAATATAGGGAATCTTCATTGTGATTTTCTCAAAGATGATGGTTCAAGACTACATACAGTAGATGACATAATGGAACAATTCAAAAAGGTAATTAAGGAATATATTTTCAATGAAGTTTCCTTCAATGTATCCTTTATGAACATGCTCAATGAGATTCATTCTTCATTCAAAGAAATGAATAAATAGTGGAAGGATCTTTCATAGACTCCTCATGCAATGATGTTGGTATCTGACAAATGACTCATTTTTCAAAGAATATGGTAATCCCCAAAGGGAATTAAATTAATGGTCCCACCAATAAATTTAGAATATATAAAGCATCTTTTCAGAGGAAATCCAAATCAATACCTCCAATTAGAGGTCCATCTATGGGGAAAAAACCCTATAAGGCATTTTTGTCTTATTCTACTTTCATCTTTTTCTTAAAAAAATGAATTTTATTTTGTAAAAAATGATATAAAAGTATATTATGAATAAGATAAAATATGGAATAGAAGGGTTAGTCCTTTCCCTCTTAAATATATAAATTAGAGAAATGGATATTGTATAATGACGGCTTGATGCTAATTTTAATTTTACTTGAAATGAAAGGAGAAAGAGACTTTATGTTCATTATTATAAAGAGGAACACAAGGAAAATTATAGAACTTTTTGTATAGTGTTCTCTTTGTTGATGTGTGTTTTTATTATGTTGATGCATAACCCTCAACTTTCAAGCAATACATGTGTTATTGTCAAACTATCATATTACTTCTAGAATTCATTCTTATCATGCAAGGGATGAAATCTATGTTTTTTCATTCATGCATGACCCTTCGTCTTCCTTATTTATATTTTTTCATTTAAAGGTTGAAAGAAAAAAAACCCAATACTCAATTCAACATGTAAATATTATAAATAGGTTTATTTCTATTTTTCTTGTTTTCAATAAAAGGGAACCTCCCCTTCAAATAGAGGAAAGACTTTTCATTTCCTTCACTGTTACAAAATAGAAGATTTGTTAAAGTACCAAATATTTCACCAACAATGTCTTATACCAGATAAAAATGGTTGGGGGTACATCTTATGTTAATTTATATTATCTTATTGCTTTTTCATATTGAAACTGCCCAATGTTGTCTATAAATTAACACCAATACTATTTTCTCTATCTGATCCACCACATTTGTGTGGAATCTTCATCCTAGATTGCATGATCTCTATGTGGTCACCAAGTAATGTTTATCTCCATACAATAATATAAATTCATCCTCTAGTGTGATACATCTTGATCTCGTTATCTCTTTGGCCCTAGTAGATACAATTTCCAATTTATTTACCTCTTCCTATCTTCGAGGTTAATGGGTATGCAAATAGGCCTAGTCACTTCCAAGTGCTCATATTCCTAGCACTATAGTAGTGTCCCAACTACAATACCTCTACCTTTTATCTCATACACAAATATATATATATATATATATAGGTCCCTGTATAAGTGGATGACCATGTAACATCCCTAGGGATACACAGTATGCCTCTCTTCCATGTCCCTCACTATGTGACAAATGTTGTATGAAAAATAAATCCCTCGTGTATCAATTGTCATGAGGAAACTCAACAACATAGTCATATACATGTGAATTCATGGTGCACCTCCTAACAAAATCTCCATCAATTGTTTTATCCCTTTGGTCTTAGGAACCTAGGTCATTTTATGTAGTACTCATGAGCCATTCTTTTCTCTGCCTCAGTCAGATCCTCAACTATCAATAATATTCCTTAGATAGGAATCCTTATTATCCTACATACATCCTCAAATATTAATACCACCTCCTATATCGATAAACAAAATATATAATTGTCATTATTCCCCTACTTGACTAAAACAGTGAGCATAGCAAGGTCAAAGCACATCGTAGGAAGGCACACTACATAATCTAAACCAATGGTATCTATATGTGCCCACTTAGCCAAACTGAATGCTTGCATTTTATTCAATATGGTGCTATGACATATCTCATGTGTGTATATAGGATCATGCATCATAGTTAAACAAGATTAAAAAATTAGTGTTTTATTAACAAAATATAGTGTAATATCACAATTGTATAGATGCATATATCATAATTGAAAAAAATAAGAATTTCATGAAGTTACATATGGATTTGATCAAAAGTCATACATAATTAACTAAGACTATAAAAATCATGCTTGAACCATATAATCACAGTCATACTCGTATAGGCCTAAAAATAAGGGAAATGGTCTACTTTATAAGATTTATAGTTTAAAAAAAATAGAAATGACATAAAAATAGAAAACTCAAGCCCTTAATGATTTATTGGACTTGTTAACCCTCATATGGTCTAATCTGTGTGTCATAAATTCAAGTTACATCCCCATGATATCAACTCTTTCTCAAGGTTTGATTATAAAGGTAAGAGGTAAGAATGATGTGAGTTTATATTTTCACTTATACATTATAAATGTTTGGTAAAAACATTATTAGTCATTACTATTCATTTTCCACTGCTTTACATGCTTTATTAATTGCAAATGATAAGATTCAATTAGTTTTGTATTGTGACTCATGATTCCATATGGAATCATCTTGTATATCTTGAAATGTTATATATTTATCAATGATTAATGATGTATTATGGCATTACCTTATAGGGGCAATCTCTCTCTCTCTCTCTCTCTCTCTCTCTCTCTCTCTCTCTCTCTCTCTCTCTCTCTCTCTCTCTCTCTCTCTCTCTCTCTCTCTCTCTCTCTCTCTCTCTCTCTCTCTCTCTCTCTCTCTCTCTCTCTCTCTCTCCTCTCTCTCTCTCTCTCTCTCTCTCTCTCTCTCTCTCTCTCTCTCTCTCTCTCTCTCTCTCAGATTATAGACTCTCACAAGGATTGGTTGACACATGCATTGGTTGTTATTCCGAAGATCTAGACATACAATATTATATATCCACCTTTGTATTCATTCTCTACTTTGATATGTATGCACACACTTCAAAGTGGGCAAAAATCTAGACACCTAAAAATGGCCCCAAGGCATTTATTAGTAATTAATTATCATGATTCTAGGGTACTTGTCTATTTGTCAATTATTTTTCTAAATTAGGTTTTATTGGCACATTTATTAGTTTTTTATAGTCCTCGCTCTTTCAGCTATTCCTCTTTCTCTCCCTACTTTATCATGTTTTGGGGTTAATTTCAGAAGCATTTATGTGCTTCTAGTCCCACTTTTTAGTTTTCACTTGGTCGAGTTGCACCATCTTTTACTTTTTTGACTATTTATTGTCCCATTTTTTATTGTTTTTTCGATCATTTGATGTTAGTTTTTGTGCACCATTAAGGTCCTAATTTAAATTCAATTTTATATAAACACATAAACATTGTAGTTCATTTAACATGAATAAAAACATTAAGTATTCCTAAATATCACATAGGATATTATTATGTTATTGAGCACTCACGAGCATTTTAAAGATATCAAGAAATCATTAGAGCATTTATAATTGTTTGAAGCTAGTATTTATCATGGAATATTTTTGGTGTATGATCTAGGATTTTATTTATCACTAAAATTATTTTTTATTATGTATTTTAGCATTTAACATATTATTTATCAAATGGATCTCACCATTTATGGACCTAATAATTATACAATGTTTAAAACTCTAACCAACCTTCAACACATGCCCCTAGAGCTCACATTATTTTTCTTAAGTTTCAGATATCATTGTCACTCTAGGGCAAGAATGACAAAGTCTATTTTAAAATTTATAGGTGTCATAACATATAAATTTAAGAGAGGAAATGAATAACAAGTTGAGATGAACACTAACATCGACTTATTTTAGACCCCATTTTATCAAAAGTCTCACAATAATTTTGGTCAACAAAAGAATCCTAATATTTTTGGTCTTTTGTCCTAATTAAATTTACATTTATAGGTGAATATCCTTGTACTTTTAAATATATATATGCAAGTTCGAATTTAAACCACTGTCAATTAAACATTATTACTCTTTTGTACAAATACACTATTCTTAATTAAAAGTGATTAAATTATTAGTAAATGTGGTATTATAATCATTAGATTTCATTAGTCCCTGCTTTGTTTATCACACTCCCCAATCATTACTTGTTATTTGAATTTGGTTTTACTTTATCATAATATTTTCCCTATCTAGTACCTTATCATGTGGGATTTCCAAGGTAAATGTATTAGATTAGAGTTGTCAACCAATATAATGAGAAAGAAAGAATTCCAATGAGAAATATAAAAACTCCACTTCTCTATTTAAAGTTAAGATAATTGAAAAGAAACGAATTATAATTTGACTAAAAATAAATAAATATTATTATTAAATAAAAATATGAGATAAATTTTCATCAAAAAAATATTAAATCAAAAGATAAGATATAAATTTTCATCTTTCCTAATTAAAGTTAGGATAATTGAAAATAAAATAATTACATAATGTAACAAAAATTAAATAATGTTATCAAATAAAAATGCTATCACCGTTCTTTGTCTAGCCCTTCCCCCACAAGCTCCTTTTCTAAGAGCACCATTGGGGAACTCCCTCTTCAACTTATAATAAACAAACCAAAACCCATTTTTTTTAAGAAGGGAGCGTTGTGGAATCTTTTGAAAAAGGAAAGGCTTCCCTGTCTGAAGTAATCAAGGAGAATAAAAGATAGTTGGAGGGTTACAACAGTAAACTTCATGAAGTTGGACTTAGTGTGGTTGGTCTGATAAAGGAATGGAACCATATAAATAGGGAAGCCACCAAAATGCTATAGACCCTTTCATAGCACACCAAGGTTGGGGTTCCTACCCATAAATAGGTTGTTGGGTCCATACTCCAAAACCCTCTTTCAAACCATCCCTCAATAAGTTATCGGAGAAGGAGATGCCTTAGAAGAAGTCGAGAATGATTATGTCGAAGGACGTCACAGAAGGACTGAGTAATAAGATTCAGGCAAAGATAACCAGGAATAGGCCGATGGAGAAGGTGGAGGACAAGGATGCCAATAAGTCACTCATGGAGGATACTATCCTCCCTCAGTAATTTTTTTATTTTTATCTTTTTTCTATCTTATCTTTTGCACTAGTATTCAGCTAGTTATTTTTGTTCTATTATACTGTGTTTCTCAGCCCTTAAAAGTTACTTCATTTTATTCTACTTTTATTTAAACTCAGGTTTCAGGTCCTTGTAAAACCTACTAATTTTACCATATGAAAAAATAAAAAATAAAAACTAAGAAAAAGTAACTTAAAATGATCCTCAAAAGCATTTTTTTACACTTTTCCTTTCCTCTAACACCACCTTTTTCTTCACTACCACTAACATCCTCTCTCCTATCATCCTTTTGAATTTTTCTCCCTTCATATATAATTTGTCTCAGTTTACTTTCACTATTTTTTTCTCATTGCATTACTTCTCACATGAACTTTCCAAAACAACTTATTTCTATATTTTAAAAATGTATATTGATTTTTTTTAATTATAATTTTTTTATATATTTATTTTGATGTTTTTCATTTTCATAGGTATCTCTCTTTACATAACCTCAATTAACTTAATAGTAAATAATTTATACTCTTGAAAGGGAGGTAAATGCTAAATTCATATTAGACACCACTTTATTTAGAAACTGTAGTTATACCTTTGCCTTTAAAATTTTTAGAAGTTAAATCCAACAAAAACATCTTACACATTGAGAATGAAACTAGAAAGAAACATGATGGAATGATAAAATGGGAGGTGGGAAGGTGGCCTTTCGATGCCACACCATATTCAAAAAAGGGAAGGAATAGATACTTAGCATATGGGTAAGAGTATAATTAAAAAAATATTTTATACTAAGCTAATTGTACAAATAATTTGATAGGAGTCATCAAATTGTTGAAATCATGGAAAATCCAGGGAGTCACATCATCTCGTTATTTATGGGATAAGAAGATCTATGAAAATGATGAAAGAATTTTTGTGGACATCATAAATATGAACTCATAAGACTTATAAGATTTAATTTTTTAGGTGACACATTTACATAGTAGTATAACGTAGATCTTGATTTTCTATAAAATTTGAGATAATCCAAATTGACATTTACTTTCATGAAAAGATGGTCCAATAATATAGTCTTACACAAGAAATTGAATCACTAAAATCAGAATTATATGGTTGAATAGACAATGTTGCAAAATTACAAATTGAATATCAAATTTATGAAAAGATATTACAAAATTTTGATATAATTTTACTTGTTAAATACATATAAATATCCTAAATATATATATTTGAAAAAAGTTGAGATTCATCAATTTCGAGGCACTTATTTTGGATTTGTAACATAGTTTCATCCATTGAAGGGTTCCACATTAATGAATGATTCCATCACTTTCTCCCCAAATTTCCCTATGATAGATTCCTTCAATCTAGTGGCACTATTATCTTAGCCTTGAAAATATCTTTATAGGAAAAAAAATTTGTGTATTCTTAAGATATCATGATTTTTCAATTGTCTTATTTAAGGAAGAAAAATAATGGTCCTATGATGGTCAAATGATAATCAAATTTAAGTTTGACCATTTTCATTGACATCTCACACTATTATACTACACCATTGTAGGTTATACTAATTGATGTAATTAATTGTTAAAGAAACTATTGTTGATTTTCCATATATCATATCTTGCAATTAAAATCTAAAAATAATATTTTGTGTAAACGAAAATCAAATGTAATTGAGACCGAAACTATTACATGTTTCATTTTAATCAATAAATAAATCGAAGTTGATAATATAATGCTAAATGTGATCGTTGTGAAAAGATTGGAAACTTAAAACCAAATCTCATTGACTTTCTCATCATTTTCAAAGCATGCAATTGCATCCTAAAAGTTTTAAAAAAAATTATAACAATTTGAAACATAATACATGCAAACTTAATTCAAAATTTTCAATTCATCCTAATTCAACTCATAATTTATGATGATATTAAATTCCAATAAATTTTGATTTAGGTTGGATCAATTCAATTAGTGTCATCTACTTGTGTTGCTTTAAAGACAAGGGGGCATGTCATGAACCTAACTATGATATTAATAATGAATAACTATGAAAATGCTATTGTGTCTAGATTTGTATCAATTGGTGCCATCTACTTACATTGCTTTGAAAAAGAAATATTCCTAATTTAAAGTGCATATGTATGCTTATGAATAACTATGGAAACGATATTATATTGAAATTCATATCAGTTAGTATCATCTACTTATGTTGATTTGAAGGCAAAATATTTCCAAACTCAAAGGGTATTTCATGAATCTAACTATGCTATTAATTATAAATAATGATGTCCTAGAGAAATAACCTTAAGATAGTTGCATGACAATGGGTCAATACTTCTCACACATACCGCCTATTCATATATATTTATTCTTATTTCATATAAGTCATATAACTTATTTATTTATTCGAATATGTTATTGAATATATTCTTCTTAGCATACTTACTTGATTGTATGCTAAAAAACCATTTTTTGAATGCCTTTATTTCAAAAACCTTAAGCAAGAGTCTTTTACACATAAGGGAGAAGAGCCAATACTTAAGCATGTACCAATATTTATGAGTTACATAAACAAAATATCTAATGTTTGAATAAATTAATGAAAAGTAGTTGTAAAATTAACAAATTATTGTACAAGTTATACTAAGTGATGATGTTAAGTAGTCAATCACATCATGACGCATCATATTGTAAATAGGTTTATTTCTATTTTTCTTGTTTTCAATAAAGGAAACAGTATAGTAGAGACTTTTCATCTTCATCACTGTTACAAAATAGAATATTTGTCAAAGTACCAAATATTTCACCAAGAATGTCTTATGCCAGATAAATATGGTTGGAGGTACATCTTATGTTAATTTGTATTGTCTCAGTGCTCTGTCATATTGAAAAAGCTCAATGTTGTCTATAGATTAACCCCAGTACTATTTTCTATGTCTGATCCATCACATTGTGTGGAATCTTCATCTTAGCTTGCATGATCTCTATATGGTCTCCAAGTGATATTTATATCCATATAATGATCCAAAATCATCCTCTAGTGTGATACATATTGATCTCGTTATCTCTTTGGCCCTCGTAGATATCATTTCCATGTTATTTACCTCTCCTTATCCTTTAGGTTAGTGGGTATGCTAATAGAATATCATAACCGTAAATTAGTGTTTTACTAACAAAATATGTTGTAATATCATAACCGTATAGTTGCATATATCATAATTGAAAAAAAATAAAAAATAAAAAAAATCTGAAGTTCCATATGGATTTGACCAAAGTCATACACAATTGACAAAGACCGTAAAAATCATGCTAAAACCATACAATCACAGTCATATTCGTATAGGCCTAAAGGTCTACTTTATAAGATTTGTAGTTTAAAAAAAAATGATATAAAAATAGAAAACACAAGCGCATAATGATTTATTGGACTCGTGTCATCAGTTGGTGTAAAGGTAACCCTCAAATGGTATTTTCACTTTTAGATTATATATTAAAAACATTAATTAGTTATTATTAATCATTTTTCTATTATTTTATATGTTTTATTAATTATAAAATAATATGATACAATTGGTTTTGTATTGTGACTCGTAATATTATACGATATCATCTTGTATATTTTACGGTGTTATATATTTATTAATGATAAATGGTGTATTATAGCATTACTTTATAAAGACAATTTCATTCTCTGTCTCTCTCTCAAGATATAATTTTCATTATATTGTGTGTTCTTTTTGGATTTCAAGGGGTAAACCATATTTTATATTTATCTATTTTATTACTTTAATCACTTTTGATATTTTAGTACACGATTTTTCATATGATAAAGATTGAAAGACCAAGATTAACAAGATGATTTACTTCAACTCTTTCTAACTCAGACTCTATGTGGATCATGCTTAGATTCCACTCAAGATATACTCAACCCTGTTTTTTAGATATTATAAATTCATATCTATCATCATACGGTATTTTATTTCCAATACTTCATACTTTTTAGCATTTATTATGATTATGTGGTATTAACCCATGTGTGCATAGAAAAAGAATAATGTTTTTACAAGTTGACATGTGCATTGGTTGTTATTTCGAAGATCTAGACATACAATATTTTATATCCACCTTTGTATTCATTCTCTACTTTGATATGTATGCACATACACACATTAAAGTGGGGTTGAATGTCAACACCTAAAAATGACCTTGTAGCATTTATTAGTTGTCAAGTTGCATGATTTGTGTGCTTGTCGATTTGTTGACAATTGGTCTAAATTATACATTATTCATGTGTTTCCTTGTGTTCCCTTCTTATCCCCTTCTCTCTCCCCCCTTCTCTGTTTGGGTTTAAGGGCACATTATATAATCTACAGTGCCCACGCGCTCTTTGTCCCACATTTTGGGTCCTTCCCAATCAAAATGCACTCAGTCCCTTTGTCTTGTATTTTTCACTTTCCAACCATTGGATGTAAATTTGTGCACCACCAAGTTCTTAATTTAAACTCGATTATTTATAAATATAAATACATTATAGTTCATCCAAACACACAGAATCATTTAGAGATACAAATTATATTTTTAGAGTATTGTTGAGTACTCACTGACATTCTAGAGGGATCAAGACTATCATTAGAGCATTTATCATTGCTTAAAGCTAGTATTTCATCGAGGAGCACTTTTGGTGCACAACCTAGAGTTATGTTAAGTCATTAGAATTGTTCTCAAGTACGCAATTTACTATATTATTGATCAAATGGATCTTACCATGTCTAGGGATCTAATAATTAGACAATGGCATTTAAACAACCTAGCTAACCTTGATTCAATAGGTCCCTAAAACTTCATATTATTTTCCTTAAGTTTCAAATATTATTATCACTCTAGAACAAGAAGGAGAAAGCCTATTTTGTAAGTTATAGGTGTCATAACACATGTATTTAAGTGAGAAAATAAGTGATAAATCGAAATGAATACAACCATCAACTTATTTTGAACCCTATTTATACCTTTCAAAAATGTCACAACACTTTTAATCGCTTTTCAAAAACATCCTAATATTTTTGAACTTTTGTCCTAATTAAATTTATATTTATAAGTAAATATCCTTATACTTTTAAGTATATATTTGAAAATTCATATTCAAACCACTATCAATTAAACATTATTACTTTTTTAAACAAATATTTGTAATTATAAATGATTAAATTATTTATATATATATATATATATATATATATATATAATCATTAGATTTCATTAATCCATGCGTTGTTTATCACACTCCCCAATCATTACTTGTTATTTGAATTTGGTTTTCCTTTATCATAAGATTTTCCCCGACTAGTCCCTTATTATGTGGGATTTTCAAAGTAAATGTATTAGATTGAAATTGTCAACCAATCTTCGAGAAATATATAGAAACTCCATTTCTCTATTTAAAGTTAGGATAATTGGGATAATAGAAAAGTAACTAATTACATAATTTCATTAAAAATATTATTAAATTTAAAAAGATGAGATATAATTTTTTATCAAAAAAATATTATTAAATAAAATGATAAGATAATATATAATTTAATAAAAAATTTAAAAAAAAATTATCAAATAAAATATAAATTAACAAAAATTTTAAAAAAAATTATCAAATAAAAAGATAAAATATAAATTAACAGCAAGTAACTTATTTGCAAAAACAATTTATTTTTATAATTTTATAACATTTTTAAAATGTATATTAATTTTTCTAATTATTATTTATATATATATATATATATTTTTCATTTTTATAACTATTTCTCCTTGCATATCTTCAATTAACTTAATAGTAAATAATTTATATTTTTGAAAAGGAGGTAAATACTACATTCATTTTGAACACCACTTTATTTAGATATTATAAGTTTACCTCTGCATTTAAAATTTTCAGAAGTTAAATCCAACAAAAACATCCTACATGTTGAGAATGAAACTAGGAAGAAACGTGATGGAATTATAAAATGGGACGTGGGAAGGTGGCCTTTCGGTGCCACCTCATATTCGAAAAAGTGAAGGAACAAATACATAGCATATGGGTAAGCGTATAATTAAAAATATTTTTTATACTAAGTTAATTGTACATATAATTTGATAGGAGTCATCAAATTGTTGAAATCATGGAAAATCCAGGGAGTCACATTATCTCGTTATTTATGACATAAGAAGATCTATGAAATAGTCCAATTGGTGAGGATGATGGTTGCTTATATCCATCCACCAAGGTACAAATCCTTCTAAATACCCAACACGAAGAGTCGAGCGATTAAGGCTAAGATCATGCCTTGGATAATTTTGACGATGTGGATGCCCCTAACTCATCGTTTCTTAACCATTGGAGCTCACTGATTTAAGTGTATGCTTACTCAACATTATAGATCTACAATATGTTTATTTTGTAAATATAGATAGAAATGCCGACATTCTATATAATTTAATGATTCCATGTAATACCTTTAGATATACAATCAAAAAAAAATGATGAAAGAATTTTTGTAGACATCATAAATATGAACTCACAAAACTTATAAAAGTTCATTTTTTAGGTAACAAATTTGCATTGTAATGTAGATCGTGATTTTCTTTAAAATTTGAGACAATCCAAATTGAAATTTACTTCTATGAAAAAATGGTTCCAACTATATAGTTTTCCACAAGAAATTGAATCTCTAAAATCATAATGAATAGATGAGGTCGCAAAATTACAAATTGAATATCATATTTATGAAAAAATATTACATTATTTTAATATAATTTTATTTGATAAATACATACAAATATCGTAAATATATTTATTTGAAAAAAGTTCAGATTTATCAATTTTGAGCCACCTATTTTAGATTTGTAACATAGTTTTGTCTTGAAGAGTTCCACATTAATTAATGATTTCGTCACCTTCTCCCTAAATTTTTCTATGATAGATTCCCTCAATCTAGTGGCACTACTATCTCATTGTTGAAAATACCTTTTAAGGATTTAAAAAAAGTGCAAGCAAGGAGGGGCAAGGGCAAGAGGGCCCTCCAAACTCTTGTGTATTCTTAAGATATCATGATTTTTCAATTGTCTTCTTTAAGGAATAAGAAATATGGTCCTATGACGGCCAAATGATAATCAAATTTAAATTTCATAATTTTTATTCAAATGTAATTTTGACCAAAACTCTTACGTATTTCATTTCAATCAATAAAGAAATCCAAGTTGATAATATGACACTACAATCTACTAATCTAGTAAATGTGATGGTGAAAAGATTAGAAACTTAAAACCAAATCTTATTGACCTTCTAATTATCGCCAAAGCATGCAATAGCCTTCTAAAAGTCAAAAAATTTGATCACAATTTAAAACATAATACATACAAATTAAGTCCAATATATTCAATTCATCCTAATTCAACTCTTAATTTATGATGATATTAAATTCCAATAAATTTTGATTTATGTTGGATCAATTCAATTAGTGCCATCTTCTTGTGTTGCTTTGAAGACAACGGGGCATGCCATGAACCTAACTATGATATTAATTATGAAAATGCTATTGTGTTGACATTCGTATCAATTAGTGCCATCTACTTACATTGCTTTGAAGAAGAAATATTCCCAATTTAGAAGGCATATCTATGCTTATGAATAACGAATGAAATGCTATTATATTAATTTTCATATTAGTGAGTGTCATCTACTGAAGTTGTTTTGAAGGCAGAATATTTCCAAACTCAAAGGACATGTCAAGAACCTAACCATGCTATTAATTATAAATAACGATGTCATAGAGAAACTAACTTAAAACAGTTGCATAACAATGGGTCAATACCTCTCACAGGTACCACCTATTCATATATATTTGTTCTTATACTTTTATTTCATATAACTCATATAATTTATTTATTTATTGGAATATGTTATTGAATATATTCTTCTTAGTATATTTACTTGGCCATTTATTACAAAAAGCATTTTTTTGAATGCTTTTATTTCAAAAAACTCAAGAAGTATTTTACACGTAAGAAAGAAGAGCCAATACATAAGCATATACCAATATTTGTAAGTTACAAAAACAAAACGTCTAATGTTTTAATAAATTAATCAAAAGTAATTGTAAAATTAACAAATTATTATACAAGTTGTACCAAGTGATGATGTTTAAGTAGTTAATCACATCATGATGTATCATATTGTAAATAGATTTATTTCTATTTTTCTTATTTTCAATAAAGGCAACCTCCCCTTCAAATAGAGAAGCGATTTCTCATGTCTGTCACTATTAAAAAATAAAAGATTTGTCAAAGTACTAAATATTAGGGCATTCTGTGGCCACACGCTTTAAGCTGTCAGTGGATGTTATGCTGTCAGTGGTTTTGAAGAGGGTACTAAAAATCTAAAATAATAAGCTTCACCGAGCAGATGTACTTTCTTTGCTGCCTTTTAAATGGTCCAGCGAGCATAATGAAACAGTGACATTAAATTTCTCTATGACCTGTAATAAAATTATCCTCATCATTTCGGCTATTTAAGTAAGATGTCTAGTATTTATTTTGCTTCGTAAAATGTTTATATAAGAATGGAAACTCTCTATTTGGAATGCCCCTCTAAATGTGACACGAGTATCTTTTGCTGCCTGTTCTGCTCTGTATCCTTGAATAAACATCAAATGTTCTCGCTCCAATTGTGTTATTAATACAAAGATATAGACACTAGTATCTTTTACTGCCTGTTCATTTCAGTTCAAAAAACTATGGAGCACCAGGTTAAAAGAAGCCTCTAAATTTTTTGTTTCCAAAAATCATTATAAAGATGCAATTGTTATTTGTGTGCCTCGCTATATTAGATTCATATTTGAAGCTCAGAAAAGCAAGTCATTGTCATGCCACTCGTGGTCAATAGCCATAGTAATCAGGTTTTAATCTCTACAGATCCCTTCATGCTAACCTTCAGGCCAAAAAGAGTCCATATGATGACAACAAATTTCATGAAGGCCTCTCCATGGTATAGAACAGAAAAATGATCGGACAAAATATCAAAATATGAATTTGTTGCCGCAACACTTCACAGCCCTGTATTCTATGGTGCATTCGCTCCATATAATAATGTGTTTTTCAAATTGATCATTGAAATGTTTTTCGAGCAAGTCCTAAACGTGAATGCTAGAGAAACAGGTAGAAACACCTTAGCATTTTGGTTATGATACAGTGACATTTAATATCGAGGCTGTGTCTATGGAGAAAACTCTTCTCAAGGTCTCTTCAAAATCAAGGTACCCAGATCAAGGGGCATCTCTGCTGAAATAATAGTTCTTTCCAAGACATGATATGAGATTGTCCCAAGCTAAGTGGCATCTCTACACAATTCCCTACCAATGTATTTCTATCAATTGAGTAAAAAAAAAAGTGATGCCTCCAATACAATCTTCCATGTTAGTGCTTAAACTAGCATAGAAACCATTTGGTCAACGGGTTTATTCTGCTATCGTGGCCTAAACAAAGATCACTTCCAGTTTAGCACAAGGATTGCTCTTTAAAAAGCTTTTAACATTGTCATCATTATGAAACTTCCATGTATACAATGCTTGCCGTTGCGTCAAACCAAGAGGATATATTCTGTAAATCTTTAACTCATTACTTCCACGAATCACTTCTGGCCGTTCAGTCTTCCAGACAGGCACATAATTCAGAGACCTAAACTTGGAAAGCACTGCTAGCTCAAGACCCTTCATTGTGAGGTTGTGAGACCTGACCAACACGAGAGAAAAATCTAGTCATTAGCATTCAATATAACCAAGTCCACCCTTTCCTTTCTTTCTTGCTTTTATAAAACTTCAATTTTAAATAATAATAATAATAATAATATCCAACATGGGAAGCACAAAAGACCATCTTATAGCTTGTGGTGTTGTAAATCTAACATGCATAGACACACACATTAGTATAAGCCCCTAGTAAGTAAATTTTCATCACAATGATCTACCAATGCCATTCATGTAAAGCAATTACTCATGCACCTCTTTTGGCAGAAATCTGTGGAAAATATCTATAAGAGAACACTGTTGTTTTCCATACAGAGCTCCAGATTTATATTTACGCTGATAGGCATTTTCTCTACAAATCAAAATCACAGTTGTGCAGTTTTCTTCTCTTTACTTTCTTTTAGACTTTTTACTATGATTTTCGATAACAATCATTTTCATCTAGGATGAACAGGTGTCCTCTTCAGTAGGTGAACCTTAATCGCTGCAGGCTATGATGGTGGAGGTGCATGTATCTTTGGGCTGAATCGGTCAGATCTATAGTAAATAATCATCCCCCGATTTTTTTTTGGCAACCGTGACTAATCACAGAGCTTCGAAAGACTCCTTGTTTCTCAGGCAACGGATCAGTCTGTTTAATGTGATTAAGGAACGAGATGCTGATTTGGCCCTCTTCCATGATATGCATAAATGACACAAGGTGCTTACTGGCAATCCACTGATTCCGGTCTCTGATGATTTTGAAGCCATCTTGGGTATGTACACAATATATATATCTCAGCTCGTCTTTTCTGTTTTTTCAATAGCAAAGAGATAAATTGCTTTTAATTTATTTATTTGCAATTTTTACTACTTTTGATCGTAGGAATTTGGTCCGTGTCTTGAATTCTGCGAAGATTCGAGTCGTTTTTTTGAACAAAAGTTGTTCAGCTGTGATGGCAATGGACCCATGTGTTTCTTATTTTTTTATGGATCTTGTTGGGTGCTTTTAGTGGTGTGTTGAATCAGAATTATTTGAGACCCATTAGTCAGCTTTTTCTAGCAATTATGGGAATCTTGCAAAACCATCTGTTGATTTTTATTCAATTTTCAGAAAGAATGTCAAAGGAGGAAGCACTTCACCCGAAGCACAGTGGAACGGAATAATTTGACAAGAAGAAATACAATGAAGACAAGCTTCATGCAATTCTAGGAGGCACTGCATATTTCAGGCTTTCTTCCAAGTATCCTACACCCCTATCATTTCCAGTCATTGTTATTGTCAAAATATACACTTACACCCAAAGCACAGTGGAATGGAAGAATTTGCAACAAGACACTGAAGACAAGCTTCATGCAATTCTCGGATGCCCTGCATGTTTCAGGCTTTCTTCCAAGTATTCTACACCCGTCATTTCCACACAGTTGTCGTTATGGTCAAAATATGGCAGCAAAAAATTAGGAAGACTGATAACCCACGTCCGGGAACATAGGAATGCATTGCATAAGAACCAAACCAATATAATTGATCAATAAGCTAAACACAGCTTCCTCTTCTGACTAGACAATCAAATTAACAAAGAATGGCCCCTGTCCATCCTGCATATTCTTCTCAAACTAATACCAAGAACCACCCTATAGCTGTAATAGCATATGCCAGTCCTTTGCTAATGAAATCAAGATCTTAGTCCTTTTCCCAGGTTAAGGAGAAATGGCTACTCATCTTAGAAAACTTGGATTCATTTTGGTATATTCTTCTAATTCACAATAGCAGTTACTGAGTAGATTAGAAACACAGATTTTAGAAAGCACAATGAGGGGAAATAACATCAAACTGGGTTAAACACAAAAATTAATAACTGTAAAATGAGTTAAAAACAGACGGCCTCAGTTCATCCCAATGCCAAACAAACTCTTGCGCCACTAGTTTCTAATATTTATCTATGTTTGTGTCTAATGCAAGCACCCTACAAAAAGAACATCATGCCTCTATTCGTTATAAAAATTAGCATACAGAGCTAGAGGACATCCTCGTGGTTCAACCAGTTAAGTACATGGTGCCAAGTGCTGTCCTTGGTAGCAATGGTAGTTGAGAAAGGTGGACTACCATGTGACCTGTCATGTTCCGACTCTTGGTTACTCTTATTTTGGGTTTTCTTGTCCTTCTTACTCTCATGCTTTGCAACACCTAGTGCCTCCAAATAATCTAATAGTAGCACATGATGGTTATCAAATTCTGAGTTAATAGACCCCACCATAGTTACCATGTTCGTACGAACATGCTGGATATTCGATTCGAACCAAATTTGGAAAGCTCAATTTTTTTAAATTATTTAATTAGAAAATTAAAAAAAGTTTTCAATATTAAAAAACTAACAAAGGTGGCTTGCTGCTCATAGAAACTAGGAAACTCTACTCTCAAAGACTCAAACGTAAAAAAAAAACCAAAGTTACCATGTTCGAAAAGTTTGGGTCGTTTGGAAAAGGAAAATGTTTGGTAGTTCGGATTTTGCAAAAGGTTCAGTTTGTTAAAAAAAAAATTTAAATTTTAAAAATAATTATCATACATATTTGTAGAGAAAAAATCACTTGCACAAAAATACACACACGACATAAGTATATCAAAAAGTGGAGAAGGTTCCTCCCACAGGTGCACTCGACAGAACAAAGGTAAGAAATCTTCAGAGAATATTGTGAAAGAAATGAACAGGGATATGATTCATAGGTACTCCGTTGAGATGTGCACTCCTCTTTGATGGGACTTGTGGATGATCTGAAGCTAAGACAGCTCTTGAACAAGGGTATTATGCTGGATAAAAACACAAGGATCACTTCAGAGCAATCACTTGACTTCTGGAAGGTGGCACACTTTGAAGGATTTAAGGACGAGACGCTGCTGAAGTAGACAGCAACAATCCTGTTCAGGTCTTAGTTAGCTACTCAAATGGGGGAAGGTGCTTCGGTAGATTGCATCTTGCAGGCCATGAAGAATCCTAGGCAAACAAATCTCAGGCTAGATACACTCAAAGTGGCCCAACTCATTGGAGTGCAGACTGTGTTGTTTGGAGCAAGTAACACATGCTATTCAGGAGGGTGTAGAGCAGTTGAGATTCAGTACCATGTACAAGCCAGATCAGGTGTAGACTCTTCTTAAAGGCATCGCTGTTGACAATATTTCCAATGGGCAAAAGCTGGATGCTATTTGCTCCAAATAGGAAATCAATTCCTCTTCCTCTGCAGTTTCTCATCTGGCCCAGACTCTTGCAGTGCTGGTGATTGAAGACGAAGAAAGGGAACGAGGTCCCACTATCATGGTTTCCGATTCTAAGGATGATGCTACTATTTATTTATGTATAGTTAGTTGTTTCTAGTTTTGTTTCTAAAGCTCTTAGAACCTCTAGTTGACAGTGGTGAACTGTATGTAACTTTTGTCCCTAATTATTCAGGGTTTGCTTATTACCATAACACACGGGTTGTTGCCTTTTTAACACTTATTAAAAAAAAAGTATACCAAAAGAGATAAAGGCATAGCAAAATCCAATAGAGTGTCAAAATTTATACATACAAGATATAGCAATGAGAAAAATCTATTATTTAACTTTAAAATTTAAAGCACTAATTAAAAATGAGAATAAAATTTTAAACCTTTACAACATCAAAACCTGTTTCTATATCAAAAGTATTATAAACATCATCTTCATCTAACCCTACACTAGTAAGCTCATCAATATCATCAACATTTTCTTCATCTTCAAAGCATGGTTCTCCAAGGCACGAGTTGTCATCTTCATTTGCAAGAAAGTGAATAAGCAATAATTAATTGCTATGGACAAACACAAGATCGGAGAGTTTTTAAAGCCTGTAGTCAATTCTTCTTGTTAGTGTAGATTAAATCATGTATACTCCAATTTCTTTCACATATAGAAACACTAGAACAATCATTGAAGATACACACGGCAAGCTTCTGCAACTCTAGAGTAGAAGCCCCATGAGTCAACCACCATTTAAACGGTTCTCACTTCATCCGGCTTGCCTTTGCTTCCCTAATGCCAAACATTTTTTGTTGGTTCTTAAAAACAGTAAGCTACTTTCTTGTTACTTCCTTCTCATCTTCATCAAGAACCAGCGAGTTTATTGTTGCAAATATACCTCTCGTTATCTTCACATTTGAATCATGATTTACCTCTACAAATTAGGATATAAATAGCATGTTGTCGCATGTAAAGGCCGATGTAGTATGAACCATCATTTGCACACAATTTTCTAAATACGATTGACTTCTTCAACATCATCTGCTAGCAACTCTTGGATTTTTTCATTTGATCTGTCCATTCCCTCATACACAAAACCCATGCAAGGTTGATTGCCATCAATCTCAAAATTTGAACAGGGGGCTTAAACACTATTATGATCTTCTTGGCCCCCTCACAAAATGTGTCCTCTAGGATAGTTCGTTCAATATATTTTGAAATGATTTCCTTGGAAAGCTTTGACTCTGTCCATTCATCATAACCAAAACTTTTCTTAATGTTGTCATTTCCTCCACCTCCCTTTGCAAAGTAATAAAGTTGGTGGCAAATCTTGTTTCAGCAGGGGATAGAAAGTCATGCTTTGCAAAGGAACGATACAAGTTCAATGTCAAGCCGTGATGGAGGATAAACTTTGTAATTTATTTTTCTTCAGTCAACATTATTTACCCACTCCAATTTTGATATATCTCCAAGTAAAAGATTCAACACGTGTTGCACATGGTGTCCAGAAGAGGTGAGGAAATTATCCATAGGTATATCACCTACTCTTTTTATTGTATTATCTGTAATAACTTGAACATTCTCTTATTCTATCTCCAAAATGGTTGATTCGATGCATTTGAAAATGAAATAGAAGTTTTATGCTCATTGCTTGTATCAATTGATTTTACATAACATAGCACCTTCAAGAGATATTGCCAAAAAAAATAGGTGTCTTTGCCTTGAACCGGACCATCCATCACTTACTAATATGCAACCTAGTGTTTTCCAATTTTTCTTCATTTCATCTAGCTCACTAGATATGGTTGTCACCTCCTCTTCAAGAAGACTAATTCTTACTATTTCATAATGAAACAATTTTTAACCATTTTCCAAAAGCAATCGCCACATCTAGGAAAGATTTGAAATGTCGAAAACAAGTAACATTGAAAGTGATGGCCTCTACATAAATCAATCTCACTGCCAACCTATCTATCATGTTCCTGTTGTGGCCTCCACATGGACTTCAATAAACCTTGTGACTTTTCAACTCGACTTCCACTTCCTTGGGCAAATGGTGATGGAGAGCAACTTGAACTATTTAAGGAACCCATTTGCGAGAAAAGTGTTGGATTTTAATCTTTTTTGCTTCTAACGTTAATGATCTAACATGACTCACGTCAAATTTAGCTTGCACTCAATTTATGAAATCTACATATTTTGGTTCTTTCAAATTTTCATTTACTACCACACAACATTTCATTTATGGGGATACTCTGAGGTAATGGTACCGAACTCTAGTTACACTTCACATGATATGACCATTGCACCAGGGGCATCTCAATTTTATTTATTTTTATCATCTCTCTGGGCAATGTATTTCGTTTCTATTGGACGGCTAGACATGTTAGTGTTGAGTAGATGATTGTAGGGGTTTTGACGTTTTGAAACTTTTCTTTTTGTTGTTGGGAAGAACAAAATCTTGCCCTTTGTTGTCCAACTATTTCCTCGGTCCCCACTGCTAAACCTTGCATATTCTGAAACTATTATGATCTCAAATCTGAAAATTAATGGCTTCATAAAGAGCCAATTGTTCCCTCAAAGCCCACTGCTCAGCGTTGCAAACTCTGAAACTATTACGATCTCACATCTGAAATTTAATAGCTTCCTAAGAGCCTATAGACCTGTAAATGTTACCATTCTTAATTTTTTATATACTAAAATTTAATACTTTAATTATCGTTTACTTTAGCAATATACTTTATAAGTTTATAAATAAGATTTAAAATGAATCATAACGTATTCCTAAATTCTAATTATTTGTTTATAACTTATGAGAAATAACATAATATAGATTTTAAATTTAGTAAAAATAAATTAATACAAACTATTAACTGAATACAAAGTCAAACTAACAAAAATCTTAAACTAGTTGACTTATTAAATACGATATTAAAGTTTTAAACTAAATAAATTAAAAATATCTTAACCGATATAAGATTCAATCTCAAGGTTTCTGCGTTGTTGATTTAGCCCAATCCTAGCTCAAACAGCCACCACTAATAGTAACAACAAATGATGCAGATCGAACAAAGATTTGAGGTTTTAAGTTTTAACGGTGTGATGCAGCTCGAACAAAGGTTTGAGGTTTTAAGTTTTAATGGTGTGATGCAGCTCGAAAGGCTCAGCAAAACCCAAAAAACAACCTGTAAATCAGAAGAATGCAGCTTGAACACAGTCATGACTCATTGCTAGATGGACTTTGCAAGTTTGCACACTTCAAACAGCTCAGTGTATGTAGGTCACTGGTTTCATTCACCACTCTGCACAGCTCAAGATTCGCTTGCATTCACTAATATGCATAGATCAAAAACAATTTACCATTACACTGTCGGCATCTTTGGTTGTTTTCATTTTAATTTAGACTCTGAGAATCAGATTTCTTAAATTCTATGAGTAACAAGCCACTTTTTCTTTTTCTTGTTTTTGTGTCAAGTTTTTAATTTTTTAAATGTTTTTTTTTCTATCAAAAAAGAAAAAGAAAAAATTTAATATTTGAACTTACCAAACAAGTTCGACCATCGTTCAAAATTCAGTTCAAATCAGATGTCCAGCATGTTCGTATGAACACAGTAACTATGATGAAAACAACCAAGGAGCCAACAGGGAAACAATGAACCATATTTGAGTTGTGCAAAATGGCAAATGCAAGCAAATCCTGAGTTGTGCAGAGCAGTGAAAGAAATAAATGACTTGTATATCCTAAGTCGTTCAAGCTCTGCAAACTTGCATGGTTGTCAAATAGTGAGTCTTGATTGTATATGAGCTACATTTTCCCATTTTGTAGATCGTTTTCTGGACTGTGTCGAGCCATTCAAGCTACATCACACCATTAAAATTTCAAACCTCAAACCTATGTTTTTATTTATTTATATTGCAAGAGCGTGAACTCAAGTCTATAAACCCAAAGGACGCACAAAAAGAAAACAAGTATCAAAGACGGGCCACCACATGCCCACCAAGAGTATCAAAGTACAGACAGTACTAACACACACAACATAAAAAGAGGAGAACCAACAACAGCAAAAGAAACAACACTGGACCAGATCACCAAACAGAGCCAAAACACCAGGTCCCAAAGCACCTAACTGTCAACAACAGGGCCCAACTGAGTTTTACCAACATCAACATTCATGTCATTAACTTGATCAACAATGACCAGTCCCTTTGCAATCGGTTCAGGTCCCTTTTCATGTAACTCAGGTCCCTGCTGAATCCCGTTGCTTCCATCACCAAGGAATCAACTGTCAACCTCTACTTGAGAATGAAGGTGACTCATTTTGGAATCTTGAATTCGCTCCAACAGATGATCCCTATCACTCTTGCTCCCATTATCAATGAAGTTTTAAAGTTTGACCAAGAGATTATTAACCTTCCCATCAATTAACTGCTCAATACCGTTCTGAAGCACACCCCCATACCCCTCAATGGAAGCCCCACAGCAAGATCTGAAGATTAGGAGGAACTACCAGCACACAGAGAGGCTCTATATTTCCCCTCATCCCGAGATCCAATCAGGTTCCCATGCCTACTGTCAATTCTTACCTGTGCCTACTGAAAGTGTTATAGAGAGATTTGCAAAACATCAAGTAGTTCATCATTATTCTCAACAATTTCTTCTTTACCATCCTGCTCCGAAATAGAGTAGCCTACTAAAATGGGGTTAGGATTGGAGGCTTGCTCGAAGTAGGCATATCCTTCAACAGGTCCCATTCATACTCCGAAAGATTGACATCTACCGCATTCTCACGAAGGGTTCTCCAATCCGGGGGAGGACTTAGTCTAGGAAACCCACCTATATCCAACAGATAATTGGACATAATCTTCATCATGCCCGATCTCAGGAACTTCTCTATCTCAGACTGCAGTACCTTTAGCTAAAGATAAATCTGCAAAGAAATAAGTCTCACAATAACTTTTATCGAGAAGTTAGCAAGTACCATACCCTTAAACTGAAAAACCTCTAAGCTCGTTTGCTTCAACAGAAACCACAAAATCTCAATTGAGAAAACCAACCACAGAATTTGGAGGAAGACATGGGTTTTCTTTTTAGCACAAATATAACCAAAAGCAACATTGAACCATGTGATATCACAAGAAAAAACACTTAACCAAACATTCAAACAGTTCATCCAAACACAAACAGCAAAAGGGAAAGTTAAAAAAAAGATGTTCACTATTTTCCACCTCACCACACAGTACAAAAAAGATTACCAAAACCAAATTTAAAAAGAACCCTACCAACTGCAATCTTATTCTGAATAAGTAACCACTTAAAACAGGACTTCTTAGGCTCAAGACACGTGGACCAGATAACTTCAAATCTAAATTTCCAACTAAAGAAGGGATCACAAACAACCCACTTATTGTTCAGGGTAAAGTAGATACTTTTAGTGAATGAGAGCTTATGGTATAACATCTTGGTAAATTCTTTGAGGTGAGGGCCATTAAGCCATTTGATACTTACCCAAAACTCCCCACCCTCCAAAATGGACACCGAGCTAGTGAGGGAGGGATGCGAAATCCGTGTTTAATCTCAATCCACAAGGCCCATCCTCCCTACGAGAAGAGATCACCGAAGGTATTTAAACCCTTTGAAAACCAAACAAGAGCAGAGCAACCTCCAATCAAGGCCAACAGACAATTATTGACCTTGAGGTTCCACCACAGAGATCTATACCCCTTACACCTTGGCCCCAGCCCACTAAATATAGATTTCACCACGACCAAATGTTTGACACTCTCCCAAGCTTTCCAGATTGATTGAAATATAGAAGAGCCAACAACCTTAACAGAGAGAGCGAACAAGAAGATCGAATATGTGCAAACCTTGCCACTGTTGCTTACCTTTAGGGAAGCCTCTCACCATGTTGTTTCTAACCAGCATTTTCCATGGCTCATTACCTTTAAAAGCTCTATAATCCACTTAACAGCGAGAGTGATACCTTGTATTCCTAAATCCTTTATGCCCAGCCCACCTAACAATTTGGGCTTGCTGCAAACATCCCATGCAATAGCATGTTTTTTCTTATTCTCCTTGCCATCAAACCACAAGAAATCCCTAATGATCTTATGGAATTTATTAAATTGACTCTTATTGAACAACAAAAACTTGAATCCTACCAGGCAAAGAGAAGATGCCCATACCATTTACAAATCTAAAAAATTAATTTTCACAAGCAGCCATTCCCACATATCTTTGAAGGATGGAGTGAATGAAAAGGGAATACCTATATATCTAACCAAGTGTTTAGGACTTTTCCATAACCATCCAAACTCATCAAACCATTTACGAGGGTTTTCATCCCATCTAATAATACAAGACTTGTGGTAAGCAACTTTAGACCCTGAAGCAAAGCAATACACATTAAGTCTAGAGGTGATCTGTTAAAAATTGTCTTTTTCCAGGGCACGGAGAAGAGTAGTATCATCCACAACCAACAAGTCAGATTGTTAGGCAAGGAAAGCCCTCTCACAAAGGGACCCAAGGAGGCATCCCATAATAGGTAGTGGAAAGCATCAACTGAAATAACAAAGAGAGAGGGGGCCAAGTGGCATCCTTGCCTAATGGAACATTGAAGGTTAAGAGATTCAATAAGGATCGCATTGACTTCAATCACAACAAAGACATCTTTGAACAAAATATTGACCATTCTACAGAACCTGTCCTAAAAACCAAAAGCATGGAACAATCTATGAAAGGCCACTCAATTATGTCATAGGCCTTTTCAAAATCCAGGAAGATCATCCCCACCTTCTGATGAGAGTCATAAGCCCATTGCATGCCTTCCCCAATAAAAATAAGGTTATCAAGAATCTATCTCCCTTCAACAAACCCAGTTTGGGTATTAGAAATGATGCGGGGAAGCAGGGAGGATATTCTCCTAATGAGCATCTTTGCAAGGATTTTTTATAAGACATTCAATAGGATCATCAACCTCCAATTTCTGACCTGAGTTTGATCACCTTCTTTAGAGATAAGCTTAATAACTACCCTATTGATTTCACGACCAAGAGAACCAACCTCCAAAGCTTCTCTATAGACTTCTCCAAAGCTTCTCTATAAACTTTAAGGCATTCCTTGGCAATCCAATCTTTATTCCCCTTATAAAATTCAGTGGAGATGCCATCAATGCTAGGAGCCTTATCACTCTTGAGGGAGTCAATGGCAAACAAGACTTCATCTAAAGAGAAGTCACTATCAAGGGAGGCAGCTTGCTCTAAAGATACCCTTTTGGGAATGCTCTTGGCACAAATCCTTCTATTCAGCTCAATCTGTTAGTTAGAACCATCCAAGGAAAACAAGTTGGAATAGAATGCAAAAAAAAACATTCTTTATTTCACTAATATCTTCAGAAATCACTCGTTCAATATCAATTTGTTGAATTTTCTGTTTACTGTGATTAGCTTTAAGTAATCTTATAAAGTATTTAGTGCCCTTATCCCCCAGTTTTAACCAAGTCAATCTGGATCTGATTTGAGCCTCTCTAGCAGTGTATTGTTGTGTCATTTTGATATTATGTTTGAAAGCCACCAAGCTGGAAAGGAGATCTTCATTAGAAGGGTCACCCTAGAGAGCATTTTCAACCATAACCAATTTTTCCTGAGAGTCTTTGAAGAATTTTCTCCTTTTTCAGCCTTAATTTGCCCATAGCTTCTCATAAACTGCTTGCTCGGATTCATACAATCATTCCAAGTATCATTGTTGGATGAAGACTCACTTATCATTTTGGCAATGTTCCATAAAGCTTCAATTCCATCTCTACATTCTTTATCTTGCAAGTGAGACACATTGAGCTTATACAGTCCTTTTCAATTAGGCTCCCCTACTGTCGTCATCAGTTTTAAGAAACATATTGATCTCAATGGGGAGGTGGTCAGAAATAATAAACGAAAGAACATTGACCAATTCGCCCTCAGTTCCCTATTGGATATTAAAAGAATGTTTATGAATATAGAATCTATCTAATCTAGAGTAGACTCTCTTGTTCTTACTCTAATTATTGCACCAAGTGAACCAAATCCGTTTGTGAGAGTATTTAATCTTACAAAGGGAATCCTCTAGCTTATGGATGTGCTTTGGCTTTGACCACAAGAAGAGCTCATTGCCTTTCCAAGAGAATGGCTCTCTACCCTGCTTATCTTCTCTATCCTCAATCATATTGACATCTCCTCCAGTAATCCACGAGAGATCTTTTAGATTTGAGGCATCCCAATTCCAAATCTTTGTTCTCTCACTATAGTCATTAGGGGCATGGGCATTACAAATACCAAAGATTTGATTTTGATGAGAAAGAAAACAAACAGCTCTTTCACAAGGTGAGGAGCCATGTTCCACAATAGCATTAGTCCATTCATGGTTAATGAGAATAGAGGCACCAACTTTACCCCTACATCCTTCTATTCATCTGAATCTATTGGTTAGAGCCATCCGAGAAAACAAGTTGGAGTAGAATGCAAAAAAAAAGCATTCTTTATTTCACCAATATCTTCAGAAACAACTCCAATATCAATTTGCTGAATTTTTTGTTTAATGTGCTTCGCTTTAAGCATATGAAAAAGTATTCAGTGCCCTTATCCTCTAGTTTTAACCAAGTCGGTCTGGATCTAATTTGAGCCCCTCTAGCAATGTATTGTTGTGTCATTATGATATTATGCTTGAGAGCCACCAAGCTACAAAGGAGATCTACATAGAAGGGCCACCCTAGAGAGCATTTCAACCATAATTAGTTTTTCCTTAGCCTTTGAAGAATTTTATCCTTTTAGACTTGATTTGCCCATAGCTTCTCATAAACTACTTGCTCAGATTCATACAATTATTCCAAGTATCAATAATAGAAGAAGACTCACGTATCATTTTGGCAATGTTCCATAAAGCTTGAATTCCATCGAAACATTGAGCTTATACAGTCCTTTCCTATCAGCTCCCTTACTGACATCATCAGTTTTGAGGGATACATTGATCTCAATGGAGTGGCAGTCAGAAATAGTAAACGGAAGGACATTGACCAAGTTGCCTTTAGTACCCTGTTGGACATTAAAAAAACCTTGTGAAGATAGAACTATTTAATCTAGAGTAGACTCTCTTGCTCTTAGTCTGATTATTGCACCAATTGAACTATATAGCACTATTGGTATGAAACCTTATATGGCTAATCAACATTGATCAGAAATTTTACAATTTGGATGCACCCTTGGACTTGTTATAGTTTCTAATGATGGTGTTTGTATTATAGTGATTAGCAACCTCTTTTGGTTATTGTTCTTTAATTAAACCTCGTACTTGGTAAACCTAGAGGGATGAATGATAATTGATATATGTTTATTAAATTTGATATTTTTGAGTTACAATATTGCTCGTCTCGTAATCAACTTTGGAACCTCATTTTGGTTGTGTTTGATCCTTGTATTAGTCCCTTGTGATAACACTTATTGCAAGTGGTATGGGACACTTACATAGATCAAGGGACAATCTTTTGTGTAACTGCGCTTTCTTGAGCCTGGGCTGTGCAAAAACATAAACTTTGATCTTGGGTAACCTAAAAACCTTAGATGGTTTTGAATTATGATTATTAGGCCCTTGGGATGTTTGTAAATTTGGAAGATAAATCATTTTGGATATTGTTACAATCATATTGTACTATGAACCCTTGTTTGGATGTTAAACTTGCATAGGGAATGTAAATAAATTGACAAACCGATTAGATCAAGTTTTAATTAAACCTATGTGCTTGCATCTTTAAGATCAATCATAAAATAACTATAGTGTTTGGACATTAAACACTTGTTGCATTTCAAACACGTATTGGAAAACAAAATCCTTTTGGATTGGGAACTTTTATTGGGAGATAATCACACATTTGTATGTTGATCCCAAATTGGGAGATGAAACCCTAGATGATGAATGTTAAACCATGTTTAGTGGATGAACACTTTTTTGAAGATAAAACTTTATTTATAAATTTTAAACATATTGTCATCATTTCAACACTATTGGATGTCAAAACACATTTGAGAAATTGAACAACTTGTGGTAAGACTTGTGGTTTGTTTTCAAAATAGAACTTGTGTCGATTATTTTTATTTTATGCGATAAATAGAAATATGGAGTGGTTTTGAACTTCAGATTATAATCCTTGATCTTTAATCAAGCCTTGGTTTGATGATGCGGTACATGCATGGTATATGTGAATTTCTTTGATTGGGCCCTTGTTTTGGAATTAGTGTTTGGGTCCTATTTGAAATTGTTGGGGCTTAAAGTGAGATCATCTTTATTGTCATAAAAATGGATTGGGGAGATTTGGAGTCTGTGAGATGATTGGATAGCTTGAGAAATGCATAACGAACATTGGGATGTAATAACTATAGAGATGGAATGGATATTCTAGTATAGTTTCACAATAATTATGTGCTTAAGGGTTAGGAATTTCTACAAGGTTCACCAAGGTCTGCCTAATGTTTGTGATTTATCAAACATGCCCTAGTATTGGAATTGGGATGCATTTAGGGGTTCACCTATTGTTTTTACCTAAGTCATATGGCCATATGCATATATCTCAGAATATTTTAAGAATGGTATATCATTCTAATTACGGTTCATTGTCATGCACTGCATTGTTGTAGAATAGTTGCATTTATATTCGATGACTTGTATATATACACATAGATTCTCTCTTACTCTATCGGTTCTCTACATCTACTACCTTCGTGGAAGGGTAGAGCCACTTTCAGGATTTGGGAGGTATGCAGAAGATCCATTAGGCTTTGTGGTTAAAGGAAAAGCCCTCCAATGATGTTCTCCCTCTTCCATTTCAGTTCAGTGTTTTTTTCAAGGCAATTCTTCTACAGGGGTGCAATACTTCAATGAGGACTCCTTATTCTTGTTATCATTAATCCTCTCAAGTTGGGCAGATGAATGTAATCATTGGATGATGCCCATAGATTTCTCTATTGATAGATGCATATAATGAAGTTACCATAATTGTATAAACAAGGAAGAATATTGTACCGTTATTTTGTTTGTGTCCAGAAAATAAGAATGGAAAACTTATGGAGAATATGAAAAATCATAATTTTGTATTATTTGGATGAATATTACTTTGCTGTGTAAATAGAAACGAATATGCATTATATTTTGAGCAACAAATATTGTACATTTATTTGTAGATCATATGAACAATTACTGCAGTATTTCATAATAGATTTTGAAAGCAATAATGGATATTGTACTCTAATGAATATTGAAATCAATTGTGGTGTATGGATTGGTGTAGTCTTTTATGACTTTTGACTTAATCAGAGTTGGTTGGAAACATTGGTCTAGGCATCAATGAGGAATCGAGTCTCATTCTCGTTGGTGATTATCAAACTAACTGGAAGGGGGGGGGAGGGAAAGGAATGTTTTTCTGGTATCCGACCAAGTTCTTCTTACACATATACATCCTTGCATCTTATTGTGTAACCACAGACTTCATTCCTCCTTTTCACAACAACTGAATTTGGTCATTTATTGGACTTGGAATGGCAACGTACACAGCACGGTTTTAAGTTCTTTTTGTAAACATCCTGTTGCGAATTTTAGATGGTTTAAGTTGCTGCACATATATGTTTTGACAAAGCTCTTATTTTGGCACAAGCTAGGAGTATGCTGGCAAAGGTCAACTGATCCTTGCATTCACACAAAATGGGACTGTCCATGGCATTCATTGCAAAAAATGGATCTTCATGTTTTCTTGCTTCACTCCAAATACAAAAAAATTCTTGGAAGCTTTTTGTTGTTTAAAGCATTTCAGGATGTGACTGAAGCAAATTGATATGTTTGCACCCATGGCTCTTCAGAATATAATTTCCAAAATGGGCTAAGATGACAAGAGTTAAAATCATCATCACAGAAATATACAGTTTGTGAGCAGGACAAACAAAAATTTGATATTAGTTTTACTCTGTGTGGAAACCAACAAAAATATTCCCGACAGACCAACTTTCTGCTTCAGAATAGATGATAAATGGATATCATAGGTAGTTGCTAATTCAAATCTTAGAGAGAATTTCAATGCCACACAAGTGTGCCGCTGCTCTCTCTTTCATTGCCTTTAGACTCCATGCACCTTGACACTGGGATCAGAGAAATAAAGATGACTATTTTCTTGGCTCCATTCAGCATTTTTACAATGACGCATGGTTTGTTTTTTGCAGTTGGCCATTCTTCTTTTTTGTTTTCATTACTGGCCTTGTGTTATGAGGTTTCTACCTCGCATTAAATTTTTTAGTGGTGTTCATTAAGTGTGACACAATTTTGAATAATCAATTGACTCGCATTTTGGATAGGGGAGATATTGGAATGTCACCTGTGTGCCATTAAAGTGTTTTTAGTAAAACAGATAACATCAAAAATGCCAGTTTATACAGCATAACCACACGTATGACACCAGAGCAGACAGCCAATGTCTTTGTCACTGCAGACCAGCTATTGGGAAGCTATTACATGGGCAGAGGACCTTACATGTCGACACAAAACAACCCCTTCCTCATAATTCCAAACACTAGCTCTTTTCAATTACCATGGAACTACTCCAAATGGTCTTCTATTCAAAACCCAAGCTAACAAAATTCAATGATGATCAGCTTGTGCAATCTTTCTTGGATGGTTTCAAAAGCTTAGCGCATTATGGAAATCCAGTTGATGTGCCACATAGAATTGATAAATATCTGTTTCGCCATTGGACTTCACGCGGAGAAGTGCAATTTTTCTCATCCTAAAGAATTTACAAGCACCTGATGGAGGAATTTTTGCAGCATCAATTAATAACATTAGTTTTGTGAGGCCTAAATTCTCCATTTTGCAGGCCTTACTATAATGGCCTCCGTGATCACTATAGAGGACTCCCCTGATATTGCACACAGATGCTTTTGATTTTTTTAAGGGTGCACCTAACAATATTCCAACTGGCAGTCTTTGCATGGCACCAAAGTCAGCATCCTTGCATATTGATCCAATGTTCAGTTGATCCTGCAGGATACCAGGACTGCTGGAACAGAAAATAATCCTATGCATTTGCATGGTTTTTGTTTCTATGAGGTGGGCTATTGATTCAGAGCTTTTGATCCCACAACTGCCACATTGAATCTTGTGGATCGTCCCTATAGAAACACCATTTGTGTTCCTGTGGGAGTATGGACAGCCATCAGATTTAGAGCAGATAATCTAGGTAAGATTGCCTATAAATTTATAGCTCACTTTTTACGGTATGAAAACAAACCAAAAGAGATGCAAAAGAAGCATTGATATAAAAACACGCCCATGTTTTCATCTATGTTATATGACAACATAATTCTAATTTATGTTTGGTGTTTTTGCAGGTGTTTGGTTCATGCATTACCACATATAGATTCACACAACATGAGGACCGTCCGTGACAATCATTGTGAAAAAGGTCTATCGACCATTGGAAACACTGCCTCATCCTCCTTTGACCTGCCTTTGTGCTAGCAAGCCTTATGAAATTAGTAATTAATAAGTTTCATTTTTCAAGTAACTAAGAGCATTTGTATGTTTACCATTATTTAATCTGCACTTATTTTCATGGTTTTGTAACTGTCGTGAAAAGGCATCTGCCAAATGAGCAAATTTGTTATGTCAAAGTTAGAATTGTCATTTCAATAATTATAATCATAGTTTGCATACTCGGACTTGGAAGACCAAAAATATTCCACCTCGGCAACTTAAAAATACACTTCAATTTTTAAAAAATAAATAAATTTTATACAAATTACGGTTACAAAATGGATCAAATGAGTCTATAAAACGTTGGGGAAGCATTTTCTATTACATTTGAATACAAATAGAATACGAAATCACCTCATTTCTTTCAACATTTCCTTTATGCTTTTGTGTTGATATGTATCTTTCCCAAAGAACCATCTTGCATCACACTATTGTGACACATGATGGGCTTTGGGTGGGGCATATGTATACAATGGTATTTTTCAGCTTTATCATTTATTGATGCTCTTTCTGGCAAGGGCTTACCTACGCATTAAATCTCCTGAGTGCACACCTTAAAAGATGCACCGTCCATACCTCATATGATGTCTCCCTGAAATCTTGAAACCCCAAAATATGGCTACGTCTTAAATCCAAAAACCCTAAATCTGACTAAGTCTAAAATATGATAGGATCCTCCAAAACTTAGAATTTACATTATAGCTCCTAGAGGTCTGAAACCACTCTCAAACATCCTGAAAGTATATATATAAAATGTCAAGCTGGATAAGATAATTGATAGAATGACAATGAGCAAAATTTTGGGCAAGCCAAAATTGTCTTCACGATTCAATTTGACATGACCAAAGCATTACAAATAAATAAGCCAAGATGGTTGTTCACTTCACATTCTCAAATAACCTTTCATATTCCTACAAGAATGTCTATTGAACTTATTGGAATAAGACAAAACTACCTTATAACACCTAAGATTATGTACAATATTATTATATCCCCCCTTAATCTGCAAAGGTCATTGTGAGACCAAACATTCCTCTTAACTTTTCAATTTTTTCTCATCCAAACGCTTTTGTTAGAATGTCTGTTGGTTGCTTTATTGTAGGGGCAATGTTGCAACTTGACATTGTCATCTTTCACATAGTGCCAAATTAAATAAAATTTGGTATTGATATGCTTGGTTTGGTCATGAAAAACAAGATTCTTTGCCATTTGAACTACAAAAGTGTTGTCAACCATGAGAGGTGTTGACGACAACAAAATCTCTGAAAAAACCTTTCTGAGCCACAAAATTTCTTTGTTTGCCTTTGAAGTAGCGATATACTCTATTTCTGATGAAGAAATTGTCGGCACTGATTGCTTCTTGGATTTCAACTGACAATTGTTGTTCTCAAATTCACCAAAAAAACTATAGTGGATTTCTCATCTTCATGATCACCAGCATAGTTGGAATCTGAAGATCCAACAAGTTTGAAATCTTCTACCCTGGAATATTTGAGCCCAACATTTTGTGTTCCTTTGACATATCTAAGGACTCTTTTTGTTGCTACCCAATGATTGTCTTTAGGTTGTTCCATAAATCTTGAAATTGTCAGCACTGATTGCTTCTTGGATTTCAACTGACAATTGTTGATCTCAAATTCATCAAAAAAACTGTAGTGGATTTCCCATCTTCATGATCACCAGCATAGTTGGAATCTGAAGATCCAACCAATTTGAAGTCTCCCGCCCTGGAATATTTGAGCCCAACATTTTGTGTTCCTTTGACATATCTAAGGACTCTTTTTGTTGCTACCCAATGATTGTCTTTAAGTTGTTGCATGAATCTTGAAAGAACACCAACAACAAAGGATATATCTGGTCTTGTTGTGGTCACATAAATCATACTTTCAATGAGTTGTGTGTATTTAGTGGCATCGACCAAATCTATTGTATCTTTTGACGTCAATTTTAAATTCTAGTCCATGGGCATACTGAGAAGCTTACAATATTTCATTCTGAACTTGCTCAGAATGTCACCAATGTATTTTTGTTGAGTGATGACTATATACTTTGGTTTTTGAATTACTTCAATACTCACATAGTAATGAAAATAACTCAAATCAATCATTTTAATGCTTTTCAACTCTAATTTGAAATTTGCAGTGTATCGTTCATTGTTCCTTGTGATGAACAAATCATCAACATACGTTTGACAAAAATAGTTGCATCTTCAAACTCAAAATGTTTGAAGTTCATGTTCATAAGGTGATTAGCTAGTTTATTATACCATGCTTGAGGGGCTTGTTTCAAACCATACAGCATTTTTTCATGTTTGCACACCTTTTGCCTTTGGTTGTTTTATTGCAAAATCTTCAGGTTGTGTCATGTACACTATTTTTTTGAGGTCACCATTCAGAAATGTAGTTTTGACGTCCATTTGGTGAAATTTTCATCCATTGTGAGCTGCCAAAGCCAACATGGTTTGAATGATAGTTCATTTTGTTGTAGGTGCAAAGGTTTCATTATAGCCAATCCCTTCCTTTTGAACGTATCCCTTTGCGACAAGCCTAGCTTTATACTTGTCAAGTGAGCCATTAGCCTTGTATTTGTTGCAGTGGACCCACTTGCAGCCAATTGGTTTGTTGCCGAATGGAGGATCAACCAATTTCCAAGTCTCAATTTTGACCAATGCACTATAATCATCTTTCATTGTTTTTTTCGAGGGTTCAAGCTTTTCAACTTGTTTGAAAGATCTTCTGAATCAAATGCCACATTGAGTTCTTCTGGTGAATCATCCAAGGCGAGGTTTTCAATTTTATAGTGAACTTCTTCAAGGAACTTGTTTGATTGCGACAAGGATGCATGTGCACTTCTAGTGCCTTTTTTTTCATCTTCATCAAGTTTGACATCTTTCAATGTCAGGGTGGCCCACTTAGGCAGCTTTTTCCAGTGGTTTAGGTGCTTCAATTTCATCCTCTGAAGCTCCTTCACTTTCTGCCCTTTGTTCTTGTGGCCCATGTTTCATTGTCTGATGAAGTTGCACTTTATCCTTCAGGAGAAATTTCATTCTCATGTATAGGAGACAATAAAGAATCAATTGATTCCCAATTGTGTCCCCCATTCATTGTTTGGAACATCCAAATCACTCTCCTTGTAGACATCAAACTTTGCAAATTTAACAAGTCAACTCAATTGTCAATCAATGCTTGCTTTTTCCTTAGTAGTTTCACAAAAGACAACTTCTCTTGCGACAAGAAACTTCTATTTCTCATCATATACCCTGTATGCCTTGGAGGATTCAAAATATCCCAAGTGAATGCATTTGTGACACCTGTGGTCTAGCTTATTCCTCCTCTTTTGGAATCAATGTGTAACAAGTGGATCCGAAAACCCGACGATCTCATACTGAAGGAAGATGACCACACCACATCACATATGGAGTCTTGAATTCAAGAGTTGATGATGATTTGTTGTGGAGGTATATTGTTGTTTTAGTTGCTTCAACTCAAAAGTGCAGATTTATCCCTTTGAAGTACAACATAGTACTAACCATATTCATTACGATCATGTTCATCTTTTTTGCAAAACCATTTTGTTGTGGAGTGTGAGGACTTATGAGATGATGTTTGACCCTGATTTGTTCAAGGTAGGATTCAAACTTCTTTGAAATGTACTCACCACTATTATCAGTCCTGAGTGTTTCAATGTGGGTTTAAGCTTCATTTTCAATCATCATTCAAAGCTTTTTGAATGTCTCAAATACTTAATATTTTTGTTTTAAAAGTATATCCAACCCATTATGTTGTAGTGATGAATGAACAACATGAAATATTTATGACCACCAACTAAAAAAATTGGAAGAGAACACAAGTTTGAGTGAACTAGTTGCAGTTTCCTATCGGCTTTCCATTGACTTTGGAAATGGTTCTCTTGCATGTTTGACCAAAATGCAGACTTCACACTTTTCATCAAATTTTGTGAGCAATGTAGGCAAACCAACAACGCCATTATTTTGCAATACACGGTTGTTGTAACTTGTTATAGTGAGTATGCTCAAATCTAACATACCACAACATGTTTGGAGACATTTCGTCTTCAACAAGATGAACATAATTCATTGAAACTGACGGCTCGCCCTTGAGCTTAAGCAATTTTCCTTCCTTATATCCAATCAAGATGACTGCATTGTGACATTTTCCTCTAACAACATGGAATGGCATTGTGTTAAATAAGCAGTAGAGACAACAACTTTATGAAAGGAATACTGGACCACAAATTTCTTCATAAAACTCCTCAAAGAAGTCATTTCGGAAAGTCATTGTAAGGTTACACCAATATCAAGAACCCAAACATCAAACCATGACGAACGAAGACATTGTTTGCTTCATCATCTAAACTAAAAAGCACACATTCACTAGTGAATTGAGCAAAGTTTGACCCTTTTGTTTGTTTCTTTGACTTTTCCTTTTTCTTATTACAGTATGCTTCAATTTTCTTCCATGGAGTCCTACATTCGTGGGTTTTATGGCTTCCTTTTCTATAACACCGTTCACAGTAGAAGTGTTTCTCGTCATTCTGTTTTTTATTTTGACCACCTTGATTGTCATTTTTGCTTCATTTTCCCTTGTTTTTCTTCAAAAGGCCTTTTCTTTTTCCACCATCTTTTCAATCAATTGATCAAATGTGAGTATTCAATTGATTGCTTGCTTGTAGAAACTCCAAGTAGGTTGAATAGTTGGGAAGAGGGCTTTTATGAATGCAGTCATATAGATGTCAATTTTGACACTTGTGGCATCCACATCATGTTTGATCGCACGTATTTCTAAAGCCAATTTCATCACATCATTTTTTAATTGTAGGTTGAACAACTTCAACTGCAACTGAATGAATTCCAATTCTAAGTGGGAATCATAAAAGCTTCAATTTTTTAAGCGTTCACCATGGAATACTGCACCCCTAAATATGATGAAACACATCTCCATTGACTGAGGCCCTCATCAAGGCCAATGCTTTTTGGTTTTTTTGCTTCCAGGTCTAAATATCTTTTGCATTCCATGTTGGCTCAACTAGTTGTGAATCCCCATCGCAAATATCGAACTATAGATCATGAAAGGTAAGTGTGTTCTAGAATTTTCGAGACCATTCTAACCAACTGTCTTTGCCAATCAATGTTGTGCCAACGATTGATTTGATTGAATGCATTGTTTTTGTTTTGAGTTTTTAAGTTTTTGAAATCCCCAAATTGATTCATTATCACTCCAAAAAGCCCCCTTTTTTATATACAACCAAACCGGTATACCAAACCTCTCTACATACCCGTCCTTCTTATATACCCATCGATACGTGGAAGAAGCTCATCCTTTCTTTATACTCAACAATACGTGAAAGATGCGTTAAGGCACGTGAGAGCAGAATGGTACGCAATACCTAGATAACACATAAAATTGATTTGTGCTAACATTAGCATAGTCTTAACAAAAAAACCTCGTACTTGACGATATACTCTATTTTTCTTGATTTTCGGATTTACACCTTTTGATACAAACGAAAGGGTAAAGAGTAGCTCTCCTTATTTCTCCTTGATTTGCAAATTTGGTTGTTTTTTGCCAAATTTGTATAGAGTAATTTGCGCAATTTTTCAAATTTTACTTTTTGGAAGTGAAAAAATTGCTTACGATTTGACTTTATTTGTTTTGAAAAGTCAAAAAAATGAATTAAATGCTTCAGAATTTGAAAAAAAACTTTTAAAAAAGAAATCTTGCTTTTAGATGAAAACACATAAATGTACATCTCTTCCATTGTTGGCTTATATGAAAAAAAAAATCCATATTGGAATATATATGACCTTTGTTTGACAGCTCAATACTTTATGCTTCAGATTTCTACGCACCTCTAGGAGAGAGGGATGCCACATGAAGTCCAAACTACCACGTACATAAAGGAGATACCTTCTTTGTCAGTTTGCAGCAGAATGAAATGCGCCAACCAACACAAACAGCCAAGCTTTGAATAGAATACTCCATTGCCAAGTCACTCAACATGTCTCAGTCACTAGGTGGTATGCACACCTCCAAAACGCAGCACAAACAGCGAAAAGAATTAAACAATGTTCCTTTACATCTATTCGCTGTCAAAGAACCTTATGCAGGTCAGAAAACAATCTGTACACAGCTGAATAGTGCGCAAAACACCACGTAGACACAACAGTCCAGAATCAGGTAGTACACTGCCAAATAACTGACTAATAGTGAAGTACGCAGGTCAAAAAATACAGAAAAGCAGACACAATGTCAGGAATAGCTGATAAGTGTGCTTTAACAACAAGAATAACCAAAACGCCTCCTATCAGCAGCAGAATGACTTATTACAAAGTGAAACGCATATTCACTACAAGTCTGCAAGCAGCAATGAAAATTCTTGCTCTAATACCAATGTCAGGCCGGATAAGATAATTAACAGAATGACATTGAGTAATGTTTGGTGCAAGCCAAAATTGTCTTCACAATTCAATTTGAAAGGAGCAAAGCATTACAAATATATAAGCCAAGATGGCTGTTCATTTCACGTTCCCAAATGACCCTTCCTATTCCTACAGAAATGTCTATTGAACTTATTGGAATAAGACAAAACTATCCTATGACACCTAGGATTATGTACAATATTGTTACATAAAATATAACTTAAAGTATAAGAAACTAGATGTCTATATCTAAATGTAAACTTATACTTCACGTTTATTTTATAAATATCACCGAGTACTCACAAAAAACTCGACAAAACTAGTCAATCTAAGACTAGCGAGCATAAGTGAAAAAAACTCGCCGGGAGAAAAAAATCTTGATTATTCGCAGACTTGCCAAATACTCGACATGTATACTATGATTATAATTACCATTGGAATTGGTTTCGCCACAAATAATTGACTACTTATTTTTAAACAATAAAATATTTCTTTCCATGTGAGACAATTGAATATAAGCAATCAACTATGGGAACTTCTATATTGCAATTTATAATATAAAAACTTTGGATATTTGATCAGAGGGGACAAAAACCACATGATACTTAGTAATACAAATCAAGCTAAACTTTCAAGCAAGAGATATCACTACACAAGATAAATTATATTATTTCAAAGTGCCACAAACATTATATTAAGGTCATCCACTGAGATCTAAGTGACGCAGGAGCATCCGAGGTCAATGAGCAATCTTGCATTACCCAGAAATCTATGTTGTGTGTTAGCATGTGTTTGTGACTTGTCAATGATGTCGACATTGCTGCTCTTGTTGAAAATGATCAGAACTAGCCCCAAAAACATTTGCCGAACTCCAGCACCCCAGGAACAAGTGAACAAGGTTTCAATTATCTAATAGGGTTCAATTTGACCTTTTTTGGACAAATGACAAAACCGCCAATTAAAACAATTGGTGGTTACAAAGCCGCCAGTTTACATGTAACCACCGAAATATAGTAAATTGTGGTTCAACTGCATTGGTTACAAAATAAGACTAATTGCCCAAGACGATGGAAATTGACATTTGGACCGTTTTCTAAGAACATATGAAATCGAAGAGGCACTCCACAAGTCAGTGGAGCAACAAAAGATATTCAAATCAGTTAGAGTTGGCAAGTTAGCTTCAAAGAGAGAGAGTGGGGGGGAAGGAGCGAGAGTAGCTTGAGTTGGGGAAGAATGTGTATGAATGTAAGAAAGCAGGAAAAAAAGAGTTGCTCAAGTCCACTAAGGGACTGTGTTGCACTAGTTCCATCATCTTCTTTGTATCTCAATAAACAAATGTAGTGTGAGTGTGTGTGAATTTGTTTATAATATTGTCATCTAAATGAATTAAAGCGAGAGTTTGGTCTCAAGTCTGAATGCGATGTGTTTAAGAGTGGGTCCATTGGAGAGTGTTGAGTTTATGTTGCAAGGAAAGGCTTCCATTAATTTGGTCCCCTCTTACCCATCCTACATCATTTGGTATCAGAGCTAGTTGTGTCCTACATAGTTCAATGTATGATGCTCCAATTGAGTCTATTGCAAGTTGTGAATAGTCCTGCATTGTTGAGAGTTGTGAGGAATAGAAATGGCACACCAAGGAGTAACTCTTAGAAGAGGAGGCAAGAGCACCAAGAGTTGCAGACTTAGATGCTGAGAAGAATCCAAGCTAGATTGAATGTTATAAAGATTGCACAATGGAGAGGAATTGTTGCAGATATAATTGAAGATGAAGGAGAAGCTCTAGAAGTTCAGCTTGAAGAGTTGGATGATGGCCCAAAAGAGTGAAGTTTGCCCGTACAAAGTCGAACGGACATGCATCCTTATGGTGAGATCATGTGCTGTTAGAAGTGTTTAGAAGAGGCAAAGGCAAAATCAAGACTTGGGATAGGATGATTGCAAAGTTGCAAGGTAAGTTTTTATCTTTTGATTATCAATTGAGTTTTTCCAAGAAGCTACAAAATTTGAGGCAAACAAACACGAGTGGAAAGGATTACATGAAGGAGTTTTACCATCTCACAATCCGTGCTAGTCATTTTGAAGATGAAGAGAAGCTCTCAATGTATATGTATGGTCTTCGTATTTCCATACAATATGAGTTTGCAATGATTAAGTTGCGCTCAGTAGAAGAAGCATATCAATGTGCTTTGAAGGCTGAAGAGATTATGTCAAGGAGACGACAAAATACAACAAGAGGTAGAGGAAGGTTTTCAAGAGGGAGAGGTCAATGGGACTCAAGAATAGAACAGGATACCTTTCAAAAGGAAAGGATACCATGGAAGAAAGAAAAAAATTATATTAATGTCCAAAGGATGACCAAAAGCAGGTCAATGGGACTCGAGGATACAATTGTTAACAATAGAAAGTTCAAGGAAAGAGAACCCAAGAAGCTAAACTACACAAGACAAAGTACAACAATGTGCTACTAACAAAGGTAAAGGAAGAGGTAGAGGTTTCATGGGTACATGCTTTATGTGTGGAGATGTTGGACATAGAGTCTTGAAGTGCCCACAAGCACAACAAAACAGAAGTAGAAGAAATAAGGCTAGCAATCACATTGCACAAGCAGATGAAGAAAGTTCTGTATCGCCCAATCACACATAAGAACCGGAACATGGATATGCTATCATGATGAATAGAGTGTTTCTAAAACCAGCTAAGGAGGAGAATGAAATGGTGCAAAGAATCTCTTCCAAACCATATGCAAATAAGTGTGGTGAGGTCATTGTTGATAGTGGTAGCGTAGCTAATTTGATGTCCAATGAGATAGTAGATAACCTAAGGCTAAAAAGAGTGACACACCCAAATCCGTATAAGGTGTTTTGGTTGCAAAAAAGACATCATAATTTAGTGAAGTAAAACAATGTATGGTTAATTTTCAGATTGGGTCATATAAGGATGAAGTTTTATTTGACATTATGCCCATGGATGGATGTCATTTATTGTTGAGTAGGCCATGGTAATTTTAGAAAAAGGCTATACATTATTGTACAGCAAATACCTATACACTTGTGAAGGATGATAAGACGTATAGATTGAGCCCATTGAAGGAAAAAGAGGGAAGAAGTGGACAGCAGTCCTAAAGTGTCGATTGTTTCTGAAATACAGTTTTTGAAAGAGGCAAACAAGAAGGCATGTTTTACTTTCATTCCCAAACCCATGCAAGTTGGAATAATAGATAAGGTGAGTGAAATTCCACATGAAGTGAGGAATGTTTATAAGAAATTAATATTGAAATTGGATTTTCAAAGAAATGTCTTGGGTGGGGGAGAACCACTCATAAATGATTGCCAACCTTATCAGTGCAACTTATTATTGTGCCTCAAGATATGATGACCTTTCTCCCAAATTAAAATAAATTACAGCAAGGTGAGGGAGCATTCTGGGAATGCTTAGTTGTTGGGGGCTGTCTTTTCAGCTGTGGAAGGTAAACAAAGTAAAGAGTATTTCGACACTCTTTACAGGTTTGTGAAGGATGCAAATTTATCAGATTTTCAAGTGCATTTATGATCTTTCAAGATAGGGGCTCAGCAAACACCCAAAATTGTTGTGGTGCAACATTTGTGTCCATTGATGTCATATAGATCTCCATATTAAAACGTGTTCCTTCAGTTTGTTCACCCATGTTCATCTACTACACATGTCCTGTTCAACATCTAGTGCCTTTTGAAGCTTGCTTTGGCCTCATTTTAGTGTCTTTAACTTGACAGTTTCATGTCAAATCCTTGCCTTTTCTTACTTTCAAAGCCTGTGCAACCAACACTTAAAAATAGGGGGCAGTTGCACAACCACCCTGACAGTTACATAACCCATGCTTGCTGAAGCAACGTTTTTGCCCTGTTTTAACCTGCAGTTTTGCATCAATCATCTTTGGGAGGAAATTAAAGGTCAAGGCTCATTTATGAAATGCATCCCTTGATTCTAACAGTTCATTTTCCATTCAACTGATCATTCTCACCCAAACAAGCCCATATGCTTCTACTTGGCCTATTTATACATGTGTTCTTAACGTTTTGAAGGACTGGAAAACTGTAAGAACTCATTCTTTGTCCTCTTACAATAGACAGCCTTAGTCTTGTTGTTTCCGAGCCATCGATTAGGTTTTATGGTTTAGATAGATACTTGGAGCTTGTATTTCTTGGCTTACTGCGTCCCCCAAATGGATACGCAATACATTCCCATTGGAGATCGCAATCTGAGGATGCCCCTACAACACTCCTTGGTTTTTCATCTCAAATTTACCAGGTTAGAGTGATTATTTTATTTATATTCAGTTCTTAGCTTAGCATTAGATTAGTTTGATTAATTACTTTTTTTTTTTTTTTTTTGTGTGTTTTTTTTGTTCGTAGATCTTTGTTCTAGTTGGTCACTGCTTGTCTGATTGAGATTTTGCAAGGTTCAAGTTGAACAAATTTCATATATTCAACCTCAAACTTGTTTACAATCCTCACATCATTATCTACTTTGATCGCATTACTTGTTACAACTTGTTTCCATTGTTATCTTCATTCTTTTGGCATGAAAAAGGGCTCCTGGAGGTTTGGGTGTCACTTTTTCAGAGTGGCCACCTCAAACTCTAAAAATGCTTGATATTTGACCTATACCTTTTTCTTTCTTTAGTGTCTTGCTTCTTGTTTGTTCCAATTTTGGTCTTAGACAGCTCACTTGCCACTGTTTGATGTAATCCTTTCAATGTATCCTTCTTTGATTGCTTCTTTTCATTCATACACCTTTTTATTTCGAGTTTCATTCCTCTTTTGCATCTTTATCTTGTTGATTTCAATTGCTCTAAATACTTCTTGTATCTTATTTCTTGATGTCCTACAAGTTTCACAACTTTTGCATGTTTTGCTAGTTTCCATAAGTCTTGTTTCCCATTTATTCTCGGTAGTTGCTGTCACTTTTATCGGTTGTTTCACATCATATCCATTTTGTTTCAGCCTTCTACTATTGCTTTTACTTTTGCATTCATTATTCTCAAGTTTGAACATTGACAACATTTTAGTCACTTTGACAACTTTCATCGCTTGCCAATTTCTTCTTCTTCTGAATGTTTCTTGGCTATTCTAAGTTGGTTTCAGCTGCCCTAGGCTCTATTGCATTCAGTTTCATATTACCTCAACATCTTTCATTCATCTTGAGCTAGTGTTATGTGGGGGGGCGTACCTGAGGTCCAGGTGATGTCCCATTATTAAAAAACTATTTTCAAAATTAAAAACACGTTTAATTTTATTGTAATTTTCATATTAGTAGGGACTAGGCGTAATTCAAAATTAATTAATTTAATGTAATTCAAATTTTGTTATCATTTAATATTAACATGTGCGAGAACTTCGCTTAATCTAGAATTAATTATTTTGTTTTGAAGAAAATGAACATAAGAAAAGGTTTAGATTTCGATATTAGTTTTAATAATGTTGTTATACGGAAAGAATAGGTAAATCTTAGACTATAGTTGAATTGTTGAGGCTAGTGCAGCGAAGTTATTAAGCTATAACATTATAACTTATATTAGCAAGTCACATGATTAAAGTAATAAAGGTGGATTGGTATTGTTATAAGGTTAAAAATATTGAGTGATTATTCTTGTTAAGTAGTTGAAAAAAAAATAATAATCAATTAATGTGTTGTAGAAAAAAAATACAATAATTCTTATTAGATTATCGGATGGATTATTGGATCAATAGTTTTATTTAGTAAGTTTTAAATTTCAGCTTCTTTTCGTTTGTTTAAATTATTTTTATATTTTTTAATTTATTTGTTTAGAAATATTTAAATAGTAAATTTTATATTTTTTTGATAGTCATCCTCCCGCCATCCCGAAAATCTGGGAATTTTTTTGCCATCCCTAAAAACCCCAAGACACATGGAACACTGTTTTGAGCATATTTTGAGTGTTTCTATAGCTCTTATTGCTTTTTAAGCCTTGCTTGAGTGGATTTTTGTGACCTCGTCACTCTTAGCTTGTTTCTTGGATGCTTCCAACTTGTTTGGTGTATTTGAATTGATGTGTTTATTGTTCGTGTACATCATACGTTGTCCAATCTTCATTAACATCTTGCCTTTCAGCATATCATGTGTCCTTGCTAGCCTAGACTTAGCACCTGACTTTCAGCAGGTTGAGCTCCAATGACTCTCCCTCAGATCTTCAAGTTAGCTATTGCATCTCCCTTCTCTCAGTGTCGGTGTCCTCTCCCAAATCTGTTGAAGGACTACTCTGAGGCACCCTCCTCCCTCCCTTTTTGCTTCTCAAGTGTTCTGCAGCCGCAGTAACTCCTCCTCACTTAACGTTGTTCATGCTGCCCTTTTCCTCAAATGTTTTGCCCTCCTAAATCTCTGTGTTTCCATCTCCTTCTCTTCAAGGCCCTCCTTTGTCTTCCTATGGCACCCTGGTGTTTCTGGTTCCAACTCATGTTTCTCTTTTTGCTAGCAGTTTCAGGGCGGAAGATGTTGTGTCTTCCCCTTCTTTTTTTTCTTGGTTTGAAGCAGTTGCACAACTGCAGAAGCAGACCCCTTTTTCTCTCAACTGGATCTTGGCTCAAGTAGGATGTTGGACCATGTACGAAGCTATGGTTTTCCTTCTTTGGCCCCTTCTTGAGTACTTAGTATTTCTTCCTCTTTCTGGGCGAGGCTTCCAACCGGACTCCCTCTTCTCTTTTGGGCTCCTTTTTCTTCTATTTGACTCTTTTTATTTTCTACTGTCTTGAGCTAACAAGAGGGTATTCACCTCAAGGTTGTGTGGAGAGTAGATATTGAAAACATTCTTCCGAAAGGAGTTTGGCTCAAGTTGGGTGCCTATATCTGGAAACAAATTTTGTTTTGTGCATTTGTCTTTCAACATTGAATGTGAAGCCACAGAGGGCTGAATCATTTTTCTCGCTATTGGGCCTTGGTTCTAGAGGGTGTTGGGCCATGTTTGTGGATTTGCTTTCCCCCCTTGGTAAAATGAAAATCTTTCTTTTCCTCTTTCTAGGTCAGTTTCGGATCCTCCTAAAAGCGGAGCTCTTTTCTTCAACAGTATTGTGGTTTCTCCTCTTCTTCAAGAAGTTGTTTCAAGGGATTCTCCTGATTCCCAGATAGTGAATTTTTCTCCCCTTCTCTTGTAACATGGTGTTGTTGAATTTCTTCTCCCCTGAACGCTGCTTTGGTATAGGACTTCCTTGATTCGAGGCTCTTCTGTGGCCCAATAATCTTGAAGACTATTGGCTTCTATTTTGTTCAGAGCTCATCGGTTTCTGATAAGGGGAAGTTTCCTTGTTTTTCTTCCTGCAGTTTGATTTTGAGATCTTTGAAGATTATGTTGCTGGCCTGTTAATGGGTCTTGTAGCTATGTTCATGGTGATTTCTGTGCTGCCCTGCTTATTGGCCTTGTTGCTGGTCTGTTTATGGAGAACTCTGTGATAGCCCGTTTATGGGTTTGTAATTCTCTATTGCTATCTCTTTTCTTCCCTCTCTCTCTTTTGCTTTCTGGTCTTTCTTTCATTGTCTTCCTCAAGGGTGAGGGCTCCAATCGAAACGCTCAATATACCAATCCAAAAAAAAGTACAAACTTTTATCTAATTAGCTAGCTTATTTGTGTGGGGGTTTGCTTGTTTCTACTCCTATAATTAGTCTAGATTTACTTTTCAGCATTTAAATTAATTTCAAGGAGGTATAACATACTCTAAGCACAAACTACTTTGGGCACGAGTTACTCTGGCCATTACTTCTTGCTTCTTTCTATCCCACCCCTTTCTAGCTTGTTTTCTAGTAGGGTTGGCTTGTAGTGTGGCTTCTTCTATTATCCGTCATTTGATGACACTACCCAATCAAGATCAACCCCTCAGAGCTGGGAGATTCCCCCGTGTTATGCAACCTAACCTGGTAGCTTCAAACCAGAACAGTGTTGACCAGCAGCTCCATCAACTTGTCATGTGTACTATGCCATATCCTCATCTCCTAGTCCCTCAATTCCAAACCCTCAATGTTCACGATGAGGTAGCTGAAGAATTTTAGGAGCAACCCCCCATGAACAAAGACAGAAATTACAACAAGCAGTTCAACAGACCAACCCCGTCAGCCAAATCCTTAAAGCCTATGTTTCCATTAATTTCAGTTGACTCAGGCCAACCCTGGGAAGTAGAGTGTGTGAGGCAGGACGTGTAGTTTTCCTTGCATATGGGTCCATGCCAAAAAATATTTTCACCTTCAAACAACATCCCTACCTCAATCAGTATGGGCAGCACTTCGATTGTTGCTTTTACTGGTTCCCACCCTGCAATGGAAATGAAGAACATAGAGGCTCTTGGTTTCGCTCCAGCAGCAGCTCTGAGCCATGAAGATTTCTAAGTGCCTGGATTCCTAGAACTCTTCCCTCTTGTTGGGGGGAATTTTATGATGGATTTGCAGCTTACTGTTACAAAGTTGTTTGTTCTGGACTTATAAATTTTTGGTTATCATGTACTTTTATAGTTTTGTTAATTATTTTTTTTATCATTGATAATCAACTCAATCGGTTTGAATGGACTTCATATAGCCTTATAGGGTTATTGTTGAGGTTGAACTATGATTTTAATATTTATGTTTGAAGTTACGTTTAAAACTCTTGGGAGAGGTAGTGCCATGTTACGGGTTACCTGGTGGTTTTTAATAACTACACAGTGTTATGCTACCGCTAGTTGGAAATGCGATAGACTGATGTATTTTTTTTTAAAATAAACTATTTTAAAACATTTTCAAAAAAATATAGGTGGCCCACGTTTCCTTCTAAATATAGGGCTCGATATTTCTTTCTAAATAACGGGGCCTCGCATTTCCTGCTTCTGAACATAGGGCTTTTGACAAAATAAGTATTATGAATCCGAAACATAAATCCAACACATAGATTAGTCTCTAATAGATTATACCAACTCTGAAAGACATCGTCCACTTCCGTTTGACTAACAAGAAAATAGTTTGGTCCCACGTTCCCTGCCTGCATCAATTTCACCCCACACGTTTTTCGATCTGTTCTTTTTTCCACACCAGACTAGCAACTGCTTGTAGCACTCTCTTGCACCATTCACGGCAAAGCTTCATATGATAAAGATCACATGCCACGTCCCATAATATAGATCTACACTTGAATTTCAAACTAGTGCCTCAATGCAAATCAATAGTCATCAAGGTTGTTTTACGAAGGTTAAAACATTTCTTGGAGGGAAAACTACCTTGAATCCAGGAAATGCACATCTTGCAGTATTCAGACCAATTAAAGATTTCAACCACAGATGCAAAATATCCCATGCACCTGCTTCAAATGCTTATTGAATAATTTTTATAAACCAAATTTGACCGTAAGCATCTGTAGATGAGTGTTTAATATGAATAAGAGCTCAAATGGTTGAATTTCGGTATGTTAAAAATGCATATTTTTATCAGGAAAAAGCATATTATATTTTAATTTATAACAGCCTACAGACAAAAGCGATTAGGCATTGCCTTCAAAAGCAGGCTGCAAGGATACATAGCCTGCAAAGTGGTAGATGGAAGATGTCGAGCGCAAAGAACTAAAACATGAGACCAACCAAATACATTTTGAAATACAGATAAGTAAAATCCCAGTAAAAGCTTTATTCCTGAAATTATTTAGCTTATTTTCTGGGCGTCTCAGTCACATAGAGCATTTCCTGTCCTTTCCTTCATTTCTTCCTTGCATGTGCAGCACTTTTTCCTCATTTAAGTAACCGCTACCTTCTTCAAAGAGCGGCAATATATTCCTTTGTGTCAATTTAATAGTATGTCAGGCAATAAAATATAGCTCCATGTTCTTTTTCCCTCTCCTTTGCGTGCGACGATAAGTGGCTTTAAAAGCTTGAAGAAACACACCCCTAAGAAAGGTAGCACAAAACACAGCCAAGGGCTTATATGCCAGGTCTGAGGGGTACCTTGCTGCCAAATCACCTGAGACTTGCACCCAGTATCATCCCTTTGTTTGACATGTCATTCAGGTAGGCAGACCACAGTTGAAATGGAAACCTATTGGATGGCATGAGCTTTGGTCAAACTCAGCAGCAAATAAAATGCCATTAACATGACACTATAAGTTGAATGCCACATGATAAATGACTGCCATTTTGATTTTAATTTCAGTTTACAACAACTAATATCATCTGATGTTTTTTTATTTTGAGGAAAGTCATTACCATTTTTACAGTACTTTTGCTCTTTGACCAGTTTATCAAGGCATAGTTAAGCTACTTGAGGAAAAAGATGCATCGTCACTGTTACCATTGTTGCGTCCCACAGAGGGCAAGTGAGAGCTGGGACTTAGTTACCAGGCAAATGTCAGCCTTGCAAGAATAAAGAAAGGGAGGACATAGAGGGAAAGATGGGAAGAAAATGAAAGACGTGCATAGCAAAATAAAAAATTGATTGATACAAAAAAAATCAACTACAGCTTATACTCAACAAAACATACACAAAACAAATGTTTGAAACATATGGCATTACAGTTACATTTTGGCTCACCTTATGAAGACTGATTGCATTTCAAATCTTCCCCGCTCTCTAACATAAAGATGGTACACAGTTTCTGAACCTTTCTTACATTTGCAAGGACGGCTATCAGAAATACCCTTTGCTTTTTCTTCCTTCTCTTGAATTTGTGTTGCCAGATGAATACACAAGCGGCAAGAAGAGTGCACTGCTGCCATGTCAACCAAGGCCTTGAACGAATCAGAAGGACCCTCAAATTTCCACCTGTACAACTCAAATTGCTCATCATTAGCCCAAACCCAAAACACTCACTAACTACTAATTACAAGTTCAAGATAAACTCAAATTGTCACGTTTCTAAAAATTATTTTCTATAAGATGAGGCAGCTCACTTTAATGTCTCATTATAAGCAGTACTGTTTGAAGCAAGGTACTTGATACTCTGAACCACAGAGCTAATGTGTCCTTCAGTCTTAATATGCAAAATTGAGTTTGGAGCAGGTGCAAATTCTTGAATATTGGGAGCTCCTACCACCACTGGAACTGCACCTGCAGACCCATGAAATCACAAGTATCAACTGACATGAAATAGCTACATTCAACCACAAATGAGAGCACATATTGCACTGCATTATATTTCTCTTTACAGTTGACATCAACAATTAAGACAAATGATAATGAAGCTGTGTAAAACTAAAAAGCTATTTGAAAGGAGTGAATATTAAAAGCTGCACAAAAGCATTTAACCAAAGTTCATAATTTTCGCCATCAGCTAAGTATGATTAAAAAATAGAAACACACAAAAACAGTAAATGTTCGACACACCTGCAACAAGGGACTGGAAGAACTTCTCTGTGACATAATCCTCTTCATTAGAATTTTCGAAGGCTAGGCTGAATTTGTAGCGTTTTAAGGCTTCCACTTTGTCCACTGCCAAAGATTGTCAGGTAAACGGTCCTTGAGAAAAAAATATATGAGACAGCACTTGCAATGTTCATCCACAACAAAAGCAAAAAATTCTCAAGGTTAACATACGACCAGAAATACATTTTGTACATTCAAATGCAAACAACCCAAATGTGACAGAATTTGTGAAGTCCTTTATCCTTGGGCCTTTACATATTATTGTTTTGACATTTCGACAACACGCATCATTGCTTGCCCTTCTACCTAGATTCAATTATGGGGTTGAAGTGTAACAATTGCACCATCTTACCTTTGGTTGTTCATGGAGTTTACCTAATTGAAGTAACAAGAACCAGCCCGATCCACCTAAAACTCAACTCCAACTATTTTATTGCTCAAAATTCAATAAGCCACTAGTTAAATATCAGATATTCTAGCTGTCAACTTAAAATTGCAACCGTTCATAGAGACATGCCAGTGCTGGCATACAACAGGAAAACCAACATGTTATGTATTCATTAAGCTTAAAAATCCAGTTGACTAATGTCTGTCAGCCACCAATACAGACCACTAAGACTTGATTCCTACACTTCGAATTTCCAAGATTAATAGAAAAGAATAGAGTTGATCCGAATCCCAAGAGATATTTTAAGTACAACATAGGTAGCCTACTTTGTTAAAATATTAAAAGTGGCAGAGCTCTAAATACCTTGTCATTAAAGTGGCACTGGGATAGAAATGTTCCAATGTTTCAGAAATCCAAATGAACACAATTGAAAATCCTATCAAATTAAATATTATCAAAGGACATACCCCAAAATCTGCTCAAGGCCTGTTTGACTATTGCATTTTAGTCAAATTTGAATTATGCAAAGTTATTACTTAGCATGAAAACTGGATTCATTTTATCATCCATGACAAGCGAAGAATAAAACATTAGCTCTCATGGTTTATCCTCAATCTTCAATTTCTTTCATATCGTAAGTCCTCCTAGGTAGCTTTTGGTGATGGTGGTTTCAGAACTGCATCTTTCTTCACTGTCATTTTGGATTATCAACCCACAAGTAGTGCTTGACCCGAAGTTACCATAGAACATGCGGAACTAGCTTCCCTTTAAGCAAGAAATGTGAAAGCCACCATACTAGTCTGATTTCCAATTCCAGTTGGTCATCCACATGTAATAATATAGAACACCAATATTGAATACATTGTAGCATACCAAAAAGTGGACTAATTGAATTTTGAGCTGTGTAATTTTTCATCTATCAGTAGACTGTAATCGCATCCATTTTATTAATTCCCCCTAGATAGCAATTAATTTTTTTTAATTAATTCAAACCTTCATCTAGGATTGCTCCCAGATAAACAATAATTTTGGATTCTGCATCCAGCAATAATATACCCAACAAATAACATGTTAAATTAGTTTCCTTCATCTAGAATTGCTCCCAGATTAAATAAAAGCTTCGCTCTCAGATTAAATAAAATCTTCCTTTGTATCTAAATTGGAAGTAAAAAGTAAGTATACTTTCACGTACCCAGTCCATCTGTGGACTTGATATGGTCAATAAAAATCTTGATACAAATTTCTCCTATTACACTCACTTAAGAGAGGCTCAATTCCATGGTTGTATTCTTGCATAGGCCTGATATCCCAATAGAAATTCCCATTCTACAGAGTAATCAATTTTTTTATTCAATGTTGGCAGTGCATCTATAAGCGGAAGTACAATTTATTTGAATTTATTTACATAAATCTTCAACTAGGAATTCACCTCTAAGAAACTAAATCATGGATTCAAGACAGTTGGTACCCATAATAGAGCAAACATACATAATCTAAACTTTCCATGTATATGTTCATTTAATCGACAACTTACACTAAATATATTCGATCATCGAAGCATCCATATAAGAAGCCAACTTAACATAATCTTTGAGTTCATAGTGCAATACAAACTAAATCAAAGAGATCGGCCAAAACCAATTAAGTGAACATCAGAGCATGTTACTACTCAAACAAACACTCTTCAACCTAGGATATCCTTAAAAATTATTTTCTTAAGGAATTGTTCACTCTACACTAGGTTACCAGGATAGGGTATGGATAAGGCTATTTTTCCGTCTTATTTACAATATGGACTTTCACACTCGTAAATTTCCCCATGTTTTTGTCAAAAGATTTCTAGGAACCCAAACTTTAAAAGGCTCGATAATAGTTTCAGTTCTATACATTTTACTAAGATGGGCCATCATTCATACCAGCCATTTGCAATTTATGGATAATATGTAGAATAAAGTATGGCTCTGTCTTTATATGAATCTATTCAAGGTTGCTTGTAATGTTTTTACATTTGTTTCATCCAATTGTGGGGCTATATTTCCTCATTATGTTTTAAAAGTTTGAGAATATTTCATCTTAGTTTGCAAAAAAAATTGCAAACCCATAAAGCCAAGAACTACACTCATAATGTATTATCTAAGTCACAAGGTTTGAATTAGAGTTCGAGTTCGACAAGGATAAAATTCGGTTCGAGTTCCAGTTCGGATAAAAACCAGAAAAATAATTGCTATTAAATTCGAAACATAAAAAATATTAAAACTACTTGAGAACATATAACGTGCAAAAAGCGAAGGCAGGGAAGGAATGGAGATGTTGAGAAGTGCAAGTCATTAATGAACAAGAAGAATGAAAATGATGAGAAAGAAAGGCTATACTAAACACTAAAAATCGGGTGAAGTTTGATGAAGGTGGCAAAGAAATTAGACCACAACAGGTGTGAGCTTCAAGAAAGGACAAATTTAAACCCTGACAAAATATTGAGACACAAAAGGTAACAAGAATGGAAAAGAAGCACCAGTAAGATGAGAAGAAAACAAGAAATAATTGAAAAAATGAGATGGAAGAGAAAGAAATGAGAAGGCTGTAACAGGGATGGGCAGAATAACAATATGGAACAGAACAGATGTTGACAATTGCATATTTTTAGTATTTTATCAAATAATGAAAAGATGGGGGCGAAAAAAATTGAGAATAAATATGGAACCAAATTATTAAATTAATTATTAAAAAAACTTCAAACAGAGTAGTGAGAGAAAATGCACAAAGAACAAACTAAGAAAAATGATGATAGACAAACATAGAGTTAAGTGGCAGGCACGTTTAAATGAGAAAAAAGCTCTGATATTGCTTGAAAGTTGATATTAACCATTAGAGAAATATGAATATATGATGAACAAGATGCCAATTACAGTGACCTATAATTAATAGTTATGTTAGGCAGAAGGTGACATAACACTAAAGCCTAACCAACTCGCTAACTCTGACAGGAATCCAGACCTTTGTTTTGGAACTTCGATTACCTAACAAAAAAAAACATCTCCAGCAACAACTAAAAAATAGCTTCTCCACTGGTGCTCTTAGAATCTGTTGGTAAATTAAATAATCAAACCCTCAACTTGAGACCCTAACAATCTTGCTCTTAAACCATCAGGAGCCAATCTAACATGGGCAGCCAAACATTCAATAGTGGCTAATAAAGTGTTTTTAAGGAAGTTCATATTCATTCAACAGAAATGAATCTGCAACCAGAACAAACATGTGATCTTCTAAATTAAAACCAGTAGATTTGAGAAAGTGAAACAGATAACTTTCACATATTAAAACAGTAATATCATCCATCCCAAATACAATCAAGTCATCGCACTCATGAGAGAGACTTAAGAAAAAACTAGAATCAATTTTTAAGCTTGCGTAACATCAATCCAATTGAGTTTTCCACGAAAGTGGACATCAAGTATATGAAGAAATATCAAAAGTTTTGAATACATACCCCTGCCATCATGATTTCGATGACAAGCACCATAAGAATCAACTGGAATATTGAGCTTTTGAAGTTTTTCAAGGGCCTGAAGACGGAAGTTATGGGCTCCGCAGTTAGATATGAAGGCAGCTGCAAGGGCATTTTCAGTTTTTGGTTGAAGTGGTGCCATAATGTCATACTCGGCCCATGAAAAATAACCTACAGGAACATCTGATGAGAGGCTGGTTGTCATTATAACTTTGTAACCTTTCCTGCAAAAATGAAAATATAAAAGAAATTCAAGATATGCTTGACGTGGAACAATTGTGACCCCTTCACCAGAAATGTCAGAAATAACAATAAAAATGGCACTGTTGAAGTTTATTTTGATATAGAAATAGTTATAGATGTGAAATAGATAACAAAAATCCAGCAAGAAAAGTATACAAGTATGTTGAGCGAACACCAAAAGTTTTCTCCAGTATTAATCCTCTTGAATACCATCTTGGACATGTGCAGCTTCTAGGATAAGCAACGTTGCATAGCAAGGCATCTTCTAAGCAACATCAAAGGCATGCTAAAGATCATGCCAACACTACAAATAATATACACAGCATAATTCACATTGCAATCAGGCGATAGGAAAGGAAAGTTACATATGGACTCAAATTTCACTCATATATGTCTTTGGTTGCACATAGACAGGCCCTATCTGCATAAGAGTGACTTCCTGTTGCGGCAGGATAACATTGATTGGAGCAGTGAAAGCATGTTCAAGTAAGATAATAACTGTCATAAGGCCAAGAAAACCTTATCAACCATCAGCTTGATAGATACAGTCCAAATCATGCATACACGGATAAATTTGTAAAAAAAATGAACAATATTCTCATAATGAAGATCATAGACCATACAAATTGGATAAATGCACATCTATCTATTAATTCAGGGGAAAGAGTGGTTTTAGAAGAATAAAAAATGCAATCAAGACATCATCAGGGTGGATAAAATGGAAAGATACTATTGGACAATGCTGAGATCAAAATTAGTTGTTGGTGGACTTATCATTCAAGATATGTTGTGGATAATTACACATGATGACTGACCACAAATTCTCAGAATAATAGGGCTCCATTTCTCACTGCATGTCAACATAATGCAATAGAATAATAGGAATGGCTACTTGGAAGAGTAACAACAGCCTTTCTCTTTCACGTTACAGTTAGATTGCACGCCTTCAATAGGTATCTGGGTAAGATTTTGTGTTAAGACAAGCAAGGATCAGTATCCACAACATCATCTCTCCTGGAGATCTGGCAAAGAATGTTTCTCAATACAGCAGATTGGTCGGAATTCATGTGTTCTGAATAGAAGAGAGATCAAGCAGAAGAAGATGTACTTGTGTTTTTTGCCTGCAGGTTTTTTAAAATTTGCTCCTGCCTTTATCAGACTCTGGCGACTGCTTAGGCAGTCCCCGGACCCCAGTGGGACTTCCACCAACTCTCAGACTTCTGCCCCTGCACTGACAGGTGTCGGAACCCAATCCTAGTTCCTGCAGTTTTGGGCAAATGTGCCTGCTTTGGTCAGACTGTGGACCCAGATTACTACTCCGACAGGGGTCAGACCCCGACCCACACTCCAGCAGGTTTTGGGCACAGCAGCTGTCTCCATTACCAGTTGTTTTAGCTGTGTTCATCCTGACAAGCTCTTGCTGTGTTCATCCTGACATGCTCTTGCTGTGTTCATCTAATCTTGAAGCAAGCTTTCCAGCATTCACAGCTTCAAGGGAACATGACTACAATATGAGCATAGTTACCGGGAAACTCCAATATGGGGACAAGGACCGCGTACCAGTCCCCGTACCCACATTTTTTGATGACAACATTTACATACAATTTAGCCGTACCCTTATTCATTTACTCACATACCGTGATTTGAATGGCGTCTCCGTCCACGTACCAGTACCCGTACCCCCACGTATCCTGGTAACTATGAATATGAGAGATCAAACAGCAGGAGATGTACTAGTGTTTATTGCCTGCAGGTTTTTGAAAGTTTGCTCCCGCCTTTCTCGGACTCCAGCGACTGCTTAGGCAGTCCCCGGACTCTGGCGGGGCTTCCAACAATTCTCGGATCTCTGCCCATGCTCCAACAGGTGTCGGACCCTAATCCTAGCTCCTGCAGTTTTCAGCAATTATTCCTGCCTTTGTCAGTCTGCGGACCCAAATTACTGCTCCGCCATTGAAGCTGCCTCCATTATCAGTTGTTTTAGCCATGCTCATCTTCTTGCGCTCTTTGTAGGTTATGAATTATAGAGAGACATCTACTAGCTAGCATTCACAGCTTCAAGGGAACTTGGCTAAAATTTCGATAAACAAAGTTCAATGCAATCTTCAGATAAACAAAGTTCGATGCATTTTTTATGCAAAAATGGATAGCAAAGAGGAAGGAGACTTGCTAAACTCGGAGCAAGCTTTCTAGCATTCACAGCTTCAAGGGAACATGCCTAATATTTGAGATAATCTTCTGAAGGGTATGTGAGAGAGGTCTAGAATCATTTCCCCAATCTCTAGCAGTTTTCAGACATTGCTGCTGCCTCTGTCAGTCCGCGAGCCCAGACAACTTACTCCTGCAGGAGTTGGACTCCGGTGCTGTCCCAAATTGGTCTTGGACCCCGGCGTATGCATGAGCAGGTCCAAATCTCCTGCATTTTTTCTGGCAGCATCTTGACCCCGAACTGCTCTTACCTCCATCAGACCCTGCCACTTGATTAGAGTCGGGGTCTCCAGCCTAGAATAAACAAAGGTTATGGTTCTTTAGCTCTCCTTGAATGATAATGTTTTCGGCATCACTTTCAGGATATCTCTTCCAAGATGTCATTCGTAGATAAACTTATCAGACCCACAGTTCTCTATGGATCTGTAATTTGGGGGCCCTCTTTACATGAAGGTGATTGTGCTGTTGTTGAGAGGGTCCAGACACTTCTCCTTCGCCGCATGATCAGATGTAAGCAAACAGTTCCCCAACACATTATTCTTGCAGAGTTTGGAGCTCAGCCCTTCTGACTGGAGACTAAATTTGCTCTGATCAATTTCATACATCGCATATGAATGTTTGCTGATCTATGAGTGAACGTGACAAATACCCATACTTAGCATATTGTTCTTCAGATAATCTTGCTCTCTCAGCTCCTTCAACCCGTGGACGTTGTTGGTATACAAGGTTTATGATCTATTGGAGTCTGGGGGAATCAAGATGGACCTACTTCCTCCACTTATGTACTCCTTGGATGCACCAGCTCATCTTCTACCCACTAAACAGTGGGTTGAAGTAGATTATTAGGGATTATATTTACAGACAGTTTATCCATACTAGGGTAAACCCTCCTGGGGGGTTATGCCCTAAGATGGCATTTTATGCAGAGCACTTCTTGGAGCTGAGTGACGAGTTTATCATTCGTCCACAATATACATTCTGCCACTGGATGCACTCTCTTCGCATCCCACTAGGACAGTTTCGAGTGGGTCTCATAGGCTTAGGATTGAGACAGATCACCAGATAGATCGAGCAGACAGAATTTGTTCGTTATGCAGCATCCAGGAGACGGAGTCCAAGGAGCACTTCATCTTTCGTTGTCCCAATTACTATGAGATCAGAGGGAGGTTTTACTGCCTATTTAGGAGGACACAGACTCTTTTTGACTTCTTCAGATATGAGGGCCAGAGATGTTTGGTTTTATATATACAGGAAACTCTTAAGCTTCGTGATCATTTTATTCAGAGACCCACTAGACCAGTCTCCACTCAACGGATTACTTCCTTTTTCACGGTGCTACCTTCAAGGAGAGGCACTAAGCAACAGATTGACATCAGTACGGCCCCACATTCTAGATCAGTAAGGCCTAGAGACACTATTCACAATTCCCCGAGTTTTCATCAGTATATTCACTTCAAACCCAACATCAGGAGGCAAACTAGATCCACCAGACCTTCACAGAGGACTTTTCCTTCTAAGTAGAGGATTGGAGGATAGACCAGGCATCATACCTCCCCTTCTTTGGGTCAGACTTCTATTCGGAGCTTCTTCTCGTCGGCCCTGGATGCTAGGAGAGTTGGATCGAACTCTTGATGGGTTCCCTCCTGGTTCTTCTTTCTTAGGGATCATCCTCGTGCTCCCGGTGTTTACATATTCTTGCCATTTCTTTTGCTCCCTTCTTTGGACTTGAGCCTGGTTGGGTCCTTTGGTGGTTTGGCTGAGTGTGGTCACTCTTTACCATGTTTTATACTATTTCTTTCAACATTGTTTTTCTTGTTTTCAGAGACCGTTTTGGTTTCCCACTTATTCCTAACACATTTTTGTAATTTGCAGTCCCTTTGACCTACTTTTGTGGTCATTAGTTGGACATTAATATATTTATCTTATCTTATCTTATCATAGACAGCCTGCAGATCTCAAGAACTTTTTAGCCAGCCCTCGGATCCCAGTGACTGTCTTGACAATCTGCAGATCCCGACGACCGTCCAGGGAGTCCACTGACCCCGGTGACTACTTAGGTAGCCCCAGGACCCTAGTACTTGCTTTGGCAACTCTTGGCACCCGGAACTATATAAGCAGTTCTTAGTTCCGAAGTATTTTCTTCTACTCTCTGCCCCTGTTTCTTGTTCTTGTTGGGTTGGGGTGGCTCTCTGGCTGTCATTTACTTGGTTTCTTCATTGTCTTTTGGATTCTAACCCTATGGACCAGGGTAAAAATTTGGTGGATTACTCTGTTGACCCCTTTGCATGTATTTTTGTTTTCTCGATAGATGTTTGGCAAAAGCCTTATCTCCATCAGGAATGATTTGCTAGCCCCACTCCCAAGACCTTTGGGGATCACACATGCCACTTGGAAACATTATGTCCTCGTCCGAGATCAGATCATGGCATTGGAAGTAGTGGTTGGTTCCAGCTATTTTTGGAGTGATAGGGGACATCTTCCTTCCTTCGACTTAAGGACTTGGTTGATTCCAGCACCCTTGGTCTATCAAAGGCTCCCAATGTTTGCATTACCTACATAACTCATCCCCGGCCTAGAGGAGCAGAGACTACACAGGTTATGGACCACCATAGGGGGCTTTTTGATCATTTGGGTTCTCATAAGGACTCTGTTGGACCCCTACTAGATCAAACTCTTGACATGATCACTGATAGGACCACTTCTCAATCACTGTAGGTGGAGGGCCTGGGCCTTTCCAAGGTGGCTCATGGTAAAAAGGTAGAAGATGTACTAAGCTTTAGGGAAAAAGAATCAGACTTGTGCTTGGAGAGGATGTTAAGATGGATCAGGTGATGGAACTGGTGAACACGGCCTTGACTAAATGCTTTGTTAGAAGGAGAATCTTTGGTAAAAACTTAGATTTTTGGATGGATCAGTTTTGGCGGCCGCTTCTTGGGTACATCCCTGTCTCACATATTTTGGTCAAGGGATGGCTTGCATTTATCTTCAAAAACTATGAAGATGTGAACTTAATCTTGGCGAATAGATGGTTTTGGGGGTCATCACCCTTAACCCTTAAGAAATGGATGTCAGGTTTCGACCCTCGCATTCAGTCTCAACCAGTTTGGGTCAAACTCCTGAGCCTAACTTTGGAATTATGGAATAAGGCCATTTTTAAGGCTATTGGGGACAGCATTGGGACCTTTCTTGTTGAAGACAAGAATGACCATAAGGATTCTTCTAGGACGGTTGCCAAAATCCTAGTAGATTTAGACCTGAAGGAGGCACTAGAAAAGGACTTTGACTTGGCAGGGTATACCTTTTAGATGTGTTAGATGTCATGATTATGGCCATCTGGCCACTGATTGCTCAACGGTTCACCTGCCAAATTTGGCGAAGGAAACCAGTCCCCATTTCTTGGGCTGAAGAGGAGTTCATTGACAAAAGTCCTGAAATTTATGGGAATCAACAAGAGACATTAGGTAGGAGTACTAGCTTGCCACTACGGGAGGAAGTAGATCCTCTAAAAAACCAGACGTAGTCTATCGAGTGTTTTCATCTTCCGCAGTTGGATGAGGAAGATCTTATGCTTCAGCATTCTATTGGGTGAATATTTTGTCGACCAGCTAACTGGTGAGCAAAATAGTTCCTATCACCACAGCATAGGGAGATTGGTCATCCAGATGTGCAGTTTTACTACATCAACAGGGGACAAATCTCTCCTCTCATCAAAGGGAGGTTCCCTATTAAATATACGGAGGCTGTATACTATATATATAAGCAGAAAGTAAGACACAGAGGTGGGATAAACCATCTCTCTTTTTTCAGAGATGATGCTAACAAACAGAAGAGAAATCCTGGGTGATTGGTGAAAGTACTTCTCTTCATTCAAAAGTAACATTCAGCCAAGAACCAAATCCCTTCCTGAATAGTAGAAATCCTGGTGAAATGACAGAAGGCACTTCTCTTCTTTCAAAAGTGCTTGTTCTTGCAAACAATATAAATCTTTCTGGTAAGTAACTGGTAACCAAAAGTGCAGAGTAACTAGCAACCTGAGATGTAGCGCAAAGTCTCCACCTCGACTGCCAAAGAGTGAAATACGAAGAACAATGGGGGCACAAAGTCATTCCAAGGTCCTTTACACAGAAACTGAAAAGAAAAACACACACTGAAGACAACTATGACAGCACAAAGTCTGAAAGTAGCTTGCTTCAGGGCACTTTCCTTATCACCTCCACTAGTTCTGTTTGTTAAATCAAATAAATAAGAATGCTTTCAGAAGACAGACATAAGAACAATCTCCTAAAGTAACATAAGCTATTACAGCACAAAGTCTGAAAGTAACTTGTTTTCTCATTCAATCAAAGAAATATGAACAACAATCTGAGCTCAAAGTCTCAGTAAGGCCTTTCAATTTGGGCAGAGTTTCACTTCTGGTAAAAAGAAGATCTTCTTTGTAACAAATGAGAGATTACAATATATAGCCACTAACATAAGCTATTACAGCACAAAGTCTGAAAGTAACTTGTTTTCTCATTCAATCAAAGAAATATGAACAACAATCTGAGCTCAAAGTCTCAGTAAGGCCTTTCAATTTGGGCAGAGTTTCACTTCTGGTAAAAAGAAGATCTTCTTTGTAACAAATGAGAGATTACAATATATAGCCACCAAGCAAGGCTTGGCGCTCTCTCCCATGGGACGGCCCATGCTGCAGTCAACGCTTTCAATGCGCCTTCAGTTCTGTCTGGAGGGACCATGCCTGGAACAGTGCGTTGCCTTAACTATGGCGTGTTTATTCATCTAATATGTCTCTTCCTGGGTCTGAATCTTCTGGTCTGTCCCCTCTGACGTCTGCGCAGCTGTCCATTTTGTCTTTACTCCAAAAGAGACTAACAGGCCGTGCCTTCAATGTTTGCAAGCCAAAATATCTGCTTAATGGACTGTTCCACCTACTGAAATTACTTCTGCGCAGATATTTCGGGCTTTTCCCTCTTTCTGCTTTTGTCTTTTCTAGCTTTGTCTCTTCCTGAAATTTAAGCTCTCGGGGCTACGTTCCCAGCTTTACTACTCTTTACGCTCCTCTCAGCGGTTCTCCCTTTTGGCCTTGGCCTTAAAGCCTTTGAATGCATTCAGGTCCGCGCTTAAACCTGCAAAGATCAACGGCTATTTCATTGTTGCGACTTTGACGTCTGTGGGCACGTCACTTTTCTCGGCAATTCCTTCGGCTTTGTCGTTTGATCTTTCCCGGAGGGGACCTGCCCTTCGGGGCCTTGAGAAACGGTCCGCTTTGGGTCGGGAAGAGCCCCCCGCAAGGATATCTGCCCTTCGAGCGGTCTTCGGATGGCCTTCGGGCTTCTTTCTTCCGGCGGGCTTTATCCTTTATTTCCTTCGAACAAAATGTCCGAAGGAATTCCTTCGGGCAATTTGTCCGAAGGAAATCTTCCTTGCCTTGTCTTTCCACCGGGCTTTGCTTTGTTTTTCAGGCAAATTCCTTCGGACAAATTGTCCAAAGGATTTCGCTTTGTCCTTTGCTTTGTTCATTTTTCTGAAGGAATTCACTGTGTCTGTTTTTGCTCGCTGCCCTCCGCAAGGGTTCTAGGCCTTGGTTCACCGCCCTCCGCAAGGGCACTTGTTCTTTTGGCTTTGGGGCAGCCCCTTGAACCTACTGATTGAACCAACTTTGGTTCAATCGGTTCAATCCCTTTATTTGGCTAAGTCCTTTGTTCGCTTGAACCAACCGCGCGTTGAACCTTTGAACCATTGAACCTGTTGAACCTTTGAACTAAAATGGTTCAAAGGTTCAACGGTTCAATGGTTCAAGCCTTCTTCTCTTTGATAAGTGTTTTGAAGCCGTTGAACCTTGAAGCGGTTGAACTTTGAACCTTGACAAATGCGCTTAACTCTTGCCGATGACGTTGAACCTTTGAACCCATTGAACCAAAATGGTTCAAGGTTCAACAGTTCAATGGTTCAATGGTTTGATCCTTGCTTAGAAGCTTGCCGATGGACATTTTGGTTGAACCTTGTCGTTGAACCAACCTTGAAATCGCCTAAGTGCTAGAAACTTGTTCTTTTGAGAGCTTTGCTTCTTTCCTGCAGAGTCCGTAGAAATCAACTTGCGAAGTCCGTAGAACTTGCCCTACAGAGTTCGTAGATTCAAGCTTGCAGAGTCCGTAGATTCAAGCCTGCAGAGTCCGTAGATTTTTGGAAGAGCTTTGAAAAATGAAGAACTTGAATGCTCAGAACAATTTTTGAAAAGGGGAGAGAGGATTTTGTCCCTGCAAGACCAAAGATAGCTCCTATGTTGTTCCAAAAATGAGTGACATTTTTGGGGACCAACAGCTGGCTCTTGTTGGGGAACTACCTTCAGATGACAACTTGGAACAGCTGAGGGGAGTAGAAACCAAAATCTCCAGTGCCTTGAAGTATGCCATTGGGCTATGGAGTCATGCTACCCAAAAAAGAAAGGCTCCAAAACACGAAAACGAAAAGCACAAAACAGAAACTATACAAATATACATATATACAGGTGAACTTATCTGATACTTCAAGAATTGAAGTACTTCAGAGGCTGCTCATCGTAGGACAATGAAAGGGGATGCCATCCTAGTAAACCAGCAAGAAACCATTTTGCCCCCAAAAACGGTGACGAGCGAATGGAGCTCTCCACTAGGAAACCAAGTTTCTGCGTCTTCCTCTTGGCCTTTTCTTCTTCTTGCTCCATGGCAAGACATGGTCTTCAAACTGAAAACCATAACTCCTTGCTCTCCCTGCGAAGAGTTCCTTTTGCTGACTTTGGAATACAGCAGTATGGTCCACCACCATAGCTTGTTCTACTGGTCCAATCCAGCACATGGTTTGATTGTCAGCCTCAGACCCCTGACAAACCATAAGCTCAACATCTCCTTTGGTGTGAAAGAGTTTGATATCTTCATCTTGAGCAGTCTTCAATCCGAGCAACAGAGATCCGCATCCAGCTGTGGAAGAATTGTTGCCATTGGATTCCAAAATCCAAGCATCATCAGAAGCTGATCTTCTATCAAATTTCTCTTCATCAGAGATGCAAGATCCTTCTTGATTTGTACTGCGCCCTCTAATTCTTCTGATGCCTTGTTTGGATCAAATCCTAGATTGCCAGCTACAGGACTTTCATCCGTTGAGACATGAGCATCCTCTGTGGTCAAAAAGTAATTACCCCTGCCTGAAGGCTCAAACAGAATTTGAGATACAGGGACCGATGTTTTGGTGACCACAATTTTTGCCTCAGACAAGTCCGCACCTGGTTCTCCATCAATGTCCAATTGCTCAGGATTGGCTTGCAGGTATTCAAACTCAGTCATTTGAATTTTGGATTTCTTGACATGATCAATCATGTCAAATCACTGGAATGGACTAGGAAAAGAGGATGAGAGTTCATCCTTTTGATTTCTGGGAGGGGGAGGACTGGTTTGCAAAGTTGAAGTAGAAGGTGCAGAGATGTTTGATGTACTAACCTTCTTGGCAGTCACTGGGTCCTTTGACTGGAAAGGCAAAGTGGTTCCCCGCTTAGCAATTGGAATTGCAGGCTGAGTTCATTCCTTTGTTCTTTCTTTATCAGCTTGTTGGGCTGACCGATTCTCGGACTGAATGAATACTGCGTATGATCCTTCGACTGCTTCACCTTCACTTCTGGGTTCATCCTGATAATTCAAAAAACCAATGTGGGAGTCGTCAGCTAATTCTTCTAGATCCTCCCTGAAGAAATCAGCACCATTTTCTTGCTCGAACTCAGGTTGGAAATAGAAAAAATGTTCTGTTTTCAGATATCCAACTGTTGAGTTGGTTGGAGGTGCTTCAAGGGCAAGGTTCCTCTGTGGGGGAGGAAGATGATTTTGCTGCCCTTGATTTCTGGCGGCATTGCCTTGATATCGCTGATTCTGAAATGCCCTCCTTGGCATATCCCAATTAGGAGCAGACATACTTTGGGCCATTTGCCTTTTCAAGGCTAGCAGTTCATTTGCCAGCGTTAACACCATTTGATCAGTGACGGCTGAAGGTGGATACTCAAAAGATGAAGAAGATTTACCTCTGTTAGGATCTCTCCTTATCTTTCCTGCCAAAATAAGGTCATCTTCTAGCTCAGTAGCTAAGTCTTGAGCAACCTCAAGGTCTATGTGTCTAGCCCGTCTCAACAGAAAACACACTTCAGACAGCTGTGAGTTCATGAATAAACACTTGAGATTTTGAGGTGTCGGCGGGGCGATCATGGAAATCCTGTGCCTCAGCTTGTCGAACCTAGTAATGAAGTCCCTCATAGGTTTATGGGGCTCCTTCTTCATCTGTGTGAGCTGGGCCAGCAAGGTATGTGCATCTTCTGCAGGCTTGAACCTTGCTTCGAACTTGGCTTTAAGTGTCTCAGTCAGTCAATGATCCAACTTGCAGATGGTAGAACCAGTCTACAACAGCACTTTGTAGGGTCTCCACAAAAACTTTGACTGCCACGTCTTCAAATTCCACCCCTATCACACCACAGGTTATGCTGAAGGCTGCAATGTGTTCATCAGGGTGAACTATCCCATCACCAAAGAATTTGGGGAAATTTTTTCTTGAACTTCGTGGGAGTTCATGCAGGGGTGGAATCAAATTGAGTGGGCCAAAAGAGTTACCCCAGGGGCCTCGAACTGCCATGATTTAATTATGAAAAACAGGGATAACAAATCTGGGTGGAGTGGCCAGATTGCAGAACAAAAATGGAAAAGAACTGGCCCTGCTTCAGCTTGAGGCTTGAGGCTTCAAACTGTGCACTCTTTTCCAGCAACTCTGGTTTTGCAGGCCAGATAAAATAATGGAGATGGAGGAAAATGGTAAGGCTATAATGATAATGGGTAAGACACAAAACGAAGTCGCCAGAGTCTATATAATAGATAAGGGAAGGAACTGCTTCAATCTGTAACTTGAGGCTTCAGACTGCACATTCATCCCCAGCGGAGTCGCCAAAAACTATTGCGCGAGGCCAGGGAGGAAAAATTAACACTGAAAAAGCACTGGAGCAGTTCGTTCTTCCACACCGAAAAGCATGGATAAGGTTATAATGATAATGGGTAAGACACAGGTGATGTTTCAATCTGAAACTTGAGGTTCCAAATTGCACAAAATTACTGTCCCTAGCGGAGTCGCCAAAAACTATTGGGTGAATATTTTATCGACCAGCTAACTAGTGAGCAAAATAGTTCCTATCACCACAGCATAGAGAGATTGGTCGTCCAAGTGTGCAGTTTTACTACATCAACAGGGGCCAAATCTCTCCTCTCATCAAGGGAAGGTTCCCTATTAAATATACGGAGGCTATATACTATATATATAAGCAGAAAGTAAGACACATGGGTGGGATAAACCATCCATCTCTCTTTTTTTAGAGATGATGCTAACAAACTGAGGAGAAATCATGGGTGATTGGTGAAAGTACTACTCTTTCAAAAGTAACATTCAGCCAAGAGCCAAATCCCTTCCTGGATAGTACAAATCCTAGTGAAATGACAGAAGGCACTTCTCTTCTTTCAGAAGTGTTTGTTCTTGCAAACAACAGGAATCTTTCCGGTAAGTAACTGGTAACCAAAAGTGCAGAGTAACCAGCACCCTGAGATGTAGCGCAAAGTCTCCACCTCGACTGCCCAAGAGTGAAATACGAAGAACAATGGGGGCACAAAGTCGTCTCAAGGTCCTTTACACAGAAACAGAAAAAAAACACACATTGAAGACAACTATGACAGCGCAAAGTCTGAAAGTAGCTTGTTTCAAGACACATTCTTATCACCTCCACTAGTTCTGCTTGCTAAATCAAATAAATAAGAATGCTTTCAGAAGACAGACATAAGAACAATCTCTTAAAGTACCACAAGCTATAACAGCACAAAATCTGAAAGTAACTTGCTTTCTCATTCAATCAAAGAAATATGAACAACAATCTGAGCTCAAAGTCTCAGTAAGGCCTTTCAATTTGGGCAGAGTTTCGCTTTTGATAAGGGGAAGATCTCCTTTGTAACAAATGAGATATTACAATATATAGCCACCAAGCAAGGCTTGGCGCTCTCTCCCATGGGACGGCCCATGCTGTAGTCAACGCCTTCAATGCGCCTTCAGTTTTGTCTGGAGGGACCATGCCTGAAACAATGCGTTGCCTTAACTATGGCGTGTCTATTCATCTAATATGTCTCTTTCTGGGTCTGGATCTTCTGGTCTGTCCCCTCTGACGTCTGCGCAGCTGTCCATTTTGTCTTTACTCCAAATGAGACTAACAAGCCGCGCCTTCAATGTTTGCAAGCCAAAATATTTGCTTAGTGGACTGTTCCACCTACTGAAATTACTTCTGCGCAGATATTTCGAGCTTTTCCCTCTTTCTGCTTTTGTCTTTTCCAGCTTTGTCTCTTCCTGAAATTTAAGCTCTCGGGGCTACGTTCCTAGCGTTACCGGCTCTTTACGCTCCTCTCAGCAGTTCTTCCTTTTGGCCTTGGCCTTAAAGCCTTTGAATGCATTTGGGTTCGCGCTTAAACCTGCAAAGATCAACGGCTATTTCATTGTTGCGACTTTGACGTCTGCAGGCACGTCACTTTCCTCGGCAATTCCTTCAGCTTTGTCATTTGATCTTTCCCGGAGGGGACCTGCCCTTCGGGGCCTTGAGAAACGGTCCGCTTTGGGTCCGGAAGAGCCCCCCACAAGGGTATCTGCCATTCAGGTGGTCTTCGGATGGCCTTGGGGCTTCTTTCTTCTGACAGGCTTTATCCTTTATTTCCTTCGGACAAAATGTCCGAAGGAATTCCTTCGGGCAATTTGTCCGAAGGAATTCTTCCTTGCCTTGTCTTTCCGCCGAGCTTTGCTTTGTTTTTCGGGTGAATTCCTTCAGACAAATTGTCCGAAGGATTTCGCTTTGTCCTTTGCCTTGTTCATTTTCTCGAAAGAATTCACTTTGTCTATTTTTGCTCACTGCCCTCCACAAGGGTTCTAGGCTTTGGTTCACCGCCCTCCGCAAGGGCACTTGTTCCTTTGGCTTTGGGGCAGCCCCTTGAACCTACCGATTGAACCAACTTTGGTTCAACGGTTCAATGGTTCAATCGGTTCAATCCCTTTATTTGGCTAAGTCCTTTGTCCGCTTGAACCAACCGCGAATTGAACCTTTGAACCATTGAACCTTTGAACCAAAATGGTTCAAAAGTTCAATGGTTCAATGGTTCAAGCCTTCTTCTCTTTGATAAGTGTTTTAAAGCCGTTGAACCTTGAAGCGGTTGAACTTTGAACCTTCACAAATGCGCTTAACTCTTGCCGATGACGTTGAACCTTTGAACCCATTGAACCCATTGAACCAAAATGGTTCAAGGTTCAACGGTTCAATGGTTCGATCCTTGCTTAGAAGCTCGCCGATGGACATTTTGGTTGAGCCTTGTCGTTGAACCAACCTTGAAATCGCCTAAGTGCTGGAAACTTGTTCTTTTGAGAGCTTTGCTTCTTTCCTGCAGAGTCCATAGAAATCAACCTGCGAAGCCCGTAGAACTTGGCCTGCAGAGTCCGTAGATTCAAGCCTGCAGAGTCCGTAGATTTCTAGAAAGCTTTGAAAAATGACGAACTTGAATGCTCAGAACAATTTTTGAAAAGAGAGAAGATTTTGCCCCTGCAGGACCAAAGATAGCTCCTATGTTGTTCCAAAAATGAGTGACATTTTTGGGGACCAACACATATTGGGAAATTCTTTGATTGCTAATCATCGGGACATGTTGTTATTGGACCCCACCACCATTAAGTACTCTCGCCCTCTCAACTTAACAGAGAGTTCTCCAGGAATATCAATGAAGGAAGAGGATGCTTCTTTTTCAACTATCCCTGCAAAGAGGTCAAGGTCAAAGGCATATACGGAAGCCATAGCACGAGTATCAAGTCACACAAAATCAAGAACAGCAAATCTCTTGGTTGAGTAGGTGAGCCCTCATGTTTTACCTATGGACAATCTGCAACCAAAAGTATTGTTTCCCACGACTACCCCAAATTGTTTTCAGCCCAAGGCCAACTCTTCAAAAGCGAACTCTGATAGTAAATTCACTACTACTAAGCTTTTCCGACATCCCTTGAGATCTTGGCTTGCGGCTACAGACAAGGGTGATGGTTGTATCTAAGGTGGCATTGGTAGTCTTAGAAGGATGGGGAGCTCCTTTTCGGGGAGAGGTTGGACTTCCCTATTCTATCATGCACAATCCAAAGTTGTTCGTGAAATCCAACAAGGAAAGCAACAAACTCTTTTTGGAGCCCTTAGAGCGGGCCAAGCCCTAGTGAATTGTTAGTTATGTTAATCATGTCCCTTAACATAAGAGGGTTGAGCAATCCCTCCCAAAAAACACCTTTGAAGAGACTCGTTTCCCTGCACAAGTCGGACATGATGTTGATTCAGGAAACTAAGGGGGAAGGTATTAAGGTTATTGGGGAACTTTCTAAATTTCTAAACGATTGGGCTTTCTTGTCTACTGATTCTATTGTTAGTTCTAGGGGCTTGGTCTCGGATTGGAATACCAAATCCTTTAGGCTGGTCACTTCCACTTTGTTCTCCTTTGGCATTGGGGTGGAGATTCACTATATGGAATTTGGCAAAAACTTTGTTGTGACAAATATTTACAAGCCATATGAGGAGAAAATGGCTTTTGGGTTCACCCAAAATCTTTTGATAGCGGACAATTCCATTCTTGGGGGACATTTCAACTTTACCACAAGGAGTGATGAAGTGTGGGGGGCTTCCGCACCAACTAACTCTTTGGCTGATTACTTCCTTCACAAAATTGAGGAGGCTAGATTGGTGGACTTGGCACCTATCAAGTTGGTTCCTACTTGGTGCAACATGAGAGCTAGGTCTAATCATGTAGCCAAAAGACTTGATAGATTCCTTATAGTTGATACCCTTCTGAATGGCATTGCGAAAATCAAATCTTGGGTGGCCTCAGGTGGAGATTTTGATCATCTTCCAATTTTTCTCCTGATTGAAAAAAGAGACAAAAATCCCCCAAGCCCTTTCAAATTCAATCCTTCTTGACTACAAGATGAGGTTTTCATCAATTTGGTCAAGGATCAGTGGATAGCCTTTGATGCTTCCTCTCGAAGTTGGCTTGTCTCCAATTTGCTGAAAACCTGAAAAGAGTGAAGAAGGTTGTCATCAACTGGGCGGCCATCAAGCGACAGAAGGCCAAAAAGGATATCGTATCTATGGAGCATTAGATTGCTGATATCCTTGAACATGTCCTTGCTAAGGATTTTGATGAAGCTACAAAAACTCAGCTCAAAACTCTAGAGCAGAAGCGAGAAATGTTTGTGGACTCTGGAGCCCAGTGGAGACTTAAAAGTAGAGCTTTATGGTTGGATAATAGTGACGAGAATACTAAATATTTTCAAAATCATGCAAATCGCCATAAAAACAAAAATACTATTTGGGATATGCAATTTGCTAACGGCTCCACAGTGCAGTGTTTCCATGAGATTCATGATCTAGGTGTTTCTCACTTCCACAAGCTGTATAAGGATCCTAGAAAGGCCAACATAGCTGAGATTGTCAAAATCTTTACTTTTTTTCCTAGCTTTGTCTCTGAGGAAGATAACGAGCATCTCAAGGTGGAAGTTTCTTTGAAAGAACTGCAGGCTACTCTGGCAACTTTCCAAAAGGACAAAAGTCTTGGCCCAGATCGCTAGACTGTTGAATTCTTCAGTGGTTTTTATGATCTGTTGGTTGGGGACCTGCTCAGAGTTGTTGAGTCAAGATATTCTAGGAAAATCCTTGGATCCTTCAATTCTACCTTCATTGCCCTTATATTGAAGGACATTCCAACCACTTTCAAAGATTTTCATCCCGTCTCCCTCTGTAATTGCATCTACAAGATCATTGCAAAAATCATCTCTTTAAGGATTAAAAGCATTCTCTCTGATTCTATCCCCAGGGAGCAATTCGATTTTCTGCATGGGAGACAAATTCATGATGCTATTGGAGTGGCTCGGGAAGGTCTCCACTCTATCAAAGTGAAGAATTTATTGGCAGTTGTCCTAAAGTTGAAGCTCTCTAATCTAAGGCCTTTGATAAGGCGATTGGCTCTATCTGAGATTAATTCCCACTGGTTTCCAGCTACAAATGGTGAACTGGATTATGCGTTCCTTGTCTTCAGTTTCTTTCGCCTTATCAATGGCTCTGCCTCATCCTTCTGCTCCTCGCGAGGATTCAGGCAGAGTTGACCTCTCTCTCCAATGCTCCTATTGGTTGATGGGCTTCGTTGGATCATTCTTGAGGCTAAAAGATCAGGTTCTATCAGAAGGGTTAGGATTGGCTGGACTTTATTTCCCACGAATCTGCTATGTGGATGATTTTTTGTTGTTTGGTGATGGTTCTCGTAGAGACATGACTCTCCTCAAGGAGTCTCTGGAGTTTTTTTGTTTGGCCATGGGGATGGAGCTAAATGCGCAAAAATCTAGCATCTCTTTCCATTGTTTGGAGGAGCATTGGATCAATTAGGTTGTTGGTCTTTTCCCCTTCCAATCAATAGATCTCCTTAGTGGTTTCAAGTATTTGGGTTTCTTCCTAAAGCCAAATGACTATCGGATGGATGATTGGAATTGGCTACTTGAAAAAGTGGATAAGAGAATTAGATGTTGGTGCGATAGATGGCTTTCTTTGGGTGGCGGGTTCACCTTTATGAGTCAGTTTTGGAGGCTATTCCAGTTTATTGGCTCTCTCTGGCTCATATTCCAAAAAGGCACTATAGAAAAGATCCAAAAAAAAAAGCTTCAAATTCCTTTGGATGGGCAGAAAAGAGGATGAGATCCATCTTGTAAAATGGCATTCACTAGTTATGCCTGAAGACACCGGTTGTTGGGGTCTAAAAGACATCCACCTCTTTGGGGAGGCTCTTGCGGCAAAAAAGGTCTCTGGAGACTTTCTCTAAAGAGGGTATGTGGAGTCAAATCATCATCTAGAAATTGATACATAGAACCACTTGGTGTTGAAAAGTGGATCAAAAGTCCTATTAAAACCTGCCAAAATGCTACGAATATGTGGAAAGCCTCCATGCAGTCCTTTCCAATTATTAGTAATTGGCTCATCTGGAAGGTGGGATTTTGCAATAAAATTTGAATTAGGATTGATCCTTGGGTCAGTTGTGGTGTTGAATACAAATTGCCTATCGAAATGATAGATTCTTTGTCAAATTTGGGCATTTCCTTTTCGGCACAAGTTGCGGATCAGAATAATGCTAACCCCTGGCATCAGGGTTGGAAAATCGCTCTTCTATTGGGATTGATTGGGGAGGCTAGTCGTCAATGGGATTCTTTTGTTACTAGTTTGCTATGGAGTCACATTTGTGTTTGCAATGAGGATGATGTTCTGGTTTGGTCCATGAATCCAACCACGGGGGAGTATAGTGCGAAGCTAGGTTATCAGTGAACCTTTATCAACGAAGCCCCTGTCGAGTGACTTTGGTGGTGGCAGAAAATCTGCAAGATCAAAGCTCCCCACAACACTAAACTTTTTGTGGCTAGATTTGAGCAACAAAGCCCTTACCTGGGAGGTTCTCCAAAAAAGTTGGCAAGGCCATGGGCGATGTAACCTTTGTTTCTGGAATTTGGAAACTATGAATCATCTCTTTGTTACTTGTCTATATGTCAGAAAGATTTGGATTGAGTTGGAGACCTCCATAGGGGTTCGAGACTATTGGCATGGTAACTCAGTGGTTGAGTATCTTGAGAACTGGTTTTAGAGGCCTAAACTAAAACATTCAAAGGCTCTAACTCTGATTGTGTCCTGGGGTATTTAACTCACGAGGAATGCCTTTGTCTTCCAAGGCAAAACTATTCCTACCTTTCAATGCATCTCCCAAGTCCAAAATTATTTTCAGGCATTTCAAAATCAACCCCAAAACTACATGACAACAGATGTTGGTTCCTCCTATCATCGATCATACAAACTCTTGGGGTTTCTTTGATAGTGTTAGTCAAGGAACTCCGGCCATTTGTGGTGTTGGTGGAACACTTTTTTTCAACTCAAAGCACTTCATCCGCTTCAACGCTGCCCTAGGTCAGGATACAAACAATTTTGCAAAGCTAATGGCTCTGAAGATTCTACTCAGGCATGTTATTGATAAAAGAGTGGGAAAACTTCAGGTTTTTGGGGACTCTCAGATTATTATCAACCAAATGGGAAGCCTCAATGATACACAACTTGTTTTTATAACCCCTTCTCACTTTGACTAACTCCTTGTCATGCTCCTTCGATTCCATCTCTCACTCATATCTATAGGGAGCTCAACTCGAAGGTTGAAGCTCTTTCCAAGGAGGGATTGCTATTGGATGTTGACCTCTGGAGCATATCCGAATTCAGGGAACATGTTTGTATTCAAAAAACACTCGTCTTTGTGTTGAGGGACCAATCACTTTTTCCTCTCTTCTTCACTATTTTCTTTCTCCGCCTCTTTCTGGGGCTGGCTGCTTTGTTTCTCTTCTTGCAGTTTGCCAATCTGTTTTTTGAGGTCCACTTGCCTGTTTGTTCTCTTTGCATTCTTGTGGTTTTGCTCCCCTTACTTGGGTCTAGAGCTTCTTTGGGCACATCCCTCTGTTTGCTTTTTCTGTTGGGGTGTTTTCTCATCCTTCCTTGATATTTTTTCCTTTTGGAATGCTTATTGCATCTACAAATTGTAATTTCCTATTTTTAATATGTAAGTTAAGATTATTTTCCGGAGCGGGGGGGGTAAGAAGAGGTGAGGTCTATCCCATTTTGGATAAATACCTTGGCACATCAAGTCAAGAATTAGCAAAAGTTAGAAGTTGAGACATTCAAATACAATACAAATAGGACCTGACCCTTCAATGGAACAACAAGATCTAAAAACTTGTTGGCAACTACAATTATCAGGGAATTCAAGCAAATGTTCAAGTACACAAATATAGTAGCAGCTTTTGGCCAAAGATTGGAAATGTTGCATGAAAGACAATGGGCATAACAATGTCACGTTATGACACTAACTAACCAAGACAGCCTGTTAATCTCAGAACTTTGCCAGCAGCAACAAAGATTTAAGGACACCATTACAACCCGTCCTATTGACATCACTGATGATATTACAGGAGATAACTAGTTAAGTGCCATGTGCACATCAGAGTAGTGATTTGCAATAATTTTTTAACCTATTATTCTACACAAACATTGTTGTGAAGTTAAATGTAAAACTAGTGGGAATATAGCTAATGGATAAAGAGCAGCACACTTCACCAACCATGACAACTTTCCGATGTACAGTATTTATTGCACAGATACCACATAATACCAGATCAGACAAAGAAATATTTTGGTGTTCCATGCAAATGCAACAAATTCAAGCAAGCCACGCTTGAAGGAAATACTGATATGTTCCTATGTTCCAGAGAAAGACAGAGCCACACCAACATTTAATCACACCACATTGTCATCATCAGTATAGCTATAAGCAATACAACCTGTGAGGTGGTGACGAGTGAATCTGTCCAAACAGGTTTATCAAAAACTTGCACAGTCCACGCCAAAAAAAAAATTAGTACTTACCACTCACCAAAGATCAATATTCCAAGAAAATATTTAAATATTCTAAGAAGGATAATGCTAATCAAATCATGGTATCAAAACATGCGATTTAAACACGATTAATCACTGTACTTCGCCCAAAACGCTTTTTTCAACCTGGTTTTTTTGTTTTTTTTCAACAAATCAATCCGCAAAGCCTCGTATGATGCAGTGATTTGAAATGTTGTCTATAGTTTTAAAAAAAACTTAAAAACACCCAAAACTTCAAAAATTTAAAAACACCCAAAACTTCAAAAAACCTAAACTTAACTCTACCCTCCTCTATGGTAAGTGTTATATTTGACGTTCATTTGAACATATTTAATATTTTTAGCCGTGAAATATGGTGAAAATATTTCTCATTATAACTCCTTAATAATCTACCTTTGGATCAGTACTTCGTGGGCCAAACACTAGCAAAAAAAACATTCATCTTTTCTTTAGCCCTCACACTACACATGGAGCACAAACCACGTTAGAGAGTACAAGTTGGAAAAATACGGTTCACGAGCAGGGAAAGAAGGCAATCTCCAACTTTTGGTACTACTCTAGTTGCTTGTTTAATGTGGCCAAATCTCCATACTGCCAAAGTATTGTGGATGCAATTGCAAGTGCAAGTTTTGGGTTCGTTGCCCTATCATACGAGGCTTTGCAGACTGATTTGTTGAAAGATGTTGTACAGGATGTGAATGATGTTCTTGCAAAACGTCACAAGGAATAGGAAAAATCAGGTTGCACTATCATGTCAAATGAATGGACATATGGAGACGCATACTCATCAACTTCATTGTGTCATGTTGACATTAGCACAATTTTTCATAGAGTGTCGATGAATCTGAAATGATAAAATCGGGAGAGACACTCTTTCATCTATTTGACAAGGTTGTGATTGCAAAATATGGTCCAATTCATTACAGATAATATTGTTGCTTGCATGGCCATTGGGAGGCTTCTTGTGGACAAATATGAAACTATGTTTTGGACTCCATGTGTAGCACATTGTTTGAATTTGACCTTGGATAACAAAGGCAAAATTCCATGAGTGAAAGAGGTTTTGCAAAACGCCCACACAATCACCAAGTTCATATACAATCTCACGATAGTGCTAAATATAATGCACACATTCAAAGATGGCAAGGAACTTCTTCAGCCAAAGGTGACAAGGCTTACAACCCACTTCCTTGCATTGCAAACTCTTTGCAACAACAAATGAATTTAATGTGAATATTCATTTCAACTGAGTGGATGGAATCTTCCTTTGTAAAACAAATGGATGGCAAAATGGTGATTGACTATGTTTTATCATCGTCTTTTTGGGAAGAGGCAGAGAAAATAGTATTATTCTTTGAGCCTCTAGTTCGAGTTTTGAGACTCATCGATGTGGATAAATCCCCCGTGGGTTATCTATATGATACAATTGATAGAGCCAAAGACACTATTAGAGGCAAATTGGAGAATAACAGAGCCAAGTACATGCCCTTATGGAAGATAGTTGATAAAAGATGGAATCAACAAATGCATTCTCCTCTCCATACAACTAGATATTTTTTGAATCCAATGTTGTTCTTTAGCGGCTCATTTTGAGTTGATGCAGAGGTCATAGAAGCCTTATTTAAGTGCATGGAGAGTGTTTCCTATGTATCTTTTGAGGCAACTACAAGAGAGTTTCTGATGCACAAGTAGGGAAGGGGTTTCTTCTCTAGTATGGCAGCCATCACAAGAAGAAAGACCTTCAAACTAGGTAGACAGTTTTTCCACATATGTACGGTAAAAGTTTTAAATTTTGATAGAATTGTGCATGTTACAATGTTAACAAAATCTGTTCTTGTAGCACAATGGTGGGATTTCTTTGGCAAAGAAACCAAACACCTTCGATGGATGGCAATACGCATTTTGAGCCAGCCATGCAATTCACCCACTTACGAACGTAGTTAGAGTCTGTTTGAGCATATACATTCCAAAAAATGCAATCGACTCACTCGAAAAAAATGAATGATTTGGTGTTTGTCCACCACAATCTTTGTCTAAAGACAAAGAAAGCTCAAGGTTAAGAAATGTTACATTTCTACTTCTCAATTCATATGAAAAATTGATTTATATTTTTGTTAAGTATTATTCACCAAAATCACTAACATATGATTCTATTTTATAATGTTAGGTACCATTGTTTTTAGATCAACAAATTGACCTTTATGAGATTGATTCAGACTCTAAATGGCTCAAAAATAATGATGAACCTATTTATAACGAAATTGACTTCCACTTGATCGAGAAGCCTAGGTACGACACCGAGGTCATCTCTTAAATTAGGAGAAGCTCTAAACCTGAAGCTTCAAAATCTAGACATGTTGATCTTTGAGGAAGATCAACACATTGACCTTGACGAGATTGATTCAGAATCTGAATGGCTCAAAAATAATGATGAGCCTATTTATGATGAAATTGACTTCCACTTGTTAGAGAAAGCTAGGTACGACACCGAGGTCATCTCTTAAATCAAGAGAGGCTCTAACCCTAGAGCTTCAACATCTAGACATGTTGATCCCTTGGTCTACCTCGTTGCCATGGGCTCCCTACCCTTTTTTGTTCCTTTGTAAACAATAATAGTGTGCATTTTTTAATGCAAATTGAATGAAATTTGAATAGCATGAAAATAATGAAAGAAAACAGTTGGTTTATTTTGATGGCATACAATCTCATCGATTTTCCTTTCATAATTTGTATCTAGTCACTATGTAATTGAAATGTTTAATGTGTATCTCCATGCAATGGAAATGCCTTTAAATTTAAAAAATAATTAAATGCCTTTAAATTTTAAAAAATAGTTTTTCCTCCTTTTCCCACTTTTTTAGCGGTTTATGTTTTTCCTATTTTTTCCATATGTTTTTACAATTAATCGGGATTTTTTAAAATACACTTCTTTTGAAAAATCGATTTTTTCCCCAAACGATTTATGCTACTACGAATCAAATAATAATGGCCTGATAAAATGATGTCAATTGAATTTACAAGACCAAACATTTTTTAAAAAGCAATGCAATCAAGCTCACATGCAGCTAAACTGCTCACCATATGAATAATGGTAGGCCAAAAACGTCACAAAATTTACATTTGTTGGGAAGGCCAACCCAATCATTCCCATGTGTTTTGGAAAAAATCTACAATTTAACTGAGAGGTACCCATAAGGTTCAATAGTAATTGCATATCAATGGCTGACCTTGAATTATAACAGTGTTGCAAGTTGGCAATTGATAATACCATAGCTGACATACTCAATGAGTGTGTGAGTCCTTAGCAATTTTTCCACCTACAAGTTTTTTCCACTTATACTCACGGGTTTGAGAAGCCAAGTTTCGATGAATATGTGTTCAATACTCGCCGCGAGTGCTTGACGCAAATTGAGCATGGACTCGTCGATGTGGTAAAAAAGCAGGCCGAAGGGAAACACAATAAAAACATGGATTTTTCTCCTTTTAAGCGCACATGCCCCCGAATTGAGCATGGACTCGTCGACGTGGTAAAAAAGCAAGCCGAAGGGAAACATAGATTTTTCTCCATTTAAGCACACATGCCCCCACACTCTCATCACACAACACTTCAGCATCCTTTGAGCAAATTGGAGGGAGTTTAAAGCAAATTTGTAGAGCAAATTGAGGAATTTCGATTTCCATTTTTTTTTTTTTTTTTTAGTATAAGCCTGTAAATTCTTTCAGAAATGTTAATATTAGGTTTCTAAACATGTGTTACAAATTTATATGCATTCAATTCAATTTCCCAAAAAATTATTCATTATTTACGTTAGTTTTTCATAATTTATAAACAAAATTGCTAATTTTTTCCTATACATAGGGTTTTGGTTTTACAAATTTATGGTTTAAATTTTTTGTAAATATCAAAAAAAAAATTATATTTTTTTCATGTACATAGGATTTACATTGACAACTTTGAGGTGTACTTTTTTTTTTTTTTTAAATGTTGTTTTAAATGTTTTTTTAATTTAAACATGTAGGTTTACATACAATGGATCCAGTGCCACATCATATTCAACATCAATGAGTGGAAGTCGTCCAACTAAAAGTCATTTCGCCACATAAAAGGATGCCATAACTGGACCGTCCCAAGGGAGTGTGATTTGTATGTTTCACTTGAAGAAGGTTTGTGGAGGCATCAATTGCTTCAAGTACCATATCGCATGCATTCATTGTCGTGATGTCACGTCATGTCCCAATACCAAAAAAGAGGCAAAACAAGCGATGAAGGCAAAGCTTGCATTGTTGGATGAAAAGAAACTAGGGGGCAAAGGTACAAGAAGCCATAGTAATAGCTATTACTTACAAATCGGCAGTAGAAACTGGGATAGATATGACATAGACTCTAGGCGTGGTCCACGCATACGAGGCACATCCACCTTATCCAATTCAAGCAAAGGCCAATCACAATTTTTTTGTACCTAAAAACATACTTCGGGCGCAACCTTTGCTACAAGATAAAGGGTGGAATAAAGAGGTGCACAAGAAAACAAATAAGGCACGTGTGAATTTCTGATATTACAACCACCTTCCCTTCAATGTGGTGAAGAGCTCGTACTGAAAGTATTTGGTAAAGTCATTGACAATTGCATAAAAGGATACAAGGCACCCTCTCCAAGAGACTTAAAGAGGGAGGTTGCTCTGGAATGTTGTTGAAAATGCAAAGTCAAGTATAGAAGAACAAAAGAAGCGGTGTCGAAAGCTTGGATGCACCATCCTTTCAAATGGGTGGATGGATGGAAGAAAACATACCCTCATCAATTTTTTAGTGGCTTCAAATCATGAGATGGGTTTTTTGAAGTCAAATGATGCCTCTACTAGAATAAAGAATGCAGAAACTATGAACCTGATGCTGGAAGAGGTTGTCTTAGAGGTGGGCATCAAGGATGTTGTGCAAGTTGTCACTGACATTGCAACAAGTCAGCAACTTATGTGGCGGTTCGAAGAATGCTTTTGGCAAGGCATCCATCACTCTTTTGGACCCCTTGTGCGGCCCATTGCCTTGACCTTATTTTGAAAAACATAGGCAAAATTGATTGAGTGAGACCGGTTATAGAAGATGCCAGAAACATAACCAAATACATTTATAATCACCCTTGGGTTCTTAGGTTAATGAAAGATCACACCATAAGAAAAAAAATTGTGTGAATGGGTGGCACAAGGTTTGCAACTAACTTCTTAATGTTGCAAAGTATTTGTAGTTTGTAGTTTGTAGTTTGTTGACATCGTTGAAACAAATGTTTGTGAGTCAAGTACGGCTAGACTCAGCATATTAAAAAAAAACTAATGGAGAGAGGACCGCAAAAACCGTTTTTGATGATTCTTTTGCAAAGAGAGCTGCAAAGATCATCAAAGTAACTTCAACTTTCAAGCCAATTCTTTTATTTTCATTTTTTAAAAGTATATACTTTAATTGTATGTTTGTTACTTTAATTTGTTTGTAACTTTGTAAGTGTTGAAGCCTTTGGTGAATGTTTTGCACTTGGCGGATGGAAAGCAAAACCCAATGGGATACATTTATGAGGCCATGGGTAAGGCCAAAGAGGCCATCCAAAACTTTTAAAAGGGGGATAGAGACAAATTTAATCTCGTTTGGAAGATAATTGAATAGAGGTGGAACAATCAACTCCACCAACCCATCATGTAGTGGGGTACTACCTCAACCCATGTTTTTCTATGTTGATGGCTTCACAGATGTTAATGGGGAGGTTATGGAGGGCCTCTCAACATGCATTGCGAAGATGACACCTGAAGTTGAGATGAGGGACCTTATTATTTCAGAGTTATAAAAATTACAAGCAGGCTAGAGAAAAGCTCTTTTCTTTGGCACTAGCTATCGAAGAGAGATCCACCCAAAAACTAGGTAACAAAAATTGAAGTCAATACTTATATCTTACAAGTTATAAATTTACAATTATTAATTACTTACAAACTTTTGAATGCCTTATTTCTAGGTTTATGCTAGGAAGATTGGGGTGGAAATACCCCAAATCTTCCAAAGCTAGCCATCTAAATTTGATCTCAACCTTGTACCACTTCAGGATGTAATTGTTTAAGGCCATTCACATGAAAAAATAAAAGTTGACTCAACGACACCTCAATGACCTAGTTTTTGTGCAATACAACATTTGGCTTCGTACAAGAAAGGTGGAGGGCACATCACAAAAGTCTATTCATTTAGATGAAACTGATCCCTATAGTGACTGGACTACACAAGATGAGGAGAACCCCTTGTTCACAAAGGGCGAGATTGTTAATTTCAAGAGGTAAGCTATGGAGGGTGTAGGTAATAGTACAACAAAAGCAGAAGAGATTAAATTGGATAACATCCTTGTAGATATTGAACATGAGACAGAGGAGTCACTACCATCTAGTACCACAGTAGAGCCACAGCCACAACCTTTTAGGCAGAGCGAAGAGCCACTATAGAGTGCAAGGACTAGACCCTCTCAATCTCCCCGATTTTTCACTAGAATAGGGAAGAGGAAATTGTAAATTTTTGTAATTTCTATGCAATTTATGATGATAATTTTCAATGACAATCATCATAAATTCAAAAGTTATAACCGTTATCATCTTGCTCTTGTATTCACATGATACTGCAATTTTGTACTTTATTTGTATTCAAATCTAATAAAAAAACGCTTCCCCAACGTTTTTAAGACTCATTTGACACAATTTGTAAATGTAATTTGTATAAAATTTAGGATTTTTGAAGAAATTTAAGTATTTTTTAAGTTGTTGAGTATTGTCGAGTATTTGCCGAGTCAAATTATTTTTGGTCTACCAAGTCCGAGTATGCATACTATGGATAATACAAATCAAGAGCAAGAGAAGTTTGTTTGAATCCACTTAACTATGATGTCTAACAAAGTTATGTTTGTTGATGTATAAATAACTCATAGTTACTAGGAAACCCCAATATAGGGATAAGGGCCATGTACACATTTCCGTACCCATATTTTTTATGACAACGTTTATATACAATATAGCCATACCCTTATTCATTTACTCGCATACCCTGATTTGAATGGTATCTCCGCCCACGTGCCATCACCCATACCCCCACGTTTCCTGGTAACTATGATCTAATAACCTGGTTAAGGCATAAAGGGTATAATTCATTCTTTTCAGAATAGTTCAGTTTGCTGCCATGAAGTCACTTACAATTGCAATTAAATTACCTAATTTGCACCTCATCTATGAGGCAAACGTCCAAGGGAGCAGCTGATCTTGCATTTGGGTTTTCAGCAACAATTTTACTAAATATTGTCGTCAGAAATAGGCTATGAGGGACTGCATGGTGCTTCACAACTCTGTCTTGCATAATTACTTTGTAAAGTTATTACAATGTTTTTCAGGTTGCATGCATTAGTACAAAGTCATCACAAGATAATATGGGATAGATACGACTCTGTTGCATCTGCCATATGTAGCTTAAAAGGTATCCACTGACTATTCCTCAAAGATATTGAGTGTTCTGCTCGAAGTGGTGATGAGGATAGTCTACTGACTGAGTGGCTGTATCTATTAACAGGTTATTATCTGCCCTATCTAAATTCCGTTCCTTCTATAAATTATAGGAGCAGCATCTGATACCCCAATTTTTACCCTTGCTATCTAATAATTTATTAAGTTTTATGAATAGTGTTGAATGTGCGTATGTTTGCATATATGTACGTGGGATGTTAGAATATGGTATAACTGAACATCCAACCAGCTGTCGTTACAAATTATTTTTGTCTCTTCTTATGATGTTCTTTTCCGTTTCCAGGACACGGTAAAGCTAACTTGCCACTTAGTATAATGCTCCTCCAGAAATGTGAAAAGCCAATCATTCCAGCAATTTATGATAAAGAATAGTGTTAGTGCTGTACCTGGAAAAGTATTTCTATGGTTCATTATAATTATGGTATCCTCCTCAATATTCTTGCCTTTATTTTATGCAGAATATTTTATACATCTTATTTGTGCTTCTATTTGAAAGTTAAATTTCTGCATGCATTTGGCTGTCAGTTTTTACTGTAAGCTTTCTGTAATGGCCAGTATACTATGGAGGGTGTAAACTATGAGGGATGAAAATTAATGAAGGTCTAGAGAATTTGCCATAATATTGTGAATGCAGTTTAAACTTAACACATCATATCTTGAATGGAGGCATCTGGGAGGAGAACCATCCACTTGCAATCAGTTACCCATGATGCTAATGTCGATCTGGTATTCATGAGACGAGTGGTAAATCTGAATAGGTGTAATTTTTTCGAATCTAACTTCTATTATTATATGTCTTCTTTGAAAATCAATTATGTTTGGTAATGGATAAATTACAAGTAAATCTGAGTTCTCCAAAAATGTTTCAAATTTTTACTTCTTTTATACTATCCTTTCATTGAATAATCATTTATGTCTAGCAGACAGTCTGTTATAGCATTTATGTTTATTCTTTTTTGAGAAGTTTTTATTGGTGTGTGTTTTGATCTGTATCTATTCAAACAACGAACTTCCAGACTGGGTTAATCATTTCAAATAAAAAAATCTTCGTCCAGAAAGATAAGAAAAACATATGCACCAATTATTCAAAGAAGCAATAGTTCCAGGTGAATGTAGTTTTCACTTTCTGTTCTGAGCACACATGGAAATGGTTAATGACCCAACAGTTCTTACCCACCCTCGTGCAACATCTATGTTATTCTCAGGATAGTAATGAGAAGATTCCATGGACCGGAGAACACTGGCTGTTTCACTATCACCGCGAAAACCAAATCCAGCATCTGGTTTCCTTTCTGACGAATATGAGCTTGTAAAGACACAACCCACGCCACATGCGCTCCAGTCCTGGATTACAAAACAAACCAACGTGACTTGAAGAAATTATGAATAAGTAATTGGCTAAAATACAACTACATATACTAGTGTAATAAATAGATCATTGAGACCCAACTATCTATGCAGGTTTGATTGAGTGGTAAATTACAAGCTGATTTGCTTTGCTCCAGGGAATTGCTTCCCCTTTCAATCCTGCACAAACCACCCAACACCATAGGATCTTCCTTTGTGGAAACTATGTTCTTTATAAACTCAATCTATTTAAATCAGGGTTTCCTTATATTATGTTTTAGTAGAAAAGGTGAGTTAACAACTAATACAAAACCAGCAGAACACTCAGACAGGTAAGACCTGTGGATTTCATTCCTATAACAGAAAAATAAGACAATAAATTTATTTCCTTCTTATTATGAATTGATAGCTTAAAATAACTGTGAACTGGTTATGCTGAGAGACACAACCTATAATGGCAGCTGGGGGTGGTAAGTGAAATGTCTGTGAGTGTGTTCATAAAAAATGACCGACCTTAAATCTGAAATACGTTTGACAGTCATAGGGCAGTTTTTCTTCTTGCTTGGAGACGGCAATTTAAAAATCACGATATCTTTGGCATATCATTGAGTTTAGAGCCAGCTGTTTTCTTTTCCAAGGAAATATTTTTTCAAGCCAGACACAGCAGTGCAGCTAAATTAAGGCCATCTGTCACCAGTCAGCAGGAAATTTGCAGAGAAGGTGATGGAGTAGTTAATCAGTGGAGGAACCCTTTAATGGGCAAATCTACGCAATAAATCCAAGATAGGCATCTCGAAGTTTTTCAGATAGATAAATTTAAAATATCTGAGATGGTAAATAGAATGAGTTAAAGTCTATGGCTAATAGATTTTAACTTTGAGCTATGCATTGAACCTTGTTCAGCAATTCTGTTAAGTTCATGTGAAAATAAATTTGACTGAATCCACCTGTAATTTGGATAATTGTGAACGGGCTTGCAAATTACTGAAATATACTGACAGAAGCTGTTAATTAGAGTTACCAGAAAAAAAGGCCAGTTCATTTGGCCAAAGTCTCACAATTCATATGCATGTTCTAGATGACAATTAAAGTCACTTCAGACTACGGACTAAATGAAAATAAGATTTATATTGAACAGCAATTCTTCTTGGTTCATGTCAGAATATGTTTGACTAAATTCTTATAAATTTGGCTAATTGTAAACTGGCTTCAAACTACTTTAACTAAACTGCTCAATTGAATTTATTAGAGAATAATAATACAGAACACTTTGAAATGGCTCTATGTCTCCCAATAGTTTATGCACATTCTCGATAAGAATTGAAGCCACCTCTGACAGCCAGTAAACATAAGACTTCAATCATTAGTTCTAGACAGGATTATGTGAACATAAGTACAACTAAATTTCACAAAAAACTACGATATTTTGCTAGCTCTTCAATAACCATCAAAGCACCTCCAAGATATATTAGTTTAGTTTACTCCGAAACATCCTGGATTAAACATCTGATGCAATTTATCAACCAGTGGGATTAATCCTGAGTTTAATGATTAATCACAACACCACCACGCTTGCCAAACTGCAGATCAGGGAAATAGGTGCAACCATGAGAATTCCCAAGCTTCTTCATTATTTTTTTGGTCTAGATATTACAAGTTAACAATTTCTAATCAGCGATCAGGATTTCAAATTCCATGGACTATGTTTTCCTGAACATGGATTTTCTGCTTTCCTAATTTTGTATCTAGACTGTGCATCAAGGATATGAGCAAGGACTACTTTAGAGATTAGAATTTTTTTTACATGTAGAGTGGTTGGTAAATTTTCCATTTTAAGACAAATGATATGTTGCACCGACAATCAGAAACTGGAACTTCAAAACTTAATAAAACCAACTATTGAAAGCAGGAAAAGCTTGGTCAACTAATAAGAGACACTGGGGGGGTAAAATATTTCAGGGAACAGCGGCAAAAGGGGAATTAGCAGGAAGAGGTACTGAAAACAGTGGAAACTTCCGAAACTTCCTCGAAATGGTATCAGAGATTCTAAACAATTCCAGGAAAAGGTATTGGGAACTTCCAAAATCTTTCAAAAAGCTAAATTTCAGTGCAAGAAACTTTTGAAGAACAACTAATAGATTTGAGAACGTTCCCAAAATGTGCCGGAAACATTACAGCCCCCATCCAAGAGTTCCCAAAATTCTAAAATTAGGTTTCTAGCCTGCCGAAAAAGGGATTCCAAGATATAAGGTATAAATATTAAATATAAATGTTACTTTCTAATAATTAATTTAATACATATACCGATGAGATGTGGGTGAGTTGGTAAAGTGACTTGGTTGTTACAAGCACCAGCCAGGTTCAAATCTCAGTATGGTATTGGAGGTTGGTTGTGGCCGATCGTTGGTATTCTTGGGCCGGTTGTGGCCATTGATAGTATTCTCGGGCCTGTTGTGGTCGTTGATGACATTCTCGGGCCGATCATGGCCGTTCATTGGTATTCTCAGGCTGGTTGTAGCCGTTGTTGGTAAATCTGGTACTTGTGATAGATTATCACTTGGGGATCTAGGCCCCCGATTGTGTCCCAGACTTGTTGGAGGTCCAGTCAAAAGCGAAGTACCTATCTAAAAAAAATTAATTAAATACATATAATTTAGCTAATGCTTGTAAATTTTTGCCAATGAGATAGTTTTAGGTAAACTTTATATAAAATATTGGCTAATGTTTTGGGGAAATTTTATTCCCTGGTGAATTTAATCTTTCCTTTGGGATGGTCTAGCAGTAAGATGCAACCCTTATTGAAATGAAATGGTTTGAATTACGTCCACGAGACCAAAAAGTCTATGGGACCACCAACTACACCAACTGCTCCAACCACTCAAAGATTACACGGACCCAAGGTAGCTTTAAGAACGTTGTTCAACCTTTTGCTGAACTGGGTTAGCATCTCCCCCAACCTTTTTAATCTTTTTTCCTCAAATATTTAAACCATGCAGCCAACTCCTAAATTTTCCACATATTTGGCTCATATGTCCGTGTATTGAGAACACTCGAGGATCAAGTGCCCCTCTGTTTTGACTGCCCCTATGGTACAAAAAACACAAACCCTCACATCCCACTACTCCAGAGGAGTCATCCATCTACATGTCTTGCATCGGAGTCTGTGAGAGCTAGTTCTTAATTGAGCAATGAGGATCTTTTCCCTCCAACTAATTTCAGCCCCTATATATGCTTTTTCATTACGTTCGTAAGTTGGGTTGAACATTGAAATATAGCGTTATCTTTTCTTGTTGGTCCCCTTCCTCCACATTAGTGTTCTAAATTTTTCATTCGTGTAGTTTTTTATGTCTTTGTTACAATTTGGACATTCAATTAGACTTATATCTCATCTATTCATCCACTTGTGGTTCTGCCTCATCCAAGTGTTCTTCCTCCTATGCAGCTCTTCTTATCTTGCTGCCCTAGGCCATCTATCAGTATTCATGTTTTCTATTTTTCTTAGGTAACATAATAGCCTGATCATAGCGGTTGTCTCTAAAGGGAAAGTACTTGTATTGGCAAGAATGATTTCATAACGAAACGAGTCCTTAATTCTGAAATTGTTTGTAATTAAACACTTTTGAATCTTTTTTATTTGCCTCCATTTCAAACTTGTTGTTCCACTAACCCACACCTTGCAACCATATAATACCATTGGTATAATAAGTAAACCAAACAAGACCCTAGTAGTCTTCCAATCCCATAATTCTACATTCCTGCAGCAGTTTTGAAATGCATGGAAAGCTCTCCAACCACCCTGTATTCTTTTCATCCTGCAAGTATCCCATCTAAGCTTGGTGTGAAAGCCAAGTTCGACACCTGGCGGACATGCCATAGAATCCTGGACCTTAAGCCTTCATTAATTTTTTTTAAAATAGCCGATTAGAAGAGATTCACCCATAGAGTTTTCAACCACTATGAGGCATGAAAGCCCTGAGCTAGGAAGTGCTACCTGTCTTTTCAAGGCCCTTAAATGCTATGTGACTAGAAATAGAACCACCACAAATTGTCAAGTTCCAAAATTAATTGCTCAATAAACTGATGGCTCTTAAAAACATTTAAAAAATCAAACTCTACTTCTGTCCATTATTCAGTACCCATTTTGAGACCTGTCCATGATAACTATTGTCTTTTCATCCGTCACCATGCGCTCTCCATTAAAATAGACTTCTCCTCTATTGATATCCTGCTGGGGAGTTTCACAAACTTTGTGCGGTTTATTTTATAATATATATTCCCAATTAACGTTGTCTTGTAAACATATTCCAATGGTAATACTAAATATGTTATGTCTTTGTAGTCGTTGAAAGCTGAGTTATTTATAATTATAATTATCTTACATGATAAAAGTTAAAATTTAAAAATTGTTCCATATGGTAATTCATCTGGATGAAGGATGTCAACCATTGAATTTGAAATTAGGCCCCAGTTGAGGTTGTCTTGTAAACATTGTTTATTGTTCATTTAATTCAAATGATGAACCTAAATAGGTTGTCTTTGAAGTTGTTATCTTACATTGTAAAAGTTAAAAGGTAAAAAATTGTTCCATATGGTAATTCACTTGACTGGCCATGTTGGCACTCGTAGTCATATTAGCACAAGAAGTGGAGATGGCTAAAGGTGGAAATGTAGGGGAAGATTGTTTGTAAGTTATGTTCATTTTGTGGGGAGTTCTTTCTTGCTTCCCCTGCCTCTTTCTGTGTTTTTCTATCCAACATAGTGGAGAAATATCGAGAAAAAAAACTTATGTCAATGAAAGATGCAAGCCACAATACATTTGGAAGCTTGTTGTCAAAGAAAGGCACAATGCAGACACATTTATAATATATTTTTCTACCTAATAATACTGGAATGTATTTTACTTTGCCCCCATATTCATTCTTCTCTTCCTGTATCTTACTGCTTTTTTCAATGAGGTTCAACACATAAATATTTTTACTGCTGCAAACCCTGTACTTGCAAGTACTTGTCCCGGGCAAATACAGATCAATGATACAGAAGCCTGTGGCGTGACTTTAATAAGAATCAACTGTAAGATAATGGCCCAATTTCAATTCCTTCTTACTGTAATAAGGCAGCCCATAACTTCAAAACATGTCCTGCACTTACCCACATAAACTCACCATGACCCACCCTTACCCGCATAAACTAGCCAAGGATTTACCATGTTGAAATAGATTTTTGCATATGTACTAATCAAATCCTGACCCTCAATTTTTAGGTCCGAAGCATTTCTTTAGTGTATAATTCTCGTTTGTTTCTAGTAACAAGAGTTTGAATGTAGTGCAAGGCATTGTGATGTAACGGTAACAGGGAAAGGAGGCGTGGGGGCACTTGTAATAGCATAAATTGAGTTCAAATCCCTTTACTGGGTGTCCCAATACTCCTATATACATGTGGGGAGTTTGTGGTGTAATGATTATTGATTACCTATTGCAAACACTCATAACAACATAACCAAGTTTCAAATGACCCACTGTAGTAAGACAACTCCCTATTATATACATTCATAAGAACATGACCAAGTTTCAAATGACCCACTGTAATAAGACAACTCATAACTCTAATGGACATGTGGCAAGGTTGTGATGTAAATATTATAAATACATTTGGGTGTAACCCATGTTAACAATTCTGAATTATATAATCCAAGCTTACCTCGCTCCGTATGAAACGCAACCATAACCTCACCCAAGAGTTACCATGCATAAAAATAAATTGAATCCCTTGTAAATGGACAAAAAGGACTAAGAACGTCATCCCTTCACTTTTCCAGCCACCCCAATTGGGTCTGCTTTAAAATTGCGACACAACTCCAGCGACGTGTGGCCAGGTTGTGGCTTAAAAATTATGAATATTTGAGCATGACCTACGTTTACAAATCTAAGAATGCGGCCCAAACTTACATGTGGCCGTGTCTACAAATCTTAAGAATGTGGTCCAAGCTTACATCGTACAGAATTAAAGACGACCCATAACCCCACCCAAAGATTTTTTATATGTAAATTGAATGCACTGTAAATGAAACAAAGGGGTTAAGGAAACCATACCTGCTCTTCTCCAGCAACCCAAATTGGGTCTGTTTTAAAATTGCGAGAATAAGTAATAAGATCCTCTTTCTCCAACCAATCCTCACAAATATCATCGACTGCAGAATCCATCGTTTTTGTCGATAAATCCATCCCACCAGAACTATTGTTCGGCCCTTCAAAATAAAGCCCAGCACGGCCCTGCCTACGAACAGAAGGTTCCTTCTCATAGAAATTATTTTTCCACGTAGCCATAATAGACGACTGCATCCCTGCGTCTAAATTACCCAGAAAAAGAACCTTCCACACCCCAACTGCCATTACTGCAAATAACAACCATCTTGCCCATCTCTTATTTAGGGCACTTCTGGATCCTGCCATTTGATTTTTCTCTATTTAGATAAAAAATAGATTATAGTTGATAAAGGGTTTATTTCTAGGGTCATTGGTATCCACTTTAACAGGACCCAAACAAAATATGAAAGAACATAGGCGTTGAAGATGATGAAGACTAAGTGGGTATCTGTGGTTTTTCTGTTGCAGGGGTGCAGGAGCCTTCAGAAGCCAAAAACTGAGAGGGCTGAATAAATTATATTTATGACATGGAGAAATGTGCAGAAGCAGGATGTTCAGAGTATGGTAGAAGTCAAGTCAATGACTTGTGTTTACTGTTTGTATTTTTCTTTCCTTTGCGGATTGGATCGTACACGCTTGTTTGTTGCACTAAAGATTTTCACTTCCTATTTAATCATGAATACCTTGCGAATTTTGATTGTTGTAACAAACAATTTCTCAGCTTTTATAAGGCACAAAAGCTGTGTCACGAACCACAAAATTGTTGGTGATTTCTTTGTGGATCTTCTCCTTATATGTGATTGTTTTAACGTGATATCCGCTGTTTATTTCGAAAAAGTTAAAAAAATTATATTTATAATTTTTAATTTTGAAAATTATATTTATAATTCTTATAATGCAATTTATAAAATTGAATTTTAAAAGTATAAGAATTAAATAATTAAAAAATTATTGTGATATTGATTAAGTGTAATTAGTTATTAGTTTTGAAGGGGTATATTCAAGGAATCAATTTGTTTTAACTTTTGATTAAATTCATTCTTCTCTACCAACTATAAATCATTCTTTTTTGTGTATTGAAAAAATTGGAAGTTTTTAATAATCAATTTGTGTATTTCTTAACAAAAAATGTGAAAAAAAAACATGTATCTATGTTTTTATTGGTTAAAATTATTTACATGTTATTAAAGGTGAGAGTGCTAATGTTATGCCCAATACATTGAAATAAATGCAGTTAAATTATTAATCCACAATACCCGCCAAATTCGCTGGCAATGAGAATAAATCCATGTGAATACGGACAGGCAGGTCGAAACTTAAGTAGGGAAAGTTTTTTTAATTATTTTTTTATTATTAAACTACATTTTATCTGTTCCATCTTTGAGTGCATAACAGGGAATTATGCATGGATTCGGCTCCTTAGGCCAATAGATTGGTAGAAGCCGTAGACAACTCTAGAGATGAAGGAATAGGGCTTTCTACATCAAGGGCAATCAAGTTGGGATTGGGTGATTTCATATTCAACAGTGTATTGGTTGGGAGGGCAGTGATGTATGATTATATGAGTGTGTATGCATGTTATCTTGTTATTATAGCAGGCTCAATGTGACTCTGATTTTGTTGCCATTTTTTCAAAAGGCCTTGTCGGCTCTCCCTATGTATACATGTCTGAAAATGACTATATATGTTCTTAATTTGAAATTAATGAGAACACAAACTAAAATCTGAATATGCTATGTAATTGACCCTGCGACAAAAAAAATTGATCCCTGAGACTTCCACTAATATTGTCAAATGACACTACACCCTACAATATGTACAAAATTTGACTCGAAGATTTGGAGCTATATTGATAAAATCTAGAAGTAAAACATGTTATTGTGCCAATGCAAAGCAGGGTTTTAATGCATCAAAGCCCTAAATAATAATCAAGCCATGTCAACGACAAAGATCAATTCTCTCAGAGAATGCATTAAAGAGAAGTGCCTTCTGCATTTAGATACAAATAATTAGTTTTAGCTTTTAAACTTTTATTATTAGGTCATGTTGTTCTAAAGTGGTGTGTTTCTTGTCAAATTTAGGTTTGAATTTATCGACTAGACAAATGGATCGGGAACCATTTTTGACCTTTTTTTTTGTTGTTGCTTGTAAAGTTACAACTTATGCCTAGAATAATAGACACACCATTGTCAGCGATAATCCCACAGATGTGCACTACAAAATGTTTCAAGGAACACCGAAAATGTGGGAGAATACTTTTTTATGTTCTCATTGTACAGTGTCATGGTAAATTTATGCTTGAAGCTATTTTTTATTGATGAATTGTCAAAACTTTGTCTTTTAGTGGCTCTAAGTCCACTGTGGGTTTAAACCTGAATCAATAAGTTTAAGTTCTGATGGGCAATTTGTGCTAGTCAAGTTAACATAGGGTTTGATGTATTTTATTATAGCATACAATTTATTTTTCTAATGTCGACATGTGGAAGCCTAAAAACTTCAATGTTTGGTTTGATAAATATTTTAGAATCACTACCTTCGGGGCACAAACAAATTCCACCCTTTGCATGCAGCATATTTTTTTACACATCCTTTTTATAATGATGGTTACTTATAAAATATTATGCATTTTTAGAAAAGACAATAATTCTTCTTCTTTTTTCTTTTATTTTGTTTATTAGCAATGAAGTTAAATAACAGACTGAAATTAGTTTCTTTATGAATATCAAATAATTGTAACCGTAGTAATGGACATTGTAGTCAGTGAATGTGAGTCTCTGAATGGTAATGGTAAAGATAGGGGTCCCATGCAGGGGGCTACAATTTCAATTATTTTGCTCTCAACAGTCCCATGCACCATTTGAACTTTAAAAACCACTGGAAGAAATATCTATACTTTAAAATGAGGAATGGCTATTGTTTAGGAAGAAGCATTTCAAGGGTAGGAATCAATTGGGTGCTGAAGATTTGTAGTAGTCGCTTCTAAATTTTTATTGCCAATCATAAGTTTATCAATTAAACATTTTAATTATACTTATTAAAACATATTTTTGGTAAAATACTGCCAATTTTTCTCAATGCTTGCATTGCATAAAATTTAAAGAGTCATAGGACCACTGACTAGCAACAAGACTCCTAAAATCTTTGAGTGGAACTTGCATAAAAAAATCAAAGAATTCCACTTACATGGGACCATGAGATAATTCCTGCGTATCAAAAAAGTGAATATCTTATTTCAGAGAGCATGTTAGGGAAACTATATAAATTGTAGCTACCTAAATTATTGTCATTTAAGTACATTTTAGCTCAGCAAAAACTCTTGTGGTAAAGGACGCTGAGGAAACCATTTATCATAGTGGATAGGAATTCCAGGGTGAAAGTGACTAATCATGTTGCTTGTTAAGTGAGCTTTATCTATCTTGTTGATTATAGGGATGAGTAGAGTAAATTTGTGCTTTTCTAAGTAATAAGGTTCACTGATTTTTGGCTTGAAAATTCAAAATTTCCATATTTCTTACATGGCATTAAAGTTCAGACATGTTCAGCCAAAAAATTGCGGCAAAACATACCCCTCCTTTATATTTATAACACTGTCTTCCTTTAAAAAATATATGACAAAATGCTTTAAACGAGGGAAAAAGTTGAGAATACACTGTGAATGAAGACCTAAGCAGCAAAAATACTTGTGCATGGAGGCCTCAGCAGTGAGCATACCCTATGACCTTATGCATGAAGGCCCAAGCTACAAGGATAAAGGAAGAGGCAGATGTAACAGAACTGGGTGGTGCTTTGCAGATTGGGCATGACTGCAAGCAAGGATGAGTTGATTGTAGGCGTGGGAGGTTCAAGTCAAGGATGAGCAAAGGAGCTAACGATCGAGGAGAAATAGACATTTGCTAGTGGCAACAAATGACAATCCCTTTTAGTTTTTGTTACATTGTTTTCAAACTATTTTCTTTTTGCAAGTCGTATAAAAAATTGGAATCAAAATTGAACACAAAGTTAAATATGAATTTGCTCAAAAATCTATGAATGAAATTATTGTAAATGACTGTATAAGTTCTTAATTTGAAATTAATGATAACACAAACTAAAATTTGAATATGCTATGTAATTGATCCTGCTGCAAAAAAAATTGATACCTCTAAAAACTGAGATAAGTAATTATTGGAAAATAAATTAGAAATATTGTAAAAACCTTATATGCAGTCTTTGCATTTTTAAGATTAGAACATAAAACAAAACTTAATATACTTGAAAAATAGGATGATGAATCTAAAGTGGAGAATAGGGTTCTTGTTAAAAAAAAATGAATCAAAACGTAGTGGATATTATTACAAATCATTTTTTAACACTATATAATAAACATGGTTAATTATTTTTCTCTAGGTGAAAATTCTTGATATATTTTTCATGAGCAAGTATTCTTTTAGATATATATATATATATATATATATATATATATATATATATATGATCTAATACCTCAATTTATAACAAATTTAATTATATCTTCAACCTATTGGGACTTAACACATGATGCCCTTGTTAATAAATATTTTTATAACAAATTTTGTATTTATAATTTTATATAATCACTTTTAAATATACATTATATAAAATTAAATTTGAAAAAGTAAAAGAATCATATAAATTGAAAAGTGTTAGAACAAAGTTAGTTGTTCTTTTTCATTATCTTTTATCATTGTCCTGGTTGAAAAAATAATAATATTATAAATTGTTCAGTTTACATGAAGTGAATTGATTGTAAACTGTATTTCGTACATTAATTTTGAAAAGTATTCCTTTATATTAAATAAAAAAATTATTCAATGTGTTATGTTTGTCTCTATTGAAATTGACTTCTTTATCTAGTATTTTATTAATTATTAAATTTATATTCATATGTGCAGTGTGCAATTTGTTATATGTTGTCATGAAAGTAATTGGACTAGGTTGCATGGCCTTGTACTATGCATATGTACATATAGATCTCATTGAATTGTATTAAAATGGTTGTCAACAAATGTACATGTTGTAATTTGTTATACACATTCACAAGAATAATTGTACTAGTTTGCATGGTCTTATGTCATGCATATGTACATTTATATTTCATTGAATTGTATTCAAGTGCTTGTCAACATAACAATGAAATTACATAGAGTGTTTATTTGGTTATTTGGAATATTGATGCCAATGGGGCCATTAAAATGAGCTTTTGAGGGAAAAAGGTTATCAAACAAACTTATCAAGACGCATAACAAAAAGGGTATAGTTAATTATTGTAATTTATAAAGTAATTGCCATATTCAATCATAATTCATAGAATCATCAATTGTTTGTGACAAGAGAACATATAACATACAACCTATAAAATGCAATGATTATAAATGATAATTATGTGAAACTGTTAATTATAAGTCTTAGATTTTGCACAATACTAAAATATCTATAATTCTCTTTGCATGAGTTACAAGGTAGGTATTCTTTGAAGCAAATGAAATATGAGTAAATCTTCAAGTTGTAATCATTGCAATCAAATTAAAACATAACCTCGTCATGGATTGTCCTTAACTATGTCAATGAATTTGGTCTTTACTGGTATAATTTAAAAATTAATTTAATGATTTGATCTATTTAAGAAATATTTTTGAAAACTCTTAATATAAATTATCTTAACTTATTTAAATTTACTATCTTGTGGTGTATAAAAATATAATGTCAACTTCCTTGCATGATTAATGTTAACTTCCTTGCATGATTTTTCCTACGTATTGTTTTACCAAAATTTGGATTACTATGTGAATTAGCCCTAATTAAGATGAACTACGTAGAATAAATCAAAATGTTGGAAATGTACTTTTGACAAGTAGAATGAAAGTAAATAATTGAATTTGACAATGTATAAATAATTGAAAGAAGGCTAAGTATGAAAATAAATAACAAACTTAGTCATTTCTCTATGATTGTTGACTATGTTGATTGATAGAAGGTAGAAACATGAAAACATAAACTATATATGCAAGTACCCAGAAGCAGGAAATGAAGTGATTGAAGGATAGGATCAACAGATCGAGGACAAGATTGACTCCCACTATTGTCCTATTTGGTTGATCATGTCTTCTATTGAGAAATAGGAAATTTAGGGCACAATCACATGTGACAACTTAAATTGGGTCTATATGCACAAATTTGACCTTTGGAATCATGAAAAAAAACCTACAAATAACTTTTTAAAGGTTGAAACCCTAATAGGGATAATAATGATTAAAAATCTACAAACAGAAAAAGGTGGAGTGTAATTGAGTTGAGTTGACCCCAATTACCCCATAATGACTGAATGTTGCCTACATATCCAATACTCCAATGAGGGAATCAAGCCCATGTATTTCTCCCACTTAGAGTGTTTTGTGCAAATGTGCTCCTTTGACTATATGAGTGTATCTAGAACCAACTTGAATACTTGATCATGATTTGTTTAGGGCTAGATAAAATAAGCTTTGGAATTGGTTGAGGAATACTTACACTGATCATAATCATAATTGGGAAGAATAGGGAAATTTTGCTTAGTGTGCAACACTGTAAATATGCCTTTATATTGAAATTTCTAAGTGAAAAAATAAATGACTTGAGTGTGTCTTTATAGCAATCCAAAAGGGGAGACCACGTGCTAGGAATCCTAAAAAACACGAAAGACAAGATAAAAGAGGGTTTAATTTCAAAAATCAAGCATTAGAGGGATAAATACAAGAATGTCCCATAGGGATGGGAACACCTCCCACTAATGTCCCTATTGGACGTTTATGTCCCCTATGGAAACGTGTGGAATTTTAGATATGGGTTTGTCCAGGTATATGCTTAAGGGTATTTTTAACAATCAAAAAGCCTTTTGTAGGTAACAAATAATAATTTGGAAAAGAAACAAGTCATCATAGATGCTTAGGATAAGGTAAAGTGGAAAAATAGGTATTGATTAAGTGCACAAGTTAATTAAAGTGAAAAAGAGTCAAAACTAACATGATCAAGTATTTATGACTAGATTTAGGTTATTACACTCGCTCTTACCCGCACTTCCTCCCCCTAGTCTAGAAATGAAATTGTTATATTAGAGGAAAGACATACTTTAGTGTGTAAGACACTTTGTCTTTGAGATAGTACTACAATAATGCAAGGCATCGTAATCTTTGGCAAACCCTACAAAACGCCTAAAGTAGTTACTTTGTTCTTTTGAAATTTGAAATTTTAAAAAGTTTGAATTTAAAAATTACTTAAATCTTGAAATTTTAAAATGCTTGAATTTGAAATGAGAGAAAGGAAGGAATACACCCTGATAACTCCAGAATCAATATAGGTTGAACCTTGTCCCCGCTTAGTGCGAGTGCACAAGTATTTTATTAATAATTCAAAAAATCAAGTACATAAGGGTGCCTTTACTCTATTAACCCTTTTACAATGCAAACATGGATTTATATAGTTTTTACCAATGACTGGTAAAAACAACTAATCCTATAACCAACTAAATACGGGAAAACAACCCATAAAGGAAATCTAATTAATAAATATAAAACATTAAAATTACCTAATAATTAAACTAAGTAAGTTTATTTTATGGGGGTGTCTTTATAAAAGATGCATGCCCCATTTACAAATTATTTGTTACCTACCAAAATCTAACCTAACGTTAAGACTTTGGAACAAGTCCTAACAAACCCCCCTATGACCCAAAGTCAGGTCTTTGGACACATACCAAGCATTTTTCTGAATTTTTCAAATTTGATTCTGTCAAGGGGTTTTGTGAAGATATTAGTTGTCTGATCAACAGTTGGGCAATATATTGGATCAAGAGTTTTCTTTGCCACCAGCATTCGCAGATAATGGTATTTGACATCCATATGTTTTGTTTTGGCATGAAACACTGGATTCTTGGATATCTTGATTGCACTCTGATTATCAATGTATAATTGTGTAGGAGCAAACTAAGAAACCTGAAGATCTTCAAGAATACGAAGAAGGTAAACAATTTCTCTAGAAGCATCCCATGCTGCAATATACTCTGATTTTGTTGATGAATTTGCCACTGTATCCTGCTTCTTACAACACCAAGCAATGGCAGCTGAACCCATATGCATAGTGTATCCTGTGGTTGACACTCTGTCATCCACACATCTGCCAAAATTTGCATCACAATATCCAACAAGTTTGAAGTTCTTGTTATGGCGATATTCAAGGCCATATGTTTTCATTCCCTGAAGGTAACGAAGTACTCGTTTTGCTGCATGCCAATGAATTTCTCTAGGCTCATGCATAAACCTAGATAAAATTCCAATTGAAAATGAAATATCGGGCCTGGTAGTCATCAAGTATATCAAACCTCCCACCAATTGTCTATATGTGGTGCCACCAAAAAAGGCACTGCTATCATCCTTAGACAATTTCAAGTTACTTTCCATGGGAGTGAGGGCAGGTTTGCAATCACTCATGCCAAACCTCTCTAATAACTCAAAAATATACTTAGTTTGTGAAATGAAAATACTATGCTCTTTTTGAGTTACCTCTATGCCTAGATAGTAGTGAAGAAGTCCAAGATCTGTCATTTCAAACCCATCTTTTAATTCCTTCTTCACAGACTTGTTATGGTTTTCATCATTACCTGTAATAAACAAGTCATCAACATAGAGAACTAGTATCACCATTTTCTTACCCTGCACTCGAAAATAGAGAGTATCATCTGATTCACTATGATGAAAACCAATGGATTTCAAGTATGAATCCATTTTCTCATACCAAGCCCTGGGTGCCTGTTTGAGCCCATACAAAGCTTTTGTCAATTTACACACTTTGTGTTCAGCACCCACCTATTCAAAACCTTGAGGTTGTTTCATATAGACTTCTTCCTATAAATCACCATTTAAAAAAGCACTTTTAACATCCAATTGATGTACTTTCCAACCATTTTGTGTTGCTAAGGCAAGTACCATATGAATAGTGTGCCATTTGGCAGTTGGTGCAAATGTTTCCTCATAATCAATACCTTCTTGTTGCGCATATCCTTTGGCAATAAGTCGTGCCTGTAGACACCAAAATTGTGTCGACTCCCCTTGGTCCCTTACACATCTTATTAATTTAAAATAAATTACTTATTTTAGATTAATGACATCACCTAGGACACATCACCTAGGACACCTCACCTTGGACACCTCACCACTAAGACCATTTCCTACCCCATGACTCACCCCAAGACTAAGTCCTTCATATCATAACTACTTAAGACCCATTCTAACCTCCTAACCAACACTCGTGCCTAATAACCCCGTCTTTTGATCGTTCTCCAATGGCAAATGCACTTGACAGATGGAGAACGGGCAAAGGGCTAAAAATAGCCCTTTTACCCATTCTCCGGCTGTCGACGTCGGTCAACTGTCGATCGATGCCGGCAGGATTGCTGACGTCGGTTACTTAAACTAGGTTCTAACCTTGAGCCTAGGTCTAATCGCTAATCCCGAATGCTAATCTCTCTCTCTCACTCTCTCCCTCAGACTCTTGGACGTGGACGTGCACACTCTGAGACCAAGCATCAGACTTTGACTAACGCTCACCTGGCTTAAGAAACTCTGCATAAGTCACTCCAAATTGGATTGGAACATTGCACAGGGACCTCGACATCAGCCACAACAGGAATAAGCATTTTCACGCCCTTGGTTCTTCATTAAGCAGAGCTAAGTATTCTTCTGTCTCCATTTTAGTGTTTAGAATACATTAGTAATTAGTTTCTATTTACTATTTCTAAATACAATCAACCCGACCCGACTTTATTCCTAGAAACGCTGAAAAGCCTTCCTCATATTCTTATCTATTTACATACCAACCCTTTGCCTTTGCCCCATTTCAGACCCTATTTACTGTCTTGCAACCTTGCACAGACCTAGACTCCTTCTAGACACCTCTATCGACCATAGACATTCCTTGAAACTCGTCCAAGGCCCATTGCCCCTACTGACATCGGTAACATAACTGACGTCGGCATATTGACCAACTGATGCTGGTAGGACTATCGACGTCGATGACTGTGACAGACTAACTATAGAGAACAGGTACGCGTTATCTTTATTTCTCTTTCTTAGTCTTTCACCATTTCTTTTTATACGACACTCTTTTCATAAATAGTGGACTGTCATCCCTGCTTTACGCTTTCGGGACCGAGCTTGTCACTTGGTAGTCCACCTTTTCTTTATCTAACATTCTCTTTATTTGAGTCCTAGTCTTATCTACAGGTGTCTTCCTCCATAGCCAAAGAGGAGCTCCTACAATGCTTGGATACGGTGCGCAACTTAATCTGGGTAACGTATAAACCCCTGACCCTTAACTTTAGTTTCTTCTTCTTCTGAATGTAATTAGCAAAAATGTAGAGAAACATTCTAGCACGCCTGGTGGGACCTTGGAGTTTTCCTTGGGTTCATTCTTCTAAAAAGCAAACTTTCATATAGGTGCATTAGGAAAAAAATGTCTTCTTGCATCCTTCTTCTATCCCTTTATTTCGAAAGGAAATCATAAGCACAAGTTAAAAAGAACGTCTTTCTTTTTCTTTTAGTCACTTTTTTTTTGCATCTTAGAGTAGTGAAAATTCATACTCTTAACCTTTTCTTCACTTGTTTGTATCTGAACAAAACATTTCAATTTGGGTTAAAAAACTATTGCATTTCATTCCTGCTTGAATGCATACTTAGCCATCTCATTTAGTAATTAAAATGCATTATGAATAAATCGTAGTGCACATATGTTACACAACCAGACCACATTCACATCAAATTAAACATATAACATACTTGAGACAAGGACCGACTAGGATTTCATCACCTAGCGGATACCTTACCCTTCCTGGTGATCCTACTTGGATTTCACCACCAAGAGGAGGACCCACTCTGTTCTTTGGCAGAGTATAAACTATAGGCGAAGTATATATTGGCTAAGCGGCCCAGCTCAGCTTTGGGTTCGTGAAGTGAAGGGAGCAAGCCCCCAGCACTAGGCCACGTACGGAACCTAACACAGATTTGTGAGCACCAAAACATAACCCGAAACCAGCTATAGACTTCCTCTTTAGGACCTGTTCTAAAAGCCCAATTCCCAAACATATTCTTCTAAGGCATAAGCCACCACGACTCTAAAATTTATTCTTAGGAATTTAACATTTAGAGGTTGCTTGTTGTCATCCATTTTGCTGTCTTATCTAGTTTTTTGAGCTGGTCAGGTCACATTTTGAGGTCTAAAAACAACTCAAAATTTCTCCTTTATTCCAAAAACTTTTAATTTTCTGAGTTTCTAGAAATACACAGACACCGACATCAATTTTCCCACCGATGTCGACAACTTATCCTCACCAACATCAGTTTTTCCACTGATGTCGGCAGAATATCCTCATCGACATCGGTTTTTCAATCGACGTCGATCACTGTCAACAAAATTTCTTTCAAAATAGCAAGTTTAAAACCTGACTTTTTTGCTGTTAAACACACATTTTGGTTTTCTAAAACTGAAACATACAGTTTTTAGAACCTGAATCCATTTTGTCTTGAATGGTTTTGACACGTAGTCAAGCCAAATCTCTTGTTGACCATGCAAGTCAACAACCACTTCCACCTTCGCCCTTCATAACAAGTCCTCTAATGGAGTATACTTAAGACACTCAGCGTACTCCTATCCAACCAACCTCTAATCAACCTCCAATTGTTCTCGAAGGGGATCAAAACTTTGAGAGATTCCTTGACCTCAACGTCAAGGCTCTCTAACACTATCTCGCAAGAAGCCAAACATGAGACCCTTCAGGTAATCTTATTTTTGGGATGTCAACTTCTTTGGCTGAAGCAGCAATGATATCAACAACCTCCGTTACCCAACCTATGGTCACTCAGGGCATTACCTCGACCAATAACCCAACCTTGGCCAATGTTCAAGATTTGGCCTCCCCTTCTATTTCTGGACCTACCTTCATCAGGGTTTTCATACCCCCTCAATCACAAATAATTCAACCAAGTTCTACACCTTTCCAGAACTTGATTGTCTCTATCCCACCCACTCTTGCGCCCATAAATACAAGAGTGACTACCTATCTTTTTACTAGTGTCACCAACACTCAACGACTTTTGGTGACACCTAGTCAAGTTGTGCCCTCCAGCTTCATGGCACAAGCCCCCTTGACCTCAACATTAGTCCCTATGACGAACTACCAATATGTTGCACCTACACAAATGCAACCAAGTACGTCATACGCCCCTCCCAACGTCTTCCAAGTACCTTATAATCTAGGGGGTGCTCCACCTGCCAATCCATCAACCAATCTAATTAAGATGCTGATGGATAAGATGTCCAACCTTGAGACATCCATTTCTGGTTCAAGCAATGTTCTTTCTTATGAACAAATCTACAACGAACCCATCCACCCTTCAATGCCTATTCAACCATATCCTAGCCAGTGGGAACTCCCTAAATTTACTCGCTTTCAGAGTAAGGAGGACCCACAACAACATCTACGAGCGTTTAGACGCGCTTGCTATCTTATAGCACACGATGATGTGTTATTACTTCGCACATTTGACATGTCACTTTCTGGTGCCGCCCTTGACTGGTATAGCTCCATTACCAGTCATTCTCTCTTTACCTTCACTCAACTCATTCAACTATTCCTTAACCATTTTTCAATCAACATCACTAAAAAGGTCTCCATCACAGATCTATATTCTATTAAACAATTTGATGATGAGTCAATAGCTGACTTCGTTGCTCGTTGGAGAGGTTTGATCAACCAACTCTCCTTTTCATTACCTCAACCTGAGCTCATTGAGCTCTTTTCAAGAGCATGTGCCAAGCACATCTCATCCACTTTGCGGATTCAAACTTTTCGCACATTTGATGAAGCTTTCACCATGGCTCGAAAGCTTAAACTCCGTGCAATAGAAAAAGATAGAGTCACATTGCATAGTAAAAATATCAATGCAAAATCTAATGACTCTTCTTCTTCTAAACCTTCTTCTCAATCCAAATCCAAGGGATCAACAAACAGTGTGGTTGTTAGATCATCATCTTCTACCACAACCAATCAATCTGAGCCCTCCACATCAGAATACATCACAAGACAATTCTAACAACGATACGTACAGCGTCAATATACTCCAATAGGAAAATCATACGCTTTTGTGTTGGATAAACTAGTGAAGTAGGGGGTCCTCAATCTCCCTCAAATCCGACCACCCCAATTTGACCCCTCAAAAGCCATCCCTGCATGGTATAGGGAAAATGACTTTTGTAACTATCACCGTGTCAAAGGTCATGACACAGACAATTACAAAACCTTCAAAAACATTGTCTAAGACATGCTAGACAAGGGGGATCTTGTTTTGGATAACCCAAATGTGTCGACTAACCAAAACATAAACATCTTTAGGCAACCATTCCCTAATCATCTCCCTAGTCAAAATAACATTCAAACCATGGCCGATGACCTCTAAGAGCGTAATATACGCACGGTTGACATGGTTTCTCCTTTCATCCCTGACCAACCTCTCCCACAGTCTAAAGAGGCTAGTCAACCCATTTCTTTACCATGGGTAGAAGAGCTTGTTTTACCCATATCACCCCCACAACATCAAACACTTCCTCCACACATACTTCTACCTCGTGAGGAACCCATATTACCTGTTTCTCTTACCCCAACCTTCCCTCTTCTTCTACCATTGGAAGAAGTTACCGTTCATACCCCGCGCCCTCATGTAGAAGGGGCCATAATCCCTCTACTTCACCCTTTAGAGGAGCCTTCCTCTCCTATTTGTCCTCCACCGATGGAGGATAGTCCTCCATCCACCCCTCTTTCGCACGTAGGAGAGTCTACTTTGACCTCTCCCATATTGGAGGATGCTTTGACGGTACCAACGCCGGTAGCCTCACCCTTATCCTTTTTATTACCAATGGAGGATCATACTTTTCCCGCTCTTCGACCACAAGTGGAAGCCATGATCATCCATGTGCTCTATCCTCTCGAAGAGCCACATTCTCCAATTCCTTCTCTACCGAGAGAAGAACTTGTCATCTCACCCACTTCGGCCGAGGAGGATCCGGTGATGATTTTTTCTTGCCTTTGGCCCGAGATCATTGCGTCTAACATGTTTCCACTCTCGCGATCACCTAAATCCTCTAAAAGACCAACTGTGAGACTTCGTGTGACGTCACCTAAACCATTTTCTCCATTGGTAAAAAACTTAGGATTTCTCCATTCGAGGAACCTAAAACATGAGGCGCTATGGGAGCGACTTAAGGCTCCTTATCTTACACATCCCGCCTCGACTGCCAACCCTTTTATGACAAATTACCCTAAGGTCTCTGATAAGGATCGGGCTTCCACTTCCAAATCTTCAGAAGCTCAACCATCCACACCTGAACCCAAACCCTCATAAGCATCCATCATGCCGAAACAGATTACATCTCTCGGTGTTCACCCCGTATCGAGCCTCACTCACCCACAAGTGAAGGTAGACTTGAACCTCACCCCACACAATAGTGGTCCTCACACTAAGCTAAAAAAGGCTACTAAACCACGTCAGAGAACTCCTCCCCCACCTTCACCATTACCCTCTATCTTGGATCCACATCCATCTACTTTAATAGGAGTGCTCCCTACTCTAACACCTTACAAAAATAAATCACCTCCATTACTCCCTCTACCCATCAAACATATACTTCCTCCAAAAAATTTGACACCTCTCACCACGAACATGCCATCTACGCATGTGGCCACACCGCCAAACAAAAAGATGGCACGAAAAACTCCTCCTACAACTCTTAAACAGAAGTTGTCAACCTCTATTGCAGCAACAAAGAGTGCATACCCATTAGTGGGGTCTTATGCTTCACTGTTACATCGATTGTTGCAGTCTTCTAGCATCACTATCTTGCCCATTAAACCATACCAACCTCTCAGACCAAAACTATCTTGGTTCGACGACACTAAAATTTGTGCGTATCATCGCACACCTGGACATGATACTGAGCGTTGTTGTGCTCTTAAGGTTGTCATTCGTCAACACCTAAAAAAGGATACCCTTCTCATTAAGGATCCTCTTGACCACCCTTTCAACAAACCACTGACACTATCCCATGTCTCTCACACCTCCTCACCTTCACACTCATCAACTCTCAGATCAAAACCATCTTGGTTCGACGACACTAAATTTTGTGCATATCATCGCACACCTAGACATGACACTGAGCGTTGCTGCGCTCTTAAGGTTATCATTCGTCAACACTTGAAAAAGGACACCCTTCTCATTAAGGATCCTCTTGAACACCCTTTCAACAAACCACCAACACCATCCCATGCTTCCCAAACATCCTCACCTAAATCGGGATCTCAACGCAAGATTATGGTCCCTCTACCACCTTCTCCCCCTTTATTCGAAATCAGTACCATTAATTTGGCCACCAGGTCCCAAACTCTAAAGGATAAAGGAAAATAGTGAGTTTCTATCTCTTGGACATATCCATTTGTCAAGCCCTCTCCACCACCAAAACCCAAAACTTCAATCTTGGGCACATCCCAACCAACATCTTCTAGGGTAATTCGCGGCTCCATGGTGAAACAACTTCACCAAACCCCTGTGAAGATATCTTTGTATGACCTAATAAAAAGCTTTCCACAACATCGCCAGGCCTTGATTAAAGCTTTACAGGCAGTGAAGGTCCAACCTGAAGACCCCCAACCACTTGCTGCTTTAGTCAAAACATTACCCTCCATTGCCTCCATCACCTTCAGTAATTTTGAGATTCTTGCCTCCAATTTGGAAAATCAGGATCTCGCCCTCTCAAATTAAGCATGTCAGGCAAAAGCTTCGTAGGATGCATCCTTGCGTCGCATTCCTTATCAAATAGGAGCTTCAATGTCTTCTCTCCATTTATCCAACCCATTGATTATCTGCAATGGGTGTCAAATATTGTCCCTGTCACAAAAGCAACTGGGGGAATTTAACTTTGTACCGAATATCACAACTTCAACCAAGATCGACCAAGCATCAACCAACTTCACGTCTAAGACCACATCAACCATGCCTACAACCAAAATTTGAAAGAGCGAGATTTCAAAATTAGATATCTCGTCCTTAAAGGAAACCAACATGTGACCAATATGGAAATAAGTAAATGAGGAAAGTTTGCTCCTAATTGGCTCAGACCTTATATCATAATGCACAGGTATGGATCAAGGACTTATCGTCTGTCAGCTAGAACTCAAGCCCCTTAATGCCTTATATCTATGACCATTCTACTATTAATCAAGTAATCATTCACTTGATGTTTAACTTGAGCTCGTCCCTTGAGCAACCCCCGCCATCCTCATCTCTATTCCTTTCAACCCTTTTTCCCTACAAACATTAGTCAACCCTTTTGTCAAGCATGAATGCTTTGTCCTAATAAAAAGGTGACCCCAAACCTCTATAGTCTTGTCCATGACTAAAAGTTCAGTCAACAAAATATAAAATTGGGATGCCTATTCAAAGGTCATAAACTATAAATGTAGACCGCTCCCTCGAAGGACAACTGCATCATTGCTATAATTACTAGACTGCTCCCTTGAAGGACAGCTATTCAAAGACATTCAACCATACAAAGCAAAATATAGACCACTCCCTTGAAGGATGGCTATGACTAAATTTTACTACATACACAGGACCACATGACCACAAAACAAAACAACATCCCCATGTAGACTTCCCACATTGATCAGTCTACAAAAAAAAACAAAAAACTGACAGACAAACTATTAAGTCATGGACTTGTCTATAGTCATTCTCAGTGTCACTAATAAAAGGGGCAAAGTTATCCCTACTAAAGAGGGTTACCCTACCCTCACATATCACATAATCATATACCTATTACCCCAACATACTCAAGGGATTTTGAGCTCACTTAACAATAAGTGATTTGTGTACTTCTCTAACATAAACCAATGGTCAACAACCTAATGCATGAACGGGGCTTTTGTTTGCAAAAACCTTATGTATGCTTTCATTATAGTCCTTGTCAATGAAAGAGCAACACGCCTTTCACTTATTATACATCTTCGTCACATACAACCAAAACATTTTATAACCAATAACAGAACCTCATGATTTATTTAATACAAATACTAATTTGTGTTATATAAATTATCATAACCAAAACAACTACCAACCAAACACAATTTATGTCAAGCATATACCATCACTAATATGGAAACTTGCTGAAACATAAATATACTCATTTCATTTTTGGCATACACCATCACCAATATGGAAAATTGCTAGGGATGAAAAACCATATAACCAATGTTATAGAATACACCATCACACAATATGGAAAAGGCTATAACATCATTATTCATTTCATTCTTAGCATACACCATCACTAATATGGAAAATTGCTAGGGATGAAAAGCCACATCACCAATGTTACAGAATACACCATCACACAATATGGAAAAGGCTGTAACATCATCATACACTCAATATAACCAAACCAAACCAACCTATCAACCTCTTTGACTTTTCCTCCTTTTTGGGGAGAACTACATTGGCCTGAGGCCTTTAAAATAGGGGCAATGTAGGTAGCACTCAGTTGACACGGGGTCTTCTAAGGTTAGCTTGGCGATTCATTGGTTCATTTACCTAATGGGCCAACTATCTGAACCAGTCCAAAATCATGACTAGACAACCAACCCTGACATTGTAGAAGTCACCTCAGACTTCTCATGGGGCATAATGGAGATCATATACATCTCTCTTACCACAACAAACAACACTTGAGATCACTTATATCTCAAACCCGACTTGACCAACGACCTTGGAGATCGAGACTATCTCCTCAGACCACAACCACTTTCGAGACAACTTTGCCTTGGTTATTTTGATTGCATATATGCTTCCTCACGAATAGTTATCAAATTGTACGCACCCTATATTATGACCCTCACGCATATTGTCAAATCGCGACCAAGTTGATCCCTAATATTTGTGACATTTTTGTGTTTTCCAGGAGCACTTCCTGAGCCCGGGATACTTGGAACACGACGACCATTAGAGCTACCGCTTTGATCGTTTAACCCAATTAGTGATGACTAAAAGTTAGGGACTGGTTACTTTCATTTTAGTGCTCCTCGACCTTGCCTGTGACAATTTGACATACATATCACGTGAAGTGGTATACGCACAATCTCAACTATTGTAGCATTCACACTCCAACTTCACCATACTCATCCACTGCCTATCAAATTGGCAACCGATTTCGGATTGCCCTTTCTCGATTCCCACTTTGAGGGGGAATACCTTATCCCATACTTGGGGCAACCTACACCTTATCCCATACCTGGGGAAACTTACTACTATTTTTGTCTTGCAGTTCGTCAGAACAACCAACAAGACAAAAAGGGGCAAATGTAGACACCAAAATTGTGTCGACTCCCCTTGGTCCCTTACACATCTTATTAATTTAAAATAAATTACTTATTTTAGATTAATGACATTACCTAGGACACATCACCTAGGACACCTCGCTTTGGACACCTCACCACTAAGACCATTTCCTACCCCATGACTCATCCCAAGACTAAGTCCTTCATATCATAACTACCTAAGACCCATTCCAACATCTTAACCAACACTCATGCCTAATAACCCCATCTTTTGACCGTTCTCCAATGGCAAATGCACTTGGCAGATGAAGAATGGGCAAAGGGCTAAAAATAGCTCTTTTACCCATTCTCTGGCCACTGGCGTCAGTCAACTATCAGCCGACCCCAGCGAGATCACCGACCTCGATTACTTAAACTAGGTTATATCCTTGAGCCTGGGTCTAATCGCTAATCTCAAATGCTAATATCTCTCTCTCACTCTCTCCCTCAGACTCTTGGACGTGGATGCGCACACTCTGAGACTAAGCATCAGACTTTGACTAACGCTCACCTGGCTACAGAAACTCTGCATGAGTCACTCCAGGTTGGATTGGAAATTGCACAGGGACCTCAACATCAACCACAACAGGAATAAGCATTTTCACACCCTTGGTTCTTCATTAAGCAGAGCTAAGTATTCTTCTGTCTCCATTTCAGTTTTTAGAATACATTAGTAATTAGTTTTTACTTACTATTTTTGAATACAATCAACCCGACCCGACTTTATTCCTGGAAACACTAAAAAGCCTTCCTCATATTCTTATCTATTTACATACCAACCCTTTGGCTTTGCTCCCTCTCAGACCCTATTTACTGTCTTGCAACCCTGCATAGACCCAGACTCCTTCCAGACCCCTCTATCGACCACAAACATTCCCTGAAACCCATCCAAGGCCCATTGCCCCTACCGACATCGATAACATAACCGACGTCGGCATATTGACCAACTGACGCCGATAGGACTATTGACATCAGCGACTGTGACAAACTAACTGCAAAGAACAGGTACGCGTTATCTTTATTTCTCTTTCTTAGTCTTTCACCATTTCTTTTTATACGACACTCTTTTCATAAATAGTGGACTGTCATCCCTCACAGAGCTTTACGCTTCCGGGACCGAGCTTGTCACTTGGCAGTCCACCTTATCTTTATCTAACATTCTCTTTGTTTGAGTCCTAGTCTTATCTACAGGTGTCTTCCTCCACAACAAAAGAGGAGCTCCTACAACGCTTGGATACGATGCACAACTTAATCCGGGTAATGTACAAACCCCTGACCCTTAACTTTAGTTTCTTTTTCTTCTGAATGTAATTAACAAAAATGTAGAGAAATAGTGCCTTATGTTTATCAATGGAGCCATCTGATTTATACTTAGTCCTATAAACCCATTTACATCTGATGGGTTTAACATGTGGAGGAGGATCAACGAAAACCCATGTATTATTGTTAAGTATGGAATCATACTCACATTTCATTGCCTGTTGCTAAACATGTTCAGTAGATGCCTCCTCAAAAGTGGATGGCTCAGTGGAAGAAGTAGTAACAACCATAGCATAGTTCACCTATTTTCAGGAATTCCTTGGCCCTGTTAAACCAACTTCATCTGCTGTAAAGTCAGAAAAAGTACTTTGAGCCCATTTTGGATACTTAGACAAATTATTCAAATCAGGGACTCCATAATTCTCATTAGGTGCATCATTCAAAGGGGGACTTAGAGAATTTTCAACAATTTCTAAGTCATCAACTTGTGAACTTGTAGATGGAGAGGAAAGTGAAGGAATTTGAGTCTCATACCAAAACTTCGAAGAGTTATCCCCATTATTCAAACCCTTATCTCTTTTTTCATTTTTCCTCTCTAATCTATCAAGTTGAGAATCAATATCTGTAGTGTTCATAGTCCCAAACTCATCAAATATTACATCTCGACTCACTATGAATTTCCCTGAATCCTATGCAAGCAAACGAAACCCCTTTTTATCTTCAGAATAGCCAAGAAAGATGCATTTTCGACTTCGTGGTTCCAACTTAGTTCTATGTTTAGTAGGAACCAAAGCAAAACAAACACATCCAAACACTTTCAAGTGTTTAACTTTGGGTTTAAACCCATACCATGCCTCATATGGAGTTTGTCCCAAAAGTGCAACTGTGGGGGACCTATTTCTCAAATACATTGCAGTACCAATAGCTTCGACCCAAAATTTATCATCAAGCTGTTTATAGTGCAACATGGCACGTGTTGTGCCCTCTAAAGTTCTATTCATCCGTTCATATACTCCATTTTGTTGTGGAGTATAAGCATTACTATATTGTCGATGAATTCCATGTTCTCGACAATAGTCTAAAAATTCATTAGAGGTATACTCACCTCCATTATCTGAATGAAGAGTGGCCAAATGTGAACCTGTTTCTTTTTCGACTAAGTGTAACCAATCAACAAACTTAGTGAAAACTTCAGATTTATTTTTCATAAAGAATACCCAAGTCATCCTAGAAAAGTCATCAATAAACAAGACAAAGTATCTACACCCACCAATGGATGACTTTTTCATGTCACATACATCACTATGAACTAACTGTAAACATCTGTTAGCTCTCTAAGATGACTGTTTAGGAATTTTTTCCCGATTTTGTTTGCCCAAAACACATGACTCACAAAGAATACTATCTTTACGAAAAGTGGGCAACCCATTCACCATACCATATCTCTGCAAATCCACTAAAGAGTGGATATTCAAATGTCCATAGCGGAGATGCCATAACCGCTATGTAGACATAGCACCTGTGCCTGAGTCAACAACTGCTGCAAGTTCTATATTGGGAGGAAGCACCTTACAATGCAATCTAACCAAGTTTCCATCTTCATATCCTATATACATTGTCTTATAATTATCCTTCACTGAATGTATGTAAATGAGCCCATTTTCAAGCACAATTTGATAACCTTTCTTTCAAATAGTTACCAAAGAAAGTAAGTGTTTCTTCAATGTGGGAACATACCAAACATCCTCCAAGTATTTTATAGACCCATTAGGAAGAAGAATTTGAATAAAACCAAGTCCTAGTGGTGTATGCATAGACTTATCTGCTAAGGCAACTAGAGAGAGAGAAGCTTCCTTATAAGACCAAAAGAAATCTCTCCTAAATGTCATGTGTTTGGTTACTCCTGTGTCTAAAACCCATACATCTGTGAGCTCATCTCTAGCCTCATATTCAATATAATCAATGTGCCCCAAAGTAGTGAATGCAAATTCATGGGCAACATTACTAGATTCATCATAGTCATGATCAGCATACTGAGCAGAGTTAGTCTTAGTCGCTTTTTGTGGCCTTTGAATTTTATCAAAAGGAATCCTACATTGTGAGGCAATGTGACCAAATTTTCCATATCTATGACACTGAATGTCAGATCTACGTCGACCTCTGCCCCTATATGAATTGTGACCATGTCCTCGATCACTTGTTTCATGTGAATGTGATTGATTAGATTGTTGATTATTTGAATGACCCCTACCTCTGTTTTGATATCTGCCTCCTCTATAACCTCGACCCCCTTTATAAATGTTTCCTCTATTGTTTTGATGCCCAGATGAAGATGAACTAGGCTTTGACTCTAAAACATGAGCTTCTTTAGTTTTCTTGGATTTCTTGGGTAGAGAGAGGTCGTGTTGGATGAGCAACTCAGCCAACTTATCAAAGGTGAAGCCTGTGATCTTGTCAGAGACATGCAACATTTCAACAAAATTCCTATAGGACCCTGGTAGTCCTTTCAAAGCAGCAGTAACTATGAGGTCATCATTTAGTTTTCCAAAACTAGCCTTAGTGTACTCAGTAGTGATGTTTTTCAATTTAGACATATATTCTCCCATATCCCCATCCTCATTTAATGACAAAGTAAACAACTGCATATGAATATCTATCCTCTTATGCTTAGGTTTCTTATCATACAAATCTGACAATGTTTTCCATGTAGTGTAACTATGAGGAGAATTTTCAATATGAACATACGTATCACGAGTACAACAACATTTAATGAGAGCTAAGGCCTTAGAATCACGCAAATTGAAAATATCTAATTTAGCCTGCTCGGTTGGCAATGTGGGATTTTCATTCTTAACAATATCCCATAACTCATTAAACACTAGTGAAGCCTCCATCAATCGTTTCCAATCTAAATAATTGGAAATTGTTAATCTATCACCATCTGAAAGCAAATTTTGAATTTTGGCATTTTGAAATTAACGAAAGTGTAGTAGAGAAACGTGCGATAAAATCTGAAAGAAATGAAACAAATATCACACTCACTGCACAAGACACTGCTTCTACGGGGTTTTGCACTTAACCTCTGCGTAGAGTGTAAAATATAAAATAAGTATTTTTTATGGGTTTTGCACTTAACCACACCAAAAATCAATGATTACATCCTTATTTCGCCAAATTACAACCTTATTTCACCAGTTAGACCCTTATCTCACCACAATAATACGAAAGAAATATGATTGAATTCCGCCCCTTTTTCAAAAAAATTAAATAACACAATACAATAAGTATGTATTTTACAATATTCTGAATTTAAAAAAAAGAATATTCCTTTTTCACAAAAAGCATATTCCAAGGCAAAAATAACATTCTCCAAAAAAAAGGGATTTCAACCCTTGACCTCCTCCTTTATAAGCTTCTAACAAAATAAGGTTAACCAATTGCTCTAAGAGCATTTACAAAACATTATACTCAAAATTTTCTATTTGTACCAGATTTAGTGTATGAGGGAAAATAAAAAAAATTACATATGAGTAAATGTATTTAAAATTTTCCCTTTTTTTTTACAACCTCTCTTTCAAGCTTCTCCCGGGTGGGCCCTCCAAAGCAAATATTTGAAACAAAACTATAGAAACATCAAAAAAATAATTTTTGAAATTTATTCCAGCGCCATTCTTCCCTAGGATGCCATGGCAGCTCTGAGAATTATTTTCACCTGTTTTCTCTCACCTACAGGCCGTAGGAATCTGTATAGGCATGCTAAAACATATTTTGATTGAGTTTTGGCATATTTTAAAAGTATTTTTTTGCAGGGAATGGATTCCAAATGAACCTGGATGTTGGAAGGTCGTACAATAGGCCGTACAAGTGCAAATTTTTTCCAGATTTTCAATATGAATGCAAACACAGGGGTTTTAATGCCACTTGCAGATGCTTTAGACATTAAGAAGCCTGAGAATGAATAGAAATAACAAAGGCAGCCATGAATAGAGATTTTTAGAGGTTTTCCATAGAAAATAGGCCGTACAAATATGATTTTGGTCAAAAAAATAATGAATTTGATAACATTAAATGCTAAAAATTCATTTTTTATGCCAAATGAGGAGTTTTAACAGAGGAAAATAGAGTATGAATGATCAAAAAAATTAGACTGTGGTATATGGAAATATACAGGTTTAAATATAAATAATATTTGAAAAATTAAAATAATTTAATAATTTTTCAAAATATTTAAACCAAGACTAGATGGCATACCTTATTTCATGCCAAATGATATCACGTGAAATGATTTTTCACCTTGCTCCTTCAAATTCACCGTGCTCCCAAAATAACCATGCTTTGATACCACTGATAACTCCAGAATCAATATAGGTTAAACCTTGTCCCCGCTTAGTGTGAGTGCACAAGTATTTTATTAATAATTCAAAAAATCAAGTACATAAGGGTGCCTTTACTCCGTTAACCCTTTTACAATGCAAACATGGATTTATATAGTTTTTACCAATGACCGATAAAAACAACTAATCCTATAACCAACTAAATATGGGAAAACAACCCGTAAAGTAAATCTAATTAATAAATATAAAACATTAAAACTACCTAATAATTAAACTAAGTAAGTTTATTTTATGGGGGTGTCTTTATAAAAGATGCATGCCCCATTTACAAATTATTTGTTACCTACCAAAATCTAACCTAACGTTAAGACTTTGGAACAAGTCCTAACAACACCCTGTATGGTTAAAACCAATGTTGATTTTGTGACTTTGTTTAGAGATGATGCTTCCTTGAAGCATTGAAGAAATTGGTTTCTTAGTTGAACCAATGGATAATTTGAGGGTGATCAAATCCCAAATTGATTTTTGTATAGAAGGAATAACACCCATTGAGGGATGCAAAAACCTCACTTTAAATCAGCTAGTCTTTATAACCCAAAGACGTGAAATAGGTTGAAATTCAAATAGAGTTGCAGACATAATACTAGAGGGAACTGAACCTTTAAGTTATGCACTATGCACTTGTTATGGCATTAATTTGCACATTTAGAGAGGGTTCTTTAGGCTCCATCCAACTAAGCCACAAAATGGGAACAACCTCAGGTTGTAGGTATCTTATGGTGAGGTTAAACCTCCGGAGAAGGCCAACTTCCTCTTGGTAGATCACCTAAACTAATGTTTCTGCTTGGAAAGAGGATGGAGAGGGGGTATATGGTAACTAATAGAGATAAATGGGTGATACACCAAATTTTATTGACACTCACATAAGCATGAAATAAACACTAATGTAGCATAAGATAATTCAAGCTCATATAATCTCACAATCTAGCTAATTTGCATAAGTATTTCATAAACGAGGCTTACCAAACAATGAATGAAATAAGGAATTCTAAGATTCAAACCAAGCATCCATTAATGGAAGAAATAACATAAGCTCAGACCTGCAAATAGCTTAACAATACCTAAAAAGAGACAAGAATGAAGGACAATGGACATGGAAGTAACTCCTTCACAATGCCATCATACACAAGCTTTGCTAAACATAATTCAGAGGCAAGAGATAGGTAAAATTTATCTTTATTACTTCAAGAGGTCTTTCATACAAAATTTTGGTAGGGTTTCACCTTATCAAATGAGAGTATTTTTTATTCACTGAATCGAGCTAGGCTTTATAACACACAAGAGCATCTTTGTGCTAAGGTGAAGAGTGCACGTCAGGTGCTGAGTTGGAGCCCTGGTTGATCATTTTGTTGGCTCCAACACCTTGGCCCCTCCGTGTTACGATTACCACGTGTAGTCATTCAAATAGATCCCCCTAAAAAACCAAGCACCAGTTACCCACCTGCTAACTGGTGCAAAATTTATGACAATGGTAATCATACCAAGTGATTGTTTTCATTTAGGCTTGTTGTAGGTGACCAATCACTTATGAGAGGATGATCAAAACTAGGCCTAGTATGTTTTTGAAAAAATGATCTTGATATCAATTCTATGATCATCCTCTTACCACACTCCATTAATATCCTGCTGATTATATATTGCCTTTTTGGAACTTACCATAGGTCTTCATGGAATGGAAAACTAATTCCCTTATTGGTTTTCCATGGAAACCTCACTCCTCGATGTATCCATCTCATTTGAATCAACTGGAAACCATGGTTTTATAGGCCAAAGTATTATGGAAGCCAAAAACTCATTGTACATGTGGGTATATTTATAAAAAAACACTATAACCTCATAAAACATGGCCTGTAGACTCTAAATCTTCAAACCAGGGATCTTAACTGAGCTTCCATGGCAGTAACAAGTTTGAAGTCTTTGATTTGGTAACCGATGGGTCCACAAAATCTTTTGGTTTGATGTCTCTGTCTATGTGGTAATGCCACACTGTTTATCATATTTTTTAAATATGGCTATTATCATTTCGGACATGTGTCCACATCTCATGCCCCTAGATCTTTAATCAAATTTACTCCATCGATCCCCTCGGAAGTCTCTTGGCCTTTAATTTCAACATTGGCCATTGATATTTAATCTACACTTGAGATTATGACACTTGTTTTTATGTGCATTGTTAGATCTCCATTTGCAATATTATGATACTTGGTAGTTTCACATGCCTTTTGTGGACCCTACTATCAGTCTCCATCTAATTAACACAGTTATGCCATGTGGCAGCCTCATGTGTAATCTGGGCTCATTGACCTTTTGACCTTGATCTACACTATTGATCTCCATCCACATGGTTGAACATGTGTCATAGATCTTTAACTTGCCATATCAAATGCATGTCATTGATCTTCCTTTTGAAAGATTGAATGTGACCTATCGATTTATATTTTACACGATTGAATGTGGTCTATCAATTTACTCAAGGTTAACCATGATTGAGACACTTATCATTAGCATGTTCAATACCAAGATCCATTGACTTTTTGACCTTGTGTTCACCGTTAGATCTTAATGCATTATTTAACATGCATCATCGATCTATCTTTATTGACTCCAACTTTGAATGTGGATCGTCGATCAGGATTTGTATGGAAGAATACACACCATCGATCTTGATCAAGGATCTTTTAACTTGCTTACCTTGTGAGATTGCTCACATGCTGTTGATTTTTAATTTGATCGAGTGAGGCTTCAACACTTGGTATCCCTATATTCAATTTTATGATGCTATTGAAGATTTAAACCCAAATAACTACTTCTTAGGGCTTTAATTTGACATCCTCTGACATGTCCCATGCTACTAGGTCATTTTTAAGGCATATACTTGGCTTGAAATTGTGAGTTCTTTTGCTCGAATGAACCAAGAAGATCATGAATGAACTTAGACCTTTAAAGGTCACCGATTATGAACTTAGCTCATTATCCTATATGTGAAAACCATTTCCTTTACTGGTTTTCTATATAGTTGCACTTGTTGATAAAAGACAAATGAGCCAAAACCTTGAAGGCAATAATTCCTTCCCTTGAACCTCAAACCATTGCTATAGATGAAGATTGCTCAAGCTATATAGGCAAAAACTTAGTATGTGGGCCAATTTTGGCCAAAATTTTTGGTGACCTCTTGGGATTGCATGTCTGTTATGCAACATATTAGTTTCCTTATTTGATCCATTGGGCATAAGAGGTCAGAAGATTTTCTTTCCCAGCTGATACAAAAATGATAAAAGCTTGTCCCTTTCTAGAAAACCTCCTCTTAAAGCAACAAGGGCAACAAAAATAAAACAAACATTGTGCCAAAGGTACTTAGGGAAGGGAAGACACAACTAAAAATATGTGCACAAGGTACTTGGAGGAAAACAATAAAATATACTCTATTATGTACAATATATATAATGGCTACAAACTCTTCTAATAACAAGGCTTTAAATGAATCCCATTGACTAGGATGGGTAATACCTCTCCATCTAGCTAGGTAAGATGAAAAGCATTATGTTATTTGCATCCACGGATCAAGTAAGGGCCACTCCACAAGCTATCAAACTTGGTATGGTTGCCTGGCCTTATTTGAATCCCACTTGAGGACTAGATCCCCTTATTTGAAGTCCCTTGCTATGGCTCTCTTATCAAAGGCTTTCTTGACTTGAGCTTGATGTCACTCTAGTGTCTTCATTGCAAGGTCCCTTATTTCTTCAAGCTCCATGAACTCTGCCATCGTTATGATCATAGGCTCTCTCTCCATCAAATTAAGTCGATGAGCTAACTCCAAGGTAGGTAATTCAAGAGAGATGGGCAATTTGGTCTCCCTCCCATTTATAAAGATGAATGGTGAGTTGTTGATGGAAACTTTTGGAGTCACTCTATCAACCCATAGGGTTGTCCTTAATTATTGTGTGCCACACTCTTTAATTTTCTTCCATAGTCCTCTTGATGATCTTTATCAAGTTTTTATTTGACTTTGCTAGTCCATTACCTTGGGGGTAGTAATTTTAGGATGTACTAAGGTAGATGCCCAGTTGAAGTGCCCATTCACTTATTCTCATACCAATAAATGCCAAGGCATTATCTAAAATTATAGTTGTTGGTACACCAAACCTCATCACTATGTTGTCATAGAAGTCCAACACTATTGTTCATTGGCTTCTTTAAGGGCAATTGCCTCCAGCCACCTAGTAAAGTAGTTAGTAACAGTGAGTACCCATTTGTGTCCTCCACTAGAAGGTGGGTTGATCATTCCTATAAAGCACATACCCCACTACCTAAAGGGATTTTCCACCTAGATGGGGTTGAGAGGAAGGGCTACCAATCTTTTCTTACCTTCAAAGAGAGCACACTTTTGACATTTTCTTACCCATGCATGCAAATCCTTGAAGAGGTTGGGTCAGTAATAACCAACTCTTATTACCTTCACTATTGTAGTCCTTGGAACAAAATGGCCTCTTGTAGGCTAATCATGGAATTGCTCCAAGAGCCTTGTCACTTGGTCATCATCTATGCACCTTAGAAGCACCCCATTAAAATCTTTTCTGAATAGAGCCCCATCAACCAATGCATAAGGTATAGACTGAAATCTAAAATATTTTCACTTTTCCCTATCCATACCTTGTGGGCACTCATCTGTTATCAATAAATGTGTCATATCTTGGAGCCAACTAGTGTGAGATGGTGGTGCATCTATTTGTGAGTTATCTTGTGTTACCAAAACAACCTCTTTATCCTCATGAAGGTCATCCACCATATGTTTACATAATCCTTTGCCCCTTACTAGCTTAGTGACCTTGATCTCCATGTCATACTCCATTATCTTGGTAATCCAACCAATCCTCTTCTCGTTTATGTCCTTGTTAAGAAGGAAGTCTCTCACTCTGGGATGAGACACCATAAGATAGATTTTTCTATTAGAGAGCATTGGTCTGAACCTTTTAAGGCTTTTTAACACTACAAGGACATTATTTTCTACAAAATTATATGTTACCTCATATCCTTCAAGCCCTTGAATGAAAAAAGTAATTGGCTGCTCAAGTCTTTCACCATTATTTTGCATCAACATAGTTGATATATTGTCAATATTATCAATGGTATACAATATGAAATCCCTTGAGAAATTAGGAATCATGAGTGTGGGTGCTTAGGTAACGGCTTGCTCGATAGCCTCAAATTCTATTTTACCTTCATTTGACCAAGTGAACACTTGGTTCTTCTTCAACAATAATGGGTTTGACCAAGTTTTCAAAACTAGGTATAAACCTTCTTACGAAGTTTATTTTCCCAAGGAAACTCTAAAGTCTCTTCTTATGCTTGGGTAAGGATAATGCTAAGACGTCACTTATTCTATCAGGATTAATGGCTAATCCCTATTATGAGACAATATTTCCTAAGATTTTGCCTTCATGGACAACAAACACACATTTTTTGGGATTTAAAGAGATCTCATATTCTTTGTATCTTTGAAAGATCAACCTTAGGTGATCCAAGTGTTCACTAGCCTTCTTAGAGAAAACTGTTATGTCATCTAAGTAGACCAACATCTTATGATTTAACAACCCTTGGAAAGCCATGTCCATGGCTCTTTATAAAGTGGCCCCGACATTTGATAGGCCAAAAGGCATCTTCTGATAAGCATATGTGACCCACTTTGTGGTTAAGGTAGTCTTATATTGGTCTTCTTCTTTTACCAACATCTGGTTGCATCCCAACTACCTATACAAAAGAGAGAAGCATTCTGAACCAAAAACCATTTGAAGGGGTTACTCCATGGATGATAAGGGGTAATGATCTTTCAAATATGACCCTGTTTAGGTTCTTGAAGTCAATACATAATCGGATTTCACCATTCTTCTTCCTCATAGGTACCAAGTTGGCTACCCATGAGGAGTGCTTAATGGGAAAGATGATATTAGACTCAATCAATCAGTCAATTCTTTCCTTATTAGCTCTTCAATTTTTGGGTTGATAGGCTTTTGCTTATACTTGATAGGATTGACTTAGCCTCCAATTATATAGTGTGTTGGGCTTGCTTAGGATGAAAGCCTCTCTAATCACTGTATTCTCAAGCAAGAATGTCTAAATATTCCTTGTAAAGTTCAACAAAATCATGCCTTTTAGCCTTAGTGCTTACCTTTCCAAGCTTGAGGAGCTTGTCTTTGAGGATAATAACTCTTTCATAGTTATCCTCATCAATTGACATTACTGGCTTATCTTTCCTCATATGGTCTCCCTCATGAAAAAAACCTTCAAGGGTGGCCAACCCTTTAGGAAGTTTATTAGACCTTAGCTGAACAATTTGATCTTCATACTGATGTTGGAATTTACTTTGGTTTATTGAGGAAAACTCAACTTCCTGCTACAAGAAACAAGCTATCTACTTGTCATTGTCAAAGACCTACCAATGAGCTTCATTGTCTAGCACTGATGGTCTTACCACTACTTTAACATGTGGCTACACTTTGGACTTTTTCATCTCATTTGGGATGTCAAACTGAGCTCTCACAGCTACTAACCTATCAACATGTTGATTGTGGTTCTTTGGCACTATTTGGATGTTGAAGGCCTTAAAGCCTTCAAGTATGTTCCATACTCTACATTTATAGGACTTCATTAAGGGATTATTTGTATTGTTTTGGCCTCTAACTTGATGCACTACCAACTCACTATCCCCATATCCTTGTAACTACTTGATTCCCCTCTTACTAGTCCATTGAAGGCCATGGATAAGGCCCTCATACTCAGTTGCATTACAAGAACAACTAAATTAGAACTTGTTAGAAGAGAAGTACTTATCATTGGAGGCAGATATGAACATTGCACCTACACCTACTCCATGTTTGCTCCTTGAGCCATCAAAGAACAATTTCCACAAACCATTATTATCTTCCTATGGCCTAGTAAGGGATGGTAAGAATTCTTGCTCCTCATGTAAGTAGTAAACACCCATGTCCCTTTATTCAACACCTTTCAAATGGTCAATTAGTTGATTTCACTCCATAACTCATCCAAAAACATATCAGGTATGCCTTCAGGATGAGTGTCTAGTTCTTGACCAACTAGGTGTTCATCTTCATCAATAATAGTGCAGTTGATGTTTGGGCTATCTAGCCCATAAGGCTCTATGTGAATTTATGCAATAGGATCAGCTTTAATAGAAACTTTTGTCCCATATCTTGTCCTAAAATCCATGTAGGACTAATCCACTACTAGATAACGCTCAATTTTTGCTGTGAAGTCTTTAGATAAACATAAAACAAAATGAGGAGGCGCATCTAGAACAACACATCCTGAACCACTGAAACACTAGGACAAGCATGCAGGGTCAAGTTTAGACCTTTGATGATGTTAATTGGTTTGGTAGAAGATCTATCAAGTTGAAAAACTCCCTTAGATTGGGGTTCATACTTCAAACTAAGTTGATCAACTATTGACTTTGGCATCACTAAAGTACTTACTCTACTATCTTCCATATAATTATGTAGTAAAGAGTCACCAATGATTATAGAAATGTATAAGGGAGGAGGTTTGACCCCCTTATTTGATTTTCCTTCATTAGGTCCTTCGGTTGCATTGGTGAGAACCACATTTTCCCTACTTGGTGGCTTCTCAGAAATGATAATATTTGACAAACCTTCTTAAAGGATATCCACCTAATTGGAAAGCATGTCCCACATTGGCACACTCACTTTTGACTTTTTCATTTGTTTAAAAATATTGATGGGCAAATCACCAACTTTTGTTTGTGCTTTGGGAGCCACATCCGTACTTTGAACTTGTGAGTTTTGGGGTTGATAGGCCTTCCCTTGATTTTGATTCTTTGGATCAATTGGAAACTTTGGAGTAATAGTAGGTTCACTTGGATTTCATAGTAATGGGGTAATAGTAGGAGGCTATTTGACTACTTCTTGATTACCATCCATGTTCCTTCTCTTGAACCTAGTATTAGTTAACACTAGAATGTTTACTTGGCTAGAACTAGACTACTGATTGGATGCATAACATTCCCCCTGCTCATAATTAGCCATTGTAGCACCCAATGGGTTTGGTCCTTCATTAGGATCTTAGGCCTTGTTGAGGCTCTTCTGGTTTTGTCATCATAGGTATTTTTGTATTCTGAGCCATAAGAGCTTGATTTTACCCATAACTAGCACCCTATTACCATAAATCATTGAAATCCTGATTGAACTCAGTGTTTGGGATAATGGATTGATTGAGAGACTGATTCCAAGGCATAGGACCCCTCACTTTCTTGAGCAATGTTGTTTTGAGCAGGGACCAAAGTATTATAATTACTTGCAACATTTGGATTATAATTGTTTTGCTTAACACAGTAAGGTTGCCGTTGTCCTTGGCGTTGGCCTTGGCCTTGTCCTTGGCTTTGAAGATTTCCTTTTTAGGGTGGTCGATTGGCTTGATAAGATTGTTGGTAAGGCTAATATGGAGCTTGATAAGGTTTATTAAACTAGGCTTGCTGTCTCTTCATAATCACCAATTCATTTCCAAAGGATTGAAACATGCTCTTGAGCTCTTGTAAGTTTTTATTTTCTTGAGAGTCACTAGATTGACTAGTTGAAGCCTTTTCATGCTTTGATGTAGGTATGGAAGCAAGCATTGGCATAGGAGGAATGGTATCAAGGGGTAGAATGATGATAGTAGGTGGTTGAATCTCAAGAAATAAAGGCATTGGTGGTCTAGGTGTAAGTTGGTTAGCTTGTATTAGATAATTCTCTACTCTAATTGCCACCTCATAAGCATTTGGTAATGTGTTTCCTCCCATAGACTAAATCATCATTACTATATCACTATTTAGAGATTTTATATAGTAAAAGAAAGCATAATTAGGATTAGGCCTAATAGAGACTAGAATTATGTCCCATGTCTTTTGAAACCTTGTATTGAAATCTTGCATAACCTCATAAGGAGCCCTCTTGATTGCAGTTAACTATTCTGCAAGTGACAAGTGGTCACTTTTATATTCAAACCTTTTACAAAAGGCATCACCTAACTGATCCCATTATGTGATGGAGTTAGTAGTAAGGTTTGTATACCAGTCAAGGGCTTTACCCTTAAAAGAGATGGCCAATAACCTGATGGCCACATTTTCCTCATTGATGTCATGAATATTATATAAGTTGGATACATCTATGAGGTGATCAAAAGGGGTTGTAGATTGGTCTCCCATGAAGTAAAGAACACTTTTAAGAGATGCCACTGGAATACGATCATAGTGATTGAGCTTTAATAGACTCTGATGATTGAAATCAACAAAATTGAAATCTCTAGGGACTGCCATGGCAATGAAAGGGGTTAAAAAATTTCTCCTTATAGAGGGAAATTTCAAAATTGATTTAGGAGGAAAGTTTCCCATGTATGGGTGAGTGTTAACAAATCTTAACCTTCTTGCTAAGTTCAAAAGCAATTTAATAGATTTGAAAGGAATACCTTTAGAAGCTGATCTTGTAGTCACCTTTGGCATGAAAGATAACTATTGCTCTACCACTAGAATGTTGAGTGTTATTTAGAGTCACTAGATACTATTGTATGAAATATATAACCACTATAAATTGATCAAACCAACATCAAACTTGACCAACTTTCTTCGATAGTGGTCTCACCGAGTGTGCCAAAAACTATTGTGGCATTAATTTACACCCTTGGAGAGGGTTCTTTAGTTTCCCTCCAACCAATCCACAAAATGGGAACAACCTCAGGCTATGGGTATCCTATGGTGAGCTTGAACCTCTAGAGAAGGTTGACTTCCTCTTGGTAGATCACTTAAACTAATGTTTCTACTTGGAAAAGGGATAGCGAGGGGGTATTGGGTAACTAAGAGAGCTAAATGGGTGATACACCAAATTTGATTAACACTCACATAAACATGAAATAAACATTGATATAGCATAAGATAATTCCATCTCACACAATCTCATAATCTAGTTAATTTGTATAAGTATTTCATAAACTAGGCTCACCAAACAATGAATGAAGCAAGGAGGAATACTAAGATTCACACCAAGCATCTATTAATGGTAGAAAGAACATAAGTTCAGACTTGTAAATAGCTTAAAACACCTAAAAAGAGGTAAGAATGAAGGATGATGGACATGGAAGAAACTCTTTCATAATGGCATCATGCACAAGCTTTGGTAAACATAATTCAGAGGCAAGAGATAGGTACAAATTATCTTTATTACTTCAAGAGGTCTTTCATAAAATTTTTTGGTAGGGCTTTGCCTTGTCAAATGAGAATCTTTTTATTCACTGGATCGAGCTAGGATTTATAACACACAGGAACATCTTTGTGCCAAGGTTAAAAGTGCACATTGATTGCTGAGTTGGAGCCCTGGTTGTTCATTCTATTGGCTCCATTACCTTGGCCCCTCTGTGCTATGGTTTCCATGTTCAGTCATTCAAATAGATCCCCCTAAAAAATTGAGTTCTAATTACCCACCTATCAGCTGGTGCAAAAGATATGATAATGGTAATCATACCAAGTGATTGTTTTCTTTTAGGACTATTGTATGTGATCCATCACTTATGAGAGGATGATTAAAACTAGGGCTAGCCTACTTTTGAAAAAATGATATTGATATAAATTCTATGATCATCCTCTTACCGCACTCCACTAATATCATGTTGACTATATAGTGCCTTTTTGGAGCTTACTATAGGTCTTCATGGAACAGAAAACCAATTCCCTTATTGGTTTTCCATGGACACCTTGCTCCTCGATGTATCCATCTCATTATAATTAGTAGGAAATCATGGTTCTACAAGCCAAAGTATTATGGAAGCCAATAACTCATTGTATTTGTGGGTACTATTGTTGATCTGGGCAACACTTTAGGCAACCACTCAGGTGGCAAAAATGATCCAAGTAACCATTTAGGTGACCATTGTCAGTGATATTATTTCCTTGAGCCATTATGTCCTTGAGCACTGTATTGTTTTAATTATGTTATTTCTCTTGAGCCACTCATTCTTAAAAGGTCACCGTTAATTCCTCGAGCCACTCAATCTCTCGATGTTTTCAAAATAAGTATAAATGCATTGTAACCCAAAAAGGGAAGGCAGACATCTCTTCTCAGAGATAAGCGTATATTTTATATCTGCAATTTTTTTGATTCAACAAAACATCTCTTTTAAGAGATAAGCCTATATTTGTATTGCGGTTGTTAAGTAATAGGACATCTCTTCTCAGAGAATCCATTGTTATTGTGTTGTTTTTATGCTATTGAAATATTCATCAACCAGATTTTTTGAGTTTTGGATCAGTGGTATCAGAGCTAGGTCTCGAGGTCGAGACCCATGGAAGCTGGTGGGCATGATCCACATCCCTTCTCAGGGATACATCTCCCCGCTAAGGTGATCATCGCACGCCATGTGTCTAAATGGGAATCACCTCAGGTGTCCTTGTGGCTGGCCATATAGGGATCTGGAAGAGGACCCAGATCACTCTGAAGCTTTTGGTGTGATGGCTAGTCCTCTATTGGTATTAGAGCAATTTGTCTTGAGAGTGTATGTTCCCGAGGATGAGGTTAGGATACAGGAAACTTGGGTGGGAAGTGACAGAGATTCCAAATGCTCCACCTGTGTGCCCCAAACGACCTCAAATGGTAGATGACACCGAGACATCTGATCCTTTCAAGGAAATGGTGAATGAAGCTCTCCAGTGGTAACAAGCACAGATGCTCCAATATTTTGCTCAAATTCTTCAAACACGTTTGATGGGAAATTCTGGCTCCACGGCTACACATCCAGGCTCCTCATTGAGGGAGCTTCCTTTCAGTGCCCCAACACCCTTCAAGGTTCAGGTAAATTTTGATATTCCCACATTTGAAGGCAAAATCAATGATGATGCAGTGGAAAATTAGTTGGATCAACTGTCATCTTACTTCTCTGTAAATAAGTTCACCGATGGAGAAAAGATCACTTTTGCTCTTTTGAAATCATCATTACCTGTGAGAAACCGGTGGGAAGTGTACAAAAAGAGGTTCAGTACGGATATCATTGGCCTTGGGGTGGAACCCACCTGGGATGATTTTACGGAAGCAGTAAAAGAAGAATACTATCCCATCGACGCGTATGATGATCTGTACATACAGTGGCAATAACTTCGCGAAGGCAAGGACAAATTTGTGCAAGATTACATAGACACTTTTCATTCTTTGTCTGCAAGACTGGGCATTCAAGAAAGTGAGAAACATAAAACTCTCAAATATCATGGTGGACTGCAATGGTACATCCAGGGGGAAATGGAACTCTTCAATTTGGAAACCATCGGTGAGGCATACAAGTTCGCAGTAAAGATTGAGCAGAAGCATGGAAGAATGGATATAAAGAATCAGTCTTCAAAATGGAAAAGTGATAAACAAGGTCAAACATGAGGCCAAAATTGGAAGCAAAAAGAAGGAAAGACTGGGAAGTGGTGTGGTTATCACAAATCTGGAACTCACTCCAAAGAAAAATGTTGAGCTATCAAATCACTGCTTTCTGAGTCACCATCCTCAACGTCTACTACTCTACCTCATATAGACCTTATAGTCAAAGAGGTTGAAGAATAAATTATAGATACTAATCCTAAAGCCATTGTAACTTCATCACAGACACACAACGAGATGCTAGATGACAAGGAAATGTTGTTTCACTCTAAGTTATGGGTGAAAGGTAAGCCTCTGCATTTCATTCTTGATAGCGGAAGTCAAAAGAATTTAATCTCTACTAATGTTGTGAAAATCCTAAATTTGTCCATGAAGCCTCACCCAAAACCATACAGTATTGGATGGTTGAGCCCAGGGAGAGACCTCCGTGTCACCCACCAATGTCTTCTCTCATATGCAATACAACCTTTCCAAGATGAGGTCTTATGTGATGTGGTCAATCTAGATGTTTGTGATGTACTCTTTGGTTAGCCATTCATGTATGATCGACATGGTATATACGAATCAAGAACTAGACGGATCACTCTCACTCTTGGAGCATGGCGCTACAGGGTACCAGAAGTACCACCTTCCACATCTGTCTCTCTCCTTAATGCCAAGAACTTTGTTTTCATGGTGGTCAAGCCACATGAATCCAAAAGGGGCCCTGATAACACAACAATAGAAGCAGATAGATACTGCGTTGAAGAAGTTCACAACCTTCCATCCACATACTGATGGTCAGACAGAAATGGTGAATAATTAGGCCCTGCACAGTTCCAAAAACCACAGTCCCTTCCAAGTGTGCGTCAAGAATCAAATCAAGACACAACTACCACACCTGATGGGTAACAGTGACGCAATGGGGACCATTGATTTTCAAGGAGGTAGGAATGATCCAGGCAACACTTTGGGTGACCACTCGGGTGGCAGAAATGATTCGAGCAACCATTTGGGTGACCATTGTCAGTGACAGTTATTTCCTTGAGCCACTATGTCCTCGAGCACTGTACTGTTTTAATTCTGTTATTTCTCTCGAGCCACTCATTCTTAAAAGGTCGCCATTAATTCCTTGAGCCACTCAATCTCTCGATGTTTTCAAAATATGTATAAATGCATTGTAATCTGAAAAGGGAAGGCAAACATCTCTTCTCAGAGATAAGCGTATGTTTTGTATCTATAATTTTTTTGATTCAGCAAAACATCTCTTTTCAGAGATAAGCCTATATTTGTATTGCAGTTGTTAAGTAATACGACATCTCTTCTCAGAGAATCCATTGTTATTGTGTTGTTTCTGTGCTATTGAAATATTCATCAACCACAACTTCTAAGTTTTGGATTAGTTGTAGACTCAATATGCACCCTTGGAAAGAGTTCTTCAGGCTCCCTCTAATTGAACTACACAATGGGAATAATCCTAGGCTGTGGGTCACTTATAGTAGGGTTGAACCTTCGAAAAAGGCCAAATTCCTCTTGATGCTCACATAAACTAATGCAAATTCCTCTTGTAGCCTCTTATATCGATGCAGACCTATATAATGCATAGCCTATTTTGATCTCTATTAGGTCTAAAAGATCAATTTTTGCCTTTGAGCATCCATAGAAACCAAGAGCTCATTATATACAGGATCCTTCTTTAAAGAAAGGTAAACACAGTTACAAAATGAACCTTATATGACACAAACCTTTGAACAAGAGGTCTATATTTAACTTCAATGGTGCCCCTTTATCATTGATCATCTTGACTATATCAATGTGTCTCTTTAATGGCATTTAGTCGAGCTCCAATGGCAGAATGATGTCCTTTACAAAACCTGCTTTCCCTAATTTGACCTTGATCACATGTTTAGCCTCCCATCGAAGGTCCCTTAGTCTTTTGACTTTGAACCTCACTCATTTATTTATTTTGTACAAAGTACACACAAGCCATTGAATTTCTTGGGAGCCTAATGCACTAATGACACTTGGTAATCTCTCACCTATCCCTGAGATACGTTAACCCTATTGACCTTGATCATACCGTTAGATCATGATGTATAAATGAACACGAGCCCTTGATCTAGATCCTCTAACTCTTTGAGTTTAACTCATGTCATTGGATCATGATGTACAAAACAATATGAGCCTTTGATTTACCTAGGTCCACTTTCCTCTCAGTTTTTATGCACTGTTGGATCTCTACTCTGTAGATACGCATGGTCATATCTTGTCCAATTTTTAGCCTTTTAAGGGATTTTAACCCAATGACCTTTTGACTTGTTTGACCCTAGTGTGAGCCATTAGATCTATCTGTTAATATGTGCACTCATGCAGACCATTAAATATTTATCAACTTTAAACCTTTTAATAACTTTTTGAACCCAAACGGTCATTTTATGAAGCTCAAACTTGACCTTCACACAAATGTCTTGTTCTGCAAGACTATCTTTGAACACTTAGATTTTGAGATAAAAAGCTCATGCGAACATGAAATTTATAGAGCATGTTCTTGGCATTAATAAATTCATGGCACTGTAACCTTTTGGGTAATGGGGCTTCTTGAGCAGACTTATAAAATGTATAAGTGAACTGGTTCATTCTCTTTTTATGTGACACCCTGATGACAGCGTGGTTCATTTAGACTTGTGCTTGATCTTTTACTTGAATCTCCAAGGCTTGAATGAACTTTTGAGGCTTGGGAAAAAACTTGATTCATGTTCTTGAATGTTATGACCACTATGGATACCTACTTTCTTGAATACAGATCATCTACACTTTAAGTTAACTTAAAGTGTTTCAAAATCTTTACAAGTTATATGAGGTCTTCTCTCCTACTACGGGATCCTTCATTCAATAAGAACTCTGCTCAGTTTCTTACTCCACACCAAGACCTCTGGAATCTTTATTGTAATTTCAAGTTTTTTATGTGGGCTAAATTTAGCCAACATGTATAGTCATAAAACAACACTACAACCTCAAAAAATATGGCATGTAGGCTCTAAATCTTCAAACCAGGGATCTTAACTAAGATTCAATAGTGGAAATGAGTTTGAAGTCTTTGCTTTGGTAACCCATGGGTCAACAAAATCTTTTGGTCTGGTGTGTTTGCCTATGTGGCATCTCTCTACCACACTATCATATTTTTAAAATATGTTTGTTGTCATTTTAGACATGTGTCCACATTTTGTGCCTCCTGGATCTTTGATCAAATTTGCTTCATCGATCCCCTCAAAATTATCCTAGCCTTAAATTTCAATGTTGGCCATTGATCTTTAATCTGTACTCAAGATTGTAACACTTGGCTTTGTGCATGTCGTTAGATATTCATTTACAAGTTTATGACACTTGGCAACTCTGTGTGCCAACAACCACATAGAAAGGACATATTCAAATGTCACACAATGAAATATTTGTTCGGAAATCCAAGAACAACAGACCTGTTCTGATCCCACTTGTTAGGATCTTGCTCCTCAAAAAGAGCATAATATGATTACCAAATACAAGCAATTAAACATGCAAAATTAACCAGAAGTAATAAGTAACTAGAATTCACAAATGACACAGAATATGAGAGACAATACACTATCTTGTATTCAATACTCATCCAAAAATAAAATACAATAAAGAAGATGCCACTTCTTCTCCCACCTTTCAGAGGCTTCCCACACCTCAAGTGTTCAGTAATTTTCTTCAAAAGTTCACTCTCCTACCAAAAATGGTCCCAACACACAACTCACACACAAAATTGGTGTTCACCTCTCCAACCAGTCAGTAATAACCTTGCCAGTACCAAGCACTCTAAAGTACTTCAAGTAGATCTCCCATGAACCTGCAACTTGCAATTCAACAGACCTTACTTACACATGTAGATCTTCTATGAGCTTGCAACAACCTGCAACTCAATGATCTTACAATGGAGGATCTTCCTTGCCTTCCTTTTTAGCTCATAATTACAATACATGCCAATGGGTCTATAAATAGATCCTAGACTTAAACAATAACTTAGACTCTTAGTTTACTAATAATAGACACGCAGCTCAAGACTCAAAATAGCCTTTACATGTAAACACTCAGTTCAACAAACTAACTGTTCGTGCAACGAACAATTCTGGAACCGCCACAGGCGATCGACATCGGTCCCTGTCTGATTGGTGCTGACCGACGTCGGTTGACTCCCTGCTGATGCTGATTGCCTTCTGCATTCATCATGACCAACGTCGGTTACACTGTCGCCATCGATGTCTCTAGAACTTCAACAACCTCCTCTTCATCTGCATAGTTGAAGCTTTTAGCTCCACAACCTAACAATCTCCCACTTGGAGATGAATAGCTACAACTGTACCTATACCTGTACATCATCTAGTTTGTTCTCTTGGCTTTGTATCCCTCTTCAAGATCACCCTTGAAGACCAACCACCACAAATCCTATGGTGCAACACCTGTCATCCAAATCACCTACCACATCCACATCTACAAACCCATGTAGAAAATAACTTGACCCTGCATAACATGTGCACCTGCTGCTAGTCCCTCTAAGAATCCACTAAACTGCCCTCCAATGCTTCTTTCTCGAATTGGCTCCAGACTTGTGACAACTCCCACTGCTTGGGAAAACTTAGGTCTAGTACATACCATGCACTTAACCTCATTATGTGAATCAAGACACTGTTCTGTGAACTGTCCAACCATCGACGTGCTAATCGGTCTCACACAATCATCCTAAAACAAAGTCAACCTGTGACCTTCCATGTCCCTAGAACACACTCATGCCAAAGAATTTTGCTGCTCCCAGATTCCTCATGACACACTTCTGAACTAGCTTTACCTTTAGTTCAACAACTCCCTATATATGTAACCCTGTAACAAGTACATCATACAGTAATAGGATAATGTAGCTAATATTATCCAACCTGGTAAAGAGAAACACAATGATCAAACTTCCATTGTCTTGTAGCTTACTCAAGACCATATATCCTGGCCTTCTGTCTCACATGTCCATTTCTACTCTTCTTTATCCTGAACGTCCATGCATCTCTCAATGCTTACTTCCAGCTGGCAACTCCACCAAAAACTCCCATTTGGTTCTCCTCCAAGGAATCACATCCTTCATCCATGCCAAGCTCCCACTGTTTCCTAGATCTACTTGCTCTGCTTATTTAATAACTTCCTGGTTCTTTACCATCAGTGAACAACAAGTAGTGTAAAGAAGGGAAATGATGAATTTGAGGCTTACATACCCGTTAAGTCCTCCATATGGGTGCTTGAGACTCCTTGACAGCTTGCTATCCACCCAAAATCTATCTCAGTGACCGATGCCAGTCACATCTCAGTCTGCACATGATCAACATCAATTCCATGCGACTGCCTCATCGCCGACATCAGTTTCCCTGACTGACATTGGTGTTTATCTATCCCTGAGTCACCAATGTTGGGCTGCACATAGCTGACATTGGTCCCTGTCTGGACATCGACGTCAGTTTTCTAACCGACATCATTCTCTGTGTTTTTCTTGTGAGAAATGACTTCTACCCACGAGCTCCTTTTGGATCAAGCCCTTGTCCAAATCACCCTTGCTCTGCTCAGAATTCTTCAGCCCCTTCCACTGATCTCTGTCTTTCACTTTCTCCTTGAAAACCAAGGCTTTCCTACTCTTGTCACTAACATCGAATTACTCAAGAAACGTCACATTCTTCCTCTGCATACAGAAACCTTGATCCATGGTTTTCAAATCCAAAAGCATACCCTTTGACTCAAGAACATGCATCTCGTTCTTATTCATGTGACCAAGCCTATTAAGCCACATCTTTGAATCTACAACTAAAGTAGATAACCCAGAAAGAGAATCAGTAATACAAGTAGATAGATAAAGCGTACCTACTTTCTTACCTCTTGCTACAACAAGTGCACCCTTGGTAACCTTCTAAGAGTCTGCTGTGAGAGTTACTGTGCAACCCTCATCACCCAAACTTCTTACAAAAATCAAATTCTGCTCCAAAACTGGGACATGCATGACCTCCTTCAACACCCATGTGTTACCTGTCTGCAATTTCAGCTTCACTTTCCCTTTGCCAACCATCTGACAAGGCTTAGCATCCCCTAAACAAATTTCTCCAAAGTTTCCCTAGACATACTCATGAAAAAATTCCCTATTTGGGGATGCATGAAAAGAGGCACCAGAATCTAAAACCCAAGATTCTACTTTATCCAAAGAACATACCAGAGCATCTTGTGTAACAAAATCCGCAACATCTACTTCTTCTTCATGCCCTTCATGTTGATCTTCACCCAACCAACAATCTCTCTTTAAGTGCCCTTGCTTTCCACATTTCCAGCAGGTTATTCTGCCATACCTAGACTTGGATCTCCTACCTATCTTTGACCTTGATCTCCCACGCTCAATCTTCTCTCTTTGCCTTCCCCTACTTTCCACACTTAAAGCATTTCTTGATGATTCACCTGTGCTTTTCCTGCGAATCTCTTCATTCAAGATTACACTCACAATATCATCCACTTTTAAGATTTTTGAAGCAGACGCAGTATTAGAAACTGCCATTACCAAACTTTTCCAACTTTCAGGTAATGAGCATAAGATTAAGAGAGCCTTAATTTCATCATCAAAAATAATATTGACTGAATTTAATTGGTTTACCAAAGCATGGAAATCACTAAGATGACTATGAACAGATCCACCTTCCAACATTTGCAAATTAAATAATTGTTTCATAAGAAATACCTTATTCAAAGCTGAGGGTTTTTCATGTAAATTTGCCAAAGATTCCATCAACTCTACCATTGTCTTAGCGTGTGATAAGTTGGAAATCATAGACGATGCAAGACTCAACCTTATAGATCCCAGAGCCTTCCAATCAAGAACCTCCCATTCTTCATCCTTCATATCCTGGGGCTTGCAATCAACCCCACCCAACGATAAGTATAAATCTTTCTGATACAGATAATCTTCAATTTGCATCCTCCATAATTGATAGTTCTTGCCATTAAACTTCTCCATTCATAGCTTACTTTCTTCTGCCATTGCTCTACTCCCACTCAAACAGAAACCCTTGTGAGTAATCTGTAATCAACACACACTAACCAGATTTGATACAACCTGTTAGTATCCCAACCAAAAGCTCTGATACCAGTTGTTGGGGAATCCAAGAACAACACACCTATTTTGATCCCACTTGTTAGGATCTTGCTCCTTAGAAAGAGCATAATATGATTACCAAATACAAGCAATTTAACATGCAGAATTAACCAAAAGTAATAAGTAACTAGAATTCACAAATGACACAAAATATGAGGGACAATACACTATCTTGTATTCAATACTCATCCAGAAAGAGAATACAATAAAGAAGATGCCACTTTTTCTCCCACCTTCCAGAGGCGTCCCACACCTCAAGTGTACAGTAATTTTCTTCAAAAGTTCACTCTCCTACCAAAAATGGTCCCAACACACAACTCACACACAGGATTGGTGTTCACCTCTCCAACTAGTCAGTAATAACCCTGCCAGTACCAAGCACTCTAAAGTACTTCAAGTAGATCTCCCATGAACCTGCAACTTGCAATTCAACAGACCTTACTTACACATGTAGATCTCCTATGAGCTTGCAACAACCTACAACTCAATGATCTTACAATGGAAGGATCTTCCTTGCCTTCTTTTTTAGCTCATAATTACAATACATGCCAATGGGTCTATAAATAGATCCTAGACCTAAACAATAACTTAGACTCTTAGTTTACTAATAATAGACATGCAACTCAAGACTCGAAATAGCCTTTACATGCAAACACTCAGTTCAACAAACTAACTGTTCGTGCAACGAACAATTCTGGAACCGCCACAAGCGATCGATGTCAGTCCCTGTCTGACTGGTGCTGACCGACATCGGTTGACTCACTGTTGATGCCGATTGCCTTCTGCATTCATCATGACCAACGTCGGTTACACTGCCGACACTGATGTCTCTAGAACTTCAACAACCTCCTCTTCATCTGCATAGTTGAAGCTTTTAGCTCAACAACCTAACAATATTATATACACAAGGCCAAGGGACACACACAAAGGACATGAATAATGTTGCAAGCATATGATGTGTTTAAATGTCGCACATAATAAAGGGCCAATGGCCAAAATCAAACATACATATTTAAGTGTTGCACATACTACACAAGATCACATAGAGATATTCAAACAAGTTTACACGTGAGGGCCAAGGGCCACACATAATATATAATCAATATCTAATCTAATATATATAATTAATAACATCAATGAAACATAAAACTAGAAATGTAGTCTAAACTATGCATATGTAATGTGATCATATCCTAACAAATAACATATTCATGTGTACAATGTAAGATAGAGATGTGAGTAAGACATTTGTAAATGGTATAGAGATTAAAATATACAGGTCATGGAATGATAACACTTGTACATATTGTCATTTGTGAATAAGATGCCCCCAATTTGTAGGGCTACTCAGTAGAGGCAAGTCCAACATCTTAGTCCCTATAAAAGTTTGTAAATCCTTCATAACACTCATTAATACCTATGAAATGCATGTGTGATAGAAAAATAATATGTTATCTACTAATAATGAGATAAATAACAAATACAAATATGTAAACTAGATTTCTCATCATGCTCAAGTCATAATTTTAGATTTTTTAAATATTTTGAATGTTTTTGCATTTTAAAATATTTGAAGTTTTTTGTACTTTTGAAAATTTGCCAATAGAAACAAGTGATAATCAAGGTGTCAAAAGTATAAGAAGGGGAGAGAGATATGAACAATTTGTGACATGTGATAATGTGAAATATGCACTAAAAGTGATTATATGGCCATGCATGATCAAGATGCCCCCACTGTAGACATGAATGCAGCTGAAAACATGAGGGAACAAAATATGTATGTAAAGGTTGATTTATACATCTCCATTTCATCAAATGTACACTTGTATAAGTATGTAGTATCTATGAGAAATATAGCACAAAAAAAGAGATTTCATAGGGAAAACAATTATTTGCATACTGAAATTGAGTCAAATATCTAAAAAATAGAAGTATTAAGGCTTTGCGTGCTCAAATTGTGATTTTTGGGTGAAAATTGGTATAGGGAAAAATTGATCACCTAGGATAATAGTAGCAATCATTCCTATCCATAACTGGTTGGTTTTGTCCTTGATAAAAAAATGACATTTTATCGATGCACACTATGAAAATAAAGAGAGAAATGGCAAATTATGGAAAATTTGATCATTGTTTTGAATTGTTCAGATTTGGAAGGTGAAAAAGAAGATTAAAGAGGCCAACAAGTCAATAAGAGCTACGAGATTAAAACAATTGATCAATTGATTGCATGTGCAAATAGATAGAAGAAAATGATGCAATAGTCAAGAAGCTATGTGTCCAATCAGATCTTTAATTTTTTAAATTACTAAAATGTTTTTGAATTATATTAAGCATAATACTTGCACAAGTTCATATTGCTCATGCGGTTTTTTACGGGCTTTCCTTCTTGTGTAACTAATTAATAAGCTCATGTACCCACCTTTTATGTAATCACAAGTGAATCCAACTAGTTATGTTTGAATTCACCTTTCTTTTCCTTATCTACATTTGTATTTTTTTATTTTCCTTTAACCCTAGATCTCCCATTTGAAATTTTTGATCGTGAACCTTTTTACCATATGTCCTATTAATGCATGTTTGATATACTTGAATATGTTCAATAGATTGTATATGCTTGCCATCAAGAAATTTTAATTCATGTAATTATTTTTCTCAATATTCATTATCTTTGATTATATTCTTAAAGGAGACTCATGAGGATGGAATTTCCAGTTCAAGTGGTAAGACTGATTTTTTACCATAAACAAGAGAGTATGAGTTTATTTTTGTCAGTGTACATATAGTTGTACAATATGTCAAAAGTGCATAAATAATTTAATTGTGTCAATTTTTTCCATGATTTGCAATTATTTTACTCAAAATATTAACAAGAATTTTATTAGTGGCTTTTGCTTGACCATTACCTCATGGATATTTTGGTGTAGAAAAGGTGTGATGGATTATGTATCTTGCATAAAAAAAATTAATGTTTTGTTTTTGAAAGATGATCCATTGCCTATAAAAATAGCTAATGGAAGTCCAAACATGAAAATAATATGCATCACTAAGAATTGACATATATCTTCACCTGCAGTGGATTATAGAGGAATGGTTTCAACCACTTCATGAAGTATTATGCAACAGTAATGATGAACGTGTGACATATGTAGATTCTGGATTGATTTTTTCAATTAGATCAAAATCTAATAAATAAAATGGTAGAGGTGAAAAAATTGGTTGTAATTCATTTGATGGGACATGGTTAAGGTTACTGTACTTTTGAAATTGTGGATAAAGTTTTTCATGCTCATGACATTCTTGTTCCATTGTAGGGCAATAATAACCTTGTCATAATAGTTTGTGAGACATAGACTTGCCACTAAAATGACCACCACATGCACTATCATGAACTTCCATATTGATAATTTTGCCTCTTCCTAATTTAAACATCAGAGTAATTGCTCATCAAGCGATCTTTTGAATACTAACCCACCAAGAATAACATAACGAGTAGCTTCATGTTGTAATTTTAATTTTTAATTACATGTAACATTTTATGGTATTGTTGCTTTGTATAACAATTTATAGATATGATTGTATCATTTTATATTGATTGTACTACAAGTAACTACTATAACTTCTAAAGCTTATACTTGTGTTGTAGATATGGATGATTAGTATAACTCTTGTATAGTAAAAATAACATGATCATCATTAATATCAATAGGAATTAGTGAAGCTGCACTAGCCATAACATCTTCATGTCTATTATCTTCTCGAGGAATATTTTCTATGAGGAAGTATTCAAAATTTGCCATTAACTATTATACTAATTCTTTATGTGGAATTAGTTTATCCTCCTATGTTATGTATATCTCAAATACTTTATTAACCATTAACTAAGAGTCTCCATAAACTTTTAGGGTTTTTATTTATAATGTGTGTTTTTTATATAAACCCATTATTAATGCTTCATACTATATTATATTATTTGTGCAAGAAAATGCTAGACAATATGAAAATGACATAGATTTGCCTTTAGGTTTAATGAAAACAATACCAACCCCATAACTTATGGCACATTTAAATCCATTAAAATACATTGTCTAAATATAATCATCAACATGATAAGAAGTAAAATCATCTCTAAAATCATCATTGATTAGTAGTGTATTTGTTAACGGATTTGTCACTAATTGATCTGTAATAACCTGTCTTTTCAATGTTTTTGTAAAATAAATTTTAGATTGAATTTTGTAAGTAACACGACCTACTTAGCAATACACCTTGATAAATGTGATTTAGGCATTATAAATAGTAGAGGCTGTGCCTTTGTGATAAGCTATGTTTCATTGTTTAACATGTAAGGTCTTAACTTTTGTGTTACAAAAACTATTGCCAAGCATATTTTTTCTATAATATTATAATTCTTTCCATAATTAACCAATGTACGACTAGTGCAGTATACTACACGTTCCATGTGATCATTATCATATTGTGCCAATAGATCCCCTAAAGCATGGTATGTAGCAGAAATGTATAATAATAAGGGTCTGTCAGTAATAGGTTGCATGATAATAGGTGGTTATAATAAATATTCTTTGATACCATAAATACTCTTTTGACAATTTATTATTCAAAATTTTTCCTTTTTTTTAATAATCATGTAAAAATTTGCATTTTTTCTATAAGTTGTGCCATAAAACATCGAACTACCTAAATTTATCCCTGTAAAGATCATAATTGCTTTAACCCCTTTAGTGGAGGCATGTCAAAATAACACTTATTTTTTTGGGATCCACTTCAATGCCTCATTGAGATATGATATATCCTAATAATTTTCTTTAAGTGACACTAAAAATACACTTATATGGATTTAAGCATACATTATATTTGTGTGAACGCTAAAAAAATTATTGTAAATCATTGGCATGATTATGTCATTGTTTAGATTTGGCCAATAAATTAACTACATAGTCTTCCACTGTCTTATGTATGTAATCATGAAAAATATGTGTCATAGCACATTGATAAGTAGCTCTAGTATTCTTTAACCCAAAAGGTATGAATGTATAGAAAATGTTCCCCAAGGTGTAATAAATAAAGTTTTTTTTTTGTCTTCGGGATTAATTTTGATTTGATTATATCCTCAATATCCATAAATAAATGATAACATCTCATATCCTATTGTAGAATCTATAATCATGTCAATATTTGGTAAAGGGAAGTCATCTTTTGAACAAGCTTTATTAAATCCCAGTAAGTTGTACAACATCTAATGTCTCCATTAGGCTTTGTAGTAGGGACTATATTGGATACAAATGGAGGAAGTCAATAACTCTAATAAATAATGTTTCAAGTAATCATTCAATTTATTTTTTTACTAATAATACCACTTTAGGTTGCATATTATGAATTTTTTGTTTGATAGGTTATGCATATGGATATAATACTATATTATGCATTGCCAATGCTGGATCTATTCTAGGCATGTCTAAATAATCCCAAACAAATAATTCTAGATAATATTTCAACACCTATCACAAATATATATCTTCCTTGTTTTGTAACAAAGCTATTAATAATATTGGTCGTGGATCTTTATCTGTGCCAAAATTAATTTTGACTAATTTTTCATTAAGTAAAGTTGATATATCATCCACACAGGGTATTATAAGAATAATATTTGGACCATTGCATTAGATTTGTGTATTAGATTCATCTATTTATCCAAAATATGCATTATCATTGTGAGGAAACCTATTCTTATGATAGAAGGGAGGGATATCCTCATATGCACCCAAATATTCTAGGAGAGCTTCATCATTATAAAATTCATCCAACATTAGAAGTTTGGTGAAGTTGTATCATCTATCATGTCTAAGTACTGATTGTAATGTCAAATGCACAATGAACGTATTGTGTTGGCATGGGTTGTGTTTTGAGTAGACATGTATAAAAATTAAATGGTATGGATTATTTCCCCTTTGGTTGGCTTGACTCTTTAGAATAACCTAGTCCTCATCATCCTTTTATTTGAACTACTTGAATATGATCAACAATACATTAGGCATGTGTTCATGATCCTTCTCCTATATATCCCATTTATTGTAGATATGTAAACCCAAATCCATATTTACTTAATTCATTTGATGATGTTATTAGAGTAGTAGATAGAATTGATGGTTCACATGATTTATATTTTGAATAAGTAGGTGCACATGTAGAATATGATGTTCCTTAGGTTACATCATTGCACAATACTTAAATGGTTCTTTGTCTAATGGGCATGTGTAAATTTACCCTTGATAATTGAAATTTAGACATGCATGAAGAGCAGATGGAACCTCACACAATTCATGAATCCAAGGTCTTCCTAATAGTATATTGTAGTTTTGATCATTTAGCATAACTTAAAAAATAACATCTATTATTCTAGGACCCAATGCAATGGGCAATGTAGTTTGTCCTAATAATTTCCTCAGAATGTTATCAAATCCTCAAATTTTCATATCAAATCGAATGAGATAATTAGTTTATATTCCCAATAATTTGAAGAAATATATGTTACAAATATTTAATCTCATATAATTGTCCACCAAAATACTTTTGACTACCTTATTGTGAATTTGTACCTGAATATATAATAGAAGGTGTGCATCTATTATATGCTTAGGAAGTAGATCTTATTTTTAAAAGGAAATGCTTTATTCTATCCATTTTAATGTATTGACAATATAATAGATGTAAGGATTTTTCACATCATTTGGTACTATGGTTTCTTTCAATGCTATATAAATAATATCCTTATAGATAGGCATTTTTTGAAGTACTTCTAATAGAGAAATCTTGGCATGGGTATGTTGTAAGTGATCCAAAATATCACACCCTTTGGTTTTCTTGGTGGGAGGTGGATGGTGTTGAAGAGGGTTTGGTATAATATAAGGAATCATTTATCCCCTTCTTGTAGTTACAACCATACATACATTTTTCATAGTATAGAAAGATATCAAAAGATCCATAAATTGTTCATTAAGCATTTGAAAATAGAAAGTGAGAATCTATGCAAATACTATAAATAATGACAAAACTAGAATGATAAAAACAAAAATGGAATTTTTGTATATGAATATTAGTAAATACTCATGAACCCTAGGTTTAAATAAGATACTTTTAGTGTTAGATATCAGATTTGAGGTCAATATAAAATGCTTTCAGTGTCAACAATTATATCCAAGATTAAAAGAAAGTTATTTTATTGTTGAATTTAAATCCAAGGTTGAGATGAAATTATTTTAGTGTCGAATATTCAATAATTTATCTAAACCATAGGATAATTTTTTTTAAACCCTAGAAGATTGGAACCCTAAGGGCAACTCAAGGTTTGACAATGCTTAATCAATAAAAGTGTGTGACTAGCATAGATTCACCAATAAATGTGAATGAAAATCTTGCATTCACTAATAAAGGTACATGAAAATATTGAGTTCACTAATATGTTTTATTTAAATTTGGATTAATATGTGAATTAACCCTAATTAAGATTAACTGCATATAATAAATTAGAATACTAGAAATGTACTTTCCACAAGTAAAATTAAAGTAAATAACTGAATTTGACAAGGTGTGAATGATTGAAATAAGGCTAACTTTGAAATTGAATAAAAAAATTAGTTTTTTCTACTTGATTTTTGAATGTGGTGACTGATAGAAGGCAAAAACATAAAAACAAGAACTATATCTATAAGTGCGTAGAAATAGGAATTGAAGTTATTGAGGGATAGGATCAATAGACTGAGGATATGATCAATTTTCACTACTGTCCTACTTGGTTGATCCTGTATTTTGTTAAAAAATATGAAATTTAGGGCACATTCACATGCCATAACTTAAGTTGGGTGTGTATGTGCAGATTTGACCTTTAGAAGTGTGTAAAAGACCTGAAAATAACTTTTGAAAGGTTGAAACCTTGATATGACTAATAATGTTTGAAAACTTGAAAATAGAAAAATTGGAGTGTAATTGGGTTGAGTTGACCCCAATCACCCCCAAAATGAATAAATAATGCATATGTGGCCAATAATCCAAGAATGGAATCAAGCCCACATAGTTCTCCCACGTATAGTGCTTTGTGCAAATGTACACCTTTGGCTATATGAATGCATCTAGAACTAACTTTAATACTTGATCATGCTTTGCTTAGGGCTATATAAAACAATATTTAGAATTGGATGAGGACTAATTATAGTGATCAAAATCATAATTGGGAAGAATAAATAACTTTTGCTTAGTGTGCAATAGTGTAAATATGCTTTTGTGTTCAAATTGCGAAGTGAAAAAATAAGTGAGTTGAGTGTGCCTTTACATCAATCCCAAATGGGAGATCACATACTAGGAAGCCTGAAAACATGGAATACAAGGTAAGGGTGGGTTTAATTTTAAAAATTGACTATTTTAAGGATAAAGAAAGGAATGTCCCATATGGACATGAACCCCTCCATTAATGTCCCTATTGGACATTTTTGTCCCTTAGGAAACATGTGAAATTTATTATCTGGGTTTGCCCATATATATGCTTAAAGGTATTTTAACAATCATAACACTTATGTAGGAAACATATAATATATTGGAAAAAAAATATGTCCTCACATGTGCTTAGGATAAGGTAAATTTGCAAAATATGTGTAAATTAAGTACACAAGTTAATTAAAGTGGAAAAGAACCAAAGTTAACATGATCAAGTATTCATGACTAGATTTAGGTTACTACACATATGAGAGCATATTTATATTAATAATATATTTGCTTGTAGCATGTCTCCTTTATAAGAGCATATTGATATAAAGAGATGATGCAACATCTATATCACAGGAGATAAGATCATTTTTCATATAATTAACTATTATTAAATTGTTACAAGAACAAATAATAAGTTGAAAAAAATAAACGAGAACAATCTCTTGTCAACATTTTATTGAATGATATATTATATTTTAGGGAAAGGAGATCCACATCAAGACCATGAACCAAAAGGTGATGGAAAAGGATAACAAGACATATGTGCAAAAAAAAGTACTAAGTATTGTTGGTCTTTGACATTAAATAATCGAGTCATTATTCCTACATCTACACAACATTACATTCTTAAGTGATAGAAATATTGTTTATGATTATGTCATAGCCTTTGATATGAACAAGCAAATTGTCAAGACTTTTAATTCTAGTTAAAACAAGTATTTAATTTTAGGAAAAACTTTATCTATGATTAAAAATGTATAACAATGTCTTATGATTAATAAGATACAAGTTTTGAACTTTAGACGTGTGCAATGAAATTGAAGATTAAAAAATTATTAAACAATAGTAAATAGTTGAGAAATAAACTCTTTTTTATAAAATTATATAATAAATATAATGTATTTTTATTTATTTATTTAGTTTGACTTTTATATTTAATATTGTATTCTCAAAAAAATGTTTGTTGTCTCTTCCTATAAATGCAATGGTGAGCAACAAGTCATTTTTTGTAAGATACACAAAAGATGTGTTACCTTCTAAGATTATGTGGTAGCAGTGTCAAGTTATGTGATTATGATGCAAGAGCTTCTTGGTGTACATGAAATCTTGCATCACCCATAAAGACTTAAAATATAAATAAGTAACTTTGTATAAGCTTTGGTGTGCATAGTATTTAGTAGAAGAATAAGTGTAGCCTTGTGCACACCCAATAGTGTAGTTGAATGAAAAGTCATAATATTCATGCAATAAATATTCACGCAAATTTGGGAGTTACACACTTGGTGTATAAGTGGTGAAGTAGGTTGTAAAGGAAATGTTAGTGCAAAAATATGGAAACTACTCACATATGCAATTCTTACATAATGGATGGTACTTTACGAGTTATGTACATAAGTAATCACGAAGTTTGTGCACAATAATTTTGTGCTTGTGCACATCTATAAAGATATAAAGGTAGAGCATTATCCATCTGTTGGCCCATATTAGTAATGGATTCAGATGTCATAGGTTATGCCTATGTCAAACTTCAAGGGGATGGAGATCCTTCGAGCAGGGAAGTAACGTGAGGCTCTTCCTAGGGAGTAAGATAGGCTCCCAATTAAAGCAAAAAATAAACCTGAGTAGTTAAGGGGTTCTCACATTAAAACTCAGCCTAAGTTGAGATGAACTAAGTTGGAAAATGACCCAAGTTACAAAATTGAATCAAGTAGGAAATCTAGCCAGGGGTGAAAACCTGACCTTGATGCGTAGGGAGTCAGAGATTGGGTTGTATGGTAAAATTAGTGTAAGGCATAATCTAGGTATCCTTTAGTAGCATGGTCCTCTTAGGTAGGATTGGTAGGGGAGTTGGCATAGGATTAGAAAATTTATATCTCTATGGCACATACTGTAATAGTTGAAAGGTGAAGAGTCATGGTCAAATGGTTGCACGGAAAGTAAGGTAAACAATTTTAATTGTTGTACCAAATTATTATGCCTATAAATATGATGGTCAAATTCATTAATAAGGGGAAAACCAAAATAATAATACATAGAGTTGCATCTAAAAAGGACGTGGTGAGTTGTTACGACCTATGATAGAAGAAGGAACTATTACTAGTTCACACATAGTCATGCGAGACTACAATTATAGTTTAGGAGAATTTTATTTTGATATTCCATTTGGGATAATTACAATCTCTAAATTTTAAGACTATAATAAGAAGATAATGTTTGATCCCTAAAATTATGTTTTCCTCCATTGAAGCTAATCCAGTTAACTATTATTTTATGATGTGTGTCATTATTGTGCACATCACGTTGGGTGTTGGTGCATAAGAATTGTGGGCTACATGGTATAATATTATCATTCATTTGAAATTTCTTGCCACAACTGCATCATTTGGTATCAAAGTAATTTTAACCTATGAAATGAATTTGGAGATGATATGTATGAATTATATAACACCTTAGTCTTGTACAATTGACAAACTCAGACCTTGATTATTTCTCTCAGTTTTGGACCTTTTTCACTTTTGTAAGTCTCGCATTTGCTCTATCTTGTGCCTCTTGGCCTATTATTTGGTTTGCCCAATATTATTTTGATGACCCAAACCTTTTATCTTGCCCAAAATGCTTATCTTATATCCTTACAAGTTTTGTGCCTATACCTATCTTCTAACTACAAGGACACAAGCATCAGTCCTAGACCCATGTGTCAATGCTAGTATCCTACCTCGATATAGGTGTCCAGTTCCCTAAAGTCATCTAATTTGCAAATAAAATGTAACTTAATGGTTGGCCTATGTGTTTTAATGAAAATTATTTATCCAAGAGGATTGGTATAAATATATGATCAACCCTCATTCATTCTTTGCCTAGAAACTTCTTACCTACTCACCAAGAAACTTAAAAAAGACATTAAATAAAGCACTCAAGTGAGTCAATATTTCATATTTTATCCCATTTCCATATTAGTTATAGGGAAAACACATACACATGTATCAAGTACTAAAGGAGCAGCATAAGAGCTATGTTTTCCAATTTACAAGCTAGGCCGCTATAATACTTACTTTCCACATATTGCATGATTCACACACAATCCAACATAAATGAGAGAACTACATAATTCTAAGGCCCTCTTCATGGTATTGGTTATGTAGGCAACACTCATTGACATAGGGGTCTTTGGAGTAGCTTGACATAGTGTGCCCATTAACCCGTTTTTACTAGGGCATCATTCAAGGGAAAAGAAGAGTGAATCTAGGGTTTTTATCAATAAATTGAGAGAGACAACCTATGTGTAAGATATCAAGACATTAGGGAAAACATGATAAAAAACTTTGATAAAACCAACTGACGGACGTGTTCTGGGCACCTATGTCAATATTAGTTTACTATTATTGATGCGTGTGTCCATCTTAGATGCAAGTGTCCAGTGGTTAAACATAGTCAAAACTTAAAATGAATAGAACCCAAATCTTTGTTATAGTCCTATGATGATTCTTGATCATTTTTTGTTCTAGAACAAAACATCAAATAAGGTATGTTCTCTCTCCACATTTATTTATGTAGTTGTATAATCATTGCTATATTTATTGCACATGCTTAAATGAATTGTATTGTGAAAGTATTGTATTACATTACTTAGATATGAATATTATAATATTATATTCAAACATATTTAATTCTTGTATGTTTATATTTTGGACTCCAAAAACCATAAAACATTTTGGAAACCCATCATCTGTTATTGAGCCCAAACCCTAGTTTTCATGTAGGGTTTTCTCATTCTTTTAAAAAAAATCATTTCAAATTTTCAAATTGTATTTTTAGATCTAATTTTTTATTCTATTTATATAGACATAGTTTAAGAATGCTTAGTTACATTATTAATTTGGCCCTAGTGGTTGTGTGCTTCATAATTTTCTTAAAAGTTCAAATCCTTAAGGAGTCACCAATAGAAGTCCATATAAGGAAGTCTCATCCTTTTGATCATTAGTTTAATGTGCCTGATAATCAATGTATTGCATATGAAGATCTTATAGATTATCAAAAACAATATAGATCCCCTTTTGCTTATAATTATGATAATGGAAGAACAAATGATGCAAATTCAAATATAAATGAGCAAGGTAGTGATCATGACATTTCTCTTTTGGTTATGAGTGTGATGATATTACTCTTGGCTATGTCGAACTTAGTTTTCATATTCCTTTTCTTTTTGATGATGAAGGGTTTTTGAAAGAAATAAAGAAGCATACGTGGATCTAGAAGAATCTTGATAATCAAAGCATTACACATAGATCAAATATACACAAAGACAAGATTTACCATGAGAAATCATCTACGAGGTAAAAAACCCATCAAAAGTGATTTTCATATATTGAGAAACAATTTCACCCCAATACAACTTCTCTTCTCACTTGTCCTCTCCAAAAGAACCTTCACAAAACTCTTGAGTAAATTCTCGTGAATCTAAATATATTAACTAGTAGGGGTAAACCCTATTTTATAATGAATTTTGAAAGGAGGTGATCGTTATGAATAACGTGTCCAATCATATTGAAGAGTCATTAAATAAAATATTGGTAATTATTAAATAATTATAATAATGTTATTTATTTTCATGAGGTTTCCACTTTGTGTTAATAAATAATATATTATTATTATTTAATAAATCACTTAATATAGACTAGGGGTCAAATAATCACCACTTAGTCATTAAATACTCTAACACTTCTCCTTAATTTTAATTGGGGATAAAATTCATAGCCACCATAAATGAATTATACTATGTGCAAAATTGAAGGATTTTAAAACCTTTATCATGCCAAACACCACCTTTTGAAACAAAAGAAATTGTAGTCCATAAACTACTCAAAACCAAGTTTAGGCTAGCATGATCATGAGACATCTCATAGTTTCTCATGAATAATCACTAAGCATATTTGGAGTCTTTTACAACATAAAGACCTCCATGATAAAGTATGTTTTTAATGTATTGGGGTATACAATAAAACTTCTATATAAAGTTTACTCAAATAACATGACTTTCACCTAAAGTTTATAATACTTTACAATGAGAAGAAGTATAGAGAAGGAAAAGAAATAGATAGCCATCAAAAGGTGGCATTGTCATGCACACTCCCCCTCAATAGCAAGTTCAAGAGACCCAACATTGCATGAAACTAACAAAAATTAATAGCATCAAGTGGTTTTGTGAAGATATCTACCACTTATTCATATGTAGGACAGAACTATAGATTAATATCACCATTGAGGATTTTCTCTCAGATGAAATGCACATGAACTTCAATGTTTTTAATTCTTTAGTACTGCTTTGGATTTTTTGCCTGAGTTATATAATTTTGGTTATCATAATGAATGATGGTAATATGAGAAACATCCAAATGAAGTTCTCCTAATAACCTTTGCAACCACATGACTTATTTAGTAGCTTTCATAACACTTCTATACTCAGTTTCTGTAGAAGAGAGAGACAAACAATAGGTTGTTTCTTGTTGCTCCAAGTGATAGCACCTACACCAAACTTAATCACATATCTAAAAGTAGATTTATGATCTAAAGTATCACCAATATGGTTAGCATCATAATAACTATATAATTTAGGATTATCAATGAAATAATAAAATAAACCAAAATTAATTGTTCCTTTGATGTAATAAAGAATATGTTTAGCGAATTTATAATGATCCAAATAAAGATCCTGCATAAATCTAGAATTAACACTAACAATGTATGAAATATCTGACCTAGTAATGGTTAGGTAAATCAAACTTCCAATAAACTATCTATACAAAGTAGGGTTAGTTTTTTCACATGCAATTTTAAGATCGAGTTTAATACCAACTTCAATAGGAGTAGTGATAGATTTACAATCAAAGATGTTAAATTTAACAAGAAGATTATGTGCATACTGAGATTATGATACGACAATAAAATATTTATCTTAAAATATAATCATTCCTAAAAAATGATGTAGAATACCTGAATCAATCATTTCAAATATGTGACTTGGTTTATCTTTATATTTATGAATTAAACTAGTTAGATCACCAGTAATCAACAAATCATCAACATATAATACAATTAGAATCAAATGACCATTTTCAAGTTTAACAAATATATCATCATTTGAATAGCAATTAAAAAAACTTAATTCTTTGAAAAAAAAGTAATCTTAAAATACCAAGCTCGAGGAGCTTGTTTTAGACCATACAAAGATTTCTTTAACTTGCATACATAATATTCTCTATTAGGGTCAGTAAAATCTTTAAGCTAAATCAGGGAGAGTTCTTCTAAATAACCATTTAGAAATGCATTCTTGACATCCATTTGGTGGATAACCCAACCATTTTGGTCTATAAGAGCACTAAAAAGTCTAACAATACTTATTTTTACTACAGGAAAAAAAGTTTCAACATAGTTAATTTCAGTTTTTTAAGTAAACCTGCAAGTAACTAATCTAGCTTTAAACTTGTCAAGTTTACCAATTGAATTATATTTATTCTTATAAAGCCACCTACAACTGATAATATGTATTTTAGGTAGAGGAAAGACAAGATCCCAAGTATAATTTTTAATTAAGGGATTATATTCAGCGTGCACAACAACATTCCATCTATCATCTTGAGTGGCTTCCTCAAATCATTGAGATTCACATTCATACATAATCATTAATTCAGGATAAAAATGTTGACTTCTACTTAATTTATTAAAGTTATCAATATTATAAGATTGAATTAAGGATTCTACTCATTTAAGTCTTTTAGATTAAATTTGAAACCCAGGAGTTTTCTCAGACTCTAAGTTATCTATAATTAGATCAACTTCCTCAAGGGTAATTGTTTCATGACAAGGAGAAACATGAGAGTCAAGTTCACCAACAAAAAAACATTGAAGAAGATCCACAAAAGGCTCAAAAAAATATTTTTTGAGAATAAGAACATTCCTATTTTTAATGATCTGACATTTAAAAGGATCATAAATTTTTATCTTACCTCCATATCCTACAAAAAATTCAAGAATAGGAAGTGGGGTCTAGCTTCTTCCTCTTAACGTTAGGGACAAAGATAAAAATAGAACTGCCAAAAATCCTAAGATAAGGCACACTAGGTTTCTTTTTAGTCCACATTTTTAAAGGGGTAGAAAGATGCAAAGCTTTGGTAGGGTCTCTATTTAGAATATGCACAACAGTATTCATGACTTCAGCCCATAAAATTTTCAGAATATTTACAAATTGCAACATTGTTCTAACCATTTTTATGATGGTGCAATTTTTCATTTCAACAATACCATTTTGTTGAGGAGATTACAGAGTTGTTAGTTCCCTTTGAATACCGTAACTAATACCAAAAAAATTAAACTCTTTACTAACATATTCACCACCATTATCAGTTCTTAATATTTTAATAGAAAGAATTGATGTATTTTCAACACTAACTTTAAATTCTTTGTATTTAGATAACACATCAACTTTCTTTTTAATGAAAAAAGATCAAATCATTATAATGTAATCATCAACAAAAATAATAGAATATAAAGAACTATTAAGAGATACAACTTAAATAGGTCTTACAACATCACTATGAATCAATTCTAAAGGATGTGAGGAATTTACATCATGATTCTTGTGAAAGGGGTTAGTATGTTGTTTACCACATAAGCAACCCTCACAAGTTTCATGATGAGAAATGATAGAAGGAAGTCTAATAACAAAACTATTTGTAGACATATCATGTAAACTTCTAAAATTAATATGTCCTAATCTTTCATGTCATAACTGAGATTCATTGTTACTATGCGATGAAAAACAATATGCAGAAAAAGAAGAAAATATATATAAACAATGCTTTTGAACACCTTCATCAATCAAGCAACCAGAATGATTTCTAATAGAAAAACTATCTTTAAGTAATGTTACAATAAAATTATCATTTATAAGTGGAGAACAAGATAGCAAATTCTTTTTAAGCTTAGGTACATAGAAAACATCATTTATAGTAACATGTGAAAACATTGCTTTTCTCTGTTTAATTACTTTTATAAAAGAATTATCTCTTAAATAAATTATTTCAAAGATATCTCTAGAATCAAATAAAATATCAGATAAGCATGTCATATAATGTGATACACCATTATCTAAGATCTACTTATTTTCATTTGAAGCAAATAAAGTAGCATATAAAATAATAACATTTAAACCATGATTGTTATTCTCATTAGGGTTTTGATTTTTTTGATTGTTTTGATTATATTTATTCTCTTTATTAATTTTAGAAGTTTTATTTTTATTTATATCTTTATTTTTATAATAAATTTGCCTTCTATGATCAAATTTACCACACATTACAATTTTCATTAAACTTAGGTGTATGATTCTTATTAACGAATTTTTTATTCTTATAATTACATTTTACAAGATTAGGGATAGATTTTTGGTTTTTAATGTTATAATAAAAGTTATTAACAGTGAAAAGTGTTCGATTGGCATTCTCCTCAGAATCAAAATTAGTCATCACTTATTCTTCTTGATCCAGGAGAGTAGACAAGGTGACAAGGTTAGGGATATCTTACTTAGTTTGATAGTTAGAATTTTAAATTGAAATAAAAACTTTAATTTTTTTATGAATATTTAACTGAATTATAAAATAAATTAATTTATCATAAATCAAATTATAATTACATCCATCTAACTAATCTTTAATGTTTTTAATTTTAACAAGAAAATTAATAACTTTTTCATCACCCTTCATAAGTGTAGTTAGCAATTCAAGGATTAACTTAATAATCTTCAAGAGATAACTGCCTTCATGTATGAATTCAAGGAGATTCCAAGATTCACTAGGAGAATCTTAATTACCAATGTGGAAGATGAATTCATCCTTAACACTCCATAAGATAATGGACACATCTTCCTGCGATTTCTATTGAAATACATTGGTAAGTTCATAAGTCACATGTCATTCAGAAGAGGATTTTTCAATCCCAATAATAATATTCCATGACTTTTGAGCCATAAATTAAACTTTAAAATATATTTTCCATATATTATAGTTATTTCTATTAAGCATTTGAGATTTATCTAAAGAAAAATGAGAAGCCATAACTTAAATTTTAAATAGGACAATAGATAAATGCTTATAACAAAAAAAAATTTAATGTGAATTGAACTTTATTTGATAGTAAAAATAGGTTGAAAGTAAAAATACATAATAATTATTCAATTTAATGCTAGATAAAATAAAATAAATTATGAATGATTGTGATAAAATAGGGTGTCACAAGTGTCACAAAAGTACACTAATGTCAGAACAAGTTTAAAAATTAACCTTTTTAATGAGTTTTTATACTATTTTTGTAAAATAAAATAAATCAAAAGTG